>OX388207.1:18806422-20056422 GCA_947578815.1 Epinotia ramella
TAAAAAAAAACTGTAATTTATTATGAAAACTTCGATCATGTTTATGAAAGCCAGATTTTCAGGCCACTGTGTGGCGGCCAAATTTTTCAATTCTGACCCCGTGTCATGGTCGGCCTTATCACGCGATAAGTGACAGGATAGAGCGTCCGTCACTGGCTGACACCGTTTGATAGAACGAGACGATGCCCCTATCTTGTCACTTATCGAGTGATAAGGCCGACCATGATACGGGGTCTGATCTCGGATTCGTACTTGGAGACAATGGAGACGCTTTGGCCCTTTAGTTATCAATTTTGAACATACTCGTATTAAAGAAAAACTGCAAAATTGTGTTCACTTTTTTTAATATAAAAATGTCCAACTTCGCAGGCAATAATTCGGGTGCAGACTCGAAAATTATTATTACTCCAAAAGAAAGAAGGCAAAAAAATATGCATAGTGATTAAAATCCCATTCAGATATCTCAAAGAATTACGAAGCTACAACCGTTTTAATATTGCTTGTTAGAAAGAGAAAACGCAAACGGTGTGTGACGTCACATTACAGGATGCTGCCGGCAGGCCGCGTCGACGGCGTCGCCGACCACGATGCGCGCGGCACGTTGCCGTCTTCTGTGACGTCACATTCTTCCAGCGTCATCGTTTCATATGAAGTTGCGTTTTGCGAAAAAGGGACAGAACACATCCCTTCTTAAAACTTTGGACACTTATAACTTCGTGATTATTTAACCTTTTGCGTTGATTTTTTCTCCATTTGACCAATTTTTTTATCCTTCTTCGAGAAAATATCACATTATTTTATTTAGTGTCTACGCCCCTATTGTTGGAATCTAAAAGCGTCACCCGTGATGACTTTAAAGAAAAAAAATGACAATAATTACACGGTTCACCCACGTATTAAACGTCACTACGGGCGACATGTTTCGAACTCTTCGGGAGTTCTTATTCAGGATTGAGTGTTTTCGCGGCGGTGTCGCTTGAATCACGACAAGATTCAAGCGACACCGCCGCGAAAACACTCACTTTATAGAGTACAAATTACTTTAATTACCCAAGGAATACCACTACCTACATTTTGTTGCTTAAAAAACCACCAAAGCTATAACTGAAATATGGCCTTCCGTTTTTTTACTAAATCACTTAAGGGTTGTGAGCTAGCATAATAATGGCTAGTAAAAGCCTAAAGCAAAAAAAAGCTATAATCGAATTTAAACTTTTGTGAGACATGTCTAAAATACTACTAATAATTCCACGGTTAAATTCACGCATTAAATGTCACAACAGGCGACATGTTTCGAACTTTTCGGGAGTTCTTCTTCAAAACAAACATCGAAAACACTCATCCTGAAGAAGAACTCCCGAAGTGTTCAAAACATGTCGCCTGTCGTGTCGTTTAATACGTGAATTTAACCGTGAATTTATTAATAGCATTAAAAAAAAACTATAATATATTATGAAAACTTCGATCATGTCTATGATAGTCAGATTTTCAGGCCACTACTGTGTGGCGGCCATATTTTTCAATTCTGATCTCGGATTCGTACTTGGAGACAAGGCCCTTTAGTTATCAATTTTGAACATATTAAAGAAAAAGTGCATAATTATGTTCACTTTTTTAATATCAAAATGTCCAAGTTCGCAGGCAATAATTGTTGGAATCTGCACTCTCGATAACCCTAAAAGCGACATCCGTGATGACTTTAAAGAAAAACAATGTCAATAATGTCACTACGGGCGACATGTTCCGAACTCTTCGGAAGTTCTTCTTCAGGATGAGTGCATCTTGTCGTGATTCAAGCAAAACCGCCGCGAAAACACTCATCCTTAAGAAGAATTCCCGAAGAGTTCGAAACATGTCGCCCGTAGTGACATTTAATACGTGAGTTGAACCGTGTAATTATTAGTACTGTTTCAACACGTCTCACGAAAGTTTAAATTCGAAAAGCAATGTCCGCCATCTCGGAATTCAAAATGGACATCATTTCTAGAATCTTCACCCTCGAGAAACCTGCCAATGTATGTTGTTCTTTAAAAAAACGCGCATATTAATTAATATGCGCGTTTTTTACAACGAATGTTTCAAAAATTTTAAATAATGCGACCACTTTTTGAAATATTTCTGACTATGAATTCGTATTTAGACCTCTCACTCAGACATCGATTTTGAACATAACCGGATTTATTCTCAACTAGCGATCCGCTCCGGCTTCGCACTGATACTATATTATACATATAAACCTTCTTCTTGAATCACTCTATCTATTAAAAAAAACCGCATCAAAATCCGTTGCGTAGTTTTAAAGATCTAAGCATACATAGGGACAGACAGCGGGAAGCGACTTTGTTTTATACTATGTAGTGAGTGATAGTGATAATCTTTCATAAAGTAAATACACGATCGACAGAAAAATGTTCGTCTAGTTTTGCATGTACTGCACAAATTATTCTAAGAAGCCGGTCACCCGCCGATCGCTGCGTAATCTTATAGTTGTATTTTGAACTTTAAGATCTATATGTTAAGGTCGACTTTTAAATATATTATTTCAAAATGTAGCAAAATATCTACTGGAATGTAATGATACGTTCATTCACTGGACGAATATACTGGGTCACAATATTATTGAAATAATTATGTTCATCGTGCTGTCGTGTGAGCACAGAACGTAGTCCTCTCGTCTCAGCGGAGCGATTACGACTGACTCCGCCCGCGAACGGCAACAAAAGATAATATACAGAACCGCACGAAACACGCGACGGGAGAAAGGGTATCGCGCTAAATAAAAAAGGCCTATACGCCAAATACGTTTCACCTCAATAAGTCTGAAAAGGGACTACATAAAAATACCCCGCCAGTACTTTCATTAGGTAATGTGAAAAGCTATTATACACTCAACTTTTACTTAATTTATATGCACGGGAACCTCACACTATTGAAATTGAGTAAAAATAAGACATGTTTTGGCGGTTCTTTTCTATCGAGGCAATTTTGGTTTTGTATGGTTTTGTTCAGACGATTCAATTGCAAATATGATGTAGTTTTGGTATGTTCTTTTTCCTGGCATTCGCTTTAGTTTGTCATAGGTAAATACGAGGGCTGCCTTTTAAGTTGTGTCGTTTGGAAAAACTAAAGACAATTTAAGTGTTAAATGGTATTTATTGTTTTTCAAAGTAATCACCGTGATATGTAATACACTTTTTCATTCGATCGAACCAGTTTTCGAAACACTTATTCCAGTCCGAAGTCGGGGTCTCCAAAATGGCCGTTTTGTATGCCTCAACCGCTTCTTCAGGCGTCTGGTACCGTTGACCACGAAGTCGTTGCTTGATTTTTGGAAAAGTACAAAAATCGTTAGGGCTTAAGTCTGGACTGTACGGCGGGTGTTCCAGAATTTCGACGTTTTGCTCTTTTAAAAACGCAATAGTTTGCCGGGCGGTGTGCGAGCTCGCATTATCGTGGTGCAGTCTTATACGACGTCTTGGGTTATTTTTTCGAAACTCGCCGATGACTTCTGGTAAACAGACAGTGGTATACCAGTCAGCATTAACCGTTTTACGATCCTCGAGCACGATGGTGGCAACGTGGCCACTTTTCGCCACAAACGTGGCGACCATTTTTTTCGAAGTGCTCCGTGAGCGTATTACTTTGGTCGGTTTTGGCTCATCTTGGAACACCCAAACAGTCGACTGCTGTTTAGAATCGGGATCGTAGGCATATATCCAAGATTCGTCACCACTGATAATGTCGTAAACATGTTTCGAGTTTCCTCGGTTGAATTGCCGCAGAGTTTTGCGACACCATCGAACGCGAGCCGTTTTTTGGTCTTCACTGAGTAAATGTGGTATCCAGCGTGAGATCAACTTTTTTACGCCTAAGTGATCATGCAAAATACTGTGAACACTGGTCCCTGAAATACTTAAGGAAGCTTCTATCTCACGGTATGTCGCATGGCGATCTTCGATGATCAGTTGCCGTACAGCATCAATGTTCTCCTGGGTTACGGCTGTTTTTGGTCGACCTTCACGATGTCTATCACCAAGACTAGAGCAACCACGTTGAAATTCTAAATACCAGCGTTCCACAGTCCGAAGGCATGGTGCTTTATCATTGAAAACCGTAGTCAACTCTTCGAAGCACTGAAGTCGCGTTAAGCCCCTTTTGAAGTTGTAAAAAATTATCGCACGTAAATTTTCCTTCGAAATTTCCATTTTCACAACTGACTTGTCAACTTTGAACGAACGCTGTACTAAAACGGTTGGGCCGATTTCGAGTCATTCTTTTGTTTTCGAATTCTAAATTCAAATATTTTAACGTGACACTAGTTCTTTTTTATGCAATCACGGGAGGTTTGCAAACGACAGAACTTAAAAGGCAGCCCTCGTATTCAATCAAAGAACCCCGATTTCGCGGAGCGCCCCCTCTTAAGGGAATCAAAATTGAAAGTGTACTTACCGTTGCCCTAGAACTATATAATTGAGCAAATGATATCGTCTTATACTATTTAAAAGTACAGGACAAAATCTGAAAACTATACATTACAACAATATAGTCTTTATTTAAAGTACGTAATCAGTTTCAACGGTGGGCGAGTCTGATTCACACTTGTCCGGTTTTTTAAGGTATGGAACCCTATTAAACAAAAAAACAATACCTAATCATAAAAGAGGAAATACAAATTATATATAAACGCCCTACCGCATTTGAATGTTAAAACGCCATTTACTAATCGTACGAGTATGCCTCAATGCGAGATTACCCATTTTGTTTTTTGTTTTATTTGAATTTTGTTGTTCGTACCTTTTATCTATTTTTGTTATTTTGCCATTGAAATCCCAACAACTTTCACAGTACGAGTAAATATCCTATCTCCATTGGATAAAATACAAACTCGCTTATCACACAACCGGGTATGGAAGCATTGTCTTTGGGGACATATATTTCAATAACTCGACTGTGGTATTGCGTATAAATCGTTATTTCAGACACTTGACAATAATTCACTGGAATAATTTGCATCCGGACAAATTTTCGTACTTTATTAACACCCGAAAATTTGTTTTATTTCGAATCTCGGTGTAGATAATTATAATTACTTTTAGCTAATGCGTTATATTAGGAGTTGGCTTGATCACATTTTCAGGGCAATTCTAAATTATTCTGATATCGGAGTGACCATTTATTTCGCGTCGGGGTCGGCGATGGTGAATAATGAATGGGCGTCGCACACGTAAAATGGCACTTTTTTATCCCGTTCAAAATAAGTCTATTTTTGTAGAGGGAGTGATGACGCGTAGCAAGGTACGAGTGGAATCACTTATTAGCCTCGATCTGGTTTTATTTTCGGCATCATTAGAGGTGGACTAAATATTAATATGCGGGCTGGCGCGCGGCCCATACAAAAACTTGCATTTCAAGCCGCCGTAGTCCTCTATATTTGATCCTCAATCCACGTGTTGTATTTTTTTTTTTTGCTGTTTTTTGTGTGCCGAATAAAGTACAATAAAAGCTAAGTAATTAGTTAAAATCGGTACGTGGTTACCCCTCAGGTTGAAAACATACCTATTTGTGACATTTTACACGTAAAGTTACTCTATTGTCGGTATTAAGTTATACACCATCATATACTACAAAAAATATATCTTTAAGATGCAAAATAAAAAAAACACCAGATCATATAGGTACGTATTTTGTATGAGTTTTCGAAACTCACGTGTAGAAATATCCAGTATTGAGATATTCGGCTTCAAAGTTTGCGGGTGTAGAAAACCTAGTCTTAGTCGGAAGTTAAGGAGGTAGTGATTTAAAAATGATCTTCATATCATGCAGTTCTCGATGTTATAAATGTCATTTTTCTACTCCTCTACCGTTATCTGTCATTTATATAGGCTCTAGCTCAAATACAATGACACTGATAATATGTCGTCGAAAAACTCTATGCTCTATGGCCCATAAACGCACTGTTTAGTGTACTTTTATGGTTCATACATCATAAAAGCACTGTTTACCACGATGTCAAATCATCTAACTTTTTTTCAATCGGCCGCCATATTGCAGTGGTACCAACTTCATAAGCATTTTTTTCGAAATAAAAAGTTTTGCTATCAAACATTTGTAGAACATAAATTATTTACTAAAATAAAAATAAATGGTCATGAATTATGTCATTTATAAATATAAACCGATCCGATTCGGTTTGGATCCTGATTCAGTTTGGTTCGGATCGCAAGTTCAAGGAAATTTAAAACAAAACAGACCATAAACAAGAGGCGTCAATGTGTCATATTTCTAATTTCCCACCAAAGTTCCAATTCACAATTAAAAGACGAAATATGATAACTATTCGTTATTAATAACATATTATTAAGATTTGATTCGTGTTTGAGAATTGAAGAAAACTGTGTACGTTCCTTTTAAAATGGACGAAGAAGAAAATAACTGCAACGCTGAAGAAATTGCGTGAGTAGTAATAGAACTAACGGAAAAACTACTGCCGAAAAGTCAAATGCTATTTATTTAGAATTAGTCGTAGAAAAAGTATTGTATGCAACGGTGTATAACTTGGTCTTAAAACGCTCGTGGCGTCTTTAATTGCGATGCTCGCCAAGGCTCGCATCGCAACTCACGCCACTCGCGTTTTAAGACCCTACTTATACAACAGTTGCATAAAATACTATTCTTAAATTGGGTTTTTTACTAATTATAATATTTCGCCCTGAAGGTGTACGAAAAAAAAAGGAATGCTGTTGAAGGTTACTGGACTAAAAAAAACTATAAAGGCCGTACGTAAAATACTTCTTTTATTTACCAAAACATTAAGATTCTCTCATATTTCTAATAAAATGAACGTCCAATAAAATGTAAAAAGAACGCGAAACAATGATATTTCCTGTATAAAGACACACAAAGTTAGATACTTTTTTAATCGTTTTGTATGAAAACAGACTAAGTAAGGGGTCCCTGATTGTTGGTTTCCGTAATCTAGAGAACACAAAAGTCATTTGCAATATACAACACGGAATTTTAAATATAACTATTTATATACAATACGTAAGGGTTTGTTTTATAATAAGAATACCAGTAAACAATAAGGAAGACGGAGATTTCTTCGTTATTCAACCACGAATATATATGGATAACATTTTAAAAATGCTGAAATCCCACATTGGCGTGTTACGAGATCGAAATACGAATAAGTATATATGTACTAATTAAATATTATAGACACATCGCAATCAAATGATTGTGATGATCAAGTCATCACTATCACAATACATTTATCATTATTACGAAAACATTGTACTATACGATACAATTCATGCCGTGCACAAGTGTACATAATGCCAAGTACGTCCACAAGTTTTATATTTTATGCAATGAACAAGATAGTGATTAATGAATCAGTACAAATTCAATAAGAAAACTAAGATATTTAAAAATTGTAACCCTTCAATTTGACTTTCCCATGTGAACTACCACGATACATGTAATATAGTGTCAACGTGAAGCACCGTTCCTGTCGCATTCATCGCCAGCGCCGCTTAGGAAGGTAGTACTAGGTGGTTGGCACCTTTGATATGATAGCTACTTACGAAAACTTAATTATTGATGATCATACGCATGTTGTCAAATCTTAGTACTAAAGTATTACCACCGCCACGTGGTGATAATGTTCGGGAGCAAGGATCATCAATTTGAATCCCGAATACATACAATTACTTGCCTCGAATTTCTGGATAATTAACAAAGAACGGATTTATGTTTGAAAATTGCGGCAATCGTTTTATCCTATATTATTAAACCTGCAATATTTGCTATCACGTTCTCGGAAACGACTCTAACGATTGGTTATCTATCTTTTGCCCGAATTTCATTTGCCCGAATTTTATATTCCATAACGTTTCATTTTCCATAATATTTATTTGACATATTATTATTTTCCATAATACGGTATTTCCCAATTATTCATATATAATCTTTATTTGCCATAATTTTATATGCAATAATTTTACTTGACATAATATTCATTTGCCATATGAAACTACATTTCTGCGAGCCGTTCAAATGTTACGAATGTTCGGTTCTGGCGCTTATATGTCATTATAACACCTATTTTGAATAATTGTTACGTACAGAACACGTCAAAATAAGCATCTTTTACTTGAAAAACTTTTCTCTAAAGAAGTTTTATTCCGCTCTTTTATAAAAAAAAATAACCACGAAGACGGCGCCGGGAGCAGAGCGAGAGGCGAGAACATTTTTTATAGTTCGTATACATTTTGAAAGCTTGGATGATCAAAACTAAAGTTCAATATTGCCGCCACTTTTTGTAATTCTGAACTTGGATTATCGTTTAGAGAGTACCCAGTTATACATTTTAAGGAAATTTACGGGTTAACAAGAAGGTCCAACATTATTGGTCATAACAACGACCACCAATGATGAACCCCGGTCGTTAAACTTAGAACGCACTTTTCTCCTTACCTAGAAGCTAATTTTATTCAAAACATCATTTGCGAGGTTTTAGTAAGCTTATTAAATGTACAATATTTCAGGATCTAGAAAAAAATTACACATTTAGTTGAAAGCTTTTATCAAAACTGTTACTCTATACGTTATTTGAAAATAGCAGATACTTACAATTTTATTTCCGTCTAACTTACAACAGCAAAAAAGAAGGATTCGCCCGAAGCACATAAAAATCGAATAAAAAATATGTAAAAAGTGGGGAAGTCAACAACGCTACAATTACACTAATTACTTACTGCATTTGTATCCGACTGGGTTCAAGGGTGCATTTGTATTGAAGCAGTTTAAATACTGGGCCGTATTCAGGACGTTCATGATAAGTTGGCTGCCAAGGCAACCTTTCTTTACTATCATAACTTTGCCTTTATAAATAATAAAAGGAAAAGTTACAAAAAAAATCCGAGCCTTGATTCGAAACGGTGACCTCAGGCAAGTGTGCATGGCTCGTCGCTACTTAACTCAGTTGTTTAAGCTTACATACAAAATTAAGTTGATTTTATTTTTATTTTCAATCTATATCTGAGCTGACATCGCATCGGCTCGGCTTCACGACACGCGCCAACATGTTTCACACTTTAACTGCCAAGGACCAGCCTAGCGAGCGCTTACGCCGTAAGCACTTTCCGCTATATATGAGGAAAACCACTGGATGCTACGAGCGTAGTGAGTCTTAGGAGTAAATGTGGAGAGGTTAGGAGTGTTAGGATAGGACATAACGCAATGTTATCTTGCTCATATTTGGAGCAGCCCAACTGGGTAAGTACCACCACCTGACGGAAGACCGCAGCCATTATCCGTGGATTTATTAGTATTATTTCAGACATGTCTCACGAAAGTTTAAATTCGATTAAGTACTACTTACTTTGTCGGTATCAGGTGTTATATTCTTAGCGGTGAGTAAGGTCGCAGGTCGCAGAGGGGACCTGCATTTGTCTCTACCTGTCAAACAAAGAATCCTTAAATCAATAAACGATCGGCACCGCGCTTGTGATTCTTCTGGTGTCGTGAGCGTCCATAGGCTACGGTGTCTACGTCCATCAGGCAGCCCACCGTCGTAATATATAAAAAAAAGACCGGGTTGTACTCCGGGAGTGCCGGCAGAAGTGAAAACTCAATGACATTGTAACAGTTTTTCTATCAGGTCACGTGACCTGTTGCAAGTACCCATTCAGGGCCCATGACGACACATATGCGTCAGACCGCCGTAGTCGCTTTCCGCTACATACGAGGAAAACCACGGGATCGGCTACGAGTGTAGCGCGTAGCGATTCTGGGCAATGAATGTGTTAACATTTTTCCCCATCACAAAAAGTGCACAGCGCCGCTAAAGAAGAATATTCACTTCAAAAACATGTTTTTGACTGTCGTCTAGTGTACGCCCCTCTCGCTTGTACTCGAGAAGGCCTCTATGTTACTAACTCCACCTCCGACTCCGAATCGGTTTACTTTGAAACGTAAATCAAATCAAAATACACCGGTTTCGATAAAACCGCCTCCATAACATTCCTAGCCCGAACGTGCCTAATAAGCTCAAAGTAGAGACAAGCACTTACGATCTTATCGCTAATGACCTATGTTTTCCAAATAACCCTTAGGTATCGGATATATATTGCAACTTATGTATTTATCAATCACGACAATCTATACATTATGTTGCAATATCTGTCATCTTAGGGAAATGGTACCTTAATGCTGTTGGCGCTTATGCCATTTTAAACGGTGAGCGTTATATTTACAAACTGTTTAGCGTCACGACGTAATACTGCCAAAAGCGGCAAGGATGGGTAGTAAGGTAATGGCACAGTAATGTATTTAGTTACCTACTACTAGTAGTGGCTCTGTGAGCTGCAAAACTCCCAAAGCTGGCTTTAAAAAAATATATTAAAAAGACAAAAACAATTACGAAAACAAAACGTTACGACCGCTTTCGCGTTTAGCTGTCAAATCTCATACAAATTGAGGGTAAAACGCAAACGCGATCGTAAAGTTTTGTTTCGGTAAAACTTTGGTAGAGCCTTTGGATGCGTTACGTAACACCCAGGCCAGATAAGTACCTATACCATGGACGCGTGGAATATCGACGCCCGTTTAGGGTGAGTGTCAAGTCGCAGCCGTTTTCTCTTATTTTTAACCGACTTCAAAAAAAAGGAGGAGGTTCTCAATTCGGTTGTATTTTTTTTTTTTTTTCAATGTTTGTTACCTTAGAACTCCGTCATTGATGAGCCGATTCGAAATTTTTTTTTTTCGTTTGTAAGTATAGGCTTCCAGGTGAGTCCCTTTTTTCCAAAAATTCAGTTGGATGATGGGATCCATGAGGAATTGAGGGAACTCCTCAATTATATTAAGCAGAAAATACCAAAATCACTACACAGTGATTTTGGTATTTTCTATTATAATTCGTGTATTTACACCCGGAAATCATAAATTTGGTGGAGTGGAATTGATGATGAAGGCCAGAGATGACGGAAGTCTTCAAATATTATCGGCCCACATACGATTGGGTTTTTTTCTCTAATAATCAACGCATTTGCCCTCGGAAATCAGTTCATGTTGGTAAATTGGAATATAAATGTGGAAATGTTCTCTTGGCTTGGCGGAGTAAATTGAAGTCGGTTAAAACTTTGTTTTTAAAGCAATTTTTTTTTATTATTGTTATTCAGTATAACAACAACCGTTGATGTAACTAAGACATATTAATGATTACATAAAATAAGGCCTATAGCAGTCATTATGTAACGATTAAAAATAACAAAAATGTGCAATACACACAAATGCTCGATACGCTAGAAGTTCTAAATACCTACCGGTTGTAAAATTAGTTTAATTTACAACTTAAACGTATTTTGTTTTCATTTAATTAAAATAACTTCAGATACAAAACCATGACAATTACATTAGTTGCAGATCTGACACCAGCCTAAATCCATAAAATAAACTGAAATTTTATTATTAGTAGAATAAGTAGGAGTTAAAAATACGTTTCATGTGCTCTGCCTACCCCTTTTGGGAATAAAGGCGTGAATGTATGTATGTATGTAAAAATTTAGAGAGGTACCTTCTTATAATGTACCTACAACTAATTGCATTTCCCTGGCACCCAGGAACACATAGCTTGAAAAAGTTATGATATAAACACTTAGATAAATTTTAATAGTTAAGATATGTGTAAGTACCTACCTATTTAACGAACGAGTTACTACCAGTACTGAAATTAAATGTAAATAACTAGAATAATTAAAACAGAAACTGATTCAAAACGAAATATATATATATATATTACAAGGAACCCTTATAGTTTCGCCATGTCCGTCTGTCCGTCCTCGGCTTAGCTCAGTAACCATTTCTACTAGAAAACTGTCATTTGGCATGGGTATATAAATCAATAACGCCAACAAAACAGTACAATAAAATATTGAAAAAAAAATTTTTGTAGGGTACCTCCCCTACACATAAAGCGGATTTTTTTTTCTCGTTAAACCCATGGTGTGGGGTATCGTTGGAAACCTCGTTCAAAAATATTATAGGTTATTTAAACGATTTTCCAAATTAGTGATAGTTGGCGAGATATTGGGCTTTAAAGCCCTAATTTTTGTTCAAGTCATGTGTCCCCCACCCTTGCCGGCTAAATGGCTACTACTGGGGATGTGAAAAAAATCGTGTATAATGAATTTAAAAGGAAAACTGTCACGGACAAGTAGGCATAAGTAGTTACCGAGTAATAGTCGACCAACTTAATGTGACGCAACCGCACCGCACGTCGCTGTAATCACTAAGACAGACAGGCAACTATGGAACCCTACACTGCGCGTGGCCCGACACGCACTTTTTTAAATTTATATTTAGACCCTACAAAAGGATCAGCAGTGCAGAATTAAGTGTTATACAAGTGAGGGAACCGTGATATCGATAACATTGCATTAGAACCATAGTTAGTGAAGTGGAAGGGAACATGAAACAGAGTAGTGTGCTGAGCTCGACGTCTTGGGACTCGAAACGATAGGCCAGATAATAGTTTAGGGCAGTCCAAACGATTTCTAGTTATATCGAAAAGTAGACTCATATCAGCCAACTGCGACCTGTCACGCGCCTTCGATATGATTGACCGAGGGAAGTCTTAGTTACGTGGTATTTCTACCCACTAATAAGTTTCTTTCAAAAATGTCATTTTTGGTACAAGCTTTATTTGCCGACTGTATTTTTCTGTATACCATCATCAACTACTCATTGAGACGATTCTAACGAGCCCAAACTCGGGTTCCGTCAGTTAAGTACTAAATTCCCATGGCCACGTTCTGGCTCCATCATCAGATGCATCAGCTCGATGGTACCATAGTATTTAATTGTCATCCAAACTATATCTACTTATACCCAAAATTTCAGCTCAATCGGTCACCGGGAAGTGGGTCAAATTTAACTCGCAAGATTTGTCCCATACATACATACTTGTTAATAGGGCAAGTTAAATAAAAGCTTATAAAAAGGCTCTCTGGGCTATGTAATTTGGAGGACACTAAAATCTCAGAAAGAACTGGACAGCTGGTATGCTAACGAGCTTAATATCAAAATCAGTCACAGGCCATGGCCGGAGACAATGACCTCACAGATCCGCCCCTGTTTCATTACCGCGACGGGATTGGATTGAAGTGGGCCGCGTGCCAATTCGCATACTTGTATCAGTTTACAAAAACCGATGATATTGTGAATAAATCCATCTCTGCGCTCTGACCATGATATATGCCGGTACAAATTGGATTTATTCCCCGCTTTCCCTCCGCCGTACTACTGTTATTGCACGTATGAACGATGAGGTGTCATGAATAAAATATTCTATGTGAAACGCGTGACGCGGCCCGATCACGATTTCGTGTATTGTCACTGATTTGTGATTTCTTTTCATGATGGGTTGTCGTTTGAGTAGTAGTATTTTTAAGTTGCAATGGGTCGATCTCACTCACGTATTCACGTTTTTAATAACTATTATTATTAATGCGAATGTAACTCTGTTTTCTGCCACGCTTTAACTGCTCTGACCTTGATAAAATTCAACAAAAGATAGTTTTCCCTGTCAAAGTAATTATAATATATTGCAATAGAATTTAGTTTAACCTGGTGTTCACGCAAAAGCGCCCTAATTTATGGTTAATTCAATATTAGCATGGCAACTTTATATAGGATTCACTCTCGGTCTCAATCGCGGCTCGCGACCTAATGAATGTCACTTCCTTGTTCTTCTTCTCTCCGGCCAAATTATATACTTATTTAATATCGTAATTCATTGTGGTTCATAACGTGCACGGAATCATAGTTTACGTCAAGTCAATTCATAGTTTCAGTCACTTACTTTCATGAATAGAATCACGCGGCGCAATTCCTGTAAATATAATCTATTACAACCTAAGTTCATAGTAAGAGCATAAAAATGTATCTGTCAATGGTGTTAACGAGACACCCATGTGCGCGTTCTACGATCAGTAAACGTCCATGAATAAATAATTCAGTCTTTAACTGAAATCGTCACCCGAAAGTCCCAAACTCACCCTAGCACGAGGCGTCGTGGTGCATCGAGGTGTCTCAGACTCAAGCGACGCGCCGGCGGTCTACGGCAAGATTATCCAAGCTGTTGACATGGCTGGACTCTGCACATAAGTAAGCATAATGATCTAAGAGGGGAGACTATTCCATACTACATTTGTTAGCTTACGAGGTGAACGAAATCACTCTAGCTGAGCACATTCGTTGATGGCAGCCCGTGGTGGCTAGAAGCACCCCCTTTTCTACGCACATTTTTGTTGGTCCCATGGTCCCCAGGGGAGGGGGAGAAATATTTACGATTTCCCGCCGTTCTTTTTTTAAACAGAATCGCAAGTGTATTTTTCAACCAAAAAAACGCAAACTATTTGAGACACATACAAAAACGTCGTGTTTGCAATAGAAAAATACGGTTTGAATTGGCTGAATACGAGCTGAGCCGTCTGTTATATGCCAGTTTCTACTTTTTTTTTAATTTGGTACAAGTACCAAATATAATAGAAATTATATATAACATTCCAGGTGGCCTGCAATGTTTTTTATTTTTTATTTAGGCTCTGACCTTAAACTATACACTTTACCTTCCAATATGTAGCGAGTTATGTTCACTTTGCGGGCCATTTTTGAGAAAAATATCTTTGTATGGCAAGTTTGCAGTTCATATGACGGCGCTATATTAAACGTTTACCGGTCTTTAATGTCCGGTAAATGGAAACCTTGCTAACTGGTAACTCAAATCTATAATAACGAAATTATTCTACTGTAGACTTAATTAAACTAGGCTAGAATCTGTAGCGTTTCTAGCCTCCAGATTTAATGAACCCTACCTACCAACTCACAAGCTTTACCTCTTTATAACATCGGAATACGTTCTTGCAACCGTATTCATTATTAATAATACACTTGGTAATTTATAACAAGGCTTGAACATTAAATACTGTGATATTAATAAGCTCAGCCATACTTCATTTGCCGGTAACAAAAGAGGAAATTACTGTATAGGGAGATTACAGGGGTTTCGCTGCGAAATCATTACATTAATAGGGGAAGATACTTAATAGGCTTTTGTGTGATTGATTAGAAATTGTGCTACATTGAGAATAAGGCCGGAGATGAAAGCCTACCTAAGGCTTACAAAGCCTCAGGACAGTCTGGGCTTTTATTCCTAACAAAAAACTCCCTAACGTTAAATTACAAATCCTTCATATTTAGTTTATAAGTAGTTTGGTAACAATATTCAAAATCAGATGAGAATAAAACAGTGTGTTTGCAGAAAGATTTTAACTTTACATTTTTGTGTTGCGTAATGTTATTGGTCCTATGGAAAACACTTTTTTTAATCAGAAGGACTTCAAATCTATACAGGGCGCAAAAAAAAAGAGCCAATTAAGAGTTAACTGTGAGTTAACTGCGATTTAATTGAGAGTTATGTATGGAATACCTGGTTTTTTTTTGCGATTTCGTGGTTGGTCCCATGGGAAAGGTTGTTCAGTATGATCATCTTATTCGCTTTTTGTCATTCCGGATCATGACCCCGTTAACACCCTGTATAAGACTTCCTGACTGATTCATCACCGTACAGCCGAAACTACTGAAGCTAGAAACTTGAAATTTACACCAGAACTTCCTTTTATGACGTAGGCAAGGGATAAGACGGGATTTTTTTGAAATTTTATCCCTAAGGTGGTTAAATGGGGATGCAAAGTTAGTATGGGGGAAACATTATTTTTTGAACTAGAGACTTGAAACTTTGTAGAAAGATTACTTGTTAAGATACAAAAAAAGTACTTTCAGCGTTTTAGAAAATTCTACCCCTAGAAGAGTTAAATAGGGGTGCAATGGTTGTATGGAGGAAACATTATTTTTTGAACTAGAGACTTGAAACTTTGTAGAAAGATAACTTATTAGAATAGAAACAAAGTACTTTCTGCGTTTTAGAAAATTCTACCTTTAAGGGGGTTAATAATGGTGCAAAGTTTGTATGGAGGGAATTTTATTTATTGATTGAATTTTTTTTTTTTTTTTTTATACATTAAACTTTGTAAAAAGATTACTTATTAGAATACAAAAAAATCACTTCAGCGTTTTCGAAAATTCCACCCCTAAGGGGGTTAAATAGGGATGCAAAGTTTGTATGAGGAAAACTTTTCCTTTTGAGCTAGAAACTTGCAACTTTGTAGACAGATTACTTATTTGAATACAAAAAATAAACTTTAAGCGTTTTGGAAAAGTTTACCCCTAAGGGGGTTAAAAAGGGAGGAATAGTTTGTATGGAATAACTTTGTTTTTGAGCTAGACATAAACAATTTTGTAGAAAGATTACTAATTAAAATATAAACGAGTACTTCCAGTGAATAGAAACGTCTGTCCCAAAAGGGGTTAAAATGGGGTGCAAGGTTAGGATGAGAAACATGAGTTTCAGACTTAAAACGTTGTTTAAAGATTTCTTATCAGAACAAAAAAAAGTTCTTTCAGCATTTTGGAAAAGTTCCACCCCTAAGGGGGTTAAAGCGGGATTCAAGGTTTATATGGAGACCAAGAAAATATTATAGTAAGAGATTTGTAACTTCGGTCTTAGCCTGGATGTTAAAAGACTACAAAACTGATTTCAGAGTATTTTGAAATTCATCCCCCATAGGGGTTGAAGGGGGTTCAAAGTTTGTATGGAGAGCAAGACATTTTTAAAGTAAGAGATTTGTAACTTCTGTTTTAGACTGATTGAAATTGATTCCATAAGGAGTTAAAAACGTTCATCCCCTAAATGGGCTAAAAGTAGTTGGATGTTTGTACGGAGAACAAGACAATTTTAAAGTAAGGGATCTGTAACTTCGGTTAAAGACTAGCCCCTTTATCCATAAAACTTAAAATGCCTCTGCTAAATAAAATGTGATTTGTCCCTTTCTTACGAACACAAATGTCAAAGTGACAGACAAGGACAAACGAATTATAACGCCATTTTAGTTCAAACAGGCGTAGATATACGTCGTTTATGAATACGGCCGTAGGAAACTAATTACAGCGTTTCTTAAAATTCATCTTCTAAGGAGGTTAGAAAGGTTTGGAAGTATGTATGAGGAACAAGTAAATTTTGAAGTGAGGGAATTCTTAGGTCATACAAACTATAATAGCTTCCGCCCGCAACTTCGTCTGCGTGGACCCGGGATAAAAACTATTTTTTATTTTAATCCAGGCTATAATTTATCTTTATGCAAAATTTCATCCAAATCGGATGAGCTGTTTAAGCGTGATTGAGTAACAAACATCTAAACATGCTAACTCTCGCAATTTTAATATTAGTAGGATGGTCAGCCATTTATTAGTCAAAATACATAATCCGACTGCTAGCAGAAAAGTAGGTTAGGTTAAGTTGGAACTGCGATGCTCCCAGAACCGAAAAGAAGGTAATGTTTCATTTAACCTGCGGAGTATTTTGTCAATTTAAAAAGTTCGTTTTGGATGATCTAATAATTTATTCTCTAACACCGTCAAATGGGGACGGTGGATGGAGATGGAAAGTTCTACGTCTTTTAGCATTGGATAAGTTTGCTTTCAAAACTATACCTACGAGTAGGTCGCCCGGCCGGACTAACGTGAGTAAAACTGCTGGACGGAGATAGGCAAAAACTTCCAGTAATGTAGCTTTCTTTAATACTGTATTATGAAAAAAATATACAATTTAAGCAGAAACGTCTGTGGAGATATTTATAATTGTAAAAACGGAGATATCCATTTTTTAAACTAATGAAACCATCGCACTGTTTCCTTTTACGCAACCTTGCCTTGCTTTGAAAGGATTTAGATAAAAATTTTCGTACAGATAATTTGAGACCCTTGGAAGGATATAGGATAGTTTTATCTCGGAAATCTTCCCTTAAAATAGTAGAACTTTGTTTGGGTCGGCGATAATTAAGGTTCCGCCTACAATCATTTTTCTAAGACGGTAACAAGTTCTACGCGGAAGAAGTCGCGGGTAACAACTAGTTTAAATATAAAGTAACTATCCCCATTTTTGTATGTTTTATTTCATGGCAGTGATAAAGTCAAAACTTGTAAAATTGATGAAAAAATATATATTCTGCGTATAGAAACAGCAGGACATGAATAATGTAAGAAAACTGGGGTGAATAAAAACAATAAGCATAAACACTAACCAACAAAAAACAACTATCCCAGAGACCCCTGGGATCCTCCGAAACAATTGTATAGCCGTATGACAGATGTTACCAAATTTGGCAAATGCTTTTAAGTGTCATATCTTAGTAGAATTGCGGCATGACGAGGGTAAGCGCGACGGTACAGCAACGGATAACCCAAATGTCCAAAGACGCTTTTTTATACACGATTTTAATGCTAATTGCCTAGAATTTAAAGCCTTAACTGGCATATCATAGAACTCGAGCCGTTTCAATTAAGGTGCAGATTTATAATCATGTTTGAAGTAGCGTATGTAACTTTGTGTATAGTCTACAGTGGTGCTGCTTTAGAAATAAGTTTCGAAATGTAACGAACCATCATAAAACCTTGTTTGTTTAGGGTGAATGTTCACCAGCAATTTGCGAAGATGTGTTTTCATATTTGTCACCCAAAACACTTAAATACATAAATTATAAAATCACAGCTTCGCCAATTTGCCCTTATGTCGTGGTCAGACCTTTGACACGCTTCATCAGAATTAAACCATTGAATATTGATTCATTATCAATAATGCGTTCGTTAAGCGAGACATAACGAAACTTAAATGATTAAAGATTCATTATACTCGTACTAGTGTCATTTAAAACCAAAACAAAGTTAACAAAAACGCATTATAAAGGCGCAAAGATACCGATGTATTTACAATAAACATTATGAAAATAAAAAATCCTTTATACAAAGGTTTTTGTATTTAATAAAGAGTGTATCATCATAGAACACATACGACGGTTAGGTACTTTTTAGTAATGAAGGCAATTTTATTGTCGGCAAAAACATGGTGACCGTTTGTTTTTAAAGTATGTTCGGGACTTAAAATTCGGTGAGTGTAAATTTTAACAGCCCGACAATCGACGAAAATTATGAACAATACAGACAGTTTTCGTTAACTGCTGTGAGTTCTGTATTTCCTGCTACCCAAAGGTTGTCTGGAAGAGATCGCTCTTTGGCGATAAGACTGCCTGGTGGCACCTAGTATTAATGTTTTATGTTTTATTTATAGTTTTTTCTCTTTGTGATGCACAACAACGTATATCATTATTATTATTAACAGACCGGCAAAGAGAGAGTAGCTCTAGTGAAATATAGAAAGTCACATACATCCGTGGACGGGCAGGGTTGAACCATTTTTTGTAAAACTCTATAGACAAACCGAAACGACTTTATAGAGACCCGTTAAAAATGTCTGATTGCCATTGACCATTTTACGATAATACATAAACGAGAGCATAATTTTAGTATCGCGGCCATGTCCGTTTTCATCAAAATAACCTAATAGAGTTCTAAGGGCAAAATCTCACGATGTTTGACGCTTACAATTAGGGGTGTAGACACTTAATAAAATAATCAATAATGTCGAATTTTCTCGAAAAATGTATTTTAGTCTAATGGAGAAAAAAAGCAACGCAAGAGGTTAAATAATCACAAAGTTTAAGTATCCAAAGTTTTAAGAAAGTGTTCTGTCCCTTTTCCGCAAACACAACTTCACATGAAACGATTGTCATTTACTTCGTAATTCTTTGAGATATCTGAATGGGATTTTCGTTACTAGGCATATTTTTTCCCTTCTTTCTTTTGGAGAATAATAATTTTCGAGTTACACCCGTATTGACGAACATTTTAGCAAACGCCATGAAATTAGAAAAACATAGAAACGACTTCCTGCAAGTCGGTAAAGTAACAAATCACCAGTGACACAAATTTGAACAAACGACAATCGGCGCCATGTCAACAACTTGTCATCTAATTACCCGAATAGAGCTCCAGGGCACTTATTCCACCTATAATATTTGTTAGAGTGGGACACATCCCCTCTATCCTGTGTTAACAACAGAATACCGACCTATTACCCTGCCGCGCTCAATGCTCGTACTGTAACATGGCCAAGGTCGTATACCTTTATAGTCTAACGGTAGCCTAAACTGGCAGGTTCGCAGTATTTGAATTTTGAATTGTTGCCGTCTCTATCAGACGGGAACAAGTGATTGATTTTTATGATTGTAATCGCGGTCGTCACAGCAGGAGGTTGTTAACTCGGAATATATTAAATATTGTACCGAAGCTTTATAGAACACTTTTTATTCACTATCGCTCCCCCACTCTAGGCGCCCTATATTCTTGTGGAGGTGCGGGGTACTAATACGTCCTACTACAGTACTCAGGACAAGCTATGGTAATAATAATACCACGACCGAGCGAGATGGTCGTATACAAATCTCAATCTGTATGACAGACAGGGCTATATAATTCGTTGTCTTTGTCATAGTTCCACTTTTTTATTTGCCGCCGCTGAGTTAGTACGAGGTTGCGGCAAAGAAACCATTATGCCGAGGATCATCATCACAAATTTAAGAGTTAGACTCTTGTCGGTGTAGCTCCCTCCACCTGACTCTGTCTAGAGCCGCCTCCTTGACCTCTTTATACGACGTGGCTGCTACTTTTTCTTTTATTTGATTCATGTAACTTATCCTTGGTCTTCCCCTTCCTCGCTTGCCTTCTACCTTGCCTTCTATGATGTTATTAATAAGAGCATCATGTCGTATAAGGTGACCAATCATTTTCCCTCTCCTATTCTCTATCGTTTTTATTAGTTTCCTTTTCTCTCCTACCCTTTTCAGCACTTCATCATTTGTAACTTTTTCTGTCCAGCTAATTTTCTCCATTCTACGCCAACACCACATTTCCAATGCTTCTAAATATTCTTTATCTCTTTGGGTCGGGTCGGGTATGCCGAGGATAACCTACCTAATATAAGTAGGTGGTTTATGGTTAGCCGTCACTTCGTACGGTACTCTAAGGACCGTAAAATTCTAAAATGCATAACATAGTTTTCTGTGACGTCAGCGAACTAACATCAAGTAGCAAACGCATGTTGCGGCCAACCTATCAAACCCGAAGAACAAAGCCGACTAAGTCTTGTATTATGCAAACGAGTATCATGTAAGGCGTGGATTTATGAGCCAAGTTCTGCAAATCGCGCTTCGCCCATGGGAGCACCCGGCTCACTATTGCTACATATATTCAAATTTGGGGTTATAACAAAGAGGTACTTAGACGATCGCCCCGAGCTTGCAGTGAGTGACAACAATTTATGATTTAGCACGTGACTTGTTATTTTGTTTACGCGAGTGCTATGTGAATAAACGAAACTCACTATTCAGTCCGAGTGGTTTATTGGCCTCATAATCTCAAGTACCAAAATATTGTGGGCCACGATATGATACAGAGAGAAAGGATGTAATGGAAAAATAAACCATCTTCGGCTGTAGCCCCCGACAGGACTCGAACCTGCGATCTCTCTATTAACGCTGCTTTGACCACTAAGTTCCTACTATTTCCATTATATTCTTTCTCTCTGTATCATATCGTTTAAAAATATGATCGGGGTAACTTCCTCGTTAAGAATAACACGAAACAAAAATATTTAATAAAATCATTTGTTTCGTTACTGTATATTGTAGGCGTTCTTGGGTAAATTAGGAAAAATCTGAATACGGCCATCTAAGAGAGGGGTCAGCGCCATCTAGCCTCACATTGGTAAACTAATTAATTTTAACGGGTTAATAATAAACTATGTGCATGCAGCAATATTGATTTAGACACGATAGCGCGCGTGGAAGCCAGCAAGTGAAGCCGGTAATGAAAATTTTCCTCTAAACCGAGGAAATGTGTCTCGATTAAAGCTGGTGTTTTAAACTTTTTATTACGTTACTCATTTAAGGTAGCAAAACAAAGAATGTCTCGATAAATATTATGCGATCTGGGGCTTTCTTTACTATCGTCCGTTGTGTAATTTTTCGTTCGTTGAGACGACTGGTTAGCCTAGTGGCTAGTCACGCTGCCAACGAAGATAAGGGCCCTGTGGGTCTCGGTAGCGGTAGGGTGTGAAAAGCAATGAATGTTTTTTTGAGTCTTGGTTGTTTTCTTACCCCCTTATTCATAAAACTTCAAATGCCTCTGCTATATAAAATGTGCTTTGTCCCTTTCTTACGAACACAAATGTCAAAGTGACAGATAAGAACAAACTAATTTTAACGCCATTTTAGTTAAAACAGGCTTGTAGTACGTTTATGAATACGGCCGTTAGTATTTAAGTATTATATATAAATTATATATATTTATTAAATATATCATAAAACAAGCCTTACTGAGCTCACTATGGGTTTGTTCGATTTGTGTAAGGTTTTTTTTCTAATAATGTATTAATTTATAATTGATTTAATTTACTTTACTACTACCTAAGGCCAGGAAGAGGGAATCCTTCTTACTAGTATTTGCCATTTTGTAAGATGTGACGTAGTTTCCATTTTCAAAACAACTGTTGTTGTAGCTGCTTCTGTGAACACATAACTAAATCGGAATATCTGCGTTAACCGTTCGTAAATCCCGCGCGATTTTTCAGTTTTTTATCGTTCATTTGTTTAATTATCTTCATCAAAAGAAAAATATCACCGGAGCAGGTAGAAGGACGGTATTCCATAAGCTCATTGATGTCTTTGTGATTCTGATTTTAAAGGACACAAAAGTGGAGATGTGTCCCATTCTGTCCAATATGACTGATGGAATAAGTGCCCTGGAGGTCTATTCGGGTAATTTAATTACATGGCGACGAATGTCGTTATTTCTCGTTAGTAAAAAGGGGTGTAACTGGTGATTATTTAATTTTAACCGACGTGCAGGAAGTCGTTTCTATATTTTTTTAAGGTCAGGATGTCAGTTACTTTCATAAAACGAGTGCCTGTGCCAAATCTTGGGATTAGGTGTTTTGGGGCACAATTGGGAATAACGATTATCTTCATAAGCGAATGAATTTATCACGGAAACGCGCACTAGCTTTTGTCGCCTCGCTGTTAAATAAAATACAGTCACAGTTTACCCAAAATAAATTAAATGCAAATGTGAATTTCATAATTCATTCAATGGGTTAGTTTATTTAGTTTCCATATTCAGCTCTAAAGCGAGTTCTCGAAATTAGTTATTCTATTTCGATGCATTATGCGAGTCATTTGAAATTTGGCCGTGCTTATTTGGCTGAATATAATTTAAAATTAGAACTGTGCATTCGGTTTCATTCACGTGTGTTTTGTATGCTCTGTTGCTAATACCTCTGAACAGATTATGTTATATAATTTCTCCTACAGATCTGCGTCTAACACAAATACAGTCCTTGTACAACTATGATAGATGATTTAAGCAGCGTCTATGTGTCGGCGGTGCGGGCTGCGGCACTTACGTACGTTGACGTCAGACATAATTGTTTACTATGTATAAATTCTGAACAGGGACCCATTTGCACCTTATGGGTAAATTGCAAAAAAAAATTACATTCCAAAATTGGAAATGTCCTATTTCGAAATTCCATAAAAAAATAAGTATTGAAGTAACATGTATTCCAGATGTGAATTCACGTAGTCTTGTTCATACCTAGTTTAATAGGATTTGTATAGTTTTATATTATAACTTTGATAAAAATATGAAATTGCTTTTGCTCCCATACAAATTTTATCTGTCCTTTGTGTAACACACAGTAATCAAAAAATCATAGCTTTGATTTAAACAGCTCTGGCTAAGAAATGTGCTTGTCGTCTGCTTAACACCATGTAAAACTGCAAGGACATGGTTTTTCAGGTCTCTAGAACAAATATTTTATGTTAACATCTTATATCAAAGTTCGGGGAAGGATTTCGTTCCTTTGTGTTACGTCAGCTATGTAACGCTACATTTTGCGCTTTATTGCAGATAAGACTGCAACTGTAACATTTTTATGTTGGGCCACAATTAAGCTACAACCAACAGAAGGGCATGTGTCGATAGCCTTTTCGTTTTTATGTTGTGGCACGAAAATTGAAAAAGTATGTTTAAAAACCAATATTGTGTCATGTCTTAAATAGGTAATTTCTTTGTTTTTTACTGCTGTTTTTACATAGTTGGGTGGTGAAATAAATAGGTACTTAATCGGCTGGGCATACTCAAATTTTAAAATACCTTATTTGCTTCCCAACGCCAATTTTGCTTCGTTTGTGTGACGTTTTTCTATCCTTTGTGTGACGTTTTGGTGTTGCACGAATACTTTTTCCATACAAATTACCAAATTTGTGTAGCATTTTTGTAAATATTCTTTTGTGTTACGTACAATTTTTTTGCAATCCACCCTCATTCCAATGTACATGAAAATGCGTAAAATGTATACCTCTCTTGGACGTCGTATAGGAGCGACCGCATATTTGACAAGTAAAGGTCTGTGCGCATTCGACTGTATCATACCATGACCATAACAGGGAGCGTCACGAGCACAGTTATTCCCACTGAAACGGATCAACAGCGTTTCATACCAGTATGATGCCAGTATCCATATAACCGCACGCACCGATTAGTAGTATTCGTGTACCGTGACCACGTTGAAGTGTCGTCAACTTATTAAGTAATAGAATATAATTGAATTAATAAAATATTTTAGATAGGTATACTTATAAATTTTGACCATTATCCCGGACGACGAAGGCAAGAAAATGAGGATAAGTTACACCTTCGCTGAAATCACGATGAAAAGAACGAAAAACGAAGGGGAATATATTAATTAATTTCCTTAATTTCCAACAGTAAAAGTAGAGCACACTAATCAAGGTAGTTGCATTAATGGACTACCAAGGAACTCTTGACCGGTCTAGCACCAGCGGATCATACGCGGTTAGAATAGCACCAGTAGTAAACGCGGAGCACCTGAGCGTACATGCAAAATATTTTTTAGCGGAAATACCCGGACGGTCCGTGCATGGCACGCTCCGGTGTTGGCCGGCACCGGAACGGTCTAGTGGCGTTTTACAAGATGGCACACACCTTAAAATAGTGTGCACGGTGATGTCAACTTGGCTTTAGACGGACAAAGCATAACTATCCACGACCCAACAAAATACGGTCCAACACTTATCCTGCTTTAGTGATCTCACACAATACCGGAGATTCAATGCGGCACATTGGTTTTATTGCACCCATTCACTCCAGACAATCTAAAGCGTCTGATAACCTGGCCCGCGAGAAAATAGCATAATACATTTCAGTTATCTCACGATTGGTATCTTAAGCTGAATAAAGCCTAAACTGTATTTATTCTACTGACAAGGATCGACCTCTTACGATGCATATCGGCCTATTCAGGATCTTTATTCGATATCTAGTCAGTTTATTTTTATTTAACATCCTGCGGGCCTGCTATTTTATCACTAATCGTTGTGGATAAGATATTCGGCACTCTCGCTCTGGCATACTTGTCAGAACGTGATGGATATTATGTCAACCATGATACGCACGCTGAACTTTTCTGATGGTCTTATTTAAATTTTTATACGTGTTGAACGAAATGAAACCTGGGGATCGATTTTTGAATCTCTCCAAGTGACTAATTCTCACCGATGTGAGTGATTTCCGAAAGTTCGTATTTTTGAAACTCACCGGTGACTTACATTTGTTATACCTATGATATCGATTTACGAGTGCCCTACCCACTCGTAATTGAAATCACCATGCGATTGTTTTTGACAGTTGACCACACAGTTGACGTTTGTGACATCTGCCAAAAGTACCAAAGTATGTTTTTCGGAAGAATTAGCAGCGGGGCCCGATTGTGATATTTGTGATTGCGACGATTTATTGAGAATATAAATAGGAGGCCACGGCCACGGAGGCGTGTCGGACCACGCACAACGAAGGGTTCCGTGCCTATTAAAAAGGTCGTATCGTTACTGAAATCTTATGGCACTTACATCCTTTTCTTTAAGGAAGGCAGTTTTTAGGGTTCCGTAGCCAAATGGCAAAAAACGAAACCCTTATAGATTCGTCATGTCTGTCTGACTGTCTGTCCGTCCGTATATCACAGGCATTTTACTCGAAAACTATTAGGTGTATTTGAATAAAATTTTGAGGATAGGTGTATTTTATTAACTGCTAGGTACATAGTTTTGTAATTCAATTACTAAAAAAAAATTTTTTTTAGGGTGCACTCCATACATAAAACTGAAAGTCAAACATTTTTTTTTCATTGCAAGCCCACGTGTGGCACATCAATCGATAGGCCTTTCAAAATAAATTCTTTTGAACAAGATCGGTTCAAAGGTTTTCGTGATATTCCTAAAAAACTGCCTTTCTTAAAGAAAAGGACGTAAGTGCCATAAGATTTCAGTAACGATACGACCTTTTTAATAGGCACGGAACCCTCGTTGTGCGTAGTCCGACACGCATTTGGCCACTTTTTTATTTTTAAAAATACCTCAAACACCTTTGAACCGATCTTGTTCAAAACAATTTTCGCTGAAAGAATTTAATAAGCCCTATGTCCATGTTTTTTTTTTCATATTTTTAAAATACACGGTTTAAAAATTAGAGGGGAGGACACAATTATAGTGACTTTCGGGGCGATTATCTCCGACTCTATTCACTTATGTGCACCCCTAAAAAATTTTTTTTTTGTAATTTAATTACAAAACGGTAACGGCAAACAAAATACACCTATCCTCAAAATTGTATTCAAATACACTATAGTTTTCGAGTAAAATGCCTGTGACATACGGACGGACAGACAGACAGACATGAAGAATCCAAAATAAGGGTTCCGTATTTTGCCATTTGGCTACGGAACCCTAAAAACCGGTATCAAGGACAACACTATAACATCTGCGTAAAAAGGAACGTAACGGGAAGATTGTCTTGATTGACTGACATTGTAAAATTTCTGCATGTTGGTAAACAGCGTGTGACTTTCAAAAATACGGCTCTTGGAAAATGGTGACATAAAAGTCATCGGTGATAATTTTAGTCACCGGTGACTTTGATATCACCAGTGAGATTCAAAAATCGCACTCCTGATTTTTATTCGGCAGATATACAATAAGTCGTTCTTGCTCGCATAAAACATAATTATAGAATTGAGTTCCTTCCTGGAAATGGATGCCTTAATAAGGCACTTGACTGGATTTTTGACACTTTCAACAGCTATCGAAGCGCGGCTGAGTTTAACCGGTAATAGATTAATAAGACAATTTATTCGTTCTTCTTGAATACCGATAACTAATATGATTTCGTTCTGTGACTTAAACGTTTCTGTGATAAACCATGTAAGTATCCATGAAAGAACAGAATTAAGAGGTTTACATGCAATTTTTAAAATGGTTTATTGAAACCGGTTTCTATGCATGTTTTGCCCACGAGTCCTCCAGGACTGTTATTCGGAACGCGCTATGCGCCTCGCCTCACCCGTCATGCCTAACGAAACTAGACCTCTGATACGCGTATTTGTAGGTGAGCGGTGAGTTGAGGTTAAAGTTAGGTACAGCATGGCCGGGCTGCTCAAGTGCTGGCAGGGGTGTCCGGCTAAACGCAATTTCCGCGCCAGCAACCTGCGGTGGGCGCTCTAAGGCTTCGTTCACATACGGTTTTCTTCTCTTTCTACATATATTATTGGCTACGAGCGTCGTTAGGTAATACCACGAATTGAAATCGTTGGACGTGCTTGTAATCAGCTTGGCCGTTTAAATTTGTACACCCGTTCTTTTTTGTGTGTTAGAGCGAACACACATACTCCTAAGAAGGCCCAAGGCCAAATTTGTGGGATATTTTCAATATTTTATTGAATAGATTTAATTAAAAAGTGTATTTTACGATCACTTCTTGCGGATTGTACCAAATGTTTTAACATTGTTTAAGCGCATATTTGATTTAATTGATAACGGACCTTATTAGGCAACCGGGTGCTTTGCTTAATACTTTACTTTCACTTTGCCTACCAGCAACTTATTTTTTAAATACTTTTTTTTTTCAGTTATAACCCAAACAACGTAGGATTTTTTTAAATATTTTGTTTGTTATATACTATTAATCATTAGATGTCTTATGAATGGCTTTTCTTCATTAAACATACTGTAATTTTTTTACAAGGCTGTACTTTTTACAAGAGCCCTTCGGCCGTCTACGAAAACGGAGTTTCGAAACTGGCTTCGATCGAGGCTTTTGAAGTACTTGTACGTAACTGGCTTCGATCAAGTACTTTTTTTTACTTGTACGTAACTAGTTTCGATCGAGACTTTTTCTGTGCTTGTAGGTAACCGACTGTGATTACTTCATAAAGTATTTGTGGGTAACTGGTTCTGATAACTTTATATGTAACTATATTACATTTTATAATTACATTTACATATATAACTTACTTATTGAAATCGCAACAAATTCAATATTAAGAACTCCTTTGTTATTTTGGTCTTATTCTTTCCGGGTGTACGGTTTTTTTCTATAATAATTATGTTCTAAATACAAACAATATGTCATCCGTCAACATCGGCTATGACGCAATATGACATGATAAAAAGTGCATTAGGTCAGGGAAATTCTTGTTATTAAATTAGTTATTTACGTTTCTTATAAGTTCATTCAGTGACAGTGGTAATGTACTACTTTATAACATGTCTTTGAAAGAAATTGAATTCATCTCGACGCGGAGGGGAGGTGTTGCCCTTTTGTATGAAGGGTACAAATATCATCGAAAAAAGATATACCGGAACGAAAATTCGATTTGGCTGTGTGGTAATTATGATAGTGGTTGCAGAGGCTGTGTTGTTTTAAGCAAGAAAAATGAAATAGTCGAAGAAAAAACGAAACCCCATATTGTTGATTGTGTTCCAAACCAATCACAAAATAAAGTATTAATAGAATTAGACAAGCTCAAACACAGAACAGGGTCAAACTTTGACTCGATCCAAAAACAGTATGATTCAATGTTGTATCAACTGGAAAATGAGGGCGTTCACTTGATGGCGAACATACCGCAATTCAAAAATATAAAAACCGGTCTGAATAATAATCGGAATAGAATATTAGGCGTACCTAAGGTACGTTTTTCTTCATCTAGCGAAGTACAAGTGCCAAAAAAGTTTCTCAAAGATTTTCTGCTTGCGGACTACGTTGGTGAAGGATGTGATGGAGAAAGAATCCTTATATTCTGCCGTAAAAATGTACGACCCCTCATAAAAACCTACAGCCATATATTGTGTGACGGAACATTCAAGTCTTGCCCAAAAGTGTTCAAGCAATTATATTCTATACATGGTTATAACGAAAATAAAAAAAGTGTAATTCCCATCATTTACGGCCTATTACCCAACAAAGAAGTGAAAACGTACAAAATCTTTTTTCAGCTTATAAAATCTATCTTTGAAGACTGGAGGCCATCAAAAATAACAATGGATTACGAAAAAGCTGCAATGAAAGCCGTTGCAAAAGTATATACTTGGATTCAAATTAAAGGATGCTATTACCATTATAATAGATGCCTAATTAGAAAGTCGAAGAAATTAAAAATTACTACTCCTGTTAAAAAGCGTCACGTATCGAGATGTGCTGGAATTGCAAGATTACCATCAGAATTCACTAAAAGTGGCATTGAATATGTCATGCGTAAGAGCCCACAAGGTATAGATATGACCAAATTTAACAAGTATTTCAAAACCCAATGGCTAGAAAAAACGAACTTCAACAAAACATGTTGTTGCAGCAAAGAACAAATTAGAACAACAAACAATTTGGAAGGGTGGCATAGCCGAATAAATCGTTTCATTGGCAAAAAAAATAATACTGTTGCCAATTTATTTAACGAAATTGAAAGTGCAGTAAAGGATTTAAAAGACGGGCAAATAACAGTTGGACACTGCATCGAAATAATTGCCCCTTATTCTTTTGTATTTTAATTGTTAACACTTAAAACGCGATGTTATATTTTTTTTGGATCTGTGGGGCTAGTATGAAAAGTTTTAACACGGTTTTTATCGCCGTCACAGTATGGAGAATGGAGTTAAAAAGTGGTGTTAAAACGTTTCATACGAGCCCCCCTGATAGTGAATTTGTTATAATTTAGAATCGTTTTCGTTTTTGTGGAATGGAATCAGCGGTATGTTCATAATAGTTAGTTAATTACAAAAAAACTATTTTTTGTTGTTTTTAACCCGGATTTCTGCATGTGTGTCTGTTTGTGAAATCGTAACATTAATTCGGTATTTTAAGGGTTAATACGAGATGTTTTCAATAAACACGATTTAAAATAATCTTATCTGTATATACCAGTGAGTTTTATTTTTTCATTGATAGAGTAATACCCCGCTTTATCAGAATGATGCGTATAAGAGCGAAACAATTATTGGAGTTTGATCCTTTTCCAGATCCTTAAATATATTTTTTTAACTTTTTTACCTATCTATTCCCGAGGTCCACATCTTTTAAGCATGTCAACTACATGTATATTTGTGTTTTTAGCTTATAGGCTGTAGTAATGCAAAAACCTGCAAGTGCCAGTCCTACTTAGGTTCTGTATTATTTAACAGTAACTTTGTGTAGCGGTGTTATTTTTATATGTCACTTGCATTTTTTTGGATTAAAAGTGAAACCTAAACAATCTCCCTCCTCTCCTGTATGCACTTTGACGTTTACTGTATAAATGTTCTACATAGGCAATAGGAATCAAACTGATTGACTGTAAAGTGTACAGAAAAATAACGGGTAGTACTAGTAGAGTTGTATTAACAAAAAAATTACATTAAAAATATTTTAATTGAAATCAAAATTGTACAATTGAAGTAAAATATTTTTACTCTATAACATTGTGTACCATTTCTGACACCACACTATGTACCATATTTAAGGAAAATCTCAGAAGATCGGCGATGTGCTGGGCATGGCGAGCGTCGAAGTCTGTGTGATTGTTGGGTAACAGAAATACTTCCGTCCAAGCTTGTTCTCCTACTCCACAATGATAACTGCAGACACGTGTCCCGGGTGATATTAGAAAGTTTAGTTTACATAGAAAATTTATCTTTGTAACGTTCGATACGGCCCTGAAATCCGTTCGGGAGCAGCCTGGAAATACACACACTCCTTCATTTTCTGGCGTTCGCAGCAGTTGGTTAGAATTGTCGATGCCATCATTGTGCATTATTCCGTTTATTTCGAATGTGGACATTTTTCTACGTAGGTATTATAGCCAAATGACAGTGATGAGTCATATTTTTTTTTTATACTTTACACCATAGACATTAAATATTTAATTGGGATATAGGTCGGAACTTGATATCTCAAAATAAAAAAAAAATGTCTAAAAATAAACAGGATATCTAAAAATAAAAAGGAAACTTCCTTACCATTTACGAAGTTCCATAGAACCTCAAACTAAGCTCTGCTAAGTGCTAAGTTAGTATACAAATACTTTCCAACTACGGTTTCGTAGGCGGCCAAAAAAAATGTGACAAGTGCTTGATCGAAACTAGTTACGTACAAGTAAAAAAAAGTACTTGATCGAAGCCAGTTACGTAGAAGTACTTCAAAAGCCTCGATCGAAGCCAGTTTCGAAACTCCGGTTTCGTAGACGGCCGAAGGGTATTAACTTGCCCTGTTAGTATGTATGTATGGGACAAATCTTGCAAGTTAAATTTGACCTACTTCCCGGTGGCTGATTCAGCTGAAATTTTGAGTATAAGTATAGTTTGGATGACAATTCAAAATTATAGTACCATCGAGCTGATCTAATGACGGAGACATAAGGTGGCCATGGGAATTCAGTTCTTAACTGGCGTATAACCCCGTTGAGTTTGGGTTCGTTAGAATCGTCTCAATGAGTTTGATGATGGTATACAGAAAAGTACAGTCGGCAATAAAAGCTTGTACTAAAAATGAAATTTTTGACAGAAACTTATTTTAGGCTAGGTTAGGTTACCAGGTTAGTATTATATCCTGAATAAACAAAAATTAATTCAGCAGATAATGGTTTTCGGAAGAATAAAATTCGGAAAAAATTGCTTTCGGACAAATGACTCTTTGGAATCATGGTGTGTACCCGACTAGATAGCTTTACTCATAGGATACAACATTTCATTGCTCTCTAACAATTAAAAAAAAAAACCGTCAAGTGCGAGTCGGACTCGCCCACCGAGGGTTCCGTCCTTTATTTATTTATTTATTTTAATTAATACAATGCAAGTTTACAGTGTGGACACCAAATCACTTACACGCTAAAATAACAAGAAATATAAACATTCACAGGTAAAAATGTCACAAATCGTAATTATAATGTCATTCCATTAATTAAATGCCAATTCAAAAATATCCTAGCAATATTGCACAAGTATGTCAAACGATCAGCGAACATGTCAGCGTCTTCGTACTGAGTGAGCATTAGATGCAGCCATGTTATGGCACGGGCGGTAGGCGCATGGCTCGCGAAGCGCGTGCGAGCGGACGGCCGCTGCAGCAGGCCCGGCCGGCGGCGCGGCGCCACCGCCCCGTCCACGTCCGTGGGTATCCGCGTCGGAACCACCAACCCGATCCGAGCCAACACCGAGGCACTATCCACTCGGTGATGGAAAACTGACAGATAGTGGACTAATAGCAATAGCTTTCTTCTCAGCGCCAGCGTGTCTAGCCCGACCATGCCCGAGACAAAGATGGAGGGATAGAGGTACGGGTAGTAACCGTAGGCTTTTTTGTACAGCCAGCGAGCAAATTTGCGTTGTACTTTCTCAATCATGAGAGAGTATTTGCTCTCGTACGGATCCCAAACAACAGCGCCGTATTCTAACTTGCTCCTTACAAATGCGCTAATGAGAATTTTAGCCACCAAATTTTTTTTTTTTTTTAGCGCGCTTTGTAGCCGCGCAAACCGTTGCTTAACCTTGATGATTGATTACGTACTTAAAATAAAGACTATATTTTTTATGATGTCATTGCAAATGTACAGTATTCTGATTTTTCCCTGTATTTGTAGTATATAAAATGATACTAAGTACTTGCCAAATTTCATAAATGTAGGTCAACGGAAAGTTCCTTGCGGCATAAACGGCCGTATCTTTGTTTTACGTTAACTTAGAAGTTTTATTTTTCACAGCTTTCTAGAACTGTACTCCACGCGTTCCTGAGATAAAGGGTCTTGGCAGACAGACAGACAGACGGATACCAAAGTGATCCTATAAGAGTTCGGGATACATCAGCAAACTGACACACCGTTTTTAATTATCGTTTCTTGGAAATCTAACAGCTAATTATATTAATACTACCTTCTGCCCGTGACTCCGTCCGCGTGGAACCCGTTTATATCGCAGTTCCATACTAACTTTCACCCCCCATTTCACCCCCTTAGGGGATGATTCCCGGGATAAAAACTATCCTATGTCCTTTCCCGGGATTCAAACTATTTATATACCAAAATTCATCTAAATCGGCTCGGCGGTGTAAGCTTGAAGAGGTAACAGACAGACAGACACACTTTCACATTTATAATATTAGTAAGGATAAGGATAATGGTTATACATAGGCAATACTCGTACATGCTTTTTTTTTTATTAATTCTCATTAATACCTCGCCAATAGTGCAAATAACTACAATGCGGAGAAGTACAACGTTAAGTAATCATACAATTTTACTTATTTGATTAAGTTTTATATTAGGTAAGTATCAGGCAGGTGGCAGGATGCACCTGGAGCAGGGTTGCACAAGACCGGGTAGAATGGAGAAGGTTGGAGGAGGCCTTTGCCGAAGGGCAGGCGGAAACAAAATTTAAAGTGTGAAATAGTGGATAGCTGATTCGTTAAAATAGTGATATGTTAAATTAGTTATTAGTACCTATACATTTGTAATTATTACTTAGTGTCTGAAAATAAAGGCTACTATTCTATTTATTATGTTTTATTTACTAAGTAAATTTTAGGTACTTACCTATATACCCTACGATAACAATTTAACAGCATCTTTTTAAAAGAATTTCCGTAAAAAAGCAATATTCTTTTGTCCCCCGTATTTATATTTGCCGACGGACCATCTTGACTCCCAAACAAAATAATATAAATGTCATCGTGTAATCTCCCTTAGTTGAAGAGCCTCCGGGAAAAAAAGTTTCGCAATAATAAAAGGAGATACAACCGCAAAGTTCTCCCAGTTTGGACGTCAACAACATTTAAGATGTTATTTAATTAAACTTTCTCTGAGGTAATGTTTGAAACGGATTATATAAGTTCGAGTAAGCTAATTAGTGAGTTGGGGATAATAGATACGAATAGGCTGTAAACTTAAATTTATACTAGGTATTCTGTTTAGCAACGTAGCTGGAGGCAAAATTCAGTGAAGGTATAAGGTACCTGCGCCTTGTAAGGCCCATTTTTTGCAATACTTAAATAAATCAAAAATAAAAAAATATTTATGAAATCAAACTTTATTGAAATATTCCTCATTTATTTGCGAATCATTTCTTAAAGGAAATTGAGGAACATAGGCACTTATTTTAAGCAAGTGATTTCTAAACGCTATCGAAACAAAAATTATCTTTGTGCATTAAAATTAACGTATTAAATGCGTTTCTTAAGTAATCAGTCTCTTATAATATATTTTTTGGTCTTGATCTTGGGCTTAGCAAAACTTAATATATCAAAAAACAAATAAAAACTTTATAAAACATAAAAACAATTTTTCCTCTGCTTATTCTAACATTTGTTTAAATTTAAACAACGAATAACCTTACAAATTGCAAACTTTTTTCAACAAATTTTAGTGGGCCTTATTAGGAGTAAAGAAAAAATATCTGTGAACTAGGAACGAAAATAAGTAACTTAGGTATTTATACTTAAGTAATTACACGCAACTATTAAAAATCAAAAGTCTTGTAGGCCCTTTTAGCTGCATTCTGGACATGAGAAATCTTCTACATCGTTCTTAGTTATCGGGCTATCTTGGGAGCCCGTGTGGTGGGCCTTTATAGGCACTTCTCTCGGCAGCAAGAATTATTTCCATAAAATGAAAATAAACACAATATACACACAACGCTTACCTTCATAGGAATTTCCTTGAATCTTAGCAACTTTTAATCACAAAGGAATACTAAAACTGTTTATTTTTTTAAACACTAAAAAGTATGTAAGTGTGAGGTTATAAACAGCAAGCCGTTTGCGACGTGACTGACAAAGTGTCAAACGCTACAAATATGGCGGCATCTACCATTTGACATGAACTTGCCCATGTTACTAACCGAACATGGGCGCGAAATATAAAATCATTCGAACGGTTGTAAGTATAACATTTTGAAAGCGGGCCATCTTAGGAACAGGGCCATCTTTGGCGGAGGTACCTTACTTGAGCTTGAGATTATTTGAGTTGGTCAATTGCATCAAAATAGTCTATTCAAAAATCAACTTTACCGTCCAAGCTAAAAGATTCGACTTCCAAAAAACCCGACTGCTTTTTTACAAAATTTGTAAAAAAGCAGTCGGGGACACAGGGTATTAAATATTATAACCTGTGTCACTCCTACGATTAAGAGGAATCCAACGACATCTCATATGTTGTAATCCGTCAAACGGTTTAGGCTGCAGGGCGTGCCAAAGAATAAGACATACACACATACATACATACGCTCGAAAAACATAACCCTCCTCTCCTTCAGCAGTCGGGTAAAAAGCGAGATACCGGAGTTTTCCTACAGATATTTGTAGTAATGCCAGCACACGGTCCCTGGTTTTCTGGGCCCTGTAGCCAAATTAGGAAAAATTCTCATCATAATATCAGACATAGGCCTCCCCCAAAGAGTGCCACAGTTTACTTATTTATTCATTTAAATCAGGCAAAAAAGACCCATATAATGACTCTTGACGACCTCTCTAGCCTATAGTTGGTAGTGACCCTGCCTACGAAGCCAGAGGTCCCGGGTTCGAAGCCCGGTAAGGGCATTTATTTTATTTGTGTGATGAGCACGTATGTATATCGTCGCCTAGTAACCATAGTACAAACTTTGCTAAGTTTGGGACTAGGTCGATTTGTGTAAAATTGTCCCCGATTATTATTATTATAACCGGTCTGGCGCCACCCGCATCCAGCGGAATCCCGCGACCTGTACCAGGTCATCAATCTACCAGGTTGGGGTAGTAAAAACTGGATTCATATTTTAAATGTATCCGTTTATTTGCCCGTACGTCACCTTTTTAGGGTTCCGTACCCAAAGGGTAGAACGGGACCCTATTACTAAGACTCCGCTGTCTGTGTCTCTGTCCGTCTGTATCTCATGAACCTTCATAGACAGTTGAAATTTTCACGGACGATGTATTTCTGTTGCCGCTACTACAACTAATAATAAAACCGGCCAAGTGCGTGTCGGGCCACGCGCAGTGTAGGGTTCCGTAGTTGCATGTCTGTTTTAGTATTTATATTTTGTACGAAAATGGGCCAAGTACACATAAAGTTGGTCGACTATTACTCGGTAACTAATTATGCCACAGATATAGGGAATAAGGAGATCGGACATGCCACGCGATTTGTATTCAAAATGCCTGTCGCAAGTTCTTGAACTCGTGGTTTTATTTGGAATAAATAGTATTTATAGTATTTACCTGTGAAAAGTGATCTCATTGGTGTGAAAATGAATCAAATCACTACGATGTTTGCAAGTAATTATTGCACAACTCGGCATTTTGGAAAAAAACTGAACTTACTCGGTGGACAACGGACGGTTTACTATCGGCGGAGTATGCCCAATGCGCTAACATGTGCGACACAGCCGCCGGCGGCGTGTCCGCTCTATAGTATTATATGCTCTGAGACTTATGCCTACTTGTACGTGATAGTTTTCCTTTTAAAATAATTATATGTAGGTACTACTACCACGATTTTTTTCACATCCCCAGTAGTGTTAGCCGGCAGGGAAACCCATAATATTTTGAGCGAGCTATCCAACGATACCCCACACAACGGGTTTAACGAGAAAAAAAATGACATCCCCGCTTTAGGTGTAGGGGAGGAGGAACTCTAAAAAATTTTTTCAAGATTTTATTGTACTGTTTTGATTATTTTCAAGATTTAATGATACGGCGTGATTGATTTATATACCCATGGCGAATTACAGATTGCTAGTAGTAATGGTTACTGAGCTAAGCCGAAGACGGACGGACAGACGGACAGACGGACAGACGGACATGGCGAAACTATAAGGGTCCCTTGTTGACTACGGAACCCTAAAAAACAGAAAATAATGAATATTTAAGGAACTCCCATACAGCGTGGTTTCACATAGTCTTTTCGTAAACAGTTACGAGTTATCAACCTCTTTAATTAAACGATATTCGCACTTAAAATGGTATTTGACTGACATTGTCGTTCAGAGGGGTAATCACGTAAAGTTTTGAACGCGAGTAAGGATAACTGCCATTTTCCCATACAAAAAGTGACATTTAGATCTAAGTACCTAAAACGCGCGATTCGTTACGTGATCGACCTGCTGATAAACAATAAAATGCCGTTGTGATTGTTTACCTACTTATTGTATATTCACAATTATATGTAGTATTTATTTAACTACTGTATAAAAAGTCGCTATACAATGTCATCTTTACAATAATATTATTACGATTTTCCGTTTTTGGTCGGTCGTTTTAACACAACATCCTGTGTGCAAAATTCCGCATTTTTTACGTCATCGGCATTAAAAGTACGAGGGTAATCACGTAACGTTTCGAACACACGGTAGGACAATTTAAATGTTATGTCTCCATAGAAAAAGTGACTTTTAGATCTACCTGACGCGGTCTCATCAGAAGGGTCACATCACCATATTGTTAGTTTCAGCTAACTACTCACGTTGGTTGTTAGTTTTTTATGAGACTTTGCTGTGAGCGGTTTTAATGCGGGCCAAAGTAACCCTACATTAAGTAAGAAATGAGATATCTCAATGTTCCAGCCACTACTATTTTGACGTCACACCCTAATACCGTCTAAAAAATACTTAAAAAACTAAGTTATGTCACATAATTTTCGGCCACATCCAAATCAAACAAGTCGTCTTTTTAATTATTTGTAGATTAACAGGCTGCATACTGTATACATGTACCACGGTCTTTTCGTTTGGAATTAGTTATGTCACCGAGTTAAGTAACTTCGGTTTAATGACCGAACGGAGCCAATTAAAGCAATGAACTGCATTGCAGATTTTACTCCCGCCTAGCTTTGCCAGACGTCAAGAATTTAAATAGTTGATACATTATTAACAATAATACAATTTATTCGAATATATAACGCTGTTTTAGGTTTACCATCAAATTTTCGACACTCACTTCGTCGAATTTTACTTCAAAGTCAACGTTTCATGTATATTAATTTCGTCGACAATTCAGTTCGTGGAATGGTCATTACAAGTAATTTTAAATCGTGTATTTTTACTTGTCGGCTGATTCATTAAATAGTTGAATCATGTCATGGAAAACGTTTTGTGATTTATTGGTACAAGTATTTTTAATTAACATACAAATTATTACAAGGATTATTATTTAAGTTTAAGATAGTTGGCATACACAGTTCTCTATAGCACTTAACCTAACCTAAACCTAACCTAACCGCTGGCGTGTCGACGTTTCCGCTCAGAGGGACACAAGTTAAGCCTAACCTAACCTACTTATTTTTTTTTTTTTTTGTAATGTTGTCATAAAAATCGATCAAATACAAATTCGTTATTTTGTTATTCTGCCATTTAAAATTCATACAAAATTAATCATTTGCTAAATAATATTCCCTGAACAGTTATTCTATGAAATAATACACATTGGAATGACCTGGCAAACCGTGTTAAAACTTTTCATACTAGCCCCACAGATCCAAAAAAAATATAACATCGCGTTTTAAGTGTTAACAATTAAAATACAAAAGAATAAGGGGCAATTATTTCGATGCAGTGTCCAACTGTTATTTGCCCGTCTTTTAAATCCTTTACTGCACTTTCAATTTCGTTATCAATTTCAATATAGCGTTTAGACTTTTTGGTGTTGGATTTGAATATGTCACTTATTTTAGTTTCTTTAATCAGTATTTCCAGTAAATTGGCAACAGTATTATTTTTTTTGCCAATGAAACGATTTATTCGGCTATGCCACCCTTCCAAATTGTTTGTTGTTCTAATTTGTTCTTTGCTGCAACAACATGTTTTGTTGAAGTTCGTTTTTTCTAGCCATTGGGTTTTGAAATACTTGTTAAATTTGGTCATATCTATACCTTGTGGGCTCTTACGCATGACATATTCAATGCCACTTTTAGTGAATTCTGATGGTAATCTTGCAATTCCAGCACATCTCGATACGTGACGCTTTTTAACAGGAGTAGTAATTTTTAATTTCTTCGACTTTCTAATTAGGCATCTATTATAATGGTAATAGCATCCTTTAATTTGAATCCCAGTATATACTTTTGCAACGGCTTTCATTGCAGCTTTTTCGTAATCCATTGTTATTTTTGATGGCCTCCAGTCTTCAAAGATAGATTTTATAAGCTGAAAAAAAATTTTGTACGTTTTCACTTCTTTGTTGGGTAATAGGCCGTAAATGATGGGAATTACACTTTTTTTATTTTCGTTATAACCATGTATAGAATATAATTGCTTGGAAGTTTGTCGACAAAACAAGGAACACCCGATGTTTTTAAACAGTGTCTGGGTTACCAAGCTTTGCTCCTCCTCAGGTGTGAAAACAAGAGGATTTTTATTTCCGTGTAAAAAAAAATCTGATACACCTTTACATTTGCAAAGAGATTAAAGATTACATACATAATTGGGACATATCAACAGCAGCTGACTGTGACTGTGGTGCGCCAACACAAACCATCCCTCGCATTGTTGAGGAATGCCCCAGAAGACTATTCGCGGGACCTACGCAAGACCTTTTGGCGCTGACCCCTGCACACAGACCATATATCCTAAAGACCCCGCTTAGCCTAATTTTTACTTACAAACAAAGCTGCCATACTTGCGGGGCGCGGGGGACGTCTAGTGCGCTGTGATTGGTGCATTCAAGGCCGCGCGCGTAAGTGATTGGTCCGGTGTCTCAAATATAGAGTGAATTCACCGTATGTGAGGCAGAGGGGGTCGCCCGACTAAGCGACGTCTATAGGTTTACTGGTCTGTGCCCTTGCAACAAGGCCAACAAGGGACTGGCTACTCAACTTAGACACAAAATTGTAATCTTTTTATTTACATTAAAAAATGTTATTGTATTATATACTCGTAATTATCAGTCAAGACTACTATATCGTCAGCAAACCGAAGGTGAGTGATGTACTCGCCGTAGATGTTGATGCCTAGCCTTCTCCAGTCCAGAGTTTTGAAAACGTCCTCCAGTGCAGCGGTGAACAGTTTTGGAGAAATAACATCTCCTTGCCTGACTCCCCGCTGCAGCGGAATAGGCTTCGAGTTCTGGTCCTGGAGTCGAACTGACATAGTGGCGTTCTCGTACAAACACTTCAGCACTTCGATATAGCGATAGTCAACTTGGCACCGCTGGAGAGACTGTAGTACGGCCCAGGTTTCAATCGAATCGAAGGCTTTCTCGTAGTCCACGAACGCTAGGCAGAGGGGCAGGTTATACTTCTCGGTCTTCTGTATAACCTGACGGAGCGTGTGGATGTGGTCTACGGTACTGAAGCCTCGTCGGAAACCGGCTTGTTCGGGAGGCTGGAAGTCATCTAGCCTGCGTACGAGACGATTTGTAATGACCCTCGAAAACAGCTTATAGACATGGCTCAGAAGTGAGATGGGTCTGTAGTTCTTCAGCAGGGTGTTGTCACCCTTTTTGACGACCGGTTAGCCTAGTGGGTAGTGACGCTGCCTACGAAGCTGAAGGTCCTGGGTTCGAATCCCGGTAAGGGCCAATATTTGTGTGATGAGCATGAATGTTTGTTTCTGAGTCATGGAAGTTTTCTATGTATTTAAGTATTTATATCTATTATATATATCGTCGTCTAGTACCCATAACACGAGCCTTAATGAGCTTACTATGGGACTAGGTCGATTTGTGTAAGATTGTCCCCTAATATTTATTATTTATTTATTTTTTATTTTTGAAGAACAGCACCACCACCCCTCCGTTCCATGCCTTTGGAGTTCTCCCTTCCAGTAAGATGGAATCGAACAACTTCTGAAGGGCCGTAAGGACCGGTTTTCCACCCGCCTTCAGGAGTTCGGCTGTTATTCCGTCTTCACCGGGAGCCTTGTTGTTCTTGAGCCGTTTAAGAGCCATTACAATCTCGTACAGGCTGATGTCCGGGATGTCGTCGGTATAGTGCCGGGTTAGTCCAGCTCTAGGGTCTTCCGCCCGACCAACTTTGGGTCTGCGTGTTGACGTGTATAGCTGTCCGTAAAAGCGCTCTATCTCACCCAGAATCTCGGTTTTAGAAGAAACGATTCTACCATCTTCAGTTTTTAACTTCGCGAGCTGGCTCTGCCCTGCAGACAGATCTCTCGAGAACACTTTAGAGCCCTTATTACGCTTAATGGCCTCTTCAATACGATTTGTATTGAATTGGCGCAGATCGCGGGTAAGGGACTTGGAGATCTGTTTATTGAGCTGCCGGTATAAGGTCGCATCGGCTGAAGACTGTAGAATCATTTCACTCCTTTCCTTCATGAGCTTCTGAGTGGAGCTAGAGAGCCTTTTAGTTTTGTTGGTCCCTTGGGCCTTGAAGAACTTAGACCCAGTGGAACGGACAGCTTCCACAAACCCGTCGTTCAGTTCGTCCACATCGCCGCCTAGGCAATCGAAACGGTTTCGGAGTTCCAGCTGGAAGCTCTCGGGGTTTCGAATTTGGATTGGACGGAGCGTAGACTTCATCAATCGAGAGCGCTCTTGCTTGACGCATATATTCAATGTGCCTCTTACTAGACGGTGATCGCTCCCGGTTTTGACCGTATTGATCACAGAGACGTCATTGAATATATGCTTCCTCGTCGACATGATGAAGTCAATCTCGTTTTTAGTTGCACCGTCGGGACTCATCCAGGTCCACTTTCTGTGCTCGTGTTTCTTGAAGAAGGAATTTATCATGTAGAGTCCCTCCTTCTCCAAGAAGCCAGCCAGTAGTTGGCCCCGGTGGTTCCGACTTCCAACTCCAAATTGCCCCACTCTCAGCTCTTCACCATCTCTCTTGCCCAGTTTTGCGTTAAAGTCCCCCATGACAACGGTGAAGTAGGTTTTGGAACTATGCATGGCCTTCGATATATCTTCATACATAGCCTCCACCTCTTCGTCGGAGTGTGCCGAGGTCGGCGCGTAAACCTGTATGACCTTCAATGAGTACCTGTTGGATACTCTGAGTATAAGGTACGCCACCCTAGTCGACACACTCTCGATCTTCACCACGTTGTTCACAAGGGACTTGTGGACGAGGAACCCGACACCTCCCTGGGACTGTTGGTCGCCCTCCCGGAAATAGAGCAAGTTGCCGGATTTGAGGGTTATCGTGTCCTCCCCCTCTCTTCGGACTTCAGATAACCCTATGACATCCCAACGCAACTTGCTCAACCCTTCCTCCAGTTCCGCTATCCTTTCGTCGGTCCGCAGTGTGCGCGTGTTATACGTTGCCAGGGCCAGGGGTCGTCGGTGTTGGTAGCCGGATCTTCGCCGGAGATTCTTCGCACCCCTGACCCCGCTGGTACCCTGGCCGCTACCACAACCAGGGTACCGGGGGTCGCCGGAACCTCGGGGCCGTGGTTTTTTTGTATCTTTCATTTGGGGGGTACATGCCATAATCGTCACGCTTGGCATGCGGGTTGGCGATCGCAGTATTTCCACCGCACTCCAGGGACGCTGCTGCCCATCCCCCGGTGGTCTTGGTCGTAGTTTTAGGACGTACCCGGGTCCAGTATCAGTAACATGTAACTTTTTAGCCGTTCTTGCAACTTGTTACCACGTAAAATTGGAGCTGATGTGTTAGAATAGAACGCGAAAACACAATGGAATCAAATGAGAATACGAAATGCTTGTAATATTGTCGAGTTCTGACATCGACACTATTGCATAGTTATAGGCTCGAATCATCGCGATATATTTTGATGCATGCTTTGAAACCGTTTAAATCGTTTTAGTTAACGTTAATGTCTTACATTGACTTCCAGAGCGCCGCGCTCACGCGTAATTTACTCAGGAGGGTGTACGGTGTACGTATAATCGAATATTGGTCGATTGACCAATACGCTCGAATCGTCGGAGTATAGCCGTCAGAGCGTCGCACTCACGCATACTTAAATAAAATAAATAAATAAATATTTAGGGGACAATCTTACACAAATCGACCGAGTCCCATAGTAAGCTCAGTAAGGCTTGTGTTATGGGTACTAGACGACGATATATATAATAGATATAAATACTTAAATACATAGAAAAACTTCCATGACTCAGAAACAAATATTAATGCTCATCACACAAATATTTGCCCTTACCGGGATTCGAACCCAGGACCTTCAGCTTCGTAGGCAGCGTCACCACCCACTAGGCTAACCGGTCGTCAAACTCACCGGTCGTCATACTTGGCTGTACGTTAACTCAAGAGGGTGTACTTAATTAACGTATCATTACACCGCCACAGTATAATAAAGAGTACTACCGTACAGTATGGCCACGTCCTGCCTTCCGTTGAAAGTGCCGCCCACCCGCTATCAGTTACCTCACAGTTACCGGCTGGCAAGGACGCGACGCCGCGGTGCGCATAACTATCAAACAATTTATTATATAAATTAGATAAATAATGCAATGTTAATTATGGTAATAGGTAAAAATAAGACAGTTTAATATAAGCACCCTTATAACTAGTGGCTCTGTGAGCTCTGTACACCTCGCGTTAAGTTTATAAAATGTAAAAGTGAAAAATACTAATCACTTACAATGATCTTAAGCGCCATAGCCCGTATTGGCGCTTAAGGGGCTCCCATACGCCAATGACCTTCGATCTGAATCCCTTAGTTTTCTAATGTTTTATTTAACTTATTATAATAACAACAACGGCTTTAAGCAATATAGTATCCAATATTAACTTCAAAGTTCATTGTTTTCGAGATAGACACTGGTCCAGGGTTTTCATTTTAAGAAAAACAAAACAAAACTGTTTTAGAGACGTCACAGACAAACCCAAACGTGTAGATTTCGTATATGTTAGATCTTTCACGTCAATAGAGATACGAAATAAATGTTTTTTTAGACGATATTTAAAAAAAACATACATAATTAACTATTCATTTGTTTCAAAATCCGGTGAACAAAAATGGAGATAAAAGATTGAAGAACCGATAACCGTTAGATTTATAATTCTATCTGTAGTGCAAAAGTAGGAGATACGATTCAAAACTTGTCAAAAATCGATGAGAACCTCGGGTAGCCCCTTAAGTCCTTCATACCAACTTCCGCATTTTATAGAAAATTCAAAAACTGGATCTACAAAAGAATTCTATTTAATCATAGAATCTGATCACAAAATTTCATGACATTCGGTTAAGAAGAATAAGAAGAAAGAAGAATTGCGACTTGTAGAGGAGAAAATCCGGACACACAAAAGCAAATTGCCCGAGTCAAAACATACACCTTCGCTAACGCTTCGGTCATGAATAATCTCAGAAAATAGAGTTTAAATCGTTTTTGTTTATAATATAATTAATTACCAGCACACAAAATAATTCGACGCCGCTATTACAAGGTCATCTCATATTGCGTTCCCGATTCGCGAACGCACTAAAATGGCGGGAACCCTAGCATGTCTTATGTCACTCACATTAAGCATGTTACGCGTTCACCTATATACGAGCTTAGATTGTGTGCGTGGGAACGGAGTAGGAACGCATTTGTTTCATACATTTGATCGCCAGTGTCCGAGGTGACACTGCGTCGACTACGTGCTCCGGGAGTTTTTAAAAGTGAATGTAACTACTTTTATAAAACAATCATTTTCTACACTAATATTATAAAGAGGAAAGACCTGTGAGATTATAGCTTGGTAAGTTTGTATGTAGGAGGTAGGTTTCGAAACCATCTATCCGGTTTTAAAAATATGGAACCATAACGTAACGTTTTCAAGATAGCTAAGAGTTATATTTTATCCCTTGGCTCTGTCTTGGATCTTTGTATACGTGGGCGGTCGCGAGGCAGCTCATTCCAGATAACATTTCAATATTAACGGACAAATTCGTCTACTTCTTTGTCTATCAAGCATAAGACTAATTTTATTGCGTTTTCGTTTGGTTAATGTGGTTTCCCTGATCAAGATTTTTCTAATCTTATCTGGAATAGGGCGTAGTTAATCATAATAACTAAATAAAGTCCTATACAATTATTAAAAGTTATTCAGATTTAAAAATATGCAATGGAACGAGAGTCGGTAACTACCGAACACCGCCTAATTAGTTCATCGAGTTGGCTGCATTGCAGATAACTCTCACCTAGTTTTGCTATCACTTCGTTTTAATATTTGTGCCAGGAACGGTAACAACTAGGTATATAAAACTAATTTGGATTTGAGAAGACTCTGGAAGTTATTATTCATGAAACTTTTAAAATCATACGTTTCGTCTAGCGCTTGCTTAGAAGTTTCTTCGAGAAAACTTCGTTCGCATAGAAATGGTTAATCGCTTGCCCTGTCTCTTTCTAAGTATCCATCTTGAGCAAATATGTAAGTGCCAGTAGGATTTTTTTTAATGAAAGAGGATAGCGTAACAAGGTCGTCACGTCATCATTATCATTATCATTTGACGTTTAATCACGTACCATCGAGGACATGGATTGAGGCAAATAACTAACTTGATGGGGTGAGATCAGTATGCGGTATATTGAACTTTATCGTGAATTTACTGATGTCGCACAGAGTATCTTACTTTTACTATGTCTCCACCGGTTGAGCCAGCGAGCAAAAGTAAATCGGCCAAGTGCGTGTCGGGCCACGCGCAGTGTAGGATTCCATTTCATGTCTTTCTTAGTCACATCGACACGCGCGCGCCAACTAAATGGTTGCGTCGTTGGCCGAATTTGTACGAAAGTTGGTCGACTATTACTCGGTAACTAGTTATGCCTACTTAGCCGTAGTAGTTTTCCATTTATATTCAATATAATTATGTACTACTGCCACGATTGTTTTCACATTCCCAGTAGCAGCCATTTAGCCGGCAGGGGGGTCACATGGCTCGAACAAAAATTTGGGCTTTAAAGCCCAATATCTCGCAAACGAATCACTAATTTGAAAAATCGTTTCAAAAGACCCATCCTACGGACGTAAACAAAAATATATTTTTTTTTCAAGATTTTATTGTTCTCTTTTGTTGCCGTGATTGATTTATATACCCATGCCGAATTACAGTTTTCTAGTAATAATGGTTACTGAGCTAAGCCGAAGACGGACGGACGGACGGACGGACGGACGGCCAGACGGACATGGCGAAACTATAAGGGTTCCTTGTTGACTACGGAACCCTAAAAAAAGCACACGAAATATCACAAATGGAATTATAAATATCACTTGAATGTGTTTTTTTTTTAAAGTTCATGTGCTGTTTTTTTTAATACTACGATGGTGGCAAACAAGCATACGGACTGCTTGATGGTAAGCAAACACCGTAGCCAATGGATATCTAAGATTCCAGAAGAACCGCAAGCACGTTATCGTTGTCTTGATCTACCTTTAAGAAGCTGTCAACACCAAAATGCCCTTGAGGATTTTGGATAGCGCGCACACTGTCTATATCGTTGTATCGGAGTAAACGAGAGCGAGTGTTACTGGGCGGCCCGGATTTTGAAAATATATTACATAAATATTGAAATAAGAAAAAGGGTGGATTAATTGTGAAATATGACTTGTTAGCGGTTTAGGTATGAATATGTTGACTTCATGATTTTAATTGCAGACCCATACGTCAAAAAAATAAAGACATAAAACCGTTTAATGTGATTGTAAGACCAATCTTTGCAATTATTTTCTATCGAGCCAATTTCGTCCAATTATGTATCGAGCCCGTCCACGGTCTTTGAAATATGGTGAATATTAACATAATATTTTATTTGATGTGCTAGTACAAATAGTTTTTCACAAAAAACTGCTTAAATAACATCAATTTCACCAAATTAGGTCTTGTCAGTCTCTTAACAACGCTCAAAAGTCTTGTGTCGAAACGCAAAGATTGAACTTGCACCCCAAGATTTTCCTATATTAATGACAATGTAAGACACGAATTCCTTGATTCCTTTCCTACGCACATATTGTTAGAGTTCTGTAAATTGGTACAACGACGTTGAGGGAAATTGTTTCCGCATAAAGACCGCTGACAGCCGCGCAGCTGCGCTCTGACAACGGTCGCTCCGGGCGACAGTAATCTATTACGCGACTCTCACGCCCACCCTGTTTATGGAGCAAAGTGGGGATTCCGAGTTCTCAATTGTTTTACAATTATATTCTACCAGCCTCTACAGAGATTTATAACTATGCGGTTTAGAAAAGATTATGTGCAGCCGGTCCACTGTTTGAGGTTGATAAGATGCAATTTGTTTAATGTAGGGCACAGCGGCTGCTCGCTCATATCTGGACCTTACAAAAGACCGTAGCCTTAATTACACTACTTACGTTACGAGAAATCGTGCTGGTCTATCAGCGAAGATGAGATGCAAAACCTTTTTATTTTGCTCAGTGTACGTGGCGCAAGTAACATCTCCATCATCACATGATGTTGCCTCGTAGAGGCGAAACACGTGTCGAGGTTTTTTCATTATTGGTGGCAGTTTGCTGTAATTTTAGCGGAGAGAGGGCGGGCTCATTAACCCTTTATGAACAGCTTACCAAATTCTCAACTAAACACATTCTCAACTCACCACATTCTCATCTCACCACATTCTCAGCTCACCAAATTTTCATCTCAACACATGCTCAGCTCACCAGATTCTTAGCTTACCACATTCTCATCTCACCACATCATTAGCTTACCACATTCTCATCTCACCAGTTTCTCAACGCACCACATTCTCGTCTCACCACATTCTCAGCTTACCAAATTCACGTCTCACCACATGCTCAGTTTACCGAATCCTCATCTCACCATGCTCGCAGCTGACCAAATACTCATCTTACCACATGCAAAAATACTCTATTGTCGAGGCATTAGAGACGGGTTCAGATATTTGTGAGCACTTTGGCCGCTCCGATATATCTGATGGCGACTGTAGTTGCATCTCATCTTCGCTGATAGACCAGCACGTTTTTTTCGGAATAGCAAAGGAATGTTGTTCTCGTAACATATCATGGACTTCCGCAGAGTAACGCCTGGTTCAATCAATAGGGGTGTAGACAATAAATTACATAATCAATAATGTCATAGTTTCTCGAAAAAGGATTAAAAATGTAGTCAAATGGAGGAAAAGTCAACGGAAAAGGTTAAATAATCACGAAGTTATACGTTTTAAGAAGGGGTATGTTCTGTCCTTTTTTCGTAAAACGCAACTTCATATGAAACGATGACGCTGGAAGAATGTGACGTCACAGAAGACGGCAACGTGCCGCGCCGCATCGTGGTCGGCGCCGCCGTCGACGCGGCCCCCGGCAGCATCCTGTAATGTGACGTCACACACCGTTTGCGTTTTCTCTCTCTAACAAACAATATTAAAACGGTTGTAGCTTCGTGATTTTTTGAGATATCTGAATGGGATTTTCGTCACTAGGCATATTTGCATTCTTTCTTTTGGAGTAATGATAATTTTCGAGTCTACACCCCTATTATTTGCACGTGCGGAGAGAGGGGGCGCATTAACCACATCCAAAAATACGCGAATATGTAGTTGCATCTCATCTTCGCTGATAGTCCTGCAGCACGTTTTTTAGCTACGAGAGTCCGCTGGATGCGGTTGGCACAGGACCGGTTACTTTGGCACTCTTTTGGGGAGGCATATGTCCAGCAGTGGACGTGTTTCGGCTGATATGATGATGATGATGATAAACATATCATGAACTTCCGCAGAGTAACGCCTGATTCAATCAATTACAGTTCTTAAAAAAAAACATAATCTTCCTCTCCTTCGGCAGTCGGGTAAAAAGCAAGTCGTTGTATTGCAGGTGTATGGTGTTGTGTGCTCTCGCGGATGCGCTTTCTTGAGAGTGAGAGTCTTATTCTAGGTCAGCACAACGAATTATACTATAATCGATTGCACGCCAAACGATAATTAAGTTTCTGTCAAAAATTTAATTTTTGTACTAGCTTTTATTGTCGACTGTACTTTTCTGTATACCATCATCAACTACTCATTGAGACGATTCTTACAAACCCAAACTCATCGGAGTTACGTCGGTTAAGTACTGAATTCCCATGGCCACCTTCTGTCTCCATCATCAGATCAGCTCGATGGTACCATAATATTGAATTATCATCCAAACTCTACTTATACACAAAATTTCAGCTCAATCAGTCACCGGGAAGTGGGTCTTTAACTTGCAAGATTTAGCTTGTAAAAACACAGCGAATCCTCAAAACAATAAGGATCGGCAATGCGCTTCGATTCTTCTAGAGTCACACGCATCCATAGGCTATGGTGTCAGCTTACCATAAGGCAAACTGTTTGTATGTCACTGGCGTGTTATAAAAAAAAATTGTATCTTTATAAAATAAGTAAAATAGTATTATTACTTAACGTTGTACAGTCAGCATCAAAAGTAGCTATGCAAACGAAGCCTTCAAAACGCTTTATTAAAAGGGAATAAGAACTTTTGACGTTTTCTATTGCGTAATTACTTTTGATGCTGACTGTATTTCTCTGCATTTTAGTGTTTAGCACTATTGGACAAATCCTGTAAATAATTAAAAAAATGTAGCCTGTATTAATGTATCTGGGGGCACCGCAGTGCCCCCGCCAAGACGAGCCAAGCGAAGCGCAACGCAAGGGCACTACCTACCTTTTCTCGAAGCGGTTCGTCGTTTTTTTGAACCCTCGTAACTTGGGTTTTTGCATTATACCAGATAAACAAAATTCTCGGAATATGATGTCAATAGTGGACTTATTAAACATATAAAGTTTCAGTAACATAGCTCTTATACTTAAGATTTTATTGGTATCTAAAAAACGCCGATTTCGTCACTGTCTCACTGATCATCAAAACCTCTAGGGTACTTCCTAAAGTCCTAGAAAGTTGAAATTTGGTATGTAAGCTAGTATTAGTACACAATCAACAAAATAATTCAAAAAATTTGAACTTCTACCCCCAAACCCTTACAGTAGGGGATGGAACTTTGTATGAGACTTCCGCAAATTTTGATACTAGGGGTCTGAAAATTTATATAGGGACTCCTTGTTATAAATAATAAAATACATATTTCAGGATTTTTAGTAATTCACCCCTCACCCTTTAAATTAGGGGGTTAAAGTTTGTATTTTTCCGCAAACTTTAAATTAGGGGATGGAAGTTTGTGGGGGTTTTCCCATTCACTTCTTTAGAAATTACCTTACAAAAAGGAATGAGATCCCACCAAAAACATTACATGTAAAGTGATGCCAAGACTCCATAGCTGTATGAGCTATGGAGTCTTGGCATTTCAGCGTGAAAATGATATCAGATCGCAATTAGCGCCAAGCTTCCTACTCCACACGGCGTAACTCTACCACTACCAGCCACGCTCTACAAATTCTATATCTTGGCTAAAAAGTATAGACCCGTCACTTATCATCATTAATTCATTTGGCGTGAAAGTCTATGCGGCGACCGAGATGTGCCCAACAAAGCTATACTTTTTAGCCAAGTTGTAGAATTTGTAGAGCGTGGCTGGTAGTGGTAGAGTTACGCCGTGTGGAGTAGAAAGCTTGGCGCTAATTCGCGCTGAAAGCTGTATGAGCTATGGAGTCTTGGCATCACTTTACATGTAATGTTTTTCGTGGGATAACCTTTGCAATTAGCTGTTAGAATTCCAAGAAACGGTAATTAAATACGGAGTATCAGTTAGGGTTGAAGTGTGTTGTGGGCGATGGACAAGCTACCAATCACTGCGATATCACATTTTGTCGATCTTTTATACCCATATAAATGCTACAAGTGGCACTGGAACATAAGTTTAATGTGCTCTGTCTACCCCAAAGGCGTGAATCAATGTATGTTACAGTTTGCTAATGTACCTTAGGAATAAAAGTATTATCAACAAAAGCCAATTCATGCCAATCTAATTTCAAACCGATTATCATGATACCATTAACTCTAATAGACTATTAGCCGGATGATGTGTTTGATTGATTAGGCTGTCATCCCATCTGTATCTGTGACAGGCCCGTCCCTTAAATGGTTTCACGAGTGATTAATCCTGGGAGGAAACCGTCGACAATGTTTAAGCTAAGAAAACTATTAGAAGGACCTATTAGCCCGCGAGCTACGAGCATTTTTTTTGTCAGTCTCTTCGCTCCAGTCGACGAACTTGTGAGAAGCTTAAGAAAGTTGTATCATGGAGCCCTGTGCACGTCAGCTGCGGCCTCGTTGGATGATCAGAAGCAACCTACGAAACACGTTAAAAAAAATCAAAATAAACCTTATTTCCCCCGATTGCTTCTATCATCAAATGATAGTTAGTCTAGTATCTATCGATTTAAATTTAATCGTCAGCTGGCTGTTTAGTGGTGAAAAATCCGTCAGCTGGTCACACGAACATGTGAAAATATATTTCTATATAAACGCGCGGTTAAAGCGACGGTGCGATACTTTGCCATTCACTTTAAAGCAGACTAACGCGTGCTTCGTGATGATACTGGATTAACTATCATTAGATGATAGAAGCAATCGGGGGGAAAAAGGTTTATTTTGTTTTTTTTTAACGTGTTTCGTAGGTTGCTTCTGATCATCCAACGAGGCCGCAGCTGACGTGCACAGGGCTCCATGATACATCTTTCACAAGCTTCTCACAAGTTCGTCGACTGGAGGGAAGAGACTGACAAAAAAATAATCGGGAGAAATGACGTTTTTTTTACGTGTTTGGGAGGCAGCTGACGTACAGGGGACTTCATGATACAACTTTCTTAAGCTTCTCAGAAGTTGTCGCACGGGGGTAGATTGGTCACGCAAAACAGTTGGTAGCTCGCGGTCTATATACCAACTTCTCGTGGAAAATAAGTTGTCATTGCTGTAATATTAAGGGTTTTTTTTTTAATACTACGACGGTGCCAAAAAACATACGGTTTGCCTGATGATATGAAGACACCGTAGCCTATGGATGCTTGCGATTCTAGAAAAATCACAAGCGCGTTACCTACCCTTTATTGATTTGGGGATTCGTTGTGTTCGTACCTAGAGACCAACGCGCGTCCCTCGCTCTCAACACAACACATTCTCAGGAGCTTTGGCGACCTTGTTTAGCACTAGGAACACGACCCCATATAAGTAGGTGTACAGGTCAAGTATTTAGTACAATACAATACAAATACTCTTTATTGCACACCTCACACAAACAAAGCAGTTAAAAAGAGAAACAATACAATAACATGTAGGTAGAGGTAGACAACAGGCGGTCTTATCGCTGAAGAGCGATCTCTTCCAGACAACCTGAGAAAGAGATAAAACTAGATTATGTAGTAGGTGGTGCAGAGATTATAATAAGCCAAAAATCAAAATAATTATATTAATACACGTACATAAATAGCTCTATATATAAACATACATACACAATCATACATGTATACAAATAACACAAATAAAAATATATAAATATAATACATAAACAGTCAGCCAATAATAATAATAGTAAGACAATCAGGGTTAGGGGAGAGACAAACTAATGTTCTTTAAGAAGAGATTTGAAGTTACCGATAGATTTAGCTTGTCTTATATCAAGAGGGAGAGAGTTCCACAGTCGAATAGCCTTAAAAGTGAACGAACTACTGTAAATTTTCGAAGATGACGAAGGCACAGTTAATAGCAAATTGTTAGAAGATCTAACAGAATTAAAATAACTAAAACGCTCTTTCAGATAGCGAGGAGTTGCAGGGTTAAAAAGGACACTAAACAGAAGCGAAATAATGTGAGAGTTACGACGATAACGGATAGGGAGCCACTTGAGTTTGGAACGGAAACTAGAAACGTGGTCATATTTGCGTACACAGGACAGTACATAGGAGGAGTACATAGGTACGACATTATTAGTTTCAAACTCTTGTTTTGGAACATAAGTTTCATGTACCCCTTTTAGGAATAAAGGCGTATGTATGTATGTAAATTCATTTTTTACATTGAAGTAAGTACTTTGTAAAATTATAGAATAATGCCCTTTTTGATAAACTTTCATCATATAGATTTTATTTAAGATTCGCTTGTATTTGTCTGGCACTTTGACAGTTATATTTATAGAAAAAGGACAAAACACATTTTAGCTATCACGGGCTTGTGAACGGATTTTAACAGAGCTTTGTTAACTTTTATGAATAATGGGGTTAATGTGTGAATCCTTAGATCTATCTATACATCACTTTGTCAATGTAGCAAATGTAGCAATGATTTCAGCAGGTCGATTACGTAATGCATTATACGCGCGCCAGGTCAGGTAGCCCGGGTAGCGCCCTGGGGCCCGGGCAGTAGAATATGGCTACGGTATTCCCTGCCTGTCGTACAAGGCGGCTGTATGGGACCCTCAGGGCAGCACACGGTCGCAGTTGGGGCCTGCAATCGTCTAAATATTGGGTAGGACCCACAGAGGCGTGACGCTAGGGCGACACTGGTGCGTTCCGTATTAGGAGATCACAGAGCCGTCCGAAATGCCTCGAGGCGGGCCATCGGGGGGGTTTTTAGTCAGTGCGAGTCCGACATAGCCTCCGCGCTATCTCCGTGGTGCGGACGGATTTTCCTCCCAAAGAAAAAGGTCAGGAAGATCTAAACGTCACTTTTTGCATGGGAAAAGTACAGTTAATTGGTCCTAACGTGAGTTCGAAACGTTACGTAATCAACCCTACGGTGGAAAAAAAGCAATAAAAAATGTGACATTTTTGCATCTCCTATCTTACTTATCATCGCCGCTACAGGAACAACGCCCTCCAATACCGATTTGAAAAGCAAAAACATAAACCATAAGTACTACTTTTGTTTAGGGTTCCGTACGAAATAGGTAAAAAAGGATCACATAATAGTCACCAAATACTACAACGACTCCAAAAATTTTATTGCACTAAGTAATTGTACTAGGATATTTTTCATGGTCGAGATGGTGTGTTAAAGTGGAACCATTAGTGCGCGAGACAGAATCGCACTTGACCGTAATCTTAACCAAATCCAGCAAAGGACATCTCCAGTCTCATTTGGCATCTTTCCAGCGTAATACATAACCTCAACAACAAGAGATGAGCCCGATAAGAAGAGCCTGTTAGTTCGCGATCGAAACCAAGCCGTATAAAGCTAAATCTAGTAAATCTACTTCGATACGCTTTCATTTAAAGCTGGGTGTAGACATACAAATTTTAACGCGCTGAGCTATACGTTCACGGAATTGAAACCCAGCATAATAATTTGGGACGAAGTGCACAGAAAAAAAAAATATTATGTAGAAATAAGTTTCAATCGATTACATTTTTGCTTTACTTTGCTTTGCACAGTCATCAAATACTCGTTAAGAAGGTTCGTATAACATTAGAATTTGAACGCACCAATTTGTCGACTTTTCTTTGTTTATCTAGGATATGAAAGGGAATTGTTTAATGGTACCCACTAGTTTTACTTATTTCAATCACTAGACTAGTGTTCGTGCATTTCAAAATAGTTTTCCTTGAAATCGCTTGACGATTAACGCACGATTTTTCTTATCTTATCTGGAATAGGGTATAATGCACTCAGAGACATGTGTAGTTTAGAAGTTGTTATGTCCGTCTTAGTGTAAAAAAAAAATATGTCAAATGTCATAAGACATAGGGAAAAAGTTTTCTCACTTAATATGGAATAGATGTTTATTATTATCAAACCACGATTAGAATCCTATTGGAGGTGACAGTTATGCCATATAAATACGTAAAAGATTGGCAAGAAATACTTTATTACAAATATGATTATTGGTTAAAACACACAAAACGAATTACATTAAAATTATAGACTAAGACTAACCACTAAGAGAATAATGAAAAATTTAAATTAAAACTAAAACTAGAAAATATGATAACAGCAAAGCTTATATTATGACCTGACAGCTATTCCAATTCCATTCTGATCACCGTTTGGTAATGTACGTTTAGCTGCGAATGTTAGTCAGTGTATAGCTGGCTTTAGGGTAAACTGCGAAGCCATAACTTCTATGTTCTGATGCGATATCTCCTGGGACGGGCCACAGTTGAACAAATTACATTACAGTCTGTCGATTTAAGGAGCCAACGATAAAAGTTTGAGAAGCGCTTGCGGAGGGAAAGGGGTGATATGCGAGAAATCGTAAATCACAATTTAAAGATAGTGAAATCCTATAGTAATGGATAAAGTGATAAGTTTGAAGCATGGTTATGGTGGTAAAGTTGGAATAAAATTTCAAAGGGATTAAGAATGAAGGCAGGTCGATTATAAGGATAACGATAGACCGTTGTAAATTTTCCGAAGTCAAAGGCCACGTGAAAATGGCCGCCATTTTGCGTTATTTTCCCAAAACAATGCGCGTGTGCACTTATTGTTTTTCTAAATAAGATCAGTATTCTCACATATTATTTCGACTAAACGGGAATTCATCACGTATAATTTACTTATTTATTTACCAAGTCGTCCCGTGACTAAGGATGCTGTGGCACATCCGACACGTCGGGAAGCCTCAAAGAGGTAACTAAATAAGTTAATTATAGGTGATTATAGTGAACAATACTAAGTCACCACCTATTGCCATTATTCTTGATGACTTTTCAATTAAACCTAGAGAATGTTTTGAAAAACATGTAATGAATTTTTAAAACTATATTAAGAAATAATAACGTGTGTTAACGATATTTTGCAATAATATTTAACACGCTCTGTTCGTATGTATGTAAGTATAGTGCAGGGGAAATAAAAATTATACACACCACTGCTTTTACTCAAATATTATGAAATAAGCCTCTAAGCAATGAAAACACATGTAATACGTATGACAGGTTAGATTTACCGTATTAGATTACCAAAGGGTACATGAGTAGCGTTAATATAAAAGGTTAACAATTCAAACTATCAAAGTGGTGACGCTGGTGTCAGTAAACTAAGCGCGTATAACAGTCTCACGTGTATAAAACACCGCGGAACGAACTAGGGGTAGGTATTAGGTTGCGTAGCGAGCCGCAGCAATGCGACATAAACTAAGAATATAGAGCCACAGAGGCTCGGTTTCAAGCCACTGGGAAGGAAGAAAAAAGTGAGAGTGCAAGGTGAGGTGAATGATGTGGTAGAATGATTCTGATGGATGAACACCAAAGATAACAATCAATATTTATACGGCGGCGGGCGAGGTGCCTTTTGGAATTTAGAGAATAATATCCGGAACAGTCGGCAGGACCGGGCACGTCAACTAAGCACGGCGCAATTAGCAAGTCGCTAGCCAGAATTACAATATCACTCCCTAAGAATGCAAAGAATTATGTAAAGTAAAATAACACTGCTTAGGGAAGGCTTCCGACGGCGACGGAACACGGCGGCGGGCTGTAACACGCCTGTGGGCTTCTGGCCGCTGTTTTAATTGGCTCCTGGGGTGTCAGCAGCTCCAGGATTGTGGGAGACGTACATCCTTCAGGGAAAAACTGGCACGTTGATCGCGAAGACCGCGCCTGATATGCCGACGGCACGCGATGGCGGTGACAGCGATAGCTCCTAGTACGCCACAGCCGGGTATTGAGAGCGGGTAGACATGAGCCGTAGACCGCCTGCTTTTAACGCAGCCCGTACCCGGTAGCGACAGGTGATTAAAAATACACAAATAAGCGATACTAAACGAGAACCTTCGAGAACCGGTAAATATTTGACACCACCCCTAGGGACCACTTACCCGAACTCCGAAAGAAAGCTTGCGGCGCTGAACCAGCAACCGCACAGCGGTTGCCCACGCAGTAACACAGCGTCGCCCTAAAAAGCACCTCATCGCGACGACCAAGGCGTTAATTTGATAATAAAATGGAACCATGTCCGAACTGACTGAACTCCTCGATGTTCTTCCTTTAAGAGATATTTACGACTGACAAGAAAAGATTCAGACATTTGACATGCCTATTTGCTCCATTCGAAATACAAATCGGACAACAACGGCGCAACCTGCCAGTTCCGACAAGAAGTAACCAATGAGGCGTGAACACATAGGCATTATGCAGCCTTTTTCTTTTATTATATGTAAGTTATCCTTCAAAAGCAACCCATTTTTCAGCTACTTGTTGAACGAGAGCGGGAGAACAAAGAAAGACCAAAATTTTCATCTGTTTGGATGTCCGGATGTTCTGATGTCCGGATATCCGGCTATCCAGCTGGTCTCCTCTACAGTCTCAGTGGTCATAATTCTCAACCGATTCCCGTGAAATACTTTTTTGTGACCAGGTTCAGGAATTTACATAGCTTTTTTTTCGATTCACTTTTTCGAACAGAAAAAAAAATAGACTGGCTCGCGAGTCACAGAGCCACTAGTTGGTATTTGATAGAGCTGAAAATTAGCATACATATGAAAATTCAGTGACAACAAAATATTATAGCATCACCTAGCTATTCTGATGATGGGGACTGAAGGTTCCCTAACTACTTAAGAAGTGAGAATTTACAGAGCAATTTCGTAATTATGAATAAGGCGAGATCGGAATGCGGTATTTTGTTCTTTGAAGAGAAATTAGTGACATCGCAGAGATACGTTTCCCGACGTTTCGGATGTGTCGCAAGTTGTGTGGACGACTTGATACAGAAATAAAAGTTAATTATACGCGATTAAGTCCCGTTTAGTAAAGATTATAATATTTTACTATCTACAGGAAAGACGCTTATCTGTAATTTAGACTCTTAGTCCCTGGGTGACCGAGCTCTGCCCGGGTGAACAGACAAAACAAACACAAAAGACAAGGCCACACAACAACAAGGAAACAAAGACAAGGGATAAACAGAAAAATTACAAAAAAAACGAGTTTTTCCAGACATGAGACCTAGCTAGACCGATTTTTCAAATTTAATCGAAATCGTTAGAGCCTTTTTCGATAACGTGAATACAATATACGAGTATGTTTACAAATATTGCTCGTTTAATAGTATAGGATAACTAATTATAAACAATATACCGTCCCTTTTATTTTTCCATGCACTCGTTCTATCTTTCCCCGCACACCGTAATTAACGACACAGCCCGTCACGTGAACGTTTTTACGGCATAAAACACAACTTTATATACACCAGTCACATTAATCATCATAACGTATTGTCGTACGTTCATTTGCCGGATAGGCTATCCGACATTTGTATGAAAATATTTGTTTCTGGGTCAAGCTTGATTTACGAGAAGCCCGCGGCTTGAATGTAAGTTTAATGATAAAATAAAGCTTTTTTTACAAGGTTAAGTACATTTGTCTTGTCCTGTTTATTTCGTTGCACAGTCGCCATCATATATCGGAGCGGTCAGAGTGCTCACAAATATCTGAACACGTCTCTAATGCCTCGACAATAGAGACGTGTTCCGATATTTGAGAGCACTCTGACCGCTCCGATATATCTGATGGCGACTATATTATCTTTTACAGTACATATGGTGCCATTTAAAGAGCCATATGTACAGTACAACTCGTGTCGATTTAAAACACTCCCTTCGGTCGTGTTTTAATTTATCACCACTCGTTGCGAATTTCCTATTTTCGGCACTTGTATCGTAAATAACTATTTTTTGTCAGTAGTAAGACGCCTCCTTAGTCACTTTTTAAAGCTGCGATTATTGGATGACATTTGTGTTAGTTTATGGGCTATCATGAAATGTTAAAGGTCAATGTTGTAACATTTTTTCTGAAAAATGATGTCGTTAAAGTATAGAAACAATAAATAATTGATAAACCCATTTATAAATATATATGATTAACGTTTTGCTTTGGAAATAATGAGCATTCATTATTTTATTAAGTAGGTACTACTTTTATTCTTTGGTCTCTTAAAATTAATAAATATATTAGGGAACAGTGTCACTCAAATAGGCCTATAGTATTATTGATTGTGTTATGGATATCCGGTGACGCGTGTTACCGATTACCTAAATATGTTTAAAATGAAAACGTATCGTACTTAAAACACTCGTATCCAAAATTACAAATAAGTTACCAAGCCTCTAGTGCTTATCAATAACAAGACGACTTAAGGTTATAACACTTATAATGGATCCATCCATCTGTTCCATTATACCCCGAGGAACAAGGAACTACGTATCGGTGCATAAAATATCCATTACAGCACACAATGGCAGCTTATGATATCGTGTTTGCTTTTGTGGGATTGTAACAGATTTTTGGCGATCCGATTGCTTCTTTTGTTTTATTGGTATCCTGTACAGTACAGTCAGAGCCATTTCTGCCACAAAAAGCGCACGGAGATAATTGACACATTTCTATTTCTAGGGCCATGAGGACTTGTTATATATTTTGGCCGCTTTGTTATAGCCTGATATTTGTGCTAATGATTGAGCATCCACGATATTTGGAGGAGACACGTCCCCGCTTCTGTGGTGATGTAATATAGTTAGGTCCTGGCCTGTTAACTGCTGCACTTTTCTATTAACTGACTATAACTTTAGCGGCCAGATATTTTTTTGCTATCTGACGGCTCAGATCAAGCGATATATTATGTTCATTTTTCAATTTGTAAAAGACCATACTTTGTACTCTTCACTTTCCAATGTTTAGGTAAAATAACAACAACCTCTTTCCGGACATTTTGGAGAAAAACCCATTCCGCAGGCCAGGTGATATTCAATCTTATGTCAACGAAGACTTATACAGGTAAACCTTTCTCACTTTATCTACAGTATAGTTTTATCAGGCTTTGAAAGGTCAGGCGGACACAAGGCAAATATAGGTAAATGGTACCAGTCCCAGGCAGGTACGGACTTTTAAAAATCAATCATTCAAGTAGCTGGTACTGATTGAACGGATAAAATACAGGAGACGCTTATTGTGTACCGTCTGATCGATGATCCGATTTTGCTGGCTCATCCTGAAAACTTGTTATGTGAATTAAATTATTAAAGTTGAGAGTGAGACGCAGCGAACATAAATAACAGACTTTCACAGATTTTTTTTACTAAAGTATACTAAAATAATCACATGTATTTATTTACCTCTTTGAGGTAAACTCCACGTTGCAAATATGTGTTCAAATTGTTATTTTATTACACGCTGACTTGGCAACCCACTTGCCACGCCAGACCTAGCTATATTGCTGTTTTTTTTTTTTTTTTTATATGATAACAAAAATAAAGTATCAACTAAACTCTAAAAGATGCTGGCAGCATTACCTCGCTGAATAGCTAAGCTAATTCTTTGTACGAGATAACTCGATGCTTATCTAAAACAACTCTGTATCTCAAAAACTGTGTTTTTTCAGGGCAGAGGTTTAAAAAAAACACAAAAAAGATATTTTTATATTTTTTTATTAAGATAACCAATTTAAAATCTTCTTTTAGTCACAGTTTCCTCTGTCATCCAGTTATTTAAACCCAAGAAAATAAAAAGAAAACAACAAAAAACTACACAAAAAAAACTCAAAAATGTACTACAGTTTAGAGTTGTGACACGATATTTATATACTTTGGATAAGTTTTTATGAGTACTAACGTCTCAATAGAAAATAATTCGAAAAAATATTTTTTTCTTAGGAATAATAGTGTATTATTTGTCTTTAAGGGTGTACTGCTATCTGGCCGAAATACTTTTCGCCTAATTTCACTTCCCAACCAACTGATTGCAACATTTTTAGTTGGCAAACCAATGCTTGGCATAATGTTACTTAGCATACTTTTTCTTTGATCACAATCATATTTTGCAGATATTCATTTTACCAAGAATCATTGCGGAAAATAGTTAATAGGCAAATGTTTTATTTGAGCTTACTATTTATTGTCAAATAACCTTTGACCAAATTTTAACTTCGCATAATTTATATTTGACAAATAATACTACGTAGTAGTTTTTTAATCAGAATTTATTGACACAACTTTACATTCGGTAAAGGTTTAATGTAGTTTACTACTTCTTGATTTTTTAATGTATAATTTAAGTTACAAGTAAGATCGGTTGGAAAAAAATTGAAATGGAAATGGAAATGGATTGGAAATGTCTATATATTCATAATGTTATTCAACATAAGGATCTCTGTTACTACTATCTATGTTTATAAACTTTTATATCATAGTGGTTTTTAGCAATATAGTTTAATATCACATTTATTTATATACATACTAGTAGTTATTGCTAAATTTTGTATTAATAAACTTCTCTCTGAGATCAACTAATACCAAGATAGTGGTGAATAAGTTCAAGTAGCAGTAGGGAACAGGGACTTAGAGGCAAAACCGACTCGGATCGCGGATAGGTTAGAAGACGGAAGCGGGAGCTTCGCTCCCGCTTTCGTCTTCGAGGTTATTTTTTTTTATAAAAGAGCTGAAAAACTTGTTTGCAAAAAAATATTACTTAACTAGTTATGTTCTTAGTTATGATTTATGATATTAGGACTAACAAAATTATGATATAGTACCTTAGGTCCATTATGAAGTAAACTGTTATGAAAACCCAAATTATGAGTTCAAGTCTGTTCTTAGTAATGACATTATGAAGAAACATTTTATGAAAACTGTCCGTTATGAGTTCCGATAATAGTTACAGAAGTGTAGGAACATAAAAGGTAGGAAGTAAAAAATTATGAAGAGTGATGATTATGATTACAAAGCGGTATTACAAGAAAAAATCGACACATCAAGTTTATATGAGCCAATATGGACCCGTTTATTTTAAACCGCTATCACAAAAGAGGTATTTTTATCAATGTAATAATATTAACTACATGGTTAGGGTATGTTAGTAATATGTATCACAATAATATGGAAAAAATATACATGCCAATCAAAACATTCGACATAACAAATAAAGTCTTTTTAAAACATGACCAACTAAATATTTTGCCAACTAACATTTTGCTAAAACAATCATTTGGGACATCTTATAAATACGAACCATTGGTATGCTACCTAAAAGTTTGCCAAATGAAACTATGGGATAAGTTGTTTGGGAAGTCAATAATTGCCACATAATTTTCGGCCACATATTAGTAAACCGTCTTTAAGACAAACGTATATCTAAAATATTAAAAGAATACTGACTTATTTTGCTTTGTTTCTCAAATATTCTTTTTTAATATGGACAATAATGGCCTTAAACGACATACCTCACAATAATACTTAAACTATATAGACAATAACGGTATAGTTTAGTTTACAACACTTGGTATGGATGTAAATTAGTAACTCTTTTTTAAAGATTCAAAGATAATATATTATTATGGACTTTAAGGCTCCATAAAAATGTTTTGCACGCCTGCACGCAGGCTGAATGCACTGGACGATTATGTTGTATTTTTAAGAACTATGTAACTGCATTCCGAGCAAAATAAAAATCTTTGAATCTTTGAAATCTTTGAACCTCGTGGGGGGCCTAGCTACGATGCGCCATCCGGCGGCCATCGTCGGTTCTACGTGCAATGTGCCCAGCCCATTGCCACTTAAGTTTAGCGATTTGGAGGGCTATATCGGTTACCTTAGTTTTGCTGCGGTAGCCTCATTTCTGATGCGATTGCGCAGAGAAACTCCCAGCATAGCCCTCTCCATTGCTTTTTGGGTGACTTTGAGCCTTCTTATGAGGTAACCGTCTACGTTTCCGTGTCATACGTCATCACACAGTGACGTAGTGGCAACACACACTGGTCAAAGACTCTCGTCTTGAGACATTGCGAAGTATTGGACGAAAAGATGTGCCGTAGGTTCCCGAATGCTGCCCAGCCGAGTCGGACTCTTACTCAAAGTTGGACCTATCTAACTTGAAAGTCTGAAGAAGTCTTGAAAGTGTCCGATTGACATGATTTTTGTCTTATCCATGTTTATCCTGAGACCAACTCGCTCGGAGGCTTTCTGAGGTCATCGAGCATAGTACTCAAGTCCTCCATGGTCTCAGCCAAGACTACTATATCATCAGCAAACCAAAGGTGATTGATGTACTCGCCGTTGATGTTGATGCCTAGCCTTCTCCAGTCTAGAGTCTTGAAAACGTCCTGCATTGCAGCGGTGTACAGTTTTGGGGAAATAACATTCACTTGCCTAACACGCCGCTGTAGCGGAATACTTTTCAAGCTCCGATCCTGGAGTGGGACTGACATAGTGACGTTCTCGTACAAACACTTTAGTACTTCGATATAGCGGCAGTCATCTTTTCAACGCTGGAGAGACTGTAGTACAGCCCAGGTTTCGATCGAATCGAAAGCTTTCACCATGAACGCTAAGCAGAGAGTCCCAACACCTTTGTGAGTTTGGACGTTCAGGCAAATTTTGGCCGGGGCAAGCAATTAACCAGGCACTTTTTGCGTCCTCCAAGCCCGATGTCTCATAGTGTGTAGGTAGGATCTTACCTATGAGACTAGACGAGCTGTGGCATGACGACAAAAAAGCCGGTAACGCGATACTAGTAATTTTGCGAATCCCTAAACCACCGTACCGGATGGGAAGGGTTCCTTGGGGCCAGGACTGCTCGCTTAGCTGAATATTGAGGATGGATTCTAAATTAGTTTTGATCAATAAGTCAATTTGTGATAAAAGATTTTGATGTTTCCAAAGAGGGCAGCAGCAAAGCACATAAGTTAATTGTCAATCTCTGTACACGAGCAGCCTTTGGACCTGGTACACGAAACGAGCCTACAACGTCCTGCGAGTACAGTACAACAATGCCTTTAGAATGCTGATGGGACTGTCTAGCAGGTGCTCTGCATCGGGCATGTTTGTGGATGCGCGCGCGGATAGTCTTCAGACCATAATAAGGAAAAATATAGTCTCCTTCTCCTTACTAAGTCGTGTGAGGCATAGTCCCAACAGCATTCTAAAGGAAATTGCTGACAGGTTTGATTGTCCGATATTAAAACAGTGGTCCGACCAAATTAAAAGCATAGCACAGTAATTAGTATAGATGCGTCGCTGGAGTTGCTTATGTATACCGCAAACTAGCTAGGTATTGTGAATTAGATCTATAAATGTCCCAACTGCTTATGTATAAATGCTAACACTAGATTAAGATATTTGTTATGTTACTAATACTCTATGGATACTTTGTATGTCCGAAATAAAGAAATTGAATTTGAATTTGAGTACAGAAGGCAAATTGGGGAAACCACCGCCCTGTGGGGTAGGTGCTAAGAGGTAGAGGAAGAAACGTTAGAACATCAACACATATTTTATTGAGTGGCTTTACGAAAAGTACGAATAGCGTGGCCCGGAGGCCGAAGCCACGGGGGCTACTGCTTGACGTCTTCAACTTTTCTTCTATTTAACTTCCAGACAGCATGATTAGAACTCCGAATAGTGCTTTCCAGCCAGCACTGTATTGGTTGCATAGATGACCTCTACAGTACCAATATCCTCAAATTAAGGAGTATGATGTCAGTGTCTACTCTTTCAACAAGAGCCAAGTTCTTTAACTATGACTTCTGGCTCTGTGAGCTGTAGAACTCGCGAGGGTGTCTTTTTCAGTTGAAATATGCAACCTGTAGAAGAGAAAAATAGGACAGAAGGATATCCGGACACACAACATATTTTTGGCCCAAACTGAAACGGAGAACTTCATTCGCGTCGCTCGGTCAATAATGATCATGCAATTAAAGCTTGTAACAAAAATGAGTTTATTGATAGGAATTTATTTAAGGAATAAAACGCACTAGCCGCAACCCCCGTCATAATAAGTTTTAATTGTGAGGCCCGATAAGGCTACGTGCACAAATTACGCCCATAAATTCAGCGCATTTGCATGAGAACTGAGTGCACGTAGTCGGGCCTTAATGGTTCAACTATTTAAATGTCTTACCCCGTATCTTTATTCAATTTCATAACACACAGAGCAGAGAAGAGTTACGATTTGAAGTTCCTGTGAACGTTATGGTGCTCACGTATTTTTGCAGTGAAATTTTGATAATGTGCAGTGAAATGTGGGAACTGCGGAAGCGCGGAAACTTTAACGTAGACGATATCGTTCACGGCAACTGTCAGTCATACCAATTAAAATATTTTTTCTTTTGAAATATACTATTATGTTAAAGTCCAACTGCTTTAACTACTACCTTAAAGACAATCGCAGCTATAACAATAAATAGAGAAGACAGGACTTTTTGTGCACAGTCATCATCATATAAATGATTTATCTATCTGTCTATTTAGGGAGGATTCCGATAAGCCCAAACACGACGGGTTTATCTTGTGAAGTTTAGTAGTGGCTATGGGCATATACTGTCTCCATCATCACTTATTATAAATGTGCACATTTCAAATTTCAAAGTAAATGGTATTTCATTCGCGATATTCCATAGAATGTGACATCTTCCAGCGTTAATGCATTAATGAGTGAGAATAATATGTCCCCTTTAGTGTTTAAAAGTCGCTTAATTTTACCGTGGCTTATAGTTCTCGCTTCCCGGCGTGGGTTTGCGTAGATCGAGTGCTCCCTCAAATACAACACCGAATCCATTTTCATGCGTCAAGTTGAATAGACCACCTTGAATCAGTAACTTTTATTGTGATATGCACCCACTGTCTAAATTCGATTGAAATTGGACAGTTATTGCACGTACACGACAGCATTGGAAAACAATGGCGATATATTGCAGTCCCGGCAATGTCGCAGTTGACAGTTCAAATGTAATGAAGGTCATAGGATAACAGTGTGAAAAACACTAGTCATCTTCTTCTGGACAATAGGTAGGTACATAACAGCGTTTGTGCAAGTAAGTTATAATTGAATAACCCAGATTTATGTGACAGGAGACGCTTATGCGGATTAAGGTGCCGTAGGTTCATGGTCTTATCTCCCTCTCACTGAGCATACGCGTGAGCGAGATGGAAGTGCGTGCTCGGAAGCGCGGATATCATGTTTTTTAATTTAAATTTTTTGGCCGTTTAAATAAATAAAAAAGTAATCACTGTGTTCTCTCAAACATAATATTGCCGATTTTAGAAAGCAATTATAATATTTTTAGCTTTTGTGCATAATTTGTAACGAATATTTTAAGTGTATTTTAGACCTATGTTCGCGATTTTTTTTTATCAAGCGAAAATTGCTTAATCATGTTTTGCCGCAAAAAAGTCTCAAGATTTCTATTCGTATTTTTTTGAAACCATATTATTATAAACTCTCATTATATTGTTTCAAAAACTCTGTTCGCTTAACTTCGCTGAACCTACGGTGCCTTAAGATTCCATCCAAATATTAGACACTGTCCCGCAAGGAAAATGGGACCCGAAATCCCACAAAAGGAATGCTGTATTAGTTCTAAATGTGAATTACTCGGGCGAGCTGATTAGACCCCAAAATAAGTTTACGAGAACTATATATAAAATGTGATGACTTAGTTAAAACATCTATAAACAAATAATCATAATGGTGATTTACTTAATGTTAGTTCACAAATCGAACTACCCATTTTTCACTATTTTACGGTAAGTAGCGAATTTTTGCTCGCATAAGTTTAGAAACGCGTTTTTCAACATTCATTTTATTCGCAATTGGGCTCTTATTCCTGGGCAGTTTGCCCTTCGGGCATCTGAAGCTTTCTAACGAGCGTAACCTACCTAGTCTTTCGCGATTGCAATGGGTTTCCTACAGGGAAGAAACATTGAGACGTAATAAAATACGATACGGGAGCAACACGACTGTGAAAGTAATCTGCAGTGGAAAAAAGCGACTAGAATAACCACGTTCTGCCACTACAGCGTTAACTCACAAAAATATTCGTAGTAACTACGAGTAATCAGAGGTCTAGAGGTTTTGCCTGGCGTGACGGGTGAGTTGAGGCGTATTCGCGAGTTCCGAATAACATTCCTGTACATGAACACTTCTGAGCGACGCCCTATGTATACGTTTAGACGACTTCCGACGCGTCGCGTCGCCTGTCGATAATGTCAATGAAACAATAAAACGCACGCTATTGTGTACCGTCTAAAAAGACGCGAACATACTCTAGATCTTTTACCGCGCGCGCTGTTAAGTTGTGGAATGAGTTGCCTTTGTCGCTGAGACAGTCGCGGTCTGTTACGTCACTTAAGATGAATTTGAAGAAGTTGTGGCTTTCCAATGACTTGTGAATTGGTTGAATATAGTATTTATTTATTTATTTATTGTATATTTGCGATATATATATTGCATATGATAGTGTGTATTATATTTTATATTGTATATTTATATATGTATTGGCATGTTTTTATTTGTCTAGGATTAATACCTATTAGGTTTTGTTTTCATTTTCTCTGTGTTTTTGTACACGGTATAAGTTTGCATATCTCGTTCTACCTACCTTCTTCTCAATTGCTCAAAGGTTAGCTGAAAGAGATCCCTTATAGGGATAAGTTCGCCTTTGTACTTTGATCTATTGTGTGACATGTATATTCTATAACCTGTTATTGTGTACAATAAAGTGCTTACATACATACATACATACAAAACGTGAGTAAATAGACGAGATTCATTTAATCAATTACCCGAACCCTGATACAGAGCAGCTGTATCAGTATCAGTCAGGTTATGAGGGCCTTGCCCCCTTTCAACTCCTCTATCCATCTCCTGGACTTAAAGCCTCTCAGTCAATCTACTTTCACGCATCCTCGCAATGTGCCCAAACCACCGACACATTCAAGTATTTTTATAAGTCACTACATGTTCTTCTATTCCACATCTTTCTCTTACGAGTATTGCACTATTTACAGCACCTACCTTTAATTTTCCGCAATTCGTCGGATTGCACGTTGGTATTATTTTATTAGAAGCATTTATCACCAGAGGTTCAACACGGTCTGTAATTAACTCTACATTGCCGCGGCAGGCGATCCATCAAACTGCAGCCCTCATCGATCACCCCTAATAATGCAGTAGAAAATTAATGATTGACTTTACTTTTAAACACCATCATTTCTCGTGGTCACATTGCGTTAATCAAAGTCGCATATCGCCGGTAGTTAGACAGGTACATTGAAATTTCAATTTACGTCGTATTAAGAGTAGCCCGACTGGAGTACCAATCAGAAGACCGCAGTAATCGTAAGGCCACCAACATCCCCCAAGGGTGTGCACGGTGTGTTGTAGAGTTAAGAGTGACTTGACTGACAAACTTGACTCAAGTTCCTAAGTCCACAATGTGCCAACCCAATCGGCCCAAGCTTCAAGCTTCATTTCGTTCCAGATCCTCTGTGTGGTTGTTGCTACTGCAATGATCGTCCGCCGCCAGGTCTGTTTAGGACGGCCACGTTTGCGCTTGCCTTGGGGATTCCAGTCCAAAGCTTGCCTCGGTGTTGAGAGTGAAGAAAGGACCTGCATTTCTTGTCTCTAGCTGTCAACACGATAAATCCTCAAAACAGTATAAGGTCAGCAGCGATATCAGTAAGCTCCCCGTCGAGTCCAGTCAATACATTCTTTACTGCGCGTGCGCACATACCAGTGCTTCTTGAGGGGCGCAAAATGCGCGGAAGCGGGGCGGTTGCTACGAAATGATACCTGATGAATGATATAGGTACGCATTTGACCACTATCTCACCTGATGGTAAGACAACTGCGCGACATCAGTAAGCTCTCGGTAAATTACACACAGCAAAGATTAAATTAAATTAAATTAGAAAATACCGCATATGGATTCCGCCCCACCAAATAAGGAAATGGTCATTACAATTTATTTTCTCAACAAAGGCTTATTGGTCGTATTTGAGCAAGTAATATTTTGTCCATAAACATTTAAAACATCAAGTACCAGTGCCTTAGAACTAGAACTTTGCTATATAAATAACGAACGAAGCTGAAGGTCCTGGGTTCGAATCCCGGTAAGGACAAATATTTGTGTGATGAGCATGAATATTTGTTTCTGAGTCATAGCAGTTTTTCTATGTATTTAAGTATTTATATCTATTATATATATCGTCGTCTAGTACCCATAACACAAGCTTTACTGAGCTTAATGTGGGACTAGGTCGATTTGTGTAAGATTGACCCTTTATATTAATAAAAAAAAAAAAAAAAAAAAAAAAACAAGTGCATCAGGATAAGATAATATATGTTCCTCCCCTTGTCTTAATTTAAACGGTTTATAATGATGACATCAAACATAATACGTAGGTACGTTATATAATTGTGTCAAACATGTATCCATTTATTAATAGGTTGGCCAGATCGGACCTTCAAGTAGGTCTCAAAAATCCAAATTCGAAGTAAAAAACATTGAATGCTATCAAAAAAGGCACAAATTATAGTAACCAAAATAAAAATAACTACTAACAAATACATTCATCCAATTTTTAAGTTCATATAATGATATATTATAAGATTTTAAGTATGAAGAAAGCGCTATATTTTATCACATTTTATAATGTACTTTTTCCCGTTTTTGAAGCACGCAGGTTTGGAAGTTACCCGAGACGGGAAAAACTTTTGCGACTTTTATAGCATCAGCTCCCAAAAATACTCACCATTATGTACAGTCAAGTGTAAAAATATGGGTGCATACTACTCGTACTTACTCATAAATGTGTCCCATCGCTCTTAACACTTTGACTGCCAGGAACTACCCCGTAGTCGCTTTCCGCTACATACGAGGAAAACCGTCGGCTACGAGCGTAGCGTGTAGCGATTGTTGGCAGTGAATGTGTTAAATATATGTTAGCGGGTTAAGGTTTAGGTACAAGTTATTTATGACAGGATTAACTATTACTTTTTCTCGTCAAGTTATTTTAAAACGTCCAGGACAGTATATAACAGTACAGTGTATATATTAAATACTCTCGTGGAGCGACACTAGGGAAACTGAAATAAATAAATAATTAAACGAGCGATAAAAGCATTTAATTCAGACAAAGTAATCCATAAATGTTAGTATAGAGATTTCGTATCTCTATTGACGTGAAAGATCTAACATATACGAAATCTACATATTTGGGTTCGTCTAAGACGTCCCTAAAAACGTGTCTAGAGGTTTCATTTTGAACTAATTAACACAAAAGTTATGGCCTGAAAGCCAACTTTGATGCCAAATATCTCAAAAACAATGAATTTTGCAGTAAATATGGGATACTTTATTGCTTAAAGCCGTTGTTGTTAATATAATAAGCTACAAAAAACATTAGAAAACTAAGTGATTCAGATCGAAGGTCATTGGCGTATGGAAGCCCCTTAAATAACTATGTTAGTACGTAAACTTAAATGCTGAGAGAAGTCCAGTGGCTGATAAGGGCGCTGTGCCATCTCTCTGCCACGAAGGCCAGGGGACCGATTTTTGACTTTCGAGCGCTCGAAAATCAAATAAAAGCAAATACGTTTGTAGTGTCAAAATGGCAGGCACTTACTTTCTACCAATAGAATTTAATACGAGTGGTCAATACCACTTGTTTTTAAATTTTCTATCGCTATTTCAAAATAGCATTTCATAATTTTTGTCAGTTTTCGAGTGAAAGAGTCGAGCGCTCGAAAGTCAAAAATTGGTCCCCAAGAGACTGTAGCGGCTGGCGCGCACTCTACTCCAGGCAAAATACGGTTTTGAAAAACATTAATTTATAATAGCGTTTTTTTTGTTGATTTCATTTTAAAATGTTATTCTCAGATGCTGTATTCAAGAATCCGACAAACTTTCCACCCGGAAGCAATTATGTAGATTTAAATGAAGCATGCATTGTCTTTTTTTGTATGATTTAACTTGAATATTATAAAGCAAATGTAAATGAACCAAAATAAAGACAAAAATATTTATTAATATTTTTTCTGACTTTTTAGAAGCTAGTTAATGTATCATTTTTTTGATGGGTAACTATTTAATTGATAATATATCCGTTACACAGAAAAGATAAGCTATTATAAATTATTTCCAAAATTGTTTTTTTTCCATACAAGTTGTCAGTTCATTGACTGGACTACTCAGGGGAGCGGCGCGGCGCAGCGCTGGCATCAGATCCTGAACAGTACGTCTAGCACAACTTGCTGACAAGTCGCTTCGCGCGCGACTGAGCGTCTCCTGTCTCACTCGCACTGTGCAAATTAGAAAGAGGAGGGTAGATCTTTAATATCATAATATAATATAATAATATTATGATCCGCGGCGCGGTGTCAGTTGTGCTAGCCCCCCTGATGACCATGGGACCACATGGGCATGATACCCTTTCAATCAATCAATCAATCAAAAATATTTATCCCAAACAATCCAAAAATCTTTCACAAACAAAAAAACAAAAGATTCCGACCAATTGATAACCTGCTATTGTCAAAACAGGAAGTCGGTTATAAAATCCGTTTTGTTCCGTCTACGGAAATTGAGTTCTATTTTATTGACTTGTAAAATGTACCTGTACTTTTAGAAAGAAAGAAAGAAAGAAAGAAAGATTTATTTTAAAAACACAACCACAACATTACATACAAACTGTTTAAAACTGAAAAAAAATAAAAAGAAGTACAATGTTGAGGGTGGTCTCAAAAAGGAGTCCACTCAGCATGTGTCGGAGCATGGGGAACCACGACGCTGATTTTCAGTGAATCCACTTTACACCAATAACAAATATAACATAACACAAATAACACAACACGAATAAGGGCAGATCTAAATAGAAAGTGCAGTGTAGATACAGCTTGTTTTTAATAAACAGGATAAATACATAATGGTAAAAATAGAAATAAAAATGAATAAGTAAGAGCTATAGAATATAATATATAAAAGTAGGTATATATTTCATCGGCTAGACAGAAGACGTTTGTTCCTTTAGCAGGTGCAGTTTCAATTTGTTTTTAAAAGTGGCCAGTGAACTTGAATTTCTTATTGGCGGTGGAAGATTGTTCCAGCATCGCGTGGCAGCGTACTTGAAGCTACCACGGAAGCTAGCCGACGTGTGTCGCGGGCCGATGAGGCGGGGGGCTTGTCTTACATGCCTACGGGAAAATATTAATCTTTCGTACAGGTACGAGGGTTGTTTACTCAGTATTATACCAAATAGCAAAGTAGCGAAATGTAGTTTCCTTCGAGCTTCCATTTTGAGAAGACTGCCATTGTTTAAGAACGGTGTAACATGAGCTCTGGGTGGAACTGGGAAACAGAACCTGGCACAGGCATTTTGAAGTCTTTGCAGTTGCGTTTTTGTCCGCGATAGCAGACACTCTCCAATGACCGTTTTACCAACGTTTTGTGACGAAACCTGCGGTGGATTTATAATTTGTAGATAATTGACGAAGCATGTTGCAGATGCTGTTTGGTTGTATTGACGAAACCTGCGTTGTGGAAATGTTTTGTATGTACTTTTGTCACATTCAATAAATTTTCTTTTACCAATAAATGATCTGTATCTGTATCTGTATTGATGTAGAACATTTTTTAGCCCGTTTAGATCCACTTGTAGAACTGAGGGGTAATCACGTAACGTTTTGAACGCGCGTTAGGACAGTCTTACTCTAACTATCATTGTGCCATATAAATATTGGCATTTAGATTAGAATAGAATAACGTTTATTCATGACAACAACACATACATGCACATAAATCAACATACAAAAGAGAAAACAACATTGCCACGAAACGCTTCCATCTCAGCGGTGTGCTGGCCTGACCCCGTATCATGGTCTATCACGCGATAAGTGACAAGATAGGGGCGTCGTATCGTTCTATCAAACGGTGTCAGCCAGTGACGGACGCTCAATCCTGTCACTTATCGCGTAAGGCCGACTATGATACGGGGTCTGGTGGCTAGCGCTGGCCTTCTGATGGAACCATCCGGTGATTCCACGGCGTAACACACATTTTACACAAAAATAAAAAGTTGTATAAAACAAAAACAATACAGTAAAGGCAAATAATAAAATTTCCGAACGCAACCATGACCGCGCCAACCGACCAACTAGTGCCTAACATTTAGATCTACCTCACGATCGTACAATGCGTTACGTGATCGACCTGCTGAACAGAACATAACACGGTAGTACTTTTTATTATACTGTGACATAACGGAGGATTTAGTTTGGGCTATGAATCCATTTAGTTTAGAAGGACCATTTTACAGAAGGTTTTACACTCGACTTTTTTTTTTTTTTTTGATCTCGTACATATATAATCGGATTATTTTCACTTTCAACTCAGAACCGAGAGCTCTTTCGAACCTAATAGGAGAAAAAAACTGTCCAAAATGTTTCATATAATTTTCGGTTTTCCGTTCCGTTACCACCATACAAGCTTAGTTGGAAACGGTAACGGAATGGAATAAAAAATCTTGGGACACTTTTTTTCGCGTATAACATTCGAAAGTGCTCTCGATTCTGAGTAGAAAAAACCCGACTATATCAAAATAAATAAAAAAAGTTGATTGTACAACTTTCCGTAAAATGGCCCAGAATTACTATAAGTAATCTCAGTTTTCTCCAAAATAATTGAGAGAATAATATACAGCAGCTTATATAACTACTTGGAAAATAATAAATTATTTGCCGATGAACAAAAAGGGTTCCGCAAAAAGAAATCCATAAATCAGGCTATATTTGATTTAATTAAAAAAGTTGTTACTTGCTTAGACAAAAAAATCCCCATATATGCGCTTTGTATATGGATATGACAAAAGCATTTGACTTAGTAGATCACAATGTTCTCTATGACAAACTCTTTGCTTATGGGATTCGCGGTAATGTTCTCAGTCTAATACGTTCTTACATGACTAATCGAAAACAAATAACACAGATAAAAAGGATTTCTCCTACAACCAAAACTGAGGAAATGTATTCGTCGGACTATAGAAATATTTGTTATGGTGTACCTCAGGGGAGTGTATTGGGACCATTATTGTTTCTGATCTACATTAACGATTTGCCAAAGGCTACGGAACATCCCATGATTATTTTTGCTGATGACAGTACTATTATATTTTCTGGAAAAACTGGTAAAACATATGAATCTGACATTAACAATACATTAATTAAAATAATAGAATGGCTAACTAATAATAATCTTAAACTAAATCTTGATAAAACTAATATCTTGACATTTCAACAAAGAAACAAACCTGACAATTTATCTATAGCATATAAGGGACATAAAATCAATGAAACGGACGTAACAAAATTTTTAGGGCTTAGTATCGATAGTAAGTTGACATGGAAAAATCAAACTGACATGATATGTAAAAAATTAAGTAAATTTTCCTATGCGCTATACAATTTGCAAAGAATCGCAAATCAGTCATCGGTTTTAACTGCCTATCATGCCTTTGTAACATCCACTTTATGGTATGGGATACTTTTCTGGGGAAATTCAACAAATAAGGAAAACGTATTTAAGGCTCAAAAAAAGTGTTTAAGGTCGATATGTGGCATTAAGCGATATGACACCTGCAAACCGTATTTTATAAAATTAAAAATACTTACATTACCTTGTTTGTATATTTACGAAATGGTCAATTTTGTAAACACTAATCGCCATCAGTTTAATAAATTTAAAAGTATACGTCTCCAGAACAAATTAAAATCGCAGTCAAGTAACACAGTACTACTACAAAAAAGCATGCTAGGGATGTCGCACAAAATATATAATAAGCTTCCACAACACATCCTTGCAAACAATGGAAATGAAGTAGATTTTAACAGGAGTTTGAAGTTATTTCTTACGGAAAAAGCATATTATACGGTAACAGAATTTTTGACTGATGTATTTGATAAATATTGACATATCCTACACTCTTTCTTATTGTTATATCTCTGACCTATTTAATTTAATTTAATTTAATGAATCAATTTATATTTCATGACATGTATTAAAATGACTATCTATTACTTTTACTTACTATGTCAACACAATACATGTTTTGACCAATATATTTGTACGCCGACAGGCATCACATACTTAGTGATACGAAAGCTAATGTAACGCCTTGTACCTACATACCTATGTTGAACAAATAAATCTTTGAATCTTTGAATCTTGAAGTACGTAGTACCTATACTAAGCGGACTAATTTCATATTTTTTTATGTTCTATACACATTTCCAGCCCATGTTACAATTAAAGCCATAAGGTACGTATTACAAAAAACAGTGGCAGTTTCACTAATTGCCCCGATAACAAACACAAGCAATTTGTCATCTATTTGACGTAATCAAATCAGATTGATGTAAGTATAAAATGTTTCAGACCTAATTGGTTTTACCTATTTTCTCATTTCCTTCAGTTCATTTATAAGCTGCCATGAAAAACAAAAAAGTCGTATGTCTTTTCGAATCTAGTGTGGAGATACGTCCTTTTGGGTAAGAAGGACAGTATAATGGGTACAGAAATGATGTTGTAGGGCGTTTTGTAGCGAATGTGAGCGACGCCCCTTCAGTTCAATGGCGCTTTTACTAGCAACGGATACGGGACGGCGACGGGACGACTTGTAAATTCATTTTATTTTAAAGATATGCATACCAGATATGAAAATAACAGGAGGGTCAGGATGTACTAAGTGTAAGTTGTGAATACTTTTATTTCTTTCTAACTCGAAAATTATTATTAAGTACTCCAAAAGAAAGAAGGTAAAAAACTATACCTAGTGACAACATCCCTTTCAGATATCTCAAAGAATAACGAAGCCTCTACCGTTTTCATATTGCTTATTAGAGAGAGCGAGCGTCATAGTACATGTCAATTATTGTTTCATATGAAGTTGCGTTTTGCGGAAAATGGACAAAACAATACCCCTTCTTAAAACTTTGGACACTTATAACTTTGTGATTATTTAAACCTTTTGCGTTGCTTTTTTCTCCATTTAACAACATTTTTAATCCTTTTTCGAGAAAATAAAATACGACATTGTTGATTATTTTATTGAGTGTCTACACCCCTAATTACAGACTATCTTTAAACATGTTATTCAAAATTCTAATCATATAATATTATGATTCAATTTCTTAAACAATGTAAGTAACCAAAGTACCAACAATTGACACCTTTATTAGTATCAATTAGGATTTAATGTACTCACCGACTAAGCAACGTCCGTAGAATGTCATCATCATCATCATATCAGCCGAAAGACGTCCACTGCTGGACATAGGCCTCCCCCAAAGAGTGCCAAAGCGACCGGTCCTGCGCCACCCGCATCCAGCGGACTCCCGCAACCTTTACCAGGTCATCAGTCCACCTTGTCGGGGGCCTGCCCACCCCGCGCCTTCCGGTACGTGGTCACCACTCGAGAACCTTTCCGCCCCAACGGCCATCGGTTCTACGTGCTATTTTCCCCGCCCACTGCCACTTAAGTTTAGCGATCCGGAGGGCCACATCGGTTACCTTGGTTCTGCTGCGGACAGCCTCATTTCTGATGCGATCACGCAGAGAAACTCCCAACATGGTCCTCTCCATTGTCCTTTGAGTGATTTTGAGCCTCCTTATGAAGCCCATAGTAAGCGACCACGTTTCAGTGCCATATGTCATCACTGGCAACACACACTGGTCAAAGACTCTCGTCTTGAGATACTGCGTTTGACAGATTTCGACATATGAGGTGTCGTTGGATTTCTCTTAATCGTAGGAGTGACATAGGCTATAATATTTGTAAAAAACCGGCCAAGTGCGAGTCAAACTCGCGCACGAAGCGTTCCGTACCATTATCTATAAAAACGCCAAAAAAATCATGTCTGTTGTATGGGCCGACGCGCACTTGGCCGGTTTTTTATTTATTTATTTAAATCAGGCAACAAGGCCCATATTTCAAATACCTTAAGGGGCTACCCGAGGTTTTCATCGATTTTTGACAAGTTTTGAATCGTGTCTCCTACTTTTGCACTACAGATAGAATTATAAATCAAACTGCATTTTTCAATCTTTCATCTCCATTTTGGTCCACCGGATTTTGAAACAATTGAATACTTCATTTTGTTTAATTTTTTTAAACATTGTCTAAAGAAACACTTATTTCGTATCTCTATTGACGTGAAAGATCTAACATATACGAAATCTACATATTTGGGTTCGTCTGTGACGTCTCTAAAAACTGGTGCAGGGTTTTTATTTTAAACCAATGAACACAAAAGTTATGGCCAGAACACCAGTTTTTTGGCCTAAAATTGTTCAACTTTGATGCCAAATATCTCGAAAACAATGAACTTTCAAGTCAATATGGGATACTATATTGCTTAAAGCCGTTGTTGTTAATATAATAAGCTACAAAAAACATTATAAAACTAAGGGATTTAGATCGAAGGTCATTGGCGTATGGGAGCCCTTTAAAGACTAACATACATTTATTAATATAAACTTATTAATAAACACACAATTACTGCGACGTGTTGCGCAATTTCGTGGTGTCAGGTAACCGACCGCAAAAACGTCGGAACTTGACTCCCTTCAGCCAAAACTCTTCCTTAGTGAAGGTCGATAGATGGTCTGTTGGAACTCTGACCACAAAGGAATTAAAATTCACGTCATGGCGAGACTCCAACCGCACGACCCTCAGGATGAATTCAGTCTTCACGCGCACATACTCCACTGTAATAGTGTAGTGCACCCGGGACACGTAAAGCTGCGTCGAAGGTGTAGCAGGACGCAGCAAGTGATTTGGTCCAGTCGGTGCGGTGCCGCACAGATTCCGACAAGTAGGCTTCTTCTTTTCCTCCACCTTGTCGAGTCGCGACTTCTTTTGAATCGTATGTGGTAGATCCTTGCGAATGACATCACACGGGTTCTGCACTCCTTTTTTCGACCGCTGCTTAGGTTTTGCGTAAGTTAGGAAGTATTGGCGTAAGTTAGTTGAGGGGTCAACGTACTTTTGCATGACTTGCGCGTCTGCGCGGCTGCTTGCTCAGCAAGCGGCGACGCATCCAACTTCGCGGACTTTACACCGCCGGTGGACACATTCTGCGCACCGTGACACATGATTTTTAGTATTTATTGTTGTAGCGGCAACAAAAATATATAATCTGTGATAATTTCAACTAACTATCACGATTCATGAGATACAGCCTGGTGAAAGACGGACAGACAGACAGACAGACAGCGGAGCCATAGTAATAGGGTCCCGTTTTTACCTTCTCAGTATAACAATGTTGTTTTTGTAAACATCCCTTCATTTTCTAGTCGCGGTGTGTAAAGAGGCGCTCGGGTTCATTTGGCCGTATCTGATTCAGGCACGCGCTTTTTGAATCAAGCATTCCACCATACTGCAGTGCTTTGTTATACCACAAGTGCTTACGTTTTATTTATTCCATTATGATTTGCTTGTACAGTCGACGTTAAAGATTTGTTTGAATTTTTCGCCTTATCGCCGAGCTCGGGTAAAAATACGGGGAAAACGAGTTTTTCCAGACATGAGACCTAGCTAGATCGATTCCTCGCCCCCGTAAACCTGTATATTCCAAATTCCATCGAAATCGTTAGAGTCGTTTCCGACACCTTGATTGCAAAAAAATAAGTCGGCCCCTGGAGCGAAACTACCTTAAATCCTTAAGTTGGCTCATTTTACTTAAAGGAGATATTCCTTTATTTTTAAACAAAACTGCATTTTCGAAAACTCGCTTGCCTCGCCAACCAACTAAAATTCACCTCGAAAAAACAAACACTCGCTAATTTACTACACTAATCGATAGGATTATTATATTTATTATTCAGGATAAAATTTATCTAACAAACATTTGGTCTTACTCTCGTCTGTCGTACAAAATATCCATGAAGAATACCTATTTAGTATAAACGTTATTTAATGAACGTTACCTAGTACTTACCTTTAAATGATTTTCTTATCGAAGACTTGTTGAAGTACGGAGATAAATTAGCAAGCGTGTACTTCATACGAAGTCTTTGCATGTTAGAGAGATAAGAGTGTCAATGTACTGACGACGACCGTACTGATGATTAGCTATTGACGAATTTTCAAGTAGCGACTTCGTTGGTTCTGCCTAATTACGTAACTTTTATCCCACCAAAAACATAAAAACATAAATGTAAAAAAGAGAGCCAAGTTCAATACAAAAATTATGCTTCGCTGTGAGCTTGGCCGCAAAAAGAATGGAGATCGAAATGAGTGCCAAGTTCTATGCAAAATCCAAATATGTAATTATAGGAACAAAATAACGTTATGAACAAGTATTAAACTTTGCTTTATTGGATACCTATAACAATTTCTGTTATTTATAAAAATGTGACATCTTAAAGTAGGTTAGATTTGACTTGGCCAGTTTTTATCAGAATTAATATAACTTTATATAATGACTGATGTAATGAGACCCCCACTATTTTTTTTATTTTTAGATTTTTTCCTACGCTTACACACAACTACCGAGCTGGATTCCAAATTTCATCTTTCTAGGTTATCTGGAAGTAGGTTAGGTTTAGGTACTATATGTCAGTCAGTCAGTGATAAAATTTAAGACTGTTTGACCTTCATATCTTTATAACCGTTTGAGCTAGCTTCATGAAAGGGCTTCTAGATGTCCTTATGGATATAATTAAACACATGTAGTTTTATGTGTTTACGTTAAAGAGGTTTTGAGTTATACGAGTAGAAGGGTCAAAAGTGGCACCAAGTGGTTCGTGTAATATTACACTCGACGCTGGCTAGCCAGTTCCTTTGCTTGAACTTGGCTTGACACGCTGCCGCGTGTCTAGATAACCAGCGTTAGGGCAAATCAACATTTATTTTCCCATGGAAAATATGTGGGTAGGTATTTTTTTTCGTGGAGAAAATCTGCGCATCAGTGGAACTGCTTATGGGGGAAGTCGGGTTTTATGATATTTCTACCCACTAAAAACTACACGTCAGCCGCCATCTGCGCTAAGTAAGTAAAGTTCGGAGGACTCTAGGATCTCAGGTTGAACGCACTAGAGCCCTTTATCTCGGCGGGCTCGTTCTGGGCATCGTGATCGTCTTCTCTGGGGTACATTACTAAGATAGCTGTAGAGTATCTGTATCTACCTAAGAAACTAGAAAGCGTCACGCACTCGACTAGCTGGTATACAAGACATGGAAGGACTTACACTAACGTGGTGATATTTTCACGCGTTGTGTTGCTGTTGTTATCAGTTTTTAATTAACGCAATTTAACCATCAAAGGACATTGCCGTGCATGCATAGTACGTTTGTACCAATACATAACTCTTTGTGTCACATCCAAACCTAAGTAGTGTTTTTTGAGAAAAATAAACGACACTTCCACTACACCAAGACTTTTTTAGTTATACAGGGAATACGTACCTAGATATATATTTAAAATTAATTACGTTATTTTGAGGTAATCTTTTTGTTTACAAACAATTTTGACATGTCAAATGATATTTACCAACCTACTTACTTACAAATTAAAGTGACTCAAAACCACGTTGATAAATACGCCATTCAATAATTTATGCTTTCATCAATAAGCAGTATAATGGCGTTCTCATGGACCTATGATACTCCAGTATCCAGTATGATACTTCATAGTCCATGGGCGTTCCAAACAAAATGTCTTTATGTTATGCAGAATATTTACAGTGACAGCGAAAGTGAGTGAAGTTCACGTTTACCGACAATTCCCATCAATGCAAAACCGGTGAAAGTCTGGCCTCCGAACACGCATAGTTGTTATAACTCTCGGAATTCTTATACATATTGGTTGAATGCTGAGGTGGGTTGGAAAAGGGTGTGAATTATGACTGTCATTAGGTTGCTCGAAGATCAATAAAAATCGTTCATGAGACGTTGTTTTCGATGGCGGCGCCGGAAGTTGTCATTGTAGTAAATTACTTTGTTACTTGATCACACATTTCCCTGTTCATATGTTACTATAATAAAGGCAGATTGGGTAGAAAATAAAATAAAGTTTTCTGACACATGTTTGGTTGTGGCACAAATGAAACGTTGGTACAGGATTCGGCAATGTCCTTTAGTCTCGCTCGCTTGCTATGTTAACTCGAAAAAGTTTCTGTAAGATTTCCCAAAAATATTTATTATTTAATTACTGACGTTAATTACTGAGCCAGCAATGTACCTACAGTCAAGCTGGTGAAAGTCATTCCTTTGTTCTGAATGTGAACAATCTAAACAAATATTTGTTACCCGATGCTTTTCATTTGATTTCATTTCATTTATTCCTTGATTAAACATTTCACGTCCTCTGCAATGCTACCTATTGATTGCGTTAATAAAAACAACTTTTTTTTGTTTACTTAAGTGAATTAGTTAAGTGTAATAAACAGCGGTGTGTCCACAAGTGCTAGACGGCTATGTTAGAGGCTTATAAAAGAGCAAAGAGACTTCAATAAACAGCATACAGGCAAACAGCAACGATGTGGAAGGCGCTCCTACTCCTGGCTTTCGTGGCGAGTTTCGACATGGTCATCTCTTGTGACGATGATGGTAAGTATTTCTTAGCTCACTTCATATAGGTACATATTTATATGTCGGAGATGATGAATTGTGTTCTGCGCGGTTTATATAAATCATCGTGACTTTAGTCATTATCTGCTTCACTTGTGTACATAACACTACACAATTCTGAACACTCGTTTGTCCGACAGCAAAATTTTACTGAATTGTATAAGTCCGATACAATTTTTTTTTCACCATTATGATACTAAATTAATTTTGTACTACGAATATAAAATAATAATTTCTAATTTCGTTAGCAGCGTAACTGCTTAGTATAAATTTAATTTAGTATGGGGTGGCGCATACGACGATTGACGATTTCTCAATATAATTTGAGACGTTGGTGCCGTTAAGAAGCCTAAGTCTTCTGGTAGATGTCGCTACAAGCCTCCCTAAGGCGTTGTAGGAAGGAACTGATTGAAAGATTTGGTGGCCGAACCGGATTGTTCCGATAGCTCAGTTGGTTAGTAGCGACGGGCCATGAATGTCTGTGGTCGCCTCATTTTTCAATTTTTCCTTTATTTAAAAATTCATATGATACTAACCGTTTTTTTTTACCATACCACCCGGGCGCAGGGGGTGACCCGACTGGTTATGTGGGACTCCCGTATGAGCTAATGAGGCCCACGGTGTACCCACTAAAAACCCCCCCACTTGACGCCTCGCCGCCATGTGGCGAGGTTACGGGAACGCTTGCGCACACATCCACGACCCCGCCGGCGGCAGCCGCCCACAGGCGGCTCCTCGCGGATGCCCAGAGGCCCTCCACGTGAGGCGCGCCAGATATTTTGACGCGCCTGCCTCCTAGATCTCCACCTGTTCAGTAGCGGTCCCCCTGAGTCCGCTACGAGGAGATCGTGGGGCGGAATATCTAGCACCCGGTGGCGGATCAGGTCTGTGGTTCCGCTACCAACCACGTCTCGGCCGCAGAGGATAGTGAAAGCGGCGCACCGTAATACCGGCATTCCTCCTCCTCTGCGGTCCCACCAATGCCGTTTCGGCGGAACGGCCCCGCGAAGTTCACAGGGGGTGGGGAGTGGCGCACCGTTATACCAACACGCCTCTCCCCCTGCGATCCCGCCTCGGCCGCAGAAGATAGGGAGAACGGCAAACCGCAATACCGGTACTCCTCTTCTTCTACGGCCCCTCCCCTACGCATCCTAAGCGGGCTTCGCCAAGCACGCTAGGAGCGCCCTCCTCGGGCCAGCCGGCAGCCCTAACAGTACGGCCCTGGGTGCCTCTTAGCTTCGCCGTGGGTGACCAGTCCACGGTTACTAAGCCCCCCCGCCCCGACAAGGCTGGCACCCTCGGGGGGATATGATACTAACCTAACCTAACCTATGTATTTATATATTCCATTAAATCATCTCATAATGATGGTTTTTGGAAAAAATACTCTTCGGATTTTTTTCTGTTCTCCTGCTTCACTGTCATTCTAAAAATGCCACCTAACAAGGGTATATTTAATTTGTAGTATTGGAAGTCACGATGAATTGTACCATATTCATTTCAACATTTTTTATTGCCTAGAAGTACTCACACCATCGCACATGTCAGAAAAGCACTCTCAATGACATTGAACTTTTAATTGTAAGACAACATCTCATATTTATAAAAACATGAGAAATCAAAAAAAGGTACCGAATTGCCTCTCTTAATAAGCTTAACAAACTAAGATCCATACTGTATTTAATTCCATTACGACGATTTTGCTAGAAAGTGCGCTAGATAAACGTATTTTTTTACACACATTGTCCTCTTTTCTATAGATAGCAGTCGGATTCATCATCATCCCTCGTAGCGTTTTCCTGGCTGTACCCTTAAGAAACCCGTGGTCCGCTTTGGCACTTAGTTAAGAAACTAGTCGTATTTCCAGGCAAATGCGGTCCTAACGAACGATACGTAGCATGCCCGGACACAATGTGCATCCCACAAAACTGTTCGCAGCGCGGACTGCCAGTGCTTTGCCCAATACTGGGCCCTGAGGTCAATTGTCCTGGCAACCCGGCGTGCATTTGTGTCGAAAATTATTTGCGTGATGACTCTAACTGGTGAATGTATTCCAAGTAAACAGTGCAGTGAGTGAGTCTACCTACAGAGAGAGAGAGTAGACTAGCCTCTAGTCACGGGTTTTAGAAAAAAACCAAATGCTTGTACCGAATGTATAAATGAAAGAAATAATCTTTTCTCAAACATGCAATGAAATATTGACGTTGTGTTCTTCATAATAGGCTTCGAAGTGTCACGTTTCGGGCCCAGCGAGACGAGAGACCCGTAATGGCATTTCATACTAAATTAGAGGCCTAGGCCTGCAAGGTGGTCTTTTTAATTTCCATTCCACATTTATTTGTGGCACAGCATCACGAAGTACAGCCATGAAAAATACTATAAGCAATATTTGCTTTTTGGTTCGTTATGACATTCTGCCACAACGATTATTTAAAAAAAAACAACAAACGAATTTTGCTATATTTTTCGTTTTATTCATATAAAATCAACACGAACACAAAAATAACACTTTATTAACAAAATTCCAATCATTTTAAATTGAAAATTTAACTAGACAAATACACATTTAAATTATTTCATCTAAATATTAGCGGTAAAAATGTCTACACACCACGTAGGTATGTTTTTCATCATATTGGAGCATGGACCTATAATACTATAAGTAATAGTATTATAGGTCCATGTATTGCAGGCAAAATTGATAATTTTTCATTCTATGATTCTATTTTATTGGATTTAATTGTGCGTTGTTGGTTTTGTTATTTAATGAGTTTCGAAATCTCCGGCGAATAAAAAAAATACGTATGTGTTGATAGTTAGATATTTCGTCTAGTTTACTTTTAGTTTCTCTAAAAATTAAAGTTTGATTTCTTGCAGTGTGTTAATTTATTTCATAGCATGATTGAGAAAAGCACTATACATACCTCGGCGTGAAAAGGAGTTGCCAGCCTCATAACTATCCGGCCTCGCTACGTCTATATGTACACGGCCGGCAACCCCTTACTTCCCGGCCTCTGTACTCTGTAGTAATGTACTATTCATTTGTCCCGTCTCGTTCTATTTTAGAACAAATGAAAACCTAAAACTTTATGAACCGCTTTACTTGGTTTAAATTACATAGTGTTTTTACCCGACTGCCGAACAAAGGGTTATGTTTTTCGAGCGTGTGTATGTATGTATGTATGTATGTGACCTTATTCTTTGGCACACCCTGCAGCCTAAACCATTTGACGGATTTCCACATATGAGGTGTCGTTGGATTCCTCTTAATCGTGGGAGTGACATAGGCTATAAAATTTGAAAAAAAAAGCAGTTGGGTTTTTTAAAAATCTTTTAATTTCACTTGTTTGAATGAGGATTGAACTGGCACAAATATCGTCATTTACTTTTTAGACTTATTTTATTTATTTAGACTTATTATTAATATGTATTCAAATGTTGTTTGCCTAGGAGTGATTTGTAATCTTGGAGAAATAAATAAATGAGAATTCTGACATATTGTTTAATGAGAGAAGGAGACGTTCGCGGGATTTTAAAAACAGACATGTAAGTGCAATTGCCCCTATGACAAGCTTGGGGCATTTAATTAATTTAATTTCAAATTGGTCCTTGTATGGAGTGTGTTGTAGGTATAAAGTGCTGACTACTTTATTCGAGAAATACTGTCTGTGCATAATATTCTAGCAGCGTAGAGCATTATGCTGTCTCTTTTACACTTGGCAAACTATTAAAAAAAAAATTTTTTTACAGAGCCGCCAGCTACGACGACCACCACGGAATCTCCTCATGAACCCAATTGTGGTTGCGGCGGTAAGAATAATAAATTAATCCATAAATGAAATAAATGAATTTTATTCTGCAAGTAGGCCGTAATGGCATTTCTACAGGTCAAAATTCTACCAGCGTTTCTCAAAAAGAAGACCACTGTTAAGAAGAAACGCTGAAATAAACTCAACAGTCAGTACTTTTTTGCCAAAATAGCTTATTACAATGATAGTTCTTAACCTATTTAAAATAAGTCAAACTGATTATTAATATAAAGAAAAGAAAAAATATCATGATGCGTTGTTCCACAAGAACACATGTCCGAATAAGCTATATGAATAATTAAGCTATTTTAGGCTCTGGGTTCGGCCATGCATTTCTGTCAGTTAGATAGTCCTCAACCCTGTAATAAGCCTTCAACAGCAATGTTTTTCAAGTAATTTTTAAGAGTTGGAAAGGGTAGAACCAAAATTTAATTAGGTAATACATTTTAAAGAATATGAAATTAATATTGCAAAGAATCACGAGCTTAAGCCGGCAGCCTTCTTTACGTGAACGCTACAGTTTTGACATTCATGGACCGATTTTAGCGCGGCGTTACTCCATTCAGCTCTTTGAAGCGCCCGTGAATGTCCAGCTTTAGAGACTTACAGATCTTGTTTTGAAACGCTGGTGAAGGAAGACTTACCGTAAATAACCAACTTAATTTGGTCAGGTACTCGTTTATTTGCCAAAAACAAAAAAGACGAAATTACCACATAAACAACAAATGCTACATTTCACTTTGTCACATTTATTGAGATTTGTATACGATCATCTCGTTCGGTAGTGGTATTATTACTACTCATCGTGGCAAGTCTAGTGTCTGAGACTTCAAACGAGACATGCATCACGTGCAAGATATTTGTGTCATTGACAGGGCAAAAGGACATTAATGTCGCTGGCGCTTTGCTTACGTCGTGAATCGTGGCATTTGAATGAGCGCATCGTTGATAATTAGCAGAAGCGCTGAGAGCAATAAGGTCTGTTTTCCCTGAGAACGAAGTTATCTTTTCGCAGGACACCCTCCCAAATGTGGCAAAAACGAGGTATGGAACAACTGTTCGGACACCAACTGCCGACCGACTTGCTGCTCGGAACTCGGGTACCCCTTGAAATGTGACAAGAAATGCAAGCCAGGATGCGTCTGCAAGGGCGACTATGTTCGTGATGACAACGGCGTTTGTATACCAATCAAGAACTGTCCCTGTAAGTATAAGCAATACCTTCTTTTCAGGGTTCCGTACACAAATAGCAAAAAACCCTTTGTCTTTCGTCATACCTGAGAGTTCAATCAAAAATTAAAACGCACACCTATACACATTTATAGTTATATTATTAAGTAGTAGGTAGATTTTGTAAGACGCTAAATTGTTGGGTAGTCAAATTACAATTATTATTATTTATTATTATTATAACCGCTCCGAAAGTCACAAAAATGCGATTGTTAATACAACGAAGATCAAAAAAATATATACAGAGAAACTGAGACAAAACTTTGCTTAGGTATAGGCATAGGTACTTGTCATTCAATCGTTTGCAAAGAGTTAATTTGTTCTCTAGGTATCGGAATAACTTTATGTCAGGGGTCGTCATCGCGGGAGTCGTTCGAGGCGACCACGACGTATTTTTTTATTGCAATGTGTGATTGCGACAGAAAATAGTCGATCAGTCTCGTGGGCGAGTTGTGCTAGACACACAACTTTTTTATTTTTATTATATACTCAAATGAAAACTTACATAAGTAGGTACATTTATAATCTCGCCAAACTGTTTCGTTTGTTGGCGAGACGCGCTACGTTTTTATACAACTTAACCTACTTATTAGGCTCATCTTATACAATAAAATTAGTAGCAGTTTCGTGGGCCCCGTACTAAAGAAATAAAATATATATAAATGCATACCTATACACACATACATATATGATAAATTGTGAATGTCATCTCGACTTATCACACATGCTCGCGCATACACATATACATATAGCGACCTAGGTATTCCCTTCTAAGAACATTATTTTCTTTAATTTCAGCATGTGGTGGAGACCCAAACGCCGAGTCCGGTTGTGGTAACAATTGTGGTAAAACATGCGCTACGCACAAAATTAAAAATCCAATGTGTCCGCTTGGTTGTCAACTCAACGGTTGCGATTGCAGAGATGGATATGTGTACGATCCTGCTGTCAAAAAATGCGTTTGTCCAAAGGATTGCAGTGAGTCTATTATATCCTTGCTTATAACCTATGAAAAAGAAAATAAGATAGATCAATCTAGAAGCAATCTAGTGCAGCTGGTTTGTAACTATGCTAAATAAGTTGAGCACACACTCACGCATACATTATACAAACTAAATTGCACAAAACTCTTATATTACAATTTTTGAGTATGTGTGCGTAAGCGTTGGTTCGGGAGCGTATCTGGTTTAACGTAATCCAGCGTCACTAGGTTGTTCGTAATGCCCTGTCTATCGTTTTATACTGTTATCAGATGTGTCAGGTCCTCTCCACAAATTATCGGTTCAACGCTGTCTATCTAGGCGTTCACTAATGTTCTTCTTGTCATCCGGTCTTCTTCGAGAATGGTCTTCCTCTCATAAGAAACCCATATCAATATCAAGCTAGCTAAAAAGTAAAATTTCTGAGTCACTTTTTTAACTTCAGTCATAATATTTCAGCACCCACATGCAAAGCCAATGAAGAGTATTCTCCTTGCATCAATGGCGGATGTGGTCCTAGAAACTGTAGCCAAATTGGCCAGCCAGATGTCTGCATAGACCCTAAAACCTGTATCAAAGGATGCGTCTGCGTGAAGGGGTACTTGCGAGCTGCCAATGGGACTTGCGTGCCAAAAGACGAATGCCCACGTAAGTCAGAATCGGGGAATTCTACAAGAAATGCGTTTTAGGTCGTTCCTTATTTGTCGGTACGGAGGCGGTCACTAAGCTATCAGCTGCCAGTCGAGACGGTACCGAATCTTTACTGCGCGCCTACATTAAGATTTAGGTCAGTCATATTTTAAAAACTAGTCATTAATTAAAGTTGCAACTTCACACAGTTGATCAGAGTATTAGAGGTTATATTTTCACAAAATTTCAGCCAAATCGACGGAACGGCTTTTACCGATCATTTTGTGCGGGTTTCTTTGCAGTTTTGAATGTCAATAAAACCCTACATTTGCTATCTTTAAACCCAATCAATCATAGTTTTAAAAAGTGACCGTGATGGTACGCCGTGGCAAGTATTAACAGAAAATGTTGAATACCTATTTTTAATAATAGTCATCACCAACAACATCATACGAGTATCTGCCAAAACACGTCCACTGCTGGACACAGGCCTCCCCAAATGTGTACAACGACTCGACTGGCCCTGCGCAACCCGCACTCAGCGGAGTCCCGCGACCTTCACCAGGACATCAGTCCACCTTGCTACTACCTACGCTGTGCCTTCCGATAGGTGGGACTCGAGAACCTCTCCACCCCAACGGCCATCGGTTCTATGTGCAATTTGCGCACTGTTACTAAAGTTTAGCGATTCGATTAAAAATAATCACAAGAACGTTTTCCGCAGCACCTGCATGTCCATGTAACGAAGTCTGGGACAAATGTCCCACTGTCAAATGTGACGGAGACTGGTGTCCTAAAACTAGGGACTCGCCCCAGTGGTGCCCGGTCGGAACAGTGTGCGATAAACCAAGATGCGTCTGTGCCTACAACAGGAAACGAGACTGGAAGACCGGCAAATGTATACCTATACGTGACTGCCGTAAGTGACCACAGAATGTTATAGATTTTATTTAATTTTCTATTTAAAGCACTATATACACGAGCGCTGCCGTAACGCTACTACACGCTAATTTCATTTTGGAAGTCGTGGGTTCGAACTCGAACCCCAAAGCATTTTCTCAATGATATTTCTGGGTATTTTGACAACGTAATATTTTTGACAGTGCATTTAAAGTAAAATGTATGTATTTTAATTATATAATATTGTATTTGTTTTAGAATACGCATTTGTATAATATTAATATACGAATATAGTATTAGGAATAGTACATTATTGCCGTGGCCGGGAAGGAGGCAATTGCAGGCTGAGTATTAGTTTAAACGTACGAGCTTGCGAGTCCGTTTAATTATAATAGTACGAAGCCTGCAATTGCCATTCCGGCTTAGGCTAATATAGTACTCCAGGCAAAATACGGTTTTGAAAAACTTTAATTTATAATAGCGTTTTTTTTGTTGATTTCATTTGAAAATGTTATTCTAAGATGATTTAGTCAAGAATCCGACAAACTTTCCACCCGGAAGTAATTATGTAGATTTAAATGGAGCATGCATTATCTTTTTTTGTACGATTTATCTTGAATATTATAGAGCAAACGTAAATGAACCAAAATAAAGACAAAAACATTTATTAATATTTATAATGATTTTCAGAAGCCAGTTAACTTATCATTGTTTCGATGTCTGAAATTTTGTCGGATTTTGTCGCTGGGTAACTATTTAATTGATAATTATCCGTTACACATAAAAAATAAGCTATTATAAATTATTTCCAAAATTGACATTTCTTCCATACAAGTTGTCAGTTCATTGCCTGGACTATAGTGCTTTTCTCAAAAATGGGGGGATAAAAAATACTAAATTTATATAAACTTTAAATATCCTTGCACAACGTGAAAATATTAACGATTTCCCGCCGTTTTTTTTTTTAACAGAATCGTAAGTGTATTTTTCTACCAAAAAAACGCAAACTATTTGAGACACATACAAAAACGTCGTGTTTGCGACGGAAAAATACGAGTTGAATTGGCTGAATACGAGTTGTGGCGTCTTTTATATGCCAGTTTATACTTTTTTTACAAATAAAGGAATTTATATATAACATTCCAGGCGGCCTGCAATGTTTTTTATTTTTTCATTTAGATCTGACCTTAAACTATACACTTTACCTTCCAATATGTAGCGATTTATGTTTGGGCCATTTTTGAGAAAAAGTATTTTTTCTATTAATTCTTTTTTTGTTTTTTTTTTATGAACTGCTTGCACATACCTATAAGCTTTTTTGTTTAGCCTTGCGGTTTACTGGTATAAGCCAGAATGTCTTAATTAAGGCTTTATGTCCGCCTTTCGCACTTAATATTCAGGCAAAAAATTTAAATAATATACCCCGGCTCTCATTTTATTTTTTTAACTGATGAGAGAGAGATCAAAAACAGCCACTATTTATAATCGGGGGGTTTTTTTTTTTCCCACTGAAGAATCACGAGCACTTTCGATACTATACGGCAAAAAGTGTAAAGTTATTTTTCCTATTGTGTTACCATTTCCCATATGCTAACTATGGCGGTAACACAAAACGAAAGTTCAAAAATGTATCAACATTTTGGGGCGCTTTTCCTATTGGGATGGATCTTTCCATCATGAATCTGAGTAGAAATAACATAAAAATTGCAAAAAAATGGGCCATTTTTTATTAGTTAAAAATCTTCATGTCATACAACTAGTGTTCATTGATGTAAATGAATAATATCTTTTCAGCACCATTCAAATGCGACTGTAACGAAGAGTACCAACCTTGCTCACCGAGTTGTCCTGGGGACAAATGTTCCACCAGCAAGCCAATTTGTCCAAAGACTGATATCATCGAGATCTGTAGGCCCCAATGCAGATGCACCAAAGGCAACTGCAGGAACAGCGAAGGAAAGTGTGTTCCAGAATGTGAGGGTGAGTTTATTGCAACCCCATTTGCCACTACGCTCGTAGAGCAACGCCGTAGTCCGGTATCAGCTTAACCCTTTCAAGGCCAATGAATCACATTACGTGTCATACCTCTAGGAACGATCTCTGCTACAAAAATCGACCGAGTGCGTGTCGGGCCTCGCGCAGTGTAGGGTTCCGTAGTGTCCTGTCTGTCTTAGTTACATCGACACGCGCTTTCCAACTAAATGATGCGGTTGCGTCTGCCGAATTTGCACGAACGTTGGCCTTTAAAGTACATTTTAAGTTTGTCGACTGTTACTCTGTAACTAGTTATGCCTACTTAGCGTGATAGTTTTTTTTAACAAGCTGTCCAATGATACCCCACTATATGGTTTTAACGATAAAAATATATATATCCTCACTTCAAAAGGAGGGGAGGTACCTACCCGAAAAATATTTTTTCACTATTTTATTCTACTGTTTTGTCGGCGTGATTGATTTATATATACCATGGACACTGTCCTCGTAGCTTAGTGGTTAAGGCACTCAACCGGCAATAGACGGATCGCAAGTTCGAGTCCTGGCGGGGGCTACAGACGAAGATGTTTTATTTTTCCAAAATATTCTTTCTCTCTGTACATGTCGTTTAAAATATGATCGGGGTAACTTCCTTGTTAAAAATAACACGAAACAAATATATTTAAATATATTATTTGTTAGAAACGCTAACTTTCGTACAAATTCGGCCGCACCACTTTAGTTGGCGCGCGCGTGTCGATGTAACTATGACAGACAGGCAACTACGGAACCCTACACTGCGCGTGGCCCGACACGCATTTGTTTAAGTATTCAAGATACCTGTGTTAAGAGACACCACTCTTCCGTGAATATTAACGTTAATCCTACAGTGCAGACAAACGCTGCTACACGCTACGTGTGGTACTCGTAGCGTTGCGTGGCCTCGAATGGGTTAAGTTAACATATTCATTGCCCAGAATCGCTACGCGCTACGCTCATAGCCGATCCCGTGGTTTTTCTCGTATGTAGCGGAAAGCGACTACGGCGGTCTGACGCATATGTGTCGTCATGGGCCCTGAATGGGCCACATTCATATTCAACGATTTCGTAGCGCCACGTAGCGCTATGCTCGTAGCCTATAATATGCGAAAAACTGTAAGTACAGGAATGCAGAGGTGCTGCTGCCGCCTTAATAGGAAAACCATATCTGACATTTTTTTGTCAAATTGAGTTTCTTTCTAACAGTCTCGGAAAAAGCTGTTGTCCACGTTAATCCCCTAGCCTGATCCCCCAGGGGAAAAAAACGGTTAGGTTGTTAGTTGAACTGCGACCCTACAGCGCGCGAGCCGAGCGAGCGAAGCGAGCGTGACGCGGTAGCGTCCGGCGAAGCGCCATAACCGAACATTATCATTTTTTCCTAGTTGAATATAAAATAATTGCCGCTAATTCCCCTGGAGGATCAGGCTAGGGGATTAACGTGGATAACGTGCGGAAAAATGTGATTTTTTCTATATCACACGGGTTTGGATATTTCTAATAAACCAGGATTTCGACTAGTGTAAGTTCATGTCATTTTGTTAAGTTTACTTCCTGTTTATTCATTAGGGTAGACCGGGGGCAATGGTACCACTTTAGAAATAATGACCTATATTTCAGAATCTAAAGCTACCACGTAATAATCGCTTAGGATATAACATTCTAAACTCATTGCCTATCAGAATCTTGAAAAATATTTTCATTTAATCGCAAAAATATTTTCATTTAAGGTAGCATTTCAGTTGAACTAAACGTTACATAATAATTTCCAAGTTTTTGAAACATATTATGTCGAATTATAATTAAAAAAATACTTAGGTGCTCATAGCAGTCATAGCACACATCTTTCAAGCAATAACAAAATCTCAATACAACAAAATAACGAATTATTTAACAATTACTAATACCATACAGTTACAATAGACCCCTGGTACAATCAACCCCATCCTTCACCACAAATAAATTTTAAATAATACCACTGAAACGGATGGCATTGCGGGGTATTATAATTTATATACATCCCGAAGTATCGTATCAATCGTCGGGATAAATCATAGGTTTAACATAAAATACCCGAGATGTAACTTGTTACAAAAATAATTAGTTTCAACTGTCTTATTTTAGCAGTCGTGTAAAAACTCTGGGTCAATTGTAGCACGTGGTAAATTGTAACGTTACAATTAACCCCGAATGTTGTGGTACAATTGTTCTTTTTTACTCGCACTTTATAACCTTCACAAATCTCGATTTCTATATCTAAGTGACCCCCACAATGAGTCACATTAAAAACTTTAAACTAAAGAATCACAATTCAGTACAAATTTCACACTACGACTCTTTAATTATAAACACTAGTACAAAACGTAAATCGTAAATACTTACTTTGGTCAGTCAAAAATGATAATCGTCGTATAGCACATGCTTTTCGCACGGCAGCGAGTGGCCGACTAGTGAGCAGGTCGAGACACGCGCAAGGCACTCTGGTGTATACACACACATGCATATTTCGATGTGGTTGCAGAGTTATAGGCGATGGTACTTTTGACCCGTGGTACTATTGACCCCGGTCTACCCTACTTCATTTTCATAGGCAATAAAGTACCTACTAGTAACCACCTATGTTTTTTAATCTTTGCCTATAGTTTTTATCATAAGAAGAAAAAACATATTTTCATTTTGTTTTAAATTATACTAAGTTAAAACACTTACAATGAAGCATATGCTATATAATTTGTTGGTTCGTGCTTTTTATCTACCTCTATATTAAAACTTTGACCAATATAATAAACCACAAGTACCCATTTGTGCTTTTTCAAGACCAATTAGTAATAGAAGCACTTATGAGTAGTTGTCTTGTTTTTTCTTAGATGCTCTAATAGTCTGATAAGAATTGTAACAAGTATATTGGTATTCGGTGGTGCAAGTTATACTGGTCAATCTATAAATTATGCAGCGAGTAGTCTATATGTAGTAGTATCTTTATGTAAACGCTACAGTTTTGACATTCATGGACCGATTTTAGCGCGGCGTATCTCGGAGCGCTCGTGAATGTCCAGCTTTAGAGACTTACAGAACTTGTTTTAAAACAATGGTGACGAGTTACCGTAAATAATCTACTTAATTTGGTCAGTTACTCGTTTATTTTCCCAAAATACAAAAGGCGAAAATACCACATAAACAACAAATGCTATATTTCACTTTGTCAAATTTATTGAGATTTGTATATCTCGTTCGGTAGTGGTATTATTACTACTCATCGTGGCAAGTCTAGTGTCTGAGACTACAAAGGAGACATGCATCACATGCAAGATATATGTTCATCGACAGGGTAAAAGGACTTTAATGTCGATGGCGCTTTGCTTACGTCGTGAATCGTGGCATTTAAATGAGCGCATCGTTGAAAATTAGCATAAGCGCTGAGAGCAATTAGGTCTGTTTTCCCTGAGAACGACGTTATGTTTTCGCAGGAAACCCTCCCAAATGTGGCAAAAACGAGGTGTGGAACAACTGTTCGGACACCACCTGCCGACCGACTTGCTGCTCGGAACTCGGGTACCCCTTGAAATGTGACAAGAAATGCAAGCCAGGATGCGTCTGCAAGGACGACTATGTTCGTGATGACAACGGCGTTTGTATACCAATCAAGAACTGTCCCTGTAAGTATTAGCAATACCTTCTTTTCAGGGTTTCGTACACAAAATGGCAAAAAACCTTTTGTCTTTCGTCATACCTGTGAGTTCACTCAAAAATTAAAACGCACATCTATACACATTTAAAGGTCGAACAGACTGCCAGCGGGATAGTAGCAGGGCTTGATGAGCGTGTGATGTGGGCGGGAAGGCCGGTCACATAGAGCACGCGCGCATCGCGCCGGCCTCGTGCCATCAACCAGGCGGCATCGCGCTTGCGTCCCGCGCGCATTGCGCTGGACTCGCGCTATCAACCCGCCAGCATCACGTACGCACCGCGCGCTGCACTGTCTGACGTCACATTGACGCGCTGCGCGCACGTGGCGGTCGCGCGGCCTGCGCGCAGCGGGCTGCTGGTGAGGCGCGACGGAAGCGGGGCGCGTTGCCGACGGGGCGCAGCCTGTTTGACCACGCTAGCGGTTTGTAGGGAAATATCGCGCTGTGCGCCTGTCGCGCGTACGCCGCGCGCCCGCGACGGTGCTGTGTGTTCGACCCTTTATAGTTATATTATTAAGTAGTTTATTTAATATGTATTGTGTTTTTAACCAATAGTCTTATTTTTAATAAATGTCTATCATAGTAGTAGGTAGATTTTGTAAGATGCTAAATTGTTCAGTAGTCAAATTACAATTATTAATTATTAATATTATTATAACCGCTCAGAAAGTCACAATAATGCGATTGTTAATATAACGAACATCAAAAAAGTATATACAGAGAAACTAAGACAAACCTGTGCTTAGGTATAGGTCTATACCTATACCTAAGTACCTATGTACGGTCGAGGAAATTGAATGTTTGGCACATGTCAACTCTATTAGAATGACGTTAAGGTCCAAAAGTGCTAAACATTCAATTTCCTCGACTGTACTTGTCGTTCAATAGTTTGCAAAGAGTTCATTGTTCTCTAGCTATCGGAATATCTACATGTCAGGGGTCGTCGTCGCGGGAGTCGTTCGTGACGACCACGACGTATTTTTTTATTGCAATGTGCGAGTGCGACCGAAAAAAGTCGATCAGTCTCGTGCGCGAGTTGTGCTAGACGCACAGACACACAATTTTTTTTGTATTATATACTCAAATGAAAACTTACATAAGTAGGTACATTTATACTCTAGCCAAACTGTTACGTTTGATGGCGAGACGCGCTTCGTTTTTATACAACTTAACCTACTTATTAAACTCATCTTATAAAATAAAGAAGGTAACAGTTTCGTGGGCCCCATACTAAAGAAATAAAATATATATAAATGCATACATTCTTCTTCTTCTTCGTCTTCTCGACTTATCGCACATGCACGCGCATACACATATACATACACTTACATATAGCGACTTAGGTATTCGCTTCTAAGAACATTATTTTCTTTCATTTCAGCATGTGGTGGAGACCCAAACGCCGAGTCCGGTTGTGGTAACAATTGTGGTAAAACATGCGCTACGTACAAAATTAAACATCCAAGTTGTCCGAAAATTTGTCGACCCAACGGTTGCGATTGCAGAGATGGATATGTGTACGATCCTGCTGTAAAAAAATGCGTTTGTCCAGAGGATTGCAGTGAGTCTATTATCTCCTTGCTCATAACCTAAGAAAAAGAAAAAAAGATAGATGAAGCAACCTAGTGCAGCTGGTTTGTAATTATGCTAAATAAGTTGAGCACACGCTCACGCACACAGCACACATCATACAAACTAAATTGCACAAAACTCTTATATTACAAATTTTGAGTATGTGTGCGTAAGCGTTTGTTCGGGAGCGTATGGTTTAAAAAACCGTTTAATTGTGGGACAGACAATGTTGAACACCCATTCTTTACAATAATCACAATCAACAACACCATATATCACAAATTTACCGCAGAGAGATGTCCGGCGGGAGCTGCTGTCATTGATTGTTCGCAAGTCGAGTGGACCAGATGGCATACCTGCAGTGGTGCTTAAGCGGTGTGCTCCCGAGTTGTGTCCCGTACTAACGCTCCTGTTTGCGCGCTCTTACCACAAAAAGCAAGTTCCGTCTTCGTGAAAGATCGACCTGGTGCATCTTGTACCAAAAAAGGGTGATAGATCAGACCCTTTGAATTACAGGCCTATTGCTATTACCTCCCTTCTCTCTAAAGTGATGGAGCGTGTTATCAACACAAAGCTCCTGAGATACCTGGAAGAGCACGACTTGATCAGCGACCGTCAATATGGATTTCGCCACGGTCGCTCGACTGGTGACCTTCTAGTGTATCTCCCTCACCGATTGGCTTTCAGCCTTGAGAGCCAAGGTGAGGCTCTGGCTGTCAGCCTGGACATAGCGAAGGCGTTCAATCGGGTCTGGCATCGAGGTCTTCTATCGAAGTCTAGACGACCGCCTTAGCTTAGTTGAAAGTGACCCTGCCTACGTAGCAAGAGATCCCGTGTTCGAATCCCGGTAAGGGCATTTATTTGTGTGATGAGCACGAATATGTGTTTCAGAGTCATGGATGTTTTCTATGTATTCAAGTATTTATTTACCTATATACGTACGTTTATCGTCGTCTAGTACACATAGTACAAGCTTTGCGTAGTTTGGGACTAGGTCGATTTGTGTTAGATTGTCCCCTAATATTATTATAGTTGCCATCTGACGAACTTCCCAAGGATTTGTGCGAATGGATTGCCAGCTTTCTGTCCGGCAGATGCATACGCGGTGTTGTAGACGGCAGTGGCTCCGAAAGCATGGACATAAAAACTGGTGTTCCACAAGGCTCTGTACTGTCTCCAACGCTGTTTCTGCTGCATATCAATGACATGCTGTCCATTGATGGAATTCATTGTTATGCGGACGACAGTACTGAGGATACATATTACACGGGCCGCACAAACATTTTTATTTATTATTTATTTATTTATTTATTCCATAAATTAACACCTTACAGTCAAGCTACACGTGTTAACAGGAGAGCCATAATATTTGCACAACGTATAAATTATACAATAAAAAAAAAACAATTTGCTTACTACTAAAATATTCTAAGATATATTGATGGAACTTGGAGTAGAAATAGACTCCAAGTACCTGGTGGCAAGTGAGAGAAATCGAGATTCAGAGCTGTAAAAAATATCCAGTTCACTGTCGCTGTTTAGTATACCGTTCAGAAGAGTCAGTGCACGGTGAAGTGGGGAGTGCGACATGGCTCGCGTCCGCGCCCGCGGGATACCAAATAATGCGCGGCGGTGACGGAGCTGAACACCTGTGATGGAGGGCACCCGTAAAGGGATAAGAGCAAGCAATGATGGGTTAATCATTTGGCCTCGTATTATCAGGAAAAAATATTTAGCGAGGTATATATTTCGTCTGATTTCAAGGGAGGTATAATTTACCATCCCTAATACATACAAAGTGGGGTATAGACGAGGGTAATACCCGTAGAGCTTGAGGAAGAGGAATCGAACGAAGGATTTTTGTATTCTTTCTAACATAAGAGTGTAGTTCTGTTCATGGGGGCTCCATATGATTGCATTCGTTTCGAGCCGGCTTCGAACATACGCATTATATAATACACTAAGGGCATTTTGTGAAAAGAAGTATTTAGATTGCCGGATTACAAAGCCCAAGCATTTCCTTGCAGCACTGCAGGTGCTAGTAATGTGGTCATTAAACGAGAGGTGCGGATCAAATAAAGTGCCGAGATCTCTGACGGGTGAGGCTTGCTGCAAAGGGTTGTTCTCTATCTTGTAGTCAAATTGTAAGCGATGGTGTGCACGGGTGTATGACATCACTTGGCATTTCTCCTCATTGAGAGAAAGGTTGTTTCGTGCACTCCATTCACAAACACTGTCAATATCCTCTTGTAGCTTTGCACAGTCGAAATTGTTCATGACCGGTTTCGCTAATTTTAAGTCATCGGCAAACATTAAACACGTTGAGTGCTTAATGGATGCTGGCAAGTCATTGATCAGGATGAGAAATAGGAGAGGACCTAGGTTACTGCCTTGCCCAATTCCTGATAATACCGAGTATAAGTTAGACCTACATTGACCGTATTGAACATATTGTTTCCTTCCTGATAAGTAGCTTGCCAGTAACATTAATAATGAGCGGGACAATCCCGCTAAGGCCATTTTTACTAGTAGCGTGTCATTATTAACTCTGTCAAAAGCTTTCCTGTAATCAAGATAAGCCACATCGACTTGTGTCTTATCATCCAGATTGTTGGCAATTAAAGTTGTTGCATTTATAAGATTGGTCGAAGTCGATCGCTTTGGTAAAAAGCCATGCTGCTCATCACAAAACCAGCCGTTGAGCTGTTGATATATGCGAGCGTAGAGGATACTTTCGAACACCTTGCCAAATATAGATAGCACTGCAATTGGCCTGTAGTTTTTAATGTCAGCCTTTGAACCGGATTTGTGGATTGGTAGCACTTTTGCCATTTTCCAGAAAGACGGAAACAGCTTTGATTTTAGTGAAAGATTTAGAATGAAATGTAAGGGTTTCACAAACACTTCACGACAGTCTTTAATCATATACTGAGGGATACCATCAGGACCTTGGGTTTGCTTTGATGACAGGCGATTTATGGCTTTGCGGATATCATCTTCAGTTATATAATCAATTTTGACATTACGGTGGGTTTCTTGGATACCCATGGATGTAGCAGAAGTACAAGCGGCCGATACGTCAAGTGTTGGAGGTGCTGTCAAGTAAACATTTTTTAAAAAAGTGGCAAACGAATCAGCGACTTCTCGTGTTGATATATTACCAAAAGTGGAAGGCTGATGAGATTTTCTGTTTTGCTTTACAAATGACCAAAAAGATGATGGATCTTTTACTATATTTAATTGTAGCGTCTTAACATAAGATTCCAAGCATTCTTGGGACTTAGTAAGTACAACAGTACATTCCTCGTTCTGCTGTGGTAGAGAGTCGCGAACAACTTGTGTCCAAAATATATGTGTAATTAGAGAACACTCTATCCAGTCACTGAGTGGGGGCGGGATAATTTGGGCCAATTCAACCCCACGAAGACGCAAGGATGTGCGTTCACCGCCAAGAAAACCCCCTTTTCTGTAGCCCCACGGTTCGAAGGCACTACTCTTTCGATTTCAAAGAGTATTGGGATCTTTGGTGTTGACATTTCCAGCGAAGTCCAGTTTCGAAGACTTTTAGAGGGCAAGGCCAAGCTGACATCCAAAAAGCTCGGTGTGCTTAACAGAGCAATGCATGCGTTACTTCTCCCTGGAACAAAGACTTTTATTATACGTATAAGTCTCAAGTCCGTCCCCACATAGAGTATTTTATTTTATTTATTCATTTGAGTCAGGCAACAAGTATTTATTTACAAATACCTTACAGACTAACATACATATTAATAAACAAAACTTATAACATAACACAAAAACACGTCATAAGACGGCGACGCGCGGTGCAAGTTCTGGGTGTCAAATAGCCGGCCTTGAAATCGCCGGAAAACTACACCCTTCGGCCAGATCCAGGCAGGGTATTGTTGTCATCTCTGGGCGGGAGCACCTGGATATCAGCTTATGCCTTTCGACTTGCTTCAAAGACGCGCTGTGCGAATCGTGGATGATCTCAAACTTACAAGCGATATCGAACCGTTCAGTCTAAGGAGAGACGTCGCCTCCTTGTACGTGTTCTATCGCTTGTATAACGGGTTGTGCTCCGAAGATCACTGCGACATGATGCCTACAGCTGCTTTTTACTACCGCACCGCTCGCCGTCGACAGGGCATTCATACTCACACCCTGGAACCTAAATGGTCGCGTACCGTACGGTTTCAGAAAAAAATTCTCCCTTGGGCTCTCCGGTTGTGGAATAAGCCGAGGTTTTCCCGAGGGACTACAGTATGGGGTTCTTCAAAAAAGGAGTGTTTAAATTCTAAACGGGTCGGCAATGCGCATGTAACACCCCTGGAGTTTCGGTAACCACTTACCATTAGGTGGGCCGTAAGCTTGTTTGCCACCGACGTGGTATTAAAAAAAACCATATCTGCCAAAACACGTCTAATTATAGGCCTCACCAAATGTGCACAATGACTGGTCGTGCCCAACCCGCACTCAGCGGAGTCCCGCGACCTTTACCAGGTCATCAGTCCACCTTGCTACTACTCACGCTGCGCCTTTCTACCCCCTTTGTTTAGTTTAGCGATTCGATTAAAAATAATCACAAAAACTTTTTCCGCAGCACCTGATTGTCCAACTGGCGAAGTCTGGAGCAAATGTCCCAAAATCAAATGTGACGGAGACTGGTGTCCTAAAACTAGGGACTCGCCCCAGTGGTGCACGGGTGGAATAGTGTGCGATAAACCAAGATGCGTCTGTGAAAACAACAGGAAACGAGACTGGAAGACCGGCAAATGTATACTAATAACTGACTGCCGTAAGTGACCACAGAAGTTTCTAGATTCAATTTAATTTTCTGTTTAAAGCTTTATACATGAGCGCTGCGATAAGGCACGCTACTTTCATTCTGGAAGACGTGGGTTCGAACCCCAAAGCATTTTCGTGACGATATTTCTGTTCTGCGGTTGACTGGTGGCGGTGGACTGAGAATGTCTTAAGGCTTTAAGTCTGCATTTTGATCTTACACTTAAAAAGTTTAAGTTAATAAATAACCCTACTCGTATTTTTTCAAAAAAAGCGTATAATGTTATTAATAACAGAGATATTTAATTTTTACTAACCATGGATGGACTGAGTCTGAAATAAATGATTTTGATTTTTTAAATTTTTATTTAAAAAAACGCTATTTTGAATTGTAATTCGAGGTCTTTCGATACTATACGGCTAAAGGTTAAAGCTTTTTTCCCTATTGTGTTACCATTTTCCATATGCTTTATATGGTATGGAGGTAACACAAAACAAAACTTCACACATGTATGGACATTTTGGGACCCTTTTCCTAGTGGGATGGATCTTTTCATAAAGAATCTGAGTAGACATAAACATAAAATGTTCATAACTAACAAATGAAATGTACATAACCAGTATTTATTGATGTAAATTAATAATATCTTTTCAGCACCATTCAAATGCGACTGTAACGAAGAGTACCAAGCTTGCTCACCGAGTTGTCCTGACGACAAATGTTCCACCAGCAAGCCGATTTGTCCAAAGACTGATATCATCGAGATCTGTAGGCCCCAATGTAGATGCACCAAAGGTCACTGTAGGAACAGCGATGGAAAGTGTGTCCTGGCTTGTCGATGTGAGTTTATTGCAACCTTAAGCTACCGTCCCATTTACTCCAGCCCCAGCAATCGCTCGTAGACCAATGCTGTAGTCCGTAGCAGCTTAAACCTTTCAAGGCCAACGACTCACATCATAAGTCATGCCTCTAGGAACGATAGCTTCTACAGTACGCTACGTGTAGCACGCGTAGTATTGCGTGGCCTCGAATGGGTTAACACATTCACATTCAACTACTTCGTAGCGCCACGTAGAGCTATGCTCGTAGCCTATAACATGCGAAAACCCGTCAGTACAGGAAAGCAGCGGTACTAAAAGTAGGTGCAGACCCCTTAATTCTGTCCTGGCGTGCGTGAGCGGGTCAGACGATAACAAGGCGCGGGAGACGCGCGGTAGGCGATGCCGGGCGCCCGCACGCCGCCCGCGCCCCGTGGTCGTCCTTCCCCCGCTCCCGCAAGCTGCGCAGGCGAGGACGCAGTTGAGCGGTCTACCTATACCTGGCACTGAAAATGATAATGTCCGAACCCGAATGTAATGTCTGAACGGAATTATTAATTGTATTGCACAACACAGTTAAATAATGGCTGTATAGTAGATATGTTGGCATTCCCGTCTTAAAACTATTCTTAAACTTGATGATAGCTCTTTCATTTATTTTACATCACTCTGGGGGGTAAGTGAGATTTACCGCCCACGAGCGCACCGGCAAATCTCACTTCACACCCAGGAGAAGACGTAAAATTGTGTACGCACCACGTGCGGTAATTCGGAAAGCCCCAGCTGCGATCTGGGGCTTTCCGAATTACCGCACGTGGTAAGTAGCTTGATCGAAGACTATTGATGTCATTAGCTTTATGCAGGAGAAACTATTGACTTTAGTTTTTACGAAAATTCAGCACTTTATACAATTCCATTGATATATAAGGTTCTTTATTAGTTCAAAGTCAACATTCTTAAGACGAGTAGGTTCCAATTATCCTACGCTAATTAAATTCGAAATTTGACAACAGTGTCCTGTTTAACAATGGTACAAGTTACTACAAGTCTAGATAGCTCATCATCATCATTTATTTAAGAGCTTGGCTCTTGTCGGTGGAGTAATTTCCATTCTGTTCTATTCTCTGCCTTTTCCTTCAACTCTCCATGTAAGCTCTTCGTAATCTTCTATCTTTCCCTCTATTATAAAGAAAAAAAAAAAAAGAATTTCAAACTTGGAAAATTGTAACTTGTAGCTTGATAAAACGGCTCACAAACAAGACTTGTATAGAATGAGGGGATAAATTGTAAAGTATTATTATGTGAACAGGTGCTGCCGATTCCCCAGTGGAGAAGAGTTAAGCACCAAGAAGCAAGGCGTAGCGGTCATCAGGGCTAACGCCACTATCCAGAACCGTCGACAAAAAGACGCTATATTAAGTTTTTATTCCAATGTAACTTAAATAATACAAGGTGCTCGGGAAACAGTATTTTTTACCAGCGTATTCATGAAGATGTAAGAAAAAAGTCCATACAAAAAAAAATGCCATCTTAGCTGACTTTATTTCTAACTATAAGGAACACGCTTTTAAGGATTACTTCCGAGCATATTGTAAAGCAAAAACCCTATTAAATAAATTTTCTTTCGACAATTCGTTTATGTTTTTCCTGGAACTTGACTCCCTTCGGCCAAAATTCATCCTTAGTGAAGGTCGACAGATGGTCTGTTGGAACTCTGACCACAAAGGAATTACAATTCACGTCATGGCGAGACTCCAACCTCACGACCCTCAGGATGAATCCGGTCTCCACGCGCACATACTCAACTACTTGGCAATCACACAACTTTACTGCATTTATGGATTTTTCATAGGTACCTAAAACTAAGTAGAATTGTGTGATTGCCAAGTCACAAACTTTTATTTAGCAAGCAAATAAAGAATGCCTGAGACTTGTCTCTACGAAATATCTTACACCTTTTTACGGTGGAAGAGCTTCGAGACTTGGCCTCTTTTTTACATGGAATGTTTTTAACCTATCACTGCAATATCACATTTTCTCGATTTTTTATACCCACATTTATGCTAAAAGTGGCGCTGGAATATACGTTTCATGTGCTCTGCCTACCCCTTTTGGGAATAAAGGCGTGAATTAATGTATGTATGTTTTTTATGGGATCTCACGTCTTTTTGTAGGTTAATGTGTTATCCATACATACAAATTCTTGCTTTTTAATTTTTTGTCCCATTCACTGCAAATGTAACTTTGTAATCCTACATATTTGTATAGGATTACAAAGTAATGTATGCAGTTGGTGTATCTAGAAAACTGGACTGAAATTGCAATTTTTTTTAGTTTTCCCTTGATTATACACTAAACACTAATTGTTTTCTAACGAAGCTTCTATGTCTGCTAGAAGTGCCGTAGACTTTTGATGATCGGTGAGTCAGTGATTGACAAAATTAAGAAACTTTGACTAGTTATAATTCTTAAACTACTGGTTCAAATTGAATGAAATTTGAAATATATCGTGTTTATACAATGGTTATGGTAAGCAACTAAAAATGCAGGCTTCTAGTTTTATCCACAACGAAGTTATAGGGGGGTCGAAAATGGCCTGAACTGCTTCGAGAAAAGGATGTTACGGCCGTGCCGCTGTTTTGCTCGATTCGGCGGAGGCACGTGCCCCCAGATGGACCGATAAACATACAAGCACCTTCTTTGAATAAAAAAAAGAAAATGGACTCGCACTATAATAACAAGTGTGAGTTTGAATAGATCTAAACCTATTGCGTTTAATTTATTCAAGTAGCGTATTGGATAGGTACACTGAATAGGTTAGCCCCTAAACAACAACAAAGGTACCACGGTGGAGACAAGTGCTTAGATATACATGCAAAGTGCCTAGGAGCACACGCACAGTATAAAATATGCCATTGAGCATATAAAGTGCGAATGGCCACACGCTTGATGTCAAATATGCCATTGTGCATAAAACGTGCCGAGGAGCACACGCAGAGGTGTAAAATATTTCAAGGTGTGTAAAGTAATAAAATATATGATTACAATATTATCGAATAATTTCCTGTACCGTGTCTGTGGGGAAATAATCCAAGACAGGCCATACATATGGAATATAGTAATACCTAATTAACGTTACTTACATACTATAAAGAAATCATCTATAGGTACCTATGCAATATTTATTGTTATCTATAGTTTTGTGGATTTAAATTAAACGCCAGAATAATAATAATCATAATAAGGATCGTGCCCATCAGTGGGGCGTAGTTACATGACCGTTTTTAAATTATCATCACATTATGCAAACGTCATTTCTTTAAAATATATATATAAATTGATTAAATCACTATATCAATATTATTATTTGGCTATAAGTTGTTTAACGGTAATTTCTAGTCACTTCTAAAGAAAGCACAAGCTTTCCGGCTATCCATAGATAGTAACATTAGTAATAACTTAAACATTATTCGTGTATTATGATACAAATAAATCAAAATCACCAAGATTAACCCAAATGCACCACCACACCCCCACCAAGCGCTAAGGAGTGAAAACTCCTCGAGTTCGTCATAAACTAGAATGTAAACATTGTTTTTAGTTTATGCAATTAACATGAAGTCAAATGCTAAGGAGCGAAATCTCCTCGAGTTCCTCATAAACTAGACACAATAAACTATACTTAACATGGTAAGGAAGGAGTGAAAACTCCGTGAATTTCTCATAAACTGGAAATTAGAAATTGTTTTCAGTTTATGCAATTAACATGAAGCCAAATGCTAAGGAGCGAGATCTCCTCGAGTTCCTCATAACTAGTGATATGTGTTATATATCTGGTTATGCAATTAACATGAAGTCAAATGCTAAGGAGGGAGATCTCCTCGAGTCCCTCATATCATAACTAGTGATTATGTGTTATATATCTGGTTATGCAATTAACATGAAGTCAAATGCTAAGGAGCGAAATCTCCTCGAGTTCCTCATAACTAGTGATATATGTTCAAAGCCCGGATTTTTCACGGTAAAACAAAACATTGTCGTAATCTAGCCAGTGGTAGAAACATTATTTTATCGATATCGATAGTTGTGTAGAAGAAAAAACGTTAGCAAATAAAATAAATATTTCATAAAAAAATTACGTGAAGTTTGTATGAAATCTTGCACATTACTCATTTTTATTTTTATTAATAACTGTAATATTAAGGTATAATACGTATAACAAACACGTTTCAAAGCGTTATAAGAAATAAATAATATCTAGACGCTGTTTTATACTGACATTTAAAGTCTTATGGAGTAATAAGTGTATATTATTGACTGTATTGTCTATTATTTTCAATGAGGTGGTATAGTCATTATCGCGACTTTTTAGTTGGCTCAAATACCTTATGGCATTTTATAAAAATACACTTCTAGTTTTTTATTAAAAAATATAAAAAGGTTGTTTTGCACAATGTAAAAATATATCGGCATGTTATTTATATACCTATATACCTAATAATCAGTGATCGGTTATTTGGATTCTCCCTCGCGGGATATCAAGTAGAAAAGTTAATGTAGATACGACAGTTTCCCGCGATACCGAACAAACCGTACAAAAATAAAACAATTTAAATTATCTCTGAGGAATTTTTTACTCTTACATGGCAACCAGTTGAGACAAAAACTTCTATTCTTTTCCTAATCTCTACACTTTATTTTAAGCAAAATCTATTAAAACCTCCACAAAGTATTAGCTTATACAGAGTGTTTTTTTTTAATGGGACAGTATGGGAAAATCCGAATCTAAAGGAGATAGAGGAAAAGTGTCCAAGGAGACATTAGGTGTTTTTTTATGTAAACAAATTTGGCTCATTAAAATTTTTGGTCAAGCGTGAGTTGTTCTTAAAAAATTATAAAGTTGGTCAATTTTTTTTTGACGCGGGTCGGCTCTGTTTCATGTAAGGATTATTTCATTGTATGGAAAGAAAAAAATCTGAACAGCAGAAGTTGGTCAAATTTAATGAAAAATAATCTTCATACAGTTGGTTTATTACTTGAGTAAATGTTCGATGTGGCCGCCGTCTTGTCTTATGCAGGTACGAGCACGCTTCAAGACACTTCTAGTTGCATTTAACAGACACTTATGGTGAATTCTGTTTAAAGTGTTGTAAACAGCATCTTTTAATTCTTGTACGGAGTTGTATCGGGATTCATAAATTCGACCCTTAAGGTAACCATAAGAAAAACTCCATGATGAATAAAATTACAAGCATGAACTGATTGGAAACAAAATCACAGCTGCAGAAATAACTTACGTTCCAAATTTGAATTCTTTTTTTTATAATTTCAAGACTATCGCGTGCCATGATGTTTACGAAGATTAAAAAAAATGTTCTTCTCTTGAATCATCTGGAGCTCTTATCGATTATCGAAATTTAAAAATGGAATAATTTTAAATATTTTTTTACACGCCTAGGCACTTGCAACAATATTAAAAGGCGAATACTGCAATTGTATGAAGATTAGTTTTCATTAAATTTGACCAACTTCTGCTGTTCAGATTTTTTTCTTTCCATACAATGAAATAATCCTTACATGAAACAGAGCCGACCCGCGTCAAAAAAAAAATTGACCAACTTTATAATTTTTTAAGAACACCTCACACTTGACCAAAAATTTTAATGAGCCAAATTTGTTTACATAAAAAAACACCTAATGTCTCCTTGGACGCTTTTCCTCTATCTCCTTTAGATTCGGATTTCCCCATACTGTCCCATTTAAAAAAAACACTCTGTATATCTGTCATGATGGAAAAAATACTTCAAAATCTTGACATTGACATTTCATTATTTTCTCTGGATTTCAGTTCTAATTATTTGCTTCTAAGGATTGCATAAATAAATAGGTATTAGCTGTATAATTTATACTATAATATTAGGTCACAGGTTATCGTATAAGTGCAAATACATAGATCTTATAGCTCAAAGGCGATCCAATAAATAAGTATCCACGTTAAGTTCGCACACTATGATTTATGGTTCAATTTTCATTTCATCGACTTGTTTCTGAGATTATCTTTAACGACAACTGTGGCTTACTCTAATTGAACTTTTGATTCGCGTATGATTGGAATATTCTCGGAGAGTACTAGACCGTAAGGCAGTGTTACATATTAGTTGAAATGCCGCAAAAACCTAATTCTTTCCCTAAGGATGAAACTATTCTAAGTTGGATCGAGCCCTTAGCTGATAGACACGCGTACTTACTCGCTGAACTTTTATCCAAACGGTACAAAATGTGCCGCTTTGGAGGCAGCAAATGAGCTGTCACTGTAAACACTTGTGCTCATTTGTTCGATTTAGACAAAAGAACGGCGAGTAAGTACTCGTCTATCAGCTACTTAGTTGTTTTAAAGTGTAATAAAGTAAACACATTGTATTTTTTTGCCTTTTCTAACTACATAAAGCCCGGATTCCCGGGGCATATCCATACTAACATAATGATTGAGGTCGTTCACCCCATGTCGAATCCAAAAAACCGATCACTGCTAATAATACTCGATATCGATAAAATAATGTTTCTACCACTGGCTAGATTACGATAGTGTTTTGTTTTGCCGTGAAAAATCCGGGCTCTGTATATGTTGTATATCTGGTTATGCAAAATAAAACAATAACCTGTTAAGGGGTGAGAACTCCGTGAGTTCTTCATAAACTGGCAATTGGAAGTTGTTTTCAGTTTATGCAATTAACATGAAATCTAAAGCTTAGGAGTGAAATCTCCTCGAGTTCCTCATAACTAGTGAAAGTATATGTTGTATATCATTAGTTAGGAAGATGGTTATGCAAAATATAGCAAACAAAGTCCTGGTCCTATCCACAGATGTGCCTAAGTACCTGTTCGGTTTGTTTCCACGTAAGGCGCTACCACAATAAATCAATAAGTAAATAAGATTGTTAAGTACCTGGGTAAAGTTCGTCGAACGTGAAGTAAAATAAATAATATTGAGATACCCTTTTATAAAATGGAGCAAGGACGGTAAAATTGGCTTTAAAATAAGTTTTATAAAGATATTTATATACTAAGAGTTAAAGTAATTAAATAATGCTATCCAAATCAAATTAGAAATACAGATGACATGTGTTTTGGTTGTTAGACAAGAGCAAATATGTAAGAGTTAATTATTATCTTCAAATTTTAGTTATTTAACTGAAGACCTCATCTTCATTTGCCAAGAAATGCCGGGAATAATTTAATGGGAATAGGTTAATATTCTTATAATAAGTATTGCTTTAGCTACAGTTGTGCCATATAGCTGGTAACTAGTTAGTAAATTGATAGCCGTCCCTGGTTTATAATAGAATAACGTATATTTTGCGGAAAATTTACATAAACCCAACATTGAAAACTGAGAACTGACTGGCGTTTCTTCGAAAGTCGAAGTTCGGGTATTTTCATCTCTATCGCACTCACATTACTCGAGTGACAGGGATGCATGTATACGAACTTCGAGTTTTGATCTTCGTGGTAGCGCCACTAGCGCCGCTGTATCTATCTAAGTAAGAAGAAAGCGTCACGCAATCGACTGGCTGGTATTCAAGACATGGAAGGTAAATTTAACCCTCAAAGGACATTGCCGTGCATGCATAGTACGTTTGTACCTCTACATAACTCTTTACTCTTTGTGTCACATGCAAACCTAAGTAGTGTATTTTGAGAACAATAAACGACACTTCCACTACACCAAGTCTTTTTGAAGTGAAAACTTCTTTAGCGGCGCTGAGCACTTTTTGGGATGGGGCAAAATTGTTAAATACGCGACAGAGTTTTGTGACGTCAGATGTGAAGGAGGTCACTTTTTGCTGCTAGCCGATTCGACTTCATTCAAAACTGAACGCTATTCGTAAGAGTATAAAGCCGTTAAACACTTTTTGCAATAGCATATTCTGCAAATAAATTTGTAATAATACCAACGCGTCCTTCACCGTTTTGCTTTTGAGAAAATTCGAATAGTTCGAATTTGGGCGTTATTCCTAAAGAGATAAAGCTTAGAAACAATATTTATCAACGGCAAAAACAAATTGATATTTTGGTCGCCACCGTGCACTGCCATCTGCTGCTGTTCTTGCAAATTCGAATAGTTCGAATTTAGACGTTATTCCTAAAGAGATAAAGCTTTGAAAAATATTTGGCAATGGCAAAAACAGATTGGTATTGTGTTTGCCGCCGCCCGTCGGCGCGCCGGACCCCGGCACCTTTGCGCCGCGGCGGCGCGTTGGGCCCGTCGCACCCAACGCGCCCGCGGGCCGTCCGCCTAAATAATTGATAATTGTTTACGTCAAATTCATTTTTAGGGTGACACCGTAAGATGTCACGTGACTTAATCGAAAACTGTTACAATGTTATTGAGTTTTCACTTCTGCCGGTACTCCCGGAGTGCAACCCGGTCTTTTTTTTTTATTATACAGGGAATACGTACCTATATTTGATATTCATTACGTTATTTTGAGGTTATCTTTTTGTTTACAACCAATTTTGACATGTCAAATGATATTTACCAACCTACTTAGTTACAAATTAAAGTGACTCAAATCCACGTTGATAAATGACGGAAGGGTGTAAATTATGACTGTCAATAAGTTGCTCGAAGATTAAAAATCGTTCATGAGACGTTGTTTGCGATGGCGGCACCGGAAGTTGTCATTGTAGTAAATTACTTTTTTACTTGATCTCACATTTCTTGATTCGGCAATGTCCTTTAATCTCGCTCGCTCGCTGTGTTAACTCGAATAAGTTTCTGTAAGATTTCTTAAAATATTGATTATTTATTTACTGTAGTTAATTATCGCGCCAGTAATGTACAGTCAAGCTGGTGAAAGTCATTCCTTTGTTTTGAATGTTAACAATGTAAACAAATATTTGTTAACCGATGCTTTTCATTTGATTTCATTTCATTTATTCCTTGATTAAACATTTCAGGTCCTCTACAATGCTACCTATTGATTGCGTTAATAAAAACAAGTTTTTTTTGTTTACATAAGTGAATTAGTTAAGTGTAATAAACAACGGTGTGTACACAAGTGCTAGAGGGCTATGTTAGAGGCTTATAAAAGAGCAAAGAGGCTTTAATAAACAGCATACAGGCAAACAGCAACGATGTGGAAGGCGCTCCTACTCCTGGCTTTCGTGGCGAGTTTCGACTTGGTCATCTCTTGTGACGATGATGGTAAGTATTTCTTAGCTCACTTCATATAGGTACATATTTATAATTATGTCGGAGATGATGAATTGTGTTCTGCGCAGTTTATAAAATTCATCGTGACTTTAGTCATCACCTGCGTCACTTGTGTATTGTGAACACTACACAATTCTGAACACTCATTTGTCCGACAACAATATTTTACCGAATTTCATAATTCCGATACTATTTTTTTTCTAGAGAGTGCGCTAGAAAAACATAATTACACTCATTGTCCTCCTTTCTTTAGCACTCGGATCCATCATCAGCCTCGTAGAGTTTTCCCGGCTGTGCCCTTAAGAAACCCGGAGTCCGCTTTGGCACTTAGTTAAGAAACTAGTCGAATTTCCAGGTAAATGCGGTCCTAACGAACGATACGTAGCATGCCCGGACACAATGTGCATCCCACAAAACTGTTCGCAGCGCGAAATGCCAGTGCCCAATACAGGGCCCTGAGGGCAATTATCCTGGCAACCCGGCGTGCATTTATGTCGAAAATTATTTGCGTGATGACTCTACTGGTGAATGTATTCCAAGTAAACAGTGCAGTGAGTACATTCAAGAGTAGCCTCCAGTCACGGGTTTTAGAAAAAAACCAAATGCTTCTAACGAATGTATAAATGAAAGAAATAAGCTTTCATTTGTCCCGTCTTGTTTGGTTTTAGAACAAATGATAAATTAAAACTTTATGAACCGCTTTACTTGGTTAAAATTACATTGTGCTGTTTTTAATTAGGATAGAACTGGCAGAAATATCGGCATTTACTTTATTCATGTGTATTCAAATTTCGTTTGCCTAGAAGTGATTTGTAATCTTGGAGAAATAAATAAATCAGAATTAATGACAGGAGACGTTCGCGGGATTTTAAAAACAGACATGAAAGTGCAATTGTCCCGATGACAAGCTTGGAGCATTGAATTAATATAATTTTAAATTGGCCCATGTATGTAGTGTTTAGTATAAACCACTTTATTCCAGTAATACTGTATCAGCATAATATACTAGCAGCGTATGGCATTATGCTGTCTCTTTTACACGTAGCAACCTATCAAATTATTATTATTATTTTTACACAGAGCCGCCAGCTACCACCACGACGACCACCACGGAATCTCCTCATGAACCCGGTTGTGGTTGCGGCGGTAAGAATAATACATATACAGGAACCAGGGACCGGAACCGCTTACCCTTACACGGGTTTTTAAGCGGGTTTTCAAGCGTTAAGAAAACCCGCTTAAAAACCTGTTTTGAGAAACCATATCATTCCGGTTAAGCTTATTAAGGGTTAATTGCATGAACAGCTAAGCCGATCGTTTGAGTTAATTCAAGTTAATTCAAATCCCAATCAAAACCCTGTTTAAGGGTTTTAGCGGTAAGCGGTTCCGGACTGAGCGTAAACTAAATGTATCTTTATCGACATAGTCATTCAGTTCATTTTGGCTTGAAATGGCCGCGCCGTTCATTTGAATTAATTCTAATTAACTCGAAACCCTAAAACCCTTTCCAGGGTTTTTAACTTATAGAGCATTAAACGTAATCGATATTGGTTTAGGACCATGGACCAGGCGTTATACAGATACGATTCAATTTTTAAATGAGGTCCGCCGAATCGAGCCAGCCACCCGCCGCGCCTCACTGCGCAGGCGGCGGCGGTTTCTGTCAAAGCTTTTAAAAAGGCACCGCCACTATTTTTGCGTCACAGAAATTTGCTACAAGCTGCCTTAGTAAGAGATGCCATAATCGTCTGAACATATTGCACCTGTTTCGGCAATTTGTTTGTTTACCTATGAAGTTCGTTACTTTCTTTGCGAATAGAAAACTGATGCACATAGTAATCGTGTCTCGACCGTCTCGTCTTGATGCGAAAAAAGTAACTTTGACCTTGACCTTTGTTACATCGACAGGCGCGCGCCAACTAAACCTTGTGCCGGCTGTACACACTGGGCCAACGTTGGCGCGAAGCAGAATGCAGCTATGCGTTAGAGGAAGAGGGTTTTATTTCGTTCTCATGCGTTTGCATAGCTGCATCCTGCTCACGCGCCAACGTTGGCCCAATTTGTACAGCCGGCAGACATTTATTAAGTTGGTTTTGTTGGTTTGGGTGGGGGTGGTTGGATATATGCCCACTTATCTATCTATCTATCTTCAATGGCTCACCGACCCAAAGTGGGTCTTGGCCTCCGACACGAGTTGTCGCCACTTGACCCGATCCTGCGCCGTCTCCTTCCAGTTCATGGCTTTAAGGTCGCGCAGGTCTAATTCGACGACGTCGTTCCAGCGATACCTGGGACGTCCGACGGGTCGCCGCCCTACTGGATGTCCCAAATATGCCCGTTAACGAAGGCAGTTTTTTAGAAATATCTCGATAACCTTTGAACCGATCTTGTTCAAAACAATCTTCGCTGAAAGAATTTAATAAGTCATGATTTTTTTCATTTTCTTTAAATACACGGTTCAAAATAAGAGGGGGGGGGACGACACAATTTTAGTGACTTTCGGGGCGATTATCTCCGACTCTATTCACTTTTAATCAAAAAAACTGCTGAGAAACCTTATATTTATTTTGAAAGGCCTATCGATTGATGTGCCACACGTGGGCTTGTAATGAAAAAAAAGTTTTGACTTTCAGTTTTATGTATGGAGTGGACCCCTAAATATATTTTTTTTGCAATTTATTACAAAACGATGTATATATTCTACTGTTTTATCGGCGTGATTAATTTATATACCTATGCCGAATCACGGCTTCACGCGCATCTAGCGGACTCCAGCAACCTTTACCAGGTCATCAGTCCACCTTGTGGGGGGCTTACCCCCGCCGTATTTGGTCAGGTAGTCGTTTATTTTCCCAAAACTCATATAAAATAGTTAGTGGCAAACAAAAAAGGCGAAAATACCACATTAACAACAAATAATATTTCACTTTGTCACATTGATTGAGATTTGTATACGAAGTGTCTGAGATTTGAAAGGAAACATACAAGATATATGTGTCATTGACAAGGTAAAAGGACCTTAATGTCGATGGCGCTTTGCTTACGTCGTGAATCGTGGCATTTGTATGAGCGCATAGCGCATCGTTGATAATAGCATAAGCGCTGAGAGCAATAAGGTCTGTTTTCCCTGAGAACGACGTTATGTTTTCGCAGGACACCCAGAGCCGCCAGCTACCACCACGACGACCACCACGGAATCTCCTCATGAACCCGGTTGTGGTTGCGGCGGTAAGAATAATACATATAAAAACAAGAAATTAATAATATTGCACAGAATCCGAGCTTAAGCCGGCAGCCATCTTTATGTAAACGCTACAGTTTTAACATCCATGGACCGATTTTAGCGCGGCTTTACTCCATTTGGCTTTTTGGAGCGGCCGTGAATATCCAGCTTTAGAGACTTTCAGAACTTGTTTTAAAACGCTGACAGCTTACTGTGAATAACCTACTTAATTTGGTCAGGTAGTCGTTTGAAATAGTTTGTGGCAAACAAAAAAGGCGAAAATACCTACCACATGAACAACAAATGCTATATTTCACTATATCACATTTATTGAGATTTGTATACGATCATCTCATGGTAATTCTATTGTCTGAGACTTCAAAATTATATGTATTGTGTCATTGACATGGTAAAAAGGACCTTAATGTTGATGGCGCTTTACTTACGTCGTGAATTTTCATATGTATGAGCGCATCGTTGATAATCGCATAAGCGCTGAGAGCAATAAGGTCTATTTCCCTTGAGAACGACGTTATGTTTTCGCAGGACACCCTCCCAAATGTGGCAAAAACGAGGTGTGGAACGACTGTTCGGACACCAACTGCCGACCGACTCACTGCTCGCAACTCGGGTACCCCTTGAAATGTGACAAGAAATGCAAGCCAGGATGCGTCTGCAAGGGCGGCTGGGTTCGTGATGAAAACGGCGTTTGTATACCAATCAAGAACTGTCCCTGTAAGTATTAGCAATACCTTCTTTTTAGGGTTTCGTCCACAAATAGGCAAAATAACCCTTTGTCTTTCGTCATACCTGTGAGTTCAGTCACAGGCATTTTACTCAAACATTAAAAGGCACACCTATACTCGTTTATTGTTATATCATTAAATATTAGGTAGATTTTGTAAGACGCTAAATTGTTGGGTAGTCAAATTACTATTATTATTTATTATTATTATCATAACCGCTCCGAAAGTCACAAAAATGCGAATGTTAAAACACCGAAGAGTAAAAGAATATATACAGAGAAACTAAGACCAACCTTTGCTTAGGTATAGGTAAAGGTCTTGTCGTTCAATCGTTTGCAATGAGTGAATTGTTCTCTAGCTTTTGGAATAAATGCATATATGCCAGGGGTCGTCGTCGCGGGAGTCGTTTGTACGACTCGTGCGACGACGAGTCGTAAAAACGACTCTCGTGACAACCACGACGTATTTTTTTAATGCAATGTGCGAGTGAGACAGAAAAAAGTCGATCAGTCTCGTGCGCGAGTTGTGCTACACGCACAGACACACATTTTTATTTTTTATATATTCAAATGAAAACTTACATACCTACTATTCATTTATATTCTCGCCAAACTGTTACGTTTGATGGTGAGGCGCGCTACGTTTTTATACAACTTGACCTATTAAACTTATCTTATAAAGTAGGTAACAGTTTCGTGGGCCCCATACTACAGAAATGAAATATATATCGAACTTATCCCTATAAGGGATCTCTTCCTGCTAAGCTTTACCTTTTACTTTATATACCTACTATATACTTTCCCATTTAAAGCACGGGATTCGTATATGTAAAATAGCACGATTTTGGATAAAAAGACAGGTTTTTTTCTTTAAATACCTTACAAGAAAAATAATATATGCATACACACATACATATATGATAAATCGAGAATGTCTTCTCGACTTATCACACATGCACGTGCATATACATATATATTCGCTTAGGTATTCGCTTCTAAGAACATTATTTTATTTTATTTCAGCATGTGGTGGAGACCCAAACGCCGAGTCCGGTTGTGGTACTAATTGTGGTAAAACATGCGCTACGTACAAAATTAAACATCCAATTTGTCCGCTAGTATGTAAACTTAACGGTTGCGATTGCAGAGATGGATATGTGTACGATCCTGCTGTAAAAGCATGCGTTTGTCCAGAGGATTGCAGTGAGTCTATTATCTCCTTGCTCATAACCTAAGAAAATTTAAAAAAGATAGATGAAGCAACCTAAGTGCAGCCGGTTTGTAACTATGCTAAATAAGTTGAGCACACACTCACGCACACATTATACAAACTAAATTGCACAAAACTCTTATATTACAAATTTTGTGTATGTGTGCCTAAGCGTTTGTTCGGGAGCGTATGATTTAAAATCCAGCGTCACTAGGTTGTTCGTAATGCTCTGTCTATCGTTTTATCCTGTTATGCGATGTGTCAGGTCTTTTCCACAAATTATCCGATCAATTATCGGTAATCGGGTTCAACACTGTCTATCTAGACGTTCACAGATGTTCTTCTTCGAGAATGGTCTTTCTCTCAAAAGAAACCCATATCAATATCAAGCTAGCTTAAAAATAGAATTTCTGAGTCACTTTTTTAACTTCAGTCATAATATTTCAGCACCCACATGCAAAGTCAATGAAGAGTATTCTCCTTGCATCAATGGCGGATGTGGTCCTAAAAACTGCAGCCAAATTGGCCAGCCAGATGTCTGTATAGACCCTAAAATCTGTATCAAAGGATGCGTCTGCGTGAAGGGGTACTTGCGAGCTGCCAATGGGACTTGCGTGCCAAAAGAGGAATGCCCACGTAAGTCGGAATCGGGGAATTCTCCAAGAAATGCGTTTTATGTCGTTCCTTATTTGTCTTGATGGGGAGGCTGTCACTAAGCTGTTAGCTGACACCGAATCTTTATTGCGCGCCTACATTTTGTTTATTTTTTCAAGATTTAAAGGATAAATACTTACGTACAATTTTCAGACTAATTTAAGAACTTATTTATGAGCATTAATCATCATCATCATCAAATTCACTGCAGGACAGCACTGAGCAAGCGTTTCAAAAATTATCACCTGGCGTTTCTACTACTCCCTTTTACTTTCCGATGCTCGGTGGCTCCCCAAAGAGCCACTTCCCCAGAGAGCCACTAGGTCATACTAAAAATACTACTAAATTTTCACTGATATAACCCCCTGGCTACCCTGAAAGCCACGGGATTCAAAAAGTAAATTGGCCAGACCATAGTCTGGGTCATACACAAATTTGCAGTTTTGAATGTCAACAAAACCCTACATTTGGTAAATTTAAACCCATTCAATCATAGTTTTAAAAAGTGACCGTGACGGTTACGCCGTGGCAACTATTGACAGAAAATGTTGGACACCCTGTCTTTACAATAATCATCATCAACAACATCATACTGCCAAAAAATGTCCACTGCTGGACACAGGCCTCCCCAAATTTGAAGAACGACTGGTCCTGCGCAACCCACACTCAGCGGAGTCCCGCGACCTTCACCAGGACATCAGTCTACCTTGCTACTACCCACGCTTCGCCTTCCGATAGGTGGTACCTACTCGAGAACCTCAACGGCCATCGGTTCTACGTGCAATGTGCCCCCACCCACTGCAACTTAAGTTTAGCGGTTCGATTTAAATAATCACAAGAACTTTTTCGGCAGCACCTGATTGTCCATGTGACGAAGTCTGGAACAAATGTCCCACTGTCGAATGTGACGGAGACTGGTGTCCTAAAACTAGGGATTCGCCCCAGACGTGCCCGGTCGGAATAGTGTGCGATAAACCAAGATGCGTCTGTCGCCACAACTGGAAACGAGACTGGAAGACCGGCAAATGTATACCAATAACTGACTGCCGTAAGTGACCACAGAATGTTATAGATTTTATTGAATTTTCTATTTAAAGCACTATATACACGAGCGCCTGCGATAAGGCACGCTACTTTCATTCTGGAAGTCGTGGGTTCGAACTCGAACCCCAAAGCATTTTCTCAACGATATTTCTGGGTATTTTGGCAACGTAATATTTTACACAGTGCACTTAAGGCGCCGTAGGTTCATGGTCTTCTCTCCCTCTCACTGAGCATAAGCGTGAGCGAGATGGAAGTGCGTGCTCGGAAGCGCGGAAATTTTGTTTTTTAATTTTAATTTTTTGGCCGTTTAAATAAATAAAAATTGATTCACTGATTTCCTTCGAACGTGATATTGCCGATTTTTAGAAGCAATTATAATACTTAGAGCTTCTGTGCAAAATTTGTTACGAATATTTTAAGTGTATTTTTGTGTATTTTAGACCTATGTTCGTGATTTTTTTCTATCGAGCGAAATTTGCTTAATCATGTTTCGAATCTTTGATCTCGCTGCAAAAAAGCCTCAAGATTACTATTCGAATTTTTTTGAAACCATATTATTATAAACAGACGCATTATATTGTTTCAAAAACTCTGTTCGCTTAACTTCGCTGAACCTACGGCGCCTTAAAGTAAAATGTATATGTCGGCGATATCCCACTAGTCGCCTGATAATCCAAGCCGTCAGATGGCAATATATTGCTGGCTGCGTCCATAGTAGTAGACAGACGGCACAAGTTGAATAAATAGATTTAATTAGAAATTTAGTCAATTCACTTTTATTAACAAACTGGCAGAGTATGTTTACACAATCTAAGTTCAACAGAGAAGCCTCGAAAAATTACATGCAACGACTTAAATAACCTTTCCAACCAACCCCACTCCATTACCTACCTCACGCCACCATGCGCCTGCGTAATGGCGTGCTGTGGTTGGGAAACAATACAATTCCTTATTAAATTATTTAGTTACTTAGTAACCTAAAATATCAATCCTAATGTTTAATTACAATTTACTCGCTGAACTGAACTCTCTAATATAATTTAAAATGCTTACAAATTGACAAATCAAAATGAATAAACATTGTATTGAACTTTCACGATATTATCATAAAATAATAATACAGTAGCAAAATAATAATAGTGAAATAATCATAGTAAAACTTACCTAATTATTTATTATTCAGTCTGCAAATAACTTATGTGAGAAGTAAATAAACAATCATCATGGACTAGCGCCCACATATACGTATACGCTTATTATATAATAGTGTATTTGTGTAAGAATACGCATTTGTTTAATATAAATATACGAGTATACTATTAGGAAATCATTTTTTTTCAAATTATCCTTTTTTTTTTTTATAAACTGTTTAGCCTTGCGGTTGACTGGTAGAAGCCAGAATCAAATGTCTTAAGGCTCCAAGTCCACCTTTCGCACTTTATATTAAGGCAGGAAATTTCAATAATATACCTCGGATCTTATTCTATTTTTTTAACTTTGAGGGAGAGATAAAAAAAAGCCACTATTTATAATTGGGGGGTTTTATTTTATTCCCACTGAAGAATCACGAGCTCTTTCGATACTATACGGCAAGAAGGATAATGTTTTTTTTCCTATTGTGTTACCATTTCCCATATGCTAACTATGGCGGTAACACAAAAGGAAAGTTCAAAAATGTATCAACATTTTGGGACCCTTTTTCTATTGGGATGGATCTTTTCATAGTGAATCTGAGTAGTAATAACATAAAAGTTGCCGAAAACTTAGTACATTTTTCTAAGAAATGTTTATGTCTTATAACTGGTATTTATTGATGTAAATGAATAATATCTTTTCAGCACCATTCAAATGCGACTGTAACGAAGAGTACCAAGCTTGCCCACCGAATTGTCCTGACGACAAATGTTGCACCAGCAAGCCGATTTGTCCAAAGACTGGTATCATCGTGAACTGTAGGCCCCAATGTATATGCAAAAAAGGCTACTGCAGGAACAGCGAAGGAAATTGTGTCCCGGAACGTGAGTTTGAGTTTATTGCAACCTTAAGCCACTGCCCCATTTGCCGCTACGCTCGTAGAGCAACGCCATAGTCCATATCAGCTTAAGCCTTTCAAGGCCAATGAATCACATTACGAGTACCTCTAGGGACGATCTCTGCTACAAAAGTCGGCCAAAGTTGGTCGACTATTACTCGGTAACTAGTTATGCCTACTTAGTCATGATAGTTTTCCTTTGAAAATCATACAGTAGTAGCAATTTAGCCGGCAGCGGGGGGGACACATGACCAAAAACAAGGGCATTAAAGCCCAATATCTCGCAACGAATCACTGAGTTGAAAAACTAATAAATATTTTTTCACGATCTTATTCTACTGTTTTGTCGGCGTGATTGATATATATACCAGTCACTGTCCTCGTAGCTTAGTGGTTAAAGCACTCTACCGGCAATAGAGGGATCGCAGGTTTGAGTCCTGTCGGGGGCTACAGACGAAGAGTTTATTTTTCCATTATATTCTTTCTCTCTGTATCATATAGTTAAAAATATGATCGGGGTAACTTCCTCGTTAAAAATAACACGAAACAAAAATATTTAAATAAATAATTTGCTTCGTTAAGAAAGTAGAATAGTCGACCAACTTCAAATATACTTAGAAACGCTAACTTTCGTACAAATTCGGCCGCAAAATTTAGTTGGCGCGTGCGTGTCGATGTAACTATGACAGACAGGCAACTACGGAACCCTAAACTGTGCGCGGCCCGACGCGCATTTGTTTTAGTATTCAAGATACCGTGTTAAGAGACACCACTTTTCCGTGAATGTTATCGTTAGTTAGTGCTACAGCGCGGACAGATGCTGCTACGCGCTACGTGTGGTACTCGTAGCGTTGCTAAGGTGGTTGGATCACCATACAAAACATCTTTTGACATTCGCAGGCTAACGGCGTGATATTTTAAGTAACTTATGTAACAATCTTTCATAAATTGGCTTCCCATTTGCGCGAAATTTCCCCTTTCCTGGAATAAACTAGAATAATTTGAGAAATTCATTTGTCACATGATACTTTGCGAAGACGATTATTCTTAAAATATCACGCCGTTAGCCTGCGAATGTGAAAAGACGTTTTGTATGGTGATCGAACCACCTTGTTAACACATTCATATTCAACGATTTCGTAGCGCCACGTAGCGCTATGCTCGTAGCCTATAACAAGGAGATAAGTTTACTTCCTGTTTGAAGTAGAAAACCTTAACATCGACTTACTAAGAGATTCTCAAAACAAAAACAAATTGATAGACCTAATGAATTGTTCAAACTTAAATCCCATAGTTTTGTGTCTAACAAGGTACGATGGCTCTTGGGAATCATGTCTTGACCATGCTTACTCTGACATTGATGATATTGACTTTCTAGCAGTTAAGAGTAACATGTCAGACCATGATGGGCAGATGTTGTCTATTAATTACCAGGCTATAGATCGCAATTATGTCAAATTGGCTGAAGTAAGACGGATTACACCTCCTAAATTAAATAGTTTCAGGGAATCTCTCGAACTATTCGATTGGGAAAACATTATGTGTTCAGGCAAAGCACCAGACCATATTGTAGATTCTGTAATAAATGTCTTCATACACACATTCCAACAAGCATTCCCGAAACTCAAATATCCACAAACTAGAATAGACAGGAAATGGGTTTCAGAAGAAATTATTTCAAAAAAATTTATATTGAAAGACATTAAAAGGCTTTGTAATATATTTCCAAATAATATTCCACTTAATATGTTTAAAGATCAATTTGAAGAACTATATACATATACAGGGTGGAATCTTGAACGTGATCCAAAATAGCAAAATGTGAATCTATCCATGATTCTGAGCAACTTTTATTATGGGACCAACTTTGTGTTATGCCAAAAAAATCCAACTATTTCATTAACTCTGCTCATTTTAGACTGACAAGAATGTATGAACAGGTGTGTTTTTTTTGGCATAACACAAAGTTGGTCCCATAATAAAAGTTGCTCAGAATCATGGATAGATTCACATTTTGCTATTTTGGATCACGTTCAAGATTCCACCCTGTATATATATTTTTTTTTTATACAACGACGGTGGTAAACAAGCGTACGGCCCGCCTGATCGTAACGGACACCGCAGCCTATAGACGCATGCAACTCCAAAGGAGTAACATGGGCGTTGCCGACCCTTGATATGTTTGAGGATTTGCCGTGTTGACCGCTCAAGGAACAAATTCCCTCGCTCTCAACACAACGCATCCTCGGGAGCTCTGGCGACCTTGCTCACCTCCAGGAACACAACACTACTACAGAGCGAGTAGTAGTGTTATTGTGGCTGTCGTCTTCTGCAAGGCGGAGGTACTTCCCCCGTTTGGGCTGCTCCAAATTCGAGCGGGATGATATTTCGCTGTGCCCTACCTCAACTGAGATATCAAAACCTACTAATTTATAAACGAAGATGTTACTTTCAAAATGAAATATCTAGAGCCACAAATAAAGCTAAAGCAGTGTGGGGTGTAATACAGTATGAGTCGAATGCAATAATCGCCAAAAATGCGACTTTTGAGACCTCTGAACCTACCACACTAGCTAATTAACTAAACGATTACTTTATTAACTATAAAAGAAATAGCCGTAGACAACCGGAGATGCTATTGTCATTACAATTTCTTGAGATGTATATACCTGAAGTTGTAGATTGTGCATCATTAGAACTATTTACCATAGGTGAAATTTACAAACTTCTTAAGCAAATTAAGCCTAAACCTACTAAGGATACTTATGACATTCCCACGAACCTCTTACGTCAGTTTCCTCCATCATTTATAGATGTGCTGTGTCATAGCATGAACGTTTGCTTAAAAAACGGATATTATCCTCAAACAAAAAAGAAAATTAAAGTTGTTCCAGTTTATAAGGGCAAAGGAAAGAAAACTGAGTATAAAAATTATCGGCCCATATCAATCATACCAGCATTATCGATTTTTTTTTCAGTTAGGTCTTGCCAAAAGACTAATGTGCCATCTCTCCAGTAAGAATGTACTTGCTAAAGGTGGTGTCACTAGCGTTGCTCTTAAAATTTTCGAGTCATATCTCTCAGAACGAACACAAATAGTTAAAATCGGTCAATACGAAAGCAATCCTTTGCCCGTCACTTGCGGCGTCCCCCAAGGGTCAATTTTGGGCCATTACTTTTTCTTGTTTACATAAACAGCATTCACAAAATTGGTCTTAAAGGGGAGGCAACTCTTTATGCTGATGATCCTAGTCTCTTTTACTTTGGAAACTCTATTCAAGAAATAATTGCAGACGCCCAGACCGACTTAAATATTCTCAATAAATGGTTACAAAATAACTTACTTACAATAAATGTCACAAAAACTAATTACATCATATTCGCAGCTAAAAACAAAAAAATCACCCACCACCGACCCCTAACTATAAACAATCAACAAATAAACAAAATTGATAATGAGAAATATTTAGGCCTTATACTAGACAAACAAATCACCTGGACACCTCACATTGAAAAAATAAAGAAAAAGATTACTTCCCTTACTGGAGCATTGCGAGGTATATCGCAATGTCTCCCAGACAAAGTACGGCACATGATCTATAACTCTCTCGTAAAACCACATATCGAATATCTCATCGAGGTATGGGGTACCGCAACAACTACTCAAATAAACGCACTACAGAGAGCACAAAATAAATTAATCAAGGTATTATTTAATTACGATCGTTTAACACCGACAGTAAATGTTTATAAAACAACTAAAATCATGAATGTTAAAAACTCGTACACTTACTTAACATGTATTCTAATACGAAAAATTATACAGAGAGATCTACATATTAAAGTTTCTTTTACCAAAAAACATGAAGTGCAAAGAATCAAATTAAGAAACGCCAACGACTTGATTCTGCGTGCCCCACGAACAAATTATGGCAAAAAGAGTCTGCTGTACGAAGGTGCGAATTTATATAATAAATTGCCAAAAAGCATAAAAGACGCCAAGTGCATTACTACGTTTAAAAGATTACTAAAACACCATATAAACCAACAATAAAATAACTGCCTTTAAGAATTTCAATAAAATTATATTCATTAATTAAAAATAAAACGAAACTAGTTCTCTTTAATATAAAAATCGAAACAAAAATAGTATAAAATAAAATATCTTATCACCTGCTTGCCGTGCTTTGTCACCTCCACGCTCCTTTGATCCGTGTAAATAGCCTTACCTTATCTCTGTTTCTATGAGCCGGCTTCGGGCCGACGCAAGTACTATCGACAACACGGCTAACTGACCATCCGTGCACTTTATGTGCATTGTAAGAAGGTTCTATATAAATACAGAATGGACATTTACCTGTGTTCGCGTTTGTACGCCCGCTTATTTGTTGTTTTGCGCATGGGTGCCTACCCGACACAAAAAAATAAAAATAAACCTTAGTTTAAGTTTTGAATAAGCGCATTTAGTCAATAAGTTATCTTATCAATTATGTAAATACTTATGTTATCATCTGTGTGCGCTCACCAATTATGTTGCATGGTATTGTATAAATTCTCATGTAAGTGAATATGTTGTATTCTTATGAGAATAAAGATCTTTAAACCTAAACCTAAAGAGCAACACGCGTATCAATCCCAAAAGTCGACCATCAACGCAGCTAGGGAACTAATAAAAACTGTTGTTGACTGTCAAGAAATGGGGCAATTAAGTTGCAGTGTTCCTTTGTGACCTGTCGAAAGCATTCGTCTTGGTAGACCACGAACTAATCCTAAGAAAGCTTTATCACTATGGTATACGCGGAACCTTTTTAAATATATTTAGATCATTCTTAAAAAACAGGGAACAGTGCTGTGAAGTTGATGTTAATGGAACTAAAGGGTAATCGAACTATCAATCACTAGATTCTATTTCTGTACCGCAAGGATCCGTTATTGGCAACTATCTTTTCATCACGTTAGTGAATGATTTATCGTCGTGTACACGGCATGGTAAGTTAGTTGCTTATGCAGACGATAGTGCTTTTATAGTATCAGGTAAAACATTGTCTGAATTATAGTCAAAAGTTAATTCGCTTCTTCATGATATAAAACATTGGTTTACCATTAACGGCATGCAACTAAACCTTGAAAAAACCACTGTAATTCAGATAAATCTTAAGGATCTACCAGAACAAATACTAGAAATAGGGCTTAATGATATACATGTTCCTCTAGTAAATAATGCCAAATATATTGATTAAAGTGGAATGTTCATTTAAATAACCTATGCAAAAGACTCGGAAAAGCTTGATTTGCTATCTCACGCTTGACGAAGATGCTCAATGATCAATGCGTCAGAAACGCATACTTTGCTTATTTCCAATCCATAATCACCTATGGGATTGATATCTGGGGACAAGCAGCTGAGAAACAGCGCATATTTATGCTCCAGAAAAGAGTGATAAGGATAATGGCTAGGGTGCCCTGGGATACGCCTGCCCGCAACTTATTCCGTAATCAAACAATTTTAACGATTACAAGCCTTAACATTTTAGACATATCAAAAATAGTCCGTAAAAACCATAATGAGTTCCGTAAATACGGTCCAAATAGTCGCAATAAAGATAATGTCTTACCAAATAGGCACACACTCAAAAAATCGGAACAGTGTGTGTGGTACATAGGTCCCAAAATATATTTTCGTTTGCCTAGTGACCTTAAGCGACCAGAAATATCAGAATGCTCGTTTATTGTAAGCTTAAAGAATATTTGACTAACAAAGCCTATTATTCTCTAGACGAATTCCTTTGCCAATCATCCAATGAAGTGTAATGATAATAGGTACCTAATATAATATATAATAAATGTAATGATGATGTTGATACCTAATATAATAGTAATAAATAAAATGCTAATTCATAATATAATAATAATGTTGTCTATATGAAATGTTAAAATTAATATACTGTGTAAACTGACCTGCAACCATGTTATCAATAAAGATTGAATTGAATTGAATTAAATTGTAGTGCATTTGCTAAGAATTGTAACAAGTATATTCGTATTCAGCGGTGCATTATACTGGTCAATCTATAAATTTAAAGATTTTTATTGAACATAAAAACAAGCATATTAAAAACAACAAGATGGTAAGCAGCTGCTTTAGTATTAAACTGTGTTGCAGCTATTTATGCCCACCGCCCCACCTCGGGACATAGGGAGAATTATGTTCTACAGTTATACAATATTAAGTGTAACTAAACATACGTATACTTAAATCATTAAAGTTATGTTAGTTTTGAGTAAACCAGGGTAAGGGATATATTCCTAGGAGGTATTTCTATAAAATTAGTTTCTATTAATTATCAATTAACAAAGTTCCTTAGCTACCATAAACAAGTGCTTCAGTCTCATCATAATTAAGATTTTCTAAAAACTTTGTGACATTCTTCTTGCAATGAACGAAATGCAGAGAACGACATTATGTTTTCGCAGGGCAACCACCTCCCAAATGTGGCAAAAACGAGGTGTGGAACAACTGTTCGGACACCAACTGCCGACCGACTTGCTGCTCGGAACTCGGGTACCCCTTGAAATGTGACAAGAAATGCAAGCCAGGATGCGTCTGCAAGGACGACTATGTTCGTGATGACAACGGCGTTTGTATACCAATCAAGAACTGTCCCTGTAAGTATTAGCAATACCTTCTTTTCAGGGTTTAGTACACAAAATGGCAAAAAAACCCTATGTCTTTCGTCATACCTGTGAGTTCAGTCACAGGCATTTTACTCAAAAATTAATGCGCACACCTATCCACATTTATAGTTATATTATCACATTTTGTCGATCTTTTATACCCACATTTATGCTAAAAGTAGCGCTGGAACATACGTTTCATGTGGCCTGCCTACCCCTTTTGGGAATAATGGCGTGAATGTATGCATGAATGTATTAAGTAGTAGGTAGATTTTGTAAGCCGCAAAAATTTTAAGTAGTCAAATTACAATTATTATTTATTATTATTATTATAACAGCTCCGAAAGTCACAAAAATGGGATTTTTAATACAACGACGATCAAAAAAAATATATACAGAGAAACTAAGTCCAACCTTTGCTTAGGTATAGGTACTTGTCGTTCAATTGTTTGCAAAGAGTTAATTGTTGTCTAGCTATAGGAATAACTACTTATATGTCAGGTCAGGGGTCGTCGTCGCGGGAGTCGTTATATGACTCGTGCGACGACATGTCATACAAACGACTCCCGTGACGACCACGACATATTTTTTAATTGCAATAAGCGAGTGAGACGTACAAAAGTCGATCAGTCTCGTGCGAGAGTTGTGCTAGACGCACAGACACACAATTTTTTTATTTTATTATGTATTCAAATGAAAACTTACATACATTTATATTCTCGCCAAACTGTAACGTTTGATGGCGAGACGCGCTACGTTTTTAAAAAACTTAACCTATTAAACTCATCTTATAAAGTAGAGTTTCGTGGGCCCCATACTAAAGAAATAAGATATATAATATATATGCATACATATACACACTTACATATATGATAAATCGAGAATGTCTTCTCGACTTATCACACATGCACGCGCATATACACATATACATATCGAGAGTTAGGTATTTGCTTCTAAAACATTGTTTTCTTTCATTTCAGCATGTGGTGGAGACCCAAATGCCGAGTCCGGTTGTGGTACCAATTGTGGTAAAACATGCGCTACGTACAAAATTAAACATCCAATTTGTCCGCGTCTTTGTCACCCCAACGGTTGCGATTGCAGAGATGGATATGTGTACGATCCTGCTGTAAAGGCATGCGTTTGTCCAGAGGATTGCAGTGAGTCTATTATCTCCTTGCTCATAACCTAAGAAAAAGAAAAAAAGATAGATGAAGCAACCTAGTGCAGCCGGTTTGTACAGCACACGCTCACGCACGGTTCCCCTGTTTAGGCATATTTTTTTTAGTAAGAATTATATTTGGCATAATCTATGTAGGCATAATTGACTTTGCGCATAAACTGTTTTGGCAGAATCGAGATTCGCATAGTTCGATTACGCCGAATTTCAATAGTCCGAATATTATTTGTGCATAATTTTGATGCTCCGAATCATATTCTTTTCTAGCTGCCCTAACCTAATCTACTATGTTATAATCCTTATCGAAATCATACAATTATATTGTTGTTATATCTCGTGAGACGCACTTCGTTTAAGTATGCTTAGTAAGTATCGGACAATCGATAATATGCCGAAGAAAATTATGCGTAAATATAATCGGCCATAACAATAGTATGCAAATTTAAATTCGGCCAAACACATTTTCGGAACTTTACAAATTCTATTAAGTAAGGTTTCTGCCACATTAACATTCGGCGAAAACCGAATATGCCAAATCTGTTATGCGAAAAACGTTATGCTAAATAGAGGGAACCCCTCACGCACACATTATACAAACTAAATAGCACAAACTCATTATATTACAAATTGTGTGTATGTGTGCGTAAGCGTTGTGTGTTTTTTAATGTTATGATTGACAATGTATGATTAATACGAAATAAATGAATATGAATATAATATGAATAAGTGTTTGTTCGGGAGCGTATGGTTTAAAATCCAGCGTCACTAGGTTGTTCGTAATGCTCTGTCTATCGTTTTATCCTGTTATCCGATGTGTCAGGTCCTTTTCACAAATTATCGGTTTAACGCTGTCTATCTAGACGTTCACTAATGTTCTTCTTGTCATCCGGTCTTCTTCGAGAATGGTATTTTTCTCATAAGAAACCCATATCAATATCAAGCTAGCTTAAAAATAGAATTTCTGAGTCACTTTTTTAACTTCAGTCATAATATTTCAGCACCCACATGCAAAGTCAATGAAGAGTATTCTCCTTGCATCAATGGCGGATGTGGTCCTAAAAACTGTAGCCAAATTGGCCAGCCAGATGTCTGTATAGACCCTAAAATCTGTATCAAAGGATGCGTCTGCGTGAAGGGGTACTTGCGAGCTGCCAATGGGACTTGCGTGCCAAAAGAGGAATGCCCACGTAAGTCGGAATCGGAGAATTCTCCAAGAAATGCGTTTTAGGTCGTTCCTTTTTTGTCTTGATGGGTAGGCTGTCACTAAGCTGTTAGCTGACACCGAATCTTTATTGCGCGCCTACATTTTGTTTATTTTTTTAAGATTTAAAGGATAAATACTTACGTACAATTTTTTTATGAGATATTAAAGGATTAAATATATTTTTCAGACTAATTTATGAGCATTAATCATCATCATCATCAAATTCACTGCAGGACAGCACTGAGCAAGCGTTTCAAAAATTATCACCTGGCGTTTCTACTACACCCTTTTACTTTCCGATGCTCGGTGGCTCCCCAAAGAGCCACTTCCCCAGAGAGCCACTAGGTCATACTAAAAATACTACTAAATTTTCACTGATATAACCCCCTGGCTACCCTGAAAGCCACGGGATTCAAAAAGTAAATTGGCCAGACCATAGTCTGGGTCATACACAAATTTGCAGTTTTGAATGTCAACAAAACCCTACATTTGGTAAATTTAAACCCATTCAATCATAGTTTGAAAAAGTGACCGTGACGGTTACGCCGTGGCAACTATTGACAGAAAATGTTGGACACCCTGTCTTTACAATAATCATCGTCAACAACATCATACTGCCAAAAAATGTCCACTGCTGGACACAGGCCTCCCCAAATTTGAAGAACGACTTGTCCTGCGCAACCAACACTCAGCGGAGTCCCGCGACCTTCACCAGGACATCAGTCCACCTTGCTACTACCCACGCTTCGCCTTCCGATAGGTGGTACTCGAGAACCTCTCCACCTCAACGGCCATCGGTTCTACGTGCAATGTGCCCCCACCCACTGCACTTAAGTTTAGCGGTTCGATTTAAATAATCACAAGAACATTTTCGGCAGCACCTGATTGTCCATGTGACGAAGTCTGGAACAAATGTCCCACTGTCGAATGTGACGGAGACTGGTGTCCTAAAACTAGGGATTCGCCCCAGACGTGCCCGGTCGGAATAGTGTGCGATAAACCAAGGTGCGTCTGTCGCCACAACTGGAAACGAGACTGGAAGACCGGCAAATGTATACCAATAACTGACTGCCGTAAGTGACCACAGAATGTTATAGATTTTATTGAATTTTCTATTTAAAGCACTATATACACGAGCGCCTGAGATAAGGCACGCTACTTTTATTCTGGAAGTCTTGGGTTCGAACTCGAACCCCAAAGCATTTTCTCAACGATATTTCTGGGTATTTTGGCAACGTAATATTTTACACAGTGCACTTAAGGCGCCGTAGGTTCATGGTCTTCTCTCCCTCTCACTGAGCATAAGCGTGAGCGAGATGGAAGTGCGTGCTCGGAAGCGCGGAAATCTTGTTTTTTAATTTTAATTTTTTGGCCGTTTAAATAAATAAAAATTTATTCACTGATTTCCCTCGAACGTGACATTGCCGATTTTAAGAAGCAATTATAATACTTAGAGCTTCTGTGCAAAATTTGTTACGAATATTTTAAGTGTATTTTTGTGTATTTTAGACCTATGTTCGTGATTTTTTTCTATCGAGCGAAATTTGCTTAATCATGTTAAGAATCTTTGATCTCGCTGCAAAAAAGCCTCAAGATTACTATTCGAATTTTTTTGAAACCATATTATTATAAACAGACGCATTATATTGTTTCAAAAACTCTGTTCGCTTAACTTCGCTGAACCTACGGCGCCTTAAAGTAAAATGTATATGTCGGCGATATCCCACTAGTCGCCTGATAATCCAAGCCGTCAGATGGCAATATATTGCTGGCTGCGTCCATAGTAGTAGACAGACGGCACAAGTTGAATAAATAGATTTAATTAGAAATTTAGTCAATTCACTTTTATTAACAAACTGGCAGAGTATGTTTACACAATCTAAGTTCAACAGAGAAGCCTCGAAAAATGACATGCAACGACTTAAATAACCTTTCCAACCAACCCCACTCCAGTACCTCACGCCACCTTGCGCCTGCGTAATGGCGTGCTGTGGTTGGGAAACAATACAATTCCTTATTAAATTATTTAGTTACTTAGTAACCTAAAATATCAATCCTAATGTTTAATTACAATTTACTCGCTGAACTGAACTCTCTAATATAATTTAAAATGCTTACAAATTGACAAATCAAAATGAATAAACATTGTATTGAACTTTCACGATATTATCATAAAATAATAATACAGTAGCAAAATAATAATAGTGAAATAATCATAGTAAAACTTACCTAATTATTTATTATTCAGTCTGCAAATAACTTATGTGAGAAGTAAATAAACAATCATCATGGACTACCGCCCACATATACGTATACGCTTATTATATAATAGTGTATTTGTGTAAGAATACGCATTTGTTTAATATAAATATACGAGTGTACTATTAGGAAATCATTTTTTTCAAATTATCCTTTTTTTTTATAAACTGTTTAGCCTTGCGGTTGACTGGTAGAAGCCAGAATCAAATGTCTTAAGGCTCCAAGTCCACCTTTCGCACTTTATATTAAGGCAGGAAATTTAAATAATATACCTCGGATCTTATTCTATTTTTTTAACTTTGAGGGAGAGATAAAAAAAAGCCACTATTTATAATTGGGGGGTTTTATTTTATTCCCACTGAAGAATCACGAGCTCTTTCGATACTATACGGCTAGAAGGATAATGTTTTTTTTCCTATTGTGTTACCATTTCCCATATGCTAACTATGGCGGTAACACAAAAGGAAAGTTCAAAAATGTATCAACATTTTGGGATGCTTTTTCTATTGGGATGGATCTTTTCATAGTGAATCTGAGTAGTAATAACATAAAAGTTGCCGAAAACTTAGTACATTTTTCTAAGAAATGTTTATGTCTTATAACTGGTATTTATTGATGTAAATGAATAATATCTTTTCAGCACCATTCAAATGCGACTGTAACGAAGAGTACCAAGCTTGCCCACCGAATTGTCCTGACGACAAATGTTGCACCAGCAAGCCGATTTGTCCAAAGACTGGTATCATCGTGAACTGTAGGCCCCAGTGTATATGCAAAAAAGGCTACTGCAGGAACAGCGAAGGAAATTGTGTCCCGGAACGTGAGTTTGAGTTTATTGCAACCTTAAGCCACTGCCCCATTTGCCGCTACGCTCGTAGAGCAACGCCATAGTCCATATCAGCTTAAGCCTTTCAAGGCCAATGAATCACATTACGAGTACCTCTAGGGACGATCTCTGCTACAAAAGTCGGCCAAAGTTGGTCGACTATTACTCGGTAACTAGTTATGCCTACTTAGTCATGATAGTTTTCCTTTGAAAATCATACAGTAGTAGCAATTTAGCCGGCAGCGGGGGGGACACATGACCAAAAACAAGGGCATTAAAGCCCAATATCTCGCAACGAATCACTGAGTTGACAAACTAAAAATTTTTTTTCACGATCTTATTCTACTGTTTTGTCGGCATGATTGATTTATATACCAGTCACTGTCCTCGTAGCTTAGTGGTTAAAGCACTCTACCGGCAATAGAGGGATCGCAGGTTTGAGTCCTGTCGGGGGCTACAGACGAAGAGTTTATTTTTCCATTATATTCTTTCTCTCTGTATCATATAGTTAAAAATATGATCGGGGTAACTTCCTCGTTAAAAATAACACGAAACAAAAATATTTAAATAAATAATTTGCTTCGTTAAGAAAGTAGAATAGTCGACCAACTTCAAATTTACTTAGAAACGCTAACTTTCGTACAAATTCGGCCGCAAAATTTAGTTGGCGCGTGCGTGGCGATGTAACTATGACAGACAGGCAACTACGGAACCCTAAACTGCGCGCGGCCCGACACGCATTTGTTTTAGTATTCAAGATACCGTGTTAAGAGACACCACTTTTCCGTGAATGTTAACGTTAGTTAGTGCTACAGCGCGGACAGATGCTGCTACGCGCTACGTGTGGTACTCGTAACGTTGCTAAGGTGGTTCGATCACCATACAAAACGTCTTTTGACATTCGCAGGCTAACGGCGTGATGTTTTAAGAATTTTATGTAACAATCTTTCATAAATTGGCTTCCCATTTGCGCAAAATTTCTCCTTTCCTGGAATAAATTTGTATAAAATAGAATAATCATAGACAGCAGCCGGAATCAACTGCTTAGCGTGCCTTCCAAAGCACGGAAGCGCTCATTTATATTAAATATTAATCACCCACTCAAACATCAGGCGGTCACCCATCCAAAGACTGACCGCTGCCATCTTTGCTTAACCTGCGTTATCGTTTCCGACTCGCAGCCGCCGCTAGGCTTTGATGCTTAAGTTTGGACCTCAATCACGCAAAAACGGATTAAAATGAATTTTGGTATACATAATAGTGTTTATTCCGGGAATCATCGTCTAAGGGGGCGAAATAGGGGGCGCAAGTTTGTATTTAAGGAGCTACGATATAAAAGAGTTCCACGCGGACGAAGTCGCGGGCAGAAGCTAGTAGGCAATAAAGTACCTACTACTGTAACCACCTACGTTTTTCAATCTTTGCCTATACTTTTTATCATAAGAAGAAAAAACATATTTTCATATTGTTTTAAATTATACAAAGTTAAAACACCTTAAATGAAGCATGTGCGTATATATTGTTAGTTTGTGCTTTTTATCTACCTCTATATTATAACTTTGACCAATTTAATAAACCAGAAGTACCCCTTTGTGCTTTTTCAAGTTCCTAGACCAATTAGTAATAGAAGCACTTGTGAGTAGTTGACTTGTTTTTTCTTAGATGCTCTGTAGTGCATCTGCTAAGAATTGTAACAAGTATATTCGTATTCGGTGGTGCGTTATACTGGTCAATCTATAAATGCAGAGAACGACGTTTTGTTTTCGCAGGGCAACCACCTCCCAAATGTGGCAAAAACGAGGTGTGGAACAACTGTTCGGACACCAACTGCCGACCGACTTGCTGCTCGGAACTCGGTTACCCCTTGAAATGTGACAAGAAATGCAAGCCAGGATGCGTCTGCAAGGACGACTATGTTCGTGATGACAACGGCGTTTGTATACCAATCAAGAACTGTCCCTGTAAGTATAAGCAATACCTTCTTTGCAGGGTTTAGTACACAAAATGGCAAAAAACCCTATGTCTTTCGTCATACCTGTGAGTTCAGTCACAGGCATTTTACTCAAAAATTAAAGCGCACACCTATACACATTTATAGTTATATTATCACATTTTGTCGATCTTTTATACTCACATTTATGCTAAAAGTGGCGCTGGAACATAAGTTTAATGTGCCCTGCCTACCCCTTTTGGGAATAATGGCGTGAATGTTATGTATAAATGTATTAAGTAGTAGGTAAATTTTGTAAGCCGGAAAATTGTTAAGTAGTCAAATTACAATTATTATTTATTATTATTATTATAACAGCTCCGAAAGTCACAAAAATGGGATATTTAATACAACGACGATCAAAAAAAATATATACAGAGAAACTAAGTCCAACCTTTGCTTAGGTATAGGTACTTGTCGTTCAATCGTTAGCAAAGAGTTAATTGTTGTCAAGCTATCGAAATAACTACATATATGTCAGGTCAGGGGTCGTCGTCGCGGGAGTCGTTTGTATGACTCGTGCGACGACTCGTCGTACAAACGACTCCCGTGACGACCACGACATATTTTTTAAGGGGTCCCTTTGTTTCCCATATTCTTATTGTTCCGAATTTCGTTGGTCAGAAATTGATGTCCATAAAATTTATAGTCATAAACATCAGTAGTCATAATTTTTGTTAAGTATAACGTTGGATAGTTCTAACATTAATGACTTATAACATTAACCGCTATAATCTCAGAAGTCATAATATTTATGGCTATAACGTTCGAAGGTCTATCAATAATTAATCAGAAATATTTTAAGTCATATCTTTCAACGTCCTAATGGTTGGTATTCATATCGCTTTAATGCCTAAAGTGAATTACGTCGAAGAAGCCAAATCTATAACATCCTTAGGCATATAGATAAGTACTCAGAAACATATCCAGGCATACATTTGAAAGTACTAGTAAGTAGGGGCTTAGTGGCAAAACCGACTCGGATCACGGATAGGTTAGAAGACGGAAGCGGGAGCTTTGCTCCCGCTTTCGTCTTCGAGGTTATTTTTTTATAAAAGAGCGGAAAAACTACTTACCATACTGGTCGTTAAGATTATAAACTGACGGTGTTCATTATCTGACGGTCACACATATGCACGTTAAAATTGTATGTATTTATAATGATATGACTAACTAATCACGTGACTACAAATAATTATGACTTGCGTAAAAGATCCTTACAGCAATTATTGAAAGCAACTTTATTGCCTTTAACATTATGAATTGTCATAAGATATGGGCATTGAATGTTATGACTACCCAATTTTATGACTTACAATAATGACGACTTGCAAAAATCGGATCTCCAATTTATGTTCTATAATTTTATGACTTGCGACAATATGACTTATGAAAATTATGATCGAAAACGGTATGGAGTGAAAAAATCGGAACAAAAACTTTATGGGAACCAATAGAGACCCATTTTTTAATTGCAATAAGCGAGTGAGACGTAAAAAAGTCGATCAGTCTCGCGCGGGAGTTGTGCTAGACGTACAGACACACAATTTTTATTTTTTATTTTTTTGATTACATATTCAAATGAAAACTTACATACTATATACATTTATATTCTCGCCAAACTGTAACGTTTGATGGCGAGACGTGCTACGTTTTTAAACAACTTAAGAGTCCTTACGCCCACATAAGCAGAAGCGATAGTATTTATTCAAAAACTGATAACGTAATTAAATAATATATATAACGTAATATAATTTGCTGTCATATTATTTTTAGGGCAAAATAAAAGTAGGATTTGCGGTAAAAAAATATAATGAAATCCTGTTTTCACCTAAAAAATTAAGAAAACTCGGAAGGTGTTTTATCAACTTTTTAAAATGAATCTTTGATTTTCAATCATGTCAGCCCCTCGTAAAAGATCTGGTGATGTGAATTGTAATCATTCATGTACCTAATGATTCTTGTTTACTGTAAAATTGAGAACCGAAACGACACTTCTCAATGCAAAATTTGAAAAAGACTCCCAGGAAAACTCATTTATTTTAGGTTTAAAAACAGAAAATTAAAATTTAAACCATGTTAGCCCCTAGTTTAAGAGATAATTATTTAAGTACGTTATCAGTTTTTGAACAATTACTAATAGTTATGTCGTAATCTTGAATGAAATAGCAAGCATTTTGCAAAATACGCTCGTTTTAGGCGTAAGGACCCTTAACCTATTAAACTCATCTTATATTATAAAGTAGATTGTCGTGGGCCCCATACTAATGACATTAAATATATATATATGCATACATATACACACGTACATATATAATAAACCGAGAATGTCATCTCGACTTATCACACATGCATGCGCATATACACATATACATACACTTACATATCGCGACTTAGGTATTCGCTTCTAAAACATTATTTTCCTTAATTTCAGCATGTGGTGGAGACCCAAACGCCGAGTCCGGTTGTGGTACCAATTGTGGTAAAACATGCGCTACGTACAAAATTAAACATCCAATTTGTCCGCGTCTTTGTCACCCCAACGGTTGCGATTGCAGAGATGGATATGTGTACGATCCTGCTGTAAAGGCATGCGTTTGTCCAGAGGATTGCAGTGAGTCTATTATCTCCTTGCTCATAACCTAAGAAAAAGAAAAAAAGATAGATGAAGCAACCTGCAGCCGGTTTGTACAGCACACACTCACGCACAAATTATACAAACTAAATAGCACAAAACTCATATATTAAATCCAGCGTCACTAGGTTGTTCGTAATGCTCTGTCTATCGTTTTATCCTGTTATCCGATGTGTCAGGTCCTCTCCACAAATTATCGGTTCAATTATCGGTTATCGGGTTCAACGCTGTCTATCTAGACGTTCACTAAATTAAATGTTCTTCTTGTCATCCGTTCTTCTTCGGGAATGGCCTTCCTCTCATAAGGAACCCATATCAATATCTTGGGATGGGATGGAATTGGAAATGGGACTTGCGTGGCAACCGACAAATGCCCACGTAAGTCAGAATCGGGGAATTCTACAAGTAATGTGTTTTACGTTACTTCTATATTTGTCTCGATAAGGAAGCGGTCACTAAGCAGACACCGAATCTGTACTGCTCGCCTACATTAAGATTTTTGACATGATATTTAAAGGAGAAATACATACGTTCAATTTTTTTATGAGATATTAAAGGATTCAAAATATTTTTTAAATTGATTACGATCTTATTTATGAGCATAAAACACTTCCACTGCTGGAAACAGGCTGAACGTAAGCGTGTCAAAAATGATCATCTGGCGAAACACCCTTTAATTTTTCGATGCTCGGTGGCTACCCAGAGAGCCACTAGGTCATACTAAAATAATACCAAATTGTCACTTAAATAACCCTGGTTACCCTGAGAGCCACGGAATTCAAAAGATAAAGAAACAGTGCTTCTATGGTGTGGGTCATACACAGATTTAGGTTTGCGTCATTCCTGTCGACATTGTGAAGGCTACTATAAGCCTATTTTTGGTTGGACTTTTAATCCGCATAAATGGAGTCTCCTCTTATATATATGTCGAGGTGTGGGCGTATCCTGGGTTCTCGGGCATTGATAGAAAACGATGTTACTATGTTTACAAACTTTACTGAGAACTTCTCCACAGCATAGTTACAAATTCATGTGAAATACAGTGAACTGGCAATTTCGGTTCTCGTATTCCGTCACACCATTCTCTCTATACGATAAATTCTCCATCCAAGAGAGCGTCCACCTCCTGTCAAGCTTTTCCCTCAATGACAGCGAACACAACCGTCCGTTGTTCTGTTTCTAATTCAAAATAATACTCGTCATAGCCCTCTGTTGGCGCGCGGCGGAACTAATGAGCTCCCAAATTTGCCCAGACAAATATGTCCTCGTTCGCATGTATTTCAATGATGACATTTGTAGATTGATAGTGGAGCACATTACAACTGAAGTCACGATGAATGTAATAGAGGGCGCTGCATGAAACTTCTCCTCTCCAACATATAATTATTATAATGCGATGAAATCAATTATTTATATGCACGTTAGCTCTTCTATTGAATACCGGAAAGACGATTTTTTTAGACACTGTGTGTGACCTGTCTACTCTAGTAAGTTAAAGCGAGCTTAACACGAGCAAATTATTATAATTATACAATCACTCACCTATAGATGATACATTATTCATGGATACTTTGTCAAGAGTTGCTCTTCCGTTAGTATCAAAAGCTTCTGGATATTCTAAAATATGTAAATTTAGTCAATCAACTATGTCTTTTTTCTAATTCACTTATTTCTTCAATTCGAGACAACATTATAGAGTTTCTTCGAAAAAATGTTAAAACATGGATTTCTCTCGAAACTCATAAAATAAGAGGTTTAAAGAATGTCCACAAAACCCTACATTTCATATCTTTACACCCATTAAACCATAGTTTTAAAGGGTTACGTAACTGTGGCAACTAGTGACAGAAAAAGAGAAGAACGCCCATTTTTTACACTAATCATCGTCAACAGCATCATTACTGCCGAAAAACGTCCACTGCACAAGACACAGGCCTTTCCAAATGTGTAGAATGACTTGTCCTGCGCAACCCGCACTCAGCGAAGTCCCGTGACCTTCACCAGGTCATCAGTCCACCTTGCTACTACCCACGCTGCGCCTTCCGATAGGTGGTACTCGAGAACCTCTCCACCCCATCGGCCATCGGTTCTACGTTCAATGTGCCCCCACTCACTGCAAATAATCACAAGAACTTCTTCCGCAGCACCTGATTGTCCATGTGACGAAGTCTGGGACAAATGTCCCACTGTCAAATGTGACGGAGACTGGTGTCCTAAAACTAGGGACTCGCCCCAGTGGTGCCCGGTCGGAATAGTGTGCGATAAACCAAGATGCGTCTGTGGCTACAACAGGAAACGAGACTGGAAGACCGGCAAATGTATACCAATAACTGACTGCCGTAAGTGACCACAGAATGTTATAGATTTTATAAAATTTTATATTTAAAGCACTATATACTCGTACACGAGCGCTGCGATAAGGCAAAATATTAAAATATACTACTAGCTTCCGCCCGCGACTTCGTCTGCGTGAACTCGGGATAAAAGCTATCCTATATTTTAATCCAGGCTATATATACATATTTAATCTTCGTGCAAAATTTCATCCAAATCGGTTTAGCCGTTTAAGCGTGATTGAGTAACAAACATCCAAACATCTAAACTTTCGCATTTATAATATTAATGAGATTAGGAAATGTATTTTTTCGATCTATTTTATTTGTTATTATTTTTTTTTTTTTTGTGAACTGCCTGCACAAATAAGCTTTTCCGTTTAGTCCTGTGCTGACTGGTAGAGAAAGTCTAAAGGCTTAAAGTTCGCTTTTACTTTAACTTTATACTCATGCAAATAGTTTAAGTAAATAAATAACCGCGCTAGTATTTTTTCAAAAAACTTATGATGTACCTAATTAGAGAGAGAAAGACCAAAAAAAAACACTATTTTTATTTTTATTGTATTTTTTTCTAGGAGTTTTATGTTATTCCCACTGAAGAATCACGAGCTCTTTCGATACTATACGGCAAAAAGGGTAAAGTTTTTTTCATATTGTGTTACCATTTCCCATATGCCTGTTTATAGCGGTAACACAAAACGAAAGTTCAAAAATGTATGGACATTGTGAGATCGTTCTATCGTGAATCTGAGTAGAAATAACATAAAAAATTTCGAAAATTGCGGCAACTTTTTATAAGAAATGTTTATGTCATGTAAATAGTATTTATTGAATGAATTAAATGAATGATATCTTTTCAGCACCATTCAAATGCAACTGTAACGAAGAGTACCAACCTTGCTCACCGAGTTGTCCTGGGGACAAATGTGCCGAAAACAAGAAGCGGGTCTGTCCAAAGATTGGTATCATCGCGAACTGTAGGCCCCAATGTAGATGCACCAAAGGTTACTGCAGAAACAGCGATGGAAATTGTATCCCTTCTTGTGAATGTGAGTTTATTGCAATCTTAAGCTACCGTCCCATTTGCCCCAGCCGCAGCATACGCTCGTAGACCAACGCTGTAGTCCATAGCAGCTTAACCCTTTCAAGGCCAACGACTCACATCATAAGTCATGCCTCTAGGAACGATAGCTTCTACAGTGCGCTACGTGTAGCACGCGTAGTATTGCGTGGCCTCGAATGGGTTAGCACATTCACATTCAACTACTTCGTAGCGCCACGTAGAGCTATGCTCGTAGCCTATAACATGCGAAAACCCGTCAGTACAGGAAAGCAGCGGTACTAAAAGTAGGTGCAGACCCCTTAATTCTGTCCTGGCGTGCGGGAGCGGGAGGCAGATGATAACAAGGTGCGGGAGACGCGCGGGAGGCGATGCCGGGCGCCCGCACGCCGCCCGCGCCCCGTGGTCGTCCTTCCCCCGCTCCCGTACGCTGCGCAGGCGAGGACTCAGTTGAGCGGTTTACCTATACCTGGCACTGAAAGTGATAATGTCTGTATGTAATGTCTGAACGGAATTATTAATTGTATTGCACAACACAGTTAAATAATGCCTGTATAGTATAGTATGTTGGCTTTCCCGCCTTATAACGTTATAACTAGATTTAAACTTGATGTTAGCTCTTTTATTTATTTTACGCACACTATTAAGTAGCTTGATCGAAGACCATTGATGTCATTAGCTTCAGGAGAAACTATTCACTTTAGTTTGTATAAAAACATTACGTTTGAAACAATTTTAAGTAATTTTATCTTATTATTTATTAAATTGTTATTTATATTGAACACTTTCTATAATTCCATTGATATAAAGTTATATATTAGTTCAAATTCAACAGAGCGATTAGGTTCCAATTATCTTACGGTACTTTACTATGGTCACAATTTGACAACAGTGTCCTGTTTCACAAAGGTACAAGTTACTACAAGTCTAAAATAGTCTCGGTGTTGGTAAATCGGCTCAGTGTTACCAGTTTCAAAGTTGGAAAATTGTAACTTGTAGCTTGGTAAAACGGCTCAGAGTTGGTAGGATGTTGAGGGGATAATTTGTAAAGTTTATTACTATTATTATGTTAACAGGTGCTGCTAAATCCCAAGTTGAGGAGAGTTAAGCACCAAGAAGCAAAGCGCAGCGCAGCGGTCACCATCCAGAAACGTCGACAAAAACGACACTTTTTTAAATTTTTATTCCAATGTAACTTAAATAATACAAGGTACTCGGGAAACATAATCTTTTACCAGCGTATTCATGAAGATGTAAGAAAAAAGTCAATACAAAAAAAATTGCAATCTTAGCTGACTTTATTTCTAACCATCAGGAACATGTTTTTAAGGATTACTTCCGAGCAAATTGTAAAGCTAAAACCCTATTAAATAAATTTTCTTTCGGCAATTGGTTTATGTTTCATCCGACCATTTTACGTCATCATCTTCCATGGAGCACAGAAATGTACTCAAAAAACGCGTCCACCCACTCACTTGTTTCTGGCAACCAGAGTTGTCAACTTCGCACTCCCAAATCGTTGCCAAGGGGTTAGGAATATTTTTTAATAATGAAAATTCGAAATCAAGTGAGCGGTTACAGGGGAGTTGACAGGAAACTGATTATGCAAAAGGAGCTTTAGTGCTTTAAAAATTTTGATAGTTCCTGGAAAATGTTATTGCTAATTACAGTTTCATAAACTAGCTCCAAAAATGACAGTTTGTTATGCCCTAAGTGCTAACACGGATCCGAATAGATAGGTACATAATTATGGACTCGTGCTTAACATCAATATTATTCAAAGCTAAGTAGTATTCTTTCGGAAAATAACGTTTTCTATTCAGTAAACTATTATAAATAATAATAATAATTCATCTATTAAAAACTTATTTTACAGAATGATGGCTTAGTACTAAAAGATTATATTATGGGATACATTTCACGAGGGGCTGAACTAGAGGATACCCTGTGTTTCAGGCAGTAGGAAAGATCAGTATAACTATTTTAAACAAACTTGCAAACCATAAAAAATCTAAATTTAAATACAGTACAAAACTTAACAACTATACAAAGTATTTAGAAAATAAATCAAAAAATATTAAAAATTAATTTTTTTCTTAATTTTTTTATTGATGAGAGAGTATAGATCTAACTTAGCATTTAACCTGTGGTACCCAAGAAAACGTAAAATCTGGAGGAGAATACACAACTCCTATGTGAATTTTTAAGGCAAACAATATCTGTTCGGCCTTTACTACCGTGTTCAGCGTTGTACGGGGTTGCGGAGGGCTGTTTTAATAATTATGCTCAATATAAATAGTTGAAGTCTAGTGGGGTAGTAGGCCAGTCATATGTGACCAGAAAAATCGCTAAAATCGCAAGCTAACACCTAGTTCTGATTTTTTGATATGTTGTTAGGACCACTACCAGTACCGTAAATACAATTTTGCAGCTTCGAAAGACCTGTGCTAACTTTGCAGCACTCGAAAAACCGCGATATTTTCGCACTTTTTTTGGCATTCTCAATACACATGGCATAAACTATAGACTACTTCCAACGCTTTGATATGATACTTGAATGTGCTGCCCATTCTGCTCAGAAAACTAGAAGCATTTGGGATTCGTGGTTCTATTCTTACATGGTTTGACAGTTATCTGACAGATAGAAGCCAATGCGTTAAAGTCGGTGAATACGTTAGTGACATGAGATCAGTGCCTTTCGGTACCGCAAGGCAGCATTTTGGGTCCGATCCTTTTTCTTTTGTACCTTATTATTAACATTTCAACCATCCCAATACCGAATGCTGATGTCGTGTGTTACGCTGATGACACAGAAATTATTTTTCATGGCCAATCTTGGGAAAATGTTTACGACTGCGCTGAGCAAGGCATTTCGTTAGTGTCAAATTGGCTCAAGCAGAATCTTCTGACTTTGAACGCTAGAAAAATCTATTATTTATACTTTCACAAAACCTCTGCCTCAGCTCCAAAGCTCCAGCGTGACCTTATGGTTCACAGTCGTTATTGCCCAAGAAACCCAGCTTCAAATTGCAACTGCGACCACATATCAAAGGCAAGTGCAATGAAATACCTAGAAATTGTAATTGATGAAAAACTGAGCTTCAGGGAACATGTGGCGGTTGTTTCAGGACGTGTACGAAAGCTGATGTACACTTTTAAAATGCTCCGCGAGTCAGCCGACCATCGGCTGTTGAAAATTGTTTATCTTGCTCTGGGGCAATCAATTATAAATTATTGTATACTTGCCTGGGAAGGATCAGCCTCCACCGTTCTTTTAAAATTAGAAAGGGCACAAAGAGCGGTCCTAAAAGTAGCACTTTAAAAACCGATTAGGTATCCAACCACTGAACTGTATAAAGAGGCTAAGTGCTTAGCGTAAGAAAGATTTTCTTAATTCAAGTGATATCATATACACACAGATCTGTTTTAAATTCATCCGACTACAATGACTTGCTCAAAAAACGAATCTTTAAAATACCATCTATCGCCTTAAAAACTTCATTTGCACATCGTTTTTCTGATTTCCTGTATCCACATTTATACAACAGTTTAGTGAAACTTTATAGAGAAACACTCCATTGTCGAAGTAAAGAGGTTATTGACGAGGGTTTTAATGGATTTATCATATATTAGACACTGAACAGGTTTTAAAGGTAAAACTTTGACGCCCATACGTACACAAACTTACACATACACATACACATTCACACATACACACAATATTTGCATGACTAGTTTTTAGTTTCTTTTATTTGTTTGATAATTCATTTTGGTTGATTTTATAGAGATTATTATTATGAGAGGGATTCGTAAATTATAATTCCCAAATATTTTGTTTTAGAAGTGCTATTTATCGCTGGGCATATACATCGGCTATCTGTGGAGTTCTGATAGTTGTGTGCATAGAGCTTATGATTGCTTGTGGTCGAGGATTTGCGCTTGGAAAATTTTATAAAGTTAGTCTTTTCCGAGTTAAGTGTTAGTAGGTGATGCTGAAGCCAGTTAGTTACAACATTAAGTCCGCGCTCAGCTGTGCGTACGTATGTATATACGTACGTGTTTCATCTGTTGATTTTGCAGAAAAAAGTAGGACAGTGTCGTCAGCGTAGGAAATAATTTTGCCAACTGTCTATTTTTAGATTACACAGGTCATTTATATAAATTAAAAATAGTGTGGAAGATAAAATGCTACCTTGTGGGACCCCAAAAGAGGTATTTTTTAGGTCAGAGCTGATAACGTTATCTGTTTTTATGCACTGAGAACGCCCATCTAGGTAGTCTGCAGAGTTTCAGGTGGATTCCTCATATACCAAGCGTTTCTAGTTTATAAAGTAATGTTGACGTGGAAACCGTACCGAAAGCTTTGGCAAGATCCAGAAATATCCCAATTGTCTGATTACCCTTGTCGAGTTCCTGGAAAACGTAGTGAGTCAATTCATGTATATGATAGGCTGTGGATAACTTGGACCTAAAACCAAACTGATTCTTTGAAAATATTGCGTGTTTTTCTAAATATTGGACGAGTCTAATTGATGATTTTTTCTAGTCGATGGTAATATAGAAATAGGTCTATAATTTGTTATTTGTGCTTTATTGCCAGATTTGTAGACAGGGACGACAATGGTTTTTTGAGACATTTGAGAAAGATTCTTTCAGAGAGGCACTTTTGTAAAGCATGGGTTAGGGGTGGAACCAGGATGTGCCTGAAATCCTTTAGAATTTTGTTTGAAATGCCATACCAGTACAATGAAAAAACATCTGCAATGCTGCTGGATATTCAACAGTATGCCGAGTTTGAATTCAAGCCGGCTAGTCGAAGAAAGACTTACGAGTATTCATGCACCAAGTTACTCCGTTAATCCATACTAATATTATACATGCGAAAATGACGTACCAAACTCTTATCAGTACTAATATTATAAATACGAAAGTGTGTCCTACCGTCCGTCTATCTATCTATTTGTCTGTCTGTCTGTTACCTCTTCACGCTTAAACCGCTCAACCGATTTAGATGAAAGGGCATTGACTAACCTTTTATGAGAAAAAAATACGTTTTTTTTTTTGCAGTGGCCAAGGATGTTTTTTTAATAATCGTTTAGAGGACCTCTTAATACGCATAAATATATAAAATTAAACGCGTTAAACAATATCGGAGCCGAGATGTTAAAGTTTGATGTTTTGTTTATAACTTTTCAATATTGACCTGTGAAAATATATATTGCAAATATCTGGGCTCCGATACATTTTAGTGTATTACATTTCATAACAAAATATGTTTGTTTTGAGTAGATCTATTATATTATATTATAATCTACCGCTTTAACGAATTGTAACAATTCCCCCCATCCACGACGCCTTCTTACAGTTATAAACCTAAAAACTACCTAAACCTATGCAGCTTCTCACCGACGCTTGAGAACGCGGGATAATTTGTAATAAGCTCTATTGAGATGTAAAACCCTATTCCTTCGTTAAGCTCTAACACGACTACTGTAATTTGCATTCTATCGACTTATTTATTAAACCTACTTTTAATGCGTGTTTTATTACTAATACCTGTAGTTTGGCCAGTACGTGATCGAATAGTAGTAGGATCCCTAAGTGTTGTGTACCGTAATAATCCAGGTCCTTTTATGAAAGCTAGGCAGGTTTTGGACTCTTCATTAACATAATTAAAGCTAGCCTATCAGTACATAAATTGACTTAATTATACCCTAGCTTCAACTACTAATCTCCTAGTTCTAATTATAATAAAGTCCTAAGTATGAAAGTATAAGTTCATTCGATGAAGAATTATTATAAAATAATTCTGTTTGTCGTTCATTATTGGTAGTTACATTATGGATGATAATTCTATGTCACTCATTATATTATTAGTATAAATATTTTTATTTTTGGGTAGAAAATCCCCTACCTCCTATTATCCGTCCGGTTGAACGAGAGAGCAGCTTTTTAGAATCTATAGCAAGTAGATTATTTATTTAAACCTATTACGAGCTAGTTGTCTACCCTAGTAATTGTATTTTAAACCAAAGTTCTAAACGACGGTTTGTGTGGTAATTCTTTTACTCACACATAGCTACTCACTCGTTTGGATGAGGACTGGACGGCCTAACAATTTACCTACCTAGTTACCTAAGAGTTTAAGACCCAAAGGACGAATCTACCAGCGTTTCCAACCTAACGGTCTGTCTAGAGAGAAACACCGAAACTATCTCAACAGACATCTTTTAACGTTAATAAATGTTGTATTTACAACTTATGTGGCCAATATATACCTAAGACCATTCTATACCGATGTCATTGGTGTAGTGTCAATGTAAACCGTACCCTACATGTGAAATATTCTACCTAAATCGTACTTTGAATGAATAATGTCCACTCAAGACAGTAATTTGCCTTAGATGGAGAACAGCTACTCCTGATAGTATAATGCCTAAAATGAAGGGTATCCATTCATGATAATAAGATACTTTAGGTGGATTTGATGAACTGCTTCGCCTGTCATCAATCCCAGACTTATTCCATCTTTCTGGAACAATTCTGATATCTCATTGTCATAAATAGAATCGTTACCTTTCTTTGATGTCTATTAATTGTCACACCGTTATAATATTTCACATGTATTCCACGGCAACTTGACACTCCTTTGACCACTTAATACTCTTAACTTAATCTCAGTTTCATTTATAAAATATACCTTTTTTAAATCCTATTGGAATAGTAACCTTAAGTCAAACAAGTTCTTGAAATATTTTTAATTACAGGAGACATAGTTATAAGCCTATCACCCCATAACGCGTGAATTTAGCCCTACATCTACCCCAGTCCCTATTCTGCTTACCTCTCGAACCATACCTTAGTTCAGAGGCAAGAATGTATCCCAAGGTAAACTGTAAGTAGTTCAGTCGGCAAAACTGAGGTACCAAAACTAGCGGCCTGTGTATTTGCTTCCCCACGCCGCGACCGTAGTCAAAAGGGAATACGGCGTGTAAAGCGACCTATCTGGAAATAAGTCTAGTATATTTACAATTATATAATGCTGAACGACCCCTCAGGCATCCGATCGATTTCAACGAGCGGAGTATCCTCCTGTGCTTATCACATGAATGACCAAGCCACGTTTACGTCGTCAGATGTGCTGAGAGACGTGAGGGCCCCATTAAGGGGTTTCGTCTCCTGTGTTGGTAAAAAGGTAGACGCCAGACCACACCTCAAATCTGGTAACTACGGACACGGAGTCAACCCGGGTTGACACCGTTAGGTGGGGATGACTCCGCAGAAATACTGATCTTGGCCGCGTTCTGGCTGATTTAGGCGATTAGAATGAAACCCCAACTCAATTTCGGAATCAATCACTCAAACATAACCGATCTCTCGGTAGCCTAGATAATCAGCTATGTTTGATTAACCATAAAAGCCCCCGGATGTCCGTAGTGACAAATATGGTCTAGACTGTATTTCGAAACACTAACCCTAACTTAGTCCCAAAAACAATCACTCAAACATAACCGATCTCTCGGTAACCTAGATAATCAGCTATGTTTGATTAACCATAAAAGCCCCCGGATGTCCGTAGTGACAAATATGGTCTAGACTGTATTTCGAAACACTAACCCTAACTTAGTCCCAAAAACAATCACTCAAACATAACCGATCTCTCGGTAACCTAGATAATCAGCTATGTTTGATTAACCATAAAAGCCCCCGGATGTCCGTAGTGACAAATATGGTCTAGACTGTATTTCGAAACACTAACCCTAACTTAGTCCCAAAAACAATCACTCAAACATAACCGATCTCTCGGTAGCCTAGATAATCAGCTATGTTTGATTAACCATAAAAGCCCCCGGATGTCCGTAGTGACAAATATGGTCTAGACTGTATTTCGAAACACTAACCCTAACTTAGTCCCAAAAACAATCACTCAAACATAACCGATCTCTCGGTGGCCTAGATAATCAGCTATGTTTGATTAACCACAAAAGCCCCCGGATATCCGTAGTGACTAATATGGTCTAGACTGTATTTCGAAACACTAACCCTAACTTAGTCCCAAAAACAATCACTCAAACATAACCGATCTCTCGGTAGCCTAGATAATCAGCTATGTTTGATTAACCATAAAAGCCCCCGGATATCCGTAGTGACTAATATGGTCTAGACTATTTTGAAACCACTTACCAAACATGCCCAATTCCAGAGGGTAGCCCTGGCAAATAAGGCATGTTTGATTTAGCCATATAAACCTTATAGAATATATTCGATAAGTTAGATATAACTTGGCCCTAATTCCCACTTTAAATTCACAAATGACTATAAAATCGTAAAATAGTAAATGACTCATAATTACGAGGAGAGTTTCCCCACAACGACAAGCCATCCACCATAATCAAGATAACACACCAATAATTTCACAGCCTAACAGTCAGGGACGCTATGCCAGTCCGGGTGCCGAGAATTGAATGCCGCAGCCGTCCCCGTTCCTCCCTTTTAAATCCCTCATACTACTCCGACATCTTCCTATCCCCGCCGTTCCGAGACACCACCGTTCCTGTTAACCGTTTATATCGGTCCTTAATCTGAAAATCTTAAATTATTTTGTAAGATTATTATGATATTAATTAATTTTATCATTTGACATGCAAAAGTGCCCCTGCGACCCATTCGTAGAATAAATAATTGCTCTATTGATTGATTTACAATAGTATCATCATTAGCTTTGAAACACCTAACCTCTTTGATAATAAGGTTAAAAATCCGTTGTACGTATTCACGCGCCAACTCTGGTATGCAATAAACACGTGATATTATTCGCACCTTCCCCCGCCACTGGTCGTATCGCCCATTTAATTAAGCTCCCAATGCTCTAGCTATTAAGATGGAAATTCGTATGGTCGCCCTACGCTTCCAGCCATGACGCGATTGCCAGGGTAGAAATATTACTTTGGTATCCATATTGTAAAGGATTGTTATAAGCCTAGTTCATATCGCACTATTATAAACCCTTGTACCCATTATCATGAAATAAACTCATACAATATTCTTAAATGAAATAAGTTTCCGATACTGACTATTTACACGTCTGAATGCTAGCCTAATTGATTCCTTCCTTCCTTTTAACTATTAAGTAAATTTCCCAACTTTGGGTAAGAAATAAAAGCTTGTCATCCTCTTTTCCCTCTACAACAATAGTTATATAATCTGATGCTTTATTTATACAGATACACACCGACGAGCATGCCCATTCTGTTACAGAATGGCCGCTCATCTAAAAAATTACAACATTTTTACCGCAACCCTTTTGGAGATAGCTTGAATTCCGGGAGATGGGTTAAAGTAGAGGGGTGAAAGTTTGTATGGAGTTACGGATATAAACGAGTCCCCACACGGACGGAGTCGTGGGTAGAAGCTAGTAAACAAATAAAGTTATATAAATAAACAGTGGAACGAGCTTATATTGCCAACAGTTTTATTGTTGAGAGTCTTCTAATGAGCCGTAACACGGAAGATGTATCTTGTGTGTGTAGTTCATGAGTCTCTACAGCCAGCTTATGTATCCGTCAGATGTACCCTAATATTGCATTGTCATTAAACTTGCATAAGTACGCTAAAATTCTGCACAATCCGATACCAGTAAGTAGCTGAAAAATTTGCACGTTTTGTATCAATTAATGCATCATCATCATTCTCCTAGCGTTGTTCCCGGTTATGCCCCTAAAGGAGCTCGGGGTCCGCTTTGACACCTAATCCCAAGATTTGGCATAGGCGCTAGTTTTACGAAAGCGACTGCCATCTGACCTTCCAACCCAGAGGGAAAACTAGACCTTATTGGGAATAGATCGGTTTCCTCACGATGTTTTCCTTCACCGAAAAGCTAACGGTAAATATTCCGTACATAAGTTCCGAAAAACTCATTGGTACGAGCCGGGATTCGAACCCACGACCGCTGCTTGACAGCCGCATGCCTGAACCACTAGGCCACCGTAGCTTCATCAATATCAATTAATGCATAAGTATCGAAATAAGAGCTTTTAAAAATGTTTGCGACACAGAACCAGTTTGGATGACGTGCTTTTGAGAAGGTTAGGCGTCTTTTATATCGAATGTTGATTATATATAACTGTCGCAATTAGGTATAAGTTAGGGTAGATTTGTATTAGATAATAAGTTAATCAGATCTCGCATATTTCCTTTTAATTTACTTTCTTTTATTTACTATCGTTTGTTATAATTTGCCTTACCACTTAAGAAAAATGATTGTACCTAGTTATAAGATTGTTATTTATAAATAAAGGGATGTCGTAGTTGGTCCATGGTATTACACATAAACAATACACAGGTATAATCGGCCGCCTATTCTAGCGGCCGCTCCGACTAAGTGACGGACAGGCGAGGGTTTTAATACCACCGCCCGCCCGGCATTCGGCACTTCACCTCAACGAGACTTACTTTTGACTGACCTCAACTCTTTAGCCTCCCTAGGTCCTTCGGTCATCGTGGCCGGGGACCTAAATAGCAAGCATATTAGCTGGGGTTGCGTAGCAACCAATCCCAACGGCAATCGGCTTCACCACCTCTTGATCGACAGCCTCCCTTTCGATCTCCTCGCTCCCTTAGAACCGACTCACTTCCCTCATAACGTAGATCATCGACCTGACATACTCGACATAGCACTACTAAAGAACGTAGCGTTAACTCTGCGTTCTATAGAAGTGTTACACGAACTAGACTCGGACCACAGGCCAGTCCTTTTGAGACTAGGCCCTCACCCCAATAGTACTCCCCGAACCAGGACACTCGTGGACTGGGATAAGGTGCAGTCAGGTCTCTTACAGACGGATCCCCCCCTGCTTAGAGACATCCCAGACAATATAACTACAACCGAACAGACAGACCAAGCGATCGATTCTTTCACCAACTACCTCAACGCTGTACGAAGCGAGGCCTCAAGGGAGGTGTCGGCGGAGGACATCCAAAACCGACCCCTACCTAGGGAACTGAGAGAGTTAGTGACAAGGAAAAATCGCGCCATCCGCACCTACTCAAATCACCCTTCTGCCGAAAATCGACAAATCCTGAGAGACTTGTCTAACGAGTCTAAACAGAGAATTGCCGAATTTCGGGAGAACTCGTTCAGGGATCTGATGGGGGAGATAACGCCTAGTCATCTGGCTTACTGGAAACTAGCGAGATCTCTCAAATCCGATGCCTGTTGGACCATCCCTCCCTTGGATCGACCGGATCACTCAACCCCCGCGTTCGAGGACAGTGAGAAAGCCGAATGCCTTGCGAGTAGCCTAGAGTCCCAATGTTCGCCCAATCTCCTCCACACCGACGAAGCCCATATTAGCAGGGTCGATTCCGAGGTGGACAGGAGATCGCGTCTCCCCGTAACTTCACCCATTTTACCGGTGTCGGTTAAGGAAGTCAGTGACCATGTCAGGCGTCTCCGTATTAGGAAGGCTCCGGGTGCGGATGGTTTATCCAATCGCATCCTGAGACTTCTCCCCGAAACCCTCCTCCTCCTTTTGGTTGGCATCTTCAATGCCGCGCTGACCAATGCCCACTTTCCAGCCGCGTGGAAATGTGCAACGGTCATAGGGATAGCGAAGCCCGGAAAACCCCGGACCTCGCCTGCCTCTTATAGGCCGATCAGCTTACTTAGCTCCCTTGGAAAGCTATATGAGCGGATCCTACTCACGAGAATTCTCAGATTTACGGCTGAGAATAACCTCCTCATCGATGAGCAGTTCGGCTTTAGATCCGGACACTCATGCGTCCAACAGGTGCACCGCGTCACGGAGCATGTGTTGGACGGCTTCTCTCGATTCCAGGGGCTCAAGACCGGTGCGATCTTTCTCGACGTAGCGAAAGCCTTCGATAAGGTCTGGCATAACGGACTGGTATACAAGTTATACCAGCTCGGTATACCGGACAGACTCGTACTCACCATACGAGATTTTCTCAGTGATCGAAGCTTTCGATACCGACTGGAGGGAACGTTCTCGGACCCACACCCCATCCGGGCCGGAGTCCCGCAAGGCTCCGTGCTCTCACCCACTCTCTACTCGTTGTTTACGAACGACATTCCCAGGCACCCTAAGGTGCATCTGGGGTTGTTTGCGGACGACACCGCGCTCTTTACGACCCATTGTAAGTACGCTACTATCCGGCGATACCTCCAAGAGGCAACCACCGACCTAGGCCGTTGGTTTAATCTTTGGCGTATCGAAGTCAACCCGGAAAAAAGCACTGCAATAGTCTTCCACCCGTCTGACTGCATTAGCACAGAAAGGCGGGCGGCCCCGATCCAGATGTTTGACCGACCCATCCCCTGGGTCAATGAGGCCAAATATCTTGGAGTGACCCTCGACAGGAAACTGACCTTCCGTAGCCACATCCGTAGGGTACGCAACCGCGCGTTGTTCGTTCTAGGAAGGCTTGGGCCGATGATCAACAAGTTTAGTAAAATGTCACTTAGAAATAAGCTGACACTCTACAAGACTTGTATTCGTCCAATCATGACATATGCAAGTGTAGTATTTGCTCACGTGCCTATGTCATCGCTCAAACCGCTTCAGGTCATTCAGAATCGTTTCCTCCGTAGGGCGACTGGTGCCCCGTGGTACCAATCGAACCTCAGCCTGCACCACGACATGGGGATTAGCACCATGTATGGTTTCTTTAAGCAGGCTGCCAGACGTTATTTTGACAACGCTCCCCACCATAGGAATCCGCTAGTTAGGAAGGCTGCTGATTACGCTCCCATCCCTCCCCCCTCAGTCGTTACTCGGCGCTCACTGATTAGGGGCCGCACGGTCCGGCGTCCTAGGCACACACTCACGGACCCGGACGACGAAATCACAGCGTCCATCGAAAGATGGAACGCTGCGCTTTCGGCGTCCATCCCATCGCGTACACTTCGGCGTTCCCGCCGGCGGGGACGTCCACCGCGAATTCACGACAACACAGACACATACAGCCCCTATTCGTCCCGGTACCGCCGCATACCGGGTAGAGTCAGTCCGACCCAGGTCGGGCCTAGCTGAGTTTCTTGCTGGACTCTTCTCAGCTAGGCTAGGTTTTAGCGAACCAGCGATAAAACTCCCAGTAGTTCGACACCACTCACACCCCAGATTCGGTTGATACCGTTCAACCAATCTCACTGGAGCGCAAACTCGTAGAGTATTCCAGTGTACAAACTTTCCCGCGTGGTCGTGCCGGAGGCTCCCCCTGGATTTTCCCCAGGCTACCCTCCAACCATGCAATTCGACCGCTATATTGGGTCCGTCCTATTATAGCCACAGTCAGGTTCAAAAAAAAAAAAAAAAAAAAAAAAAAAAAAAAAAAAAAAAAAAAAAAAAAAAAAAAAAAAAAAAAAAAAAGCATTCGGCACTGCTCACTACATCACAGCCGCCGAGACATCACTCACCTCTCCCCAACTGCGCCATGTGAAATCTTCATAAGTTGTTTTTATTACTTCAAGACCCGGTAATCCCTCTATGGAAAAGATTCAAGATTCAAGATTCAAAGATTTATTTGTCCAACATAGGTAGATTAGGTATTACATTTTTATGAGTATCACTATGTGGTACCTTTCGGCATACAAATATTGTTTTTTTTTTTTTTTGTATCATGCTTGACTACATGCAGCATGCTTTACAAATAATTAACATTCGGTAGGTCCTCAAAATTTTTGAAAATATACATAATTAAGTTCGCAGTCAGTTACAGAAATAGTAATATTATGTAGTCAAAATTATTAAAAAAAATATAAAAGTATAATAGTATGTAGTAATTCTTAATTAAGTGCATATGTCAGTTAAAAATTCATTTATCGTATAATAAGCTTTCCCTAATAGAAATTCTTTTAATAGTTTCATATCAACAGCATTTTCAACTTTTCCAACAATAGTCTGTGGTAGTTTATTAAAAATCTTGTGGGCCATTCCAAGTATGCTTTTTTGTAATAATGCTGTATTACTTGAAATTGCTCTTATTTTATTTTGTAGGCGAACACTTTTAAATTTACCAAATTGGTTTCGATTTTGGATCACAAAATTTACTATTTCATATATGTACAGACAAGGTACAGTAAGTATTTTTAACCGAATAAAATGTGGTTTGCATGAGTCACGCTGTTTGATTCCACAGATTGACCGCATACATTTTTTTTGGGCTTTAAATGCATTTTCCCGATTTGTAGAATTACCCCAAAAAATTATACCATATCTTAAGGTGGAAGTAACATATGCGTGGTACGCCGTTAGTACAGATGCCTGATTGGACACTTTTTTTAAATTGTATAAGGCATATGAAAATGTACTAAGTTTTTTACATATATTGTCAATTTGGTTTTTCCACGTCAACTTATTGTCTATGCTTAGCCCTAAAAAACGACTTACATTAGTTTCATTTATTTTATGTCCTTTATAAGCTATATTTAAACTAGTTGGCTGCAATTTTTGTCTAAATGTCATTATATTTGTCTTATCCAGATTAATTTTCAAATTATTAATTGTCAACCATTGTATAATTACATCTAATGTTTTATTTATGTCTGCTTCATATGTTTCTAAATTTTTGGCTGCGAATACCACTGTACTATCGTCCGCGAAAAGAACCATAGGGTGTTCGATAGCTCTTGGTAAATCGTTTATGTAAATCAAAAACAATAGAGGCCCTAATACACTTCCCTGAGGCACTCCGTAGAGAACGTCTCTGCGGTCAGAGGTGTAGATTAGTTCTGTTTTTGTTTCTAAGGACAATCTTTTTATTTGTGTCATTTGTTGTCGATTACTTAAGTAGGATTTTATTAGACTATAGATGTTGCCACGTACTCCATAAGCATACAATTTGTTTACAAGACTATTATGATCCACAAAGTCAAATGCTTTAGACATGTCCATGTATAAAGCACACACAGGGACTTTTTTATCCATATTTGTTATTACACTCTGCAGCAAGTCAAATATTGCCATATTTATTGTTTTTTCCTTACGAAATCCTTTTTGTTCCTTGGAAAATAATTTTTGACTTTCGAAGTATGTGTATAAACTATTGTATAAGACTTTTTCAATTATTTTAGAATATATAGATAACAACGCAATGGGCCTATAATTAGCAATGTTATTTTTGTCATCTTTTTTGTGAAGGGGTCTTATAACAGAAATCTTAAGATATTCAGGAAATGTGCCATGTTCTATACATAAGTTAATAATATAGCTGAGTATAGGAGAGATAACATGACATGCTCTTTTTATTATTTTAGTGTGTATACCATCAAAACCGACACTATTCGTATTTTTTAGGCACCGTATTATTAATTTTATGTCATCCGGAGTGGTGGGCTGCATAAACATTGAATTGCTATGAGATGTCATTGTATTCATTTTGTTGTAATTATTGTTGTCACTAGACTGATTCAATCGATATATTTGGTCAATGAAATAATTATTAAAAGCTTCAGCAATACGTTTTGGGTGTGTTATAACATTACCATTCAATGTGACTTTTTCAATGTTTTCTACAGGGTGCTTAGCCTTGGAATTATTAATAACTTTCCAAGTTGCTTTTGTCTTATTATTGGATGTTTTTATATAATGGTCATTCTGTGCCTTTTGTGTCAAATTAATTATTTTTGCAAGTCTCTTGGAATAACATTTAAATAACACCTTACTCTCAGGAGCTGATGACAGTCTATATTTCCACAACATTTCTCTTTTTCGTCTACAGCAGAGTCTGATCCCTTTAGTGATCCATTTAGGCTTACAGGTGTTGGTAATTTTTACTTTCTTAGTTGGAAAACACAGGCTGTAGAATAATGTAAATAATTCAATAAAACTATTAAACGCTGCATTTGGGTCATTTGTAGTAAAGACATCATTAAAAGTGAGATTGTTCAGACAATTTATAAATTTCTCAATATTTTCTTCACACATATCTACTTTTTTTATATACCAATGTGTGAGAGAACAAGTTTTCTTTACCGGACATTTAAGTAATTGTGCTGTGTGGTCCGAGAGAGCAAGTTCCAATACTTCTGTCTTGCTTCCTCTGATATTGTGGATAATATTATCGATACATGTTCCACTACACAATCGGGTTGGCTGAGATATACCTAATTTCAAGTTATAGCCATGTAAGAGATTTTCAAAATCCTTACATTGCGTATTTCTTTTGAGGGTATCAATGTTGAAATCGCCACATAGTATTATCTTTTTCCTGGTATAACAAATTTTATTTAATATAGTATCTAGTTTATTAAGAAATAGATTGATTGCCCGTGAACAGTTATTAGGGATTCTATAAATACAGAGTAAGATAATACCATGATCAGTCAATTCAATGCATGTGCACTCTATAACATTTGTGATTGCGGTTTTGTTGACTTCATTTAAAATATTAAATTTTAGTCCATTTCGTACTAATATGCAAGATCCCCCATTCCTATTTTCTCTTGTGAAACAAGATGCTAATCTATATTTTGGAATGGTCAAATGTACTTCGTCACCTGACTTCATATTATGTTCTGTAATACAGATAACGTCGATTTGTTTTCCAGTTTCCTTTAGCTCTTGTAAATGAACACATAATATGTTTGCTTTGTTTATAATTCCATTTATATTTTGATGAAGAACATATATATTATTGTAGGTGACAAGTTCATTTTTTGCATTCCCATTAATATCTGGATTATTTGACATCGGACAGTGGTTATTCATAAAAAAGTACAATTATTACTATTATTATTATAGAATGCTTCGTTTACACATCTTAATATCTTGTTTATACATTGTGCTAGCTTGTATTTACCTCTGTAGTTAAGTTTATTGCCATTATTTTGGAAATCAGTTTTTCCGAAATAAATAGTGCTAGGTTGAAGCCATACATGTGACAAGTTGGTAAATTTACTATGTATAGCAGAGTTTAACTTATTTACAAAATTGTTGTAGTGTTCGGAGGAATAGTTTATAGAATAGGGTATGTCACAGATTATAACATTAGTATGTATAGATTTTTTTACAGTATCCTCTAAAAAATTTAGTATAGTCTTTAGTGGCGTGGCGTTGTAGTCACTGCCTCCGCACATTATGATTAGACAGTCACTTTTTTTGAAATCAATTATCTTATTTTGCACATTTTGCAACACTCGCTCAGTAGTTCCGTGGTGTATTATGTCTGCAGAGAAGTCATAGTCATTCCTTCTTATCTTAGAGAGAGGTAGTAGTAATTCAGCACCGTGGAAGTCCGAAAGAAGCAGTAGTTTCGGCTTGTGTGATTTATTTACAGTGTCTGCTGTGTCCTTTCTTTTATGGATGGAACTCTGTTCACATACCGTTTGATTTTTTGCTGACGTTGAGTAGCTTTTATCAGACGATGAGTTTTCAACAATCTTTTGTTCTAGGCGTTGAGCAGCTTTTTGCAAGGCTTTGGTAGACTGCTGAATGCGTGAAAGAGTTATTTCTTTATTTATTAATGCATCAGATTTCCGCTTGATTGTTTTGTTCGTTGACAATAAATTACTGATTTTAGTTTGCAATGTTTTTATTGTTCTATTTAGTTTCATTACCTCTTTTTCTAGTTCCTTTATTTTATTTTCAGATTCTGTATTTTTAGATTCCATATTTGTGTCTGTCACTGAGTGCTTTAACGTGTTATTGGACAAATGGAGCGATTTCGAAAGAGTATTGTCCTTTAGTAGTGTGTTATATATACTAGTCTTTTTTTTGTAGGCATCAACTTGTTTCAGCAAACAACTATTCTCAGTATTTAAATTCTGAATTTCCTCATGGGCGCTCGATAGCTCAAGTGTGAGATCTTCTATTTGCATCTTTAAGGCAACTGTTTGTGAAGATTCTAAAAGAGATGTGCTTGGGAGACTTCGTGGGCTTTCGTATGTGCTTAGATCTCTAAGTGTGGAACTCATAATATCGTTATCTGCGAAACTCTGACAGATATTATCTTGGGAACTCGATCTTTTAGGAAAATTTTTCCTTCTAGTGATGTTGTCCGGGGATTTTGTCTTTGAGGTATTACTTATTGGTTTATTGAATGTCTTCGTTTCAGCTTTTGGAGATTTTGTCTGACAACATATACATTTCCAAAATGTTTTTTCTTCATTTGTCATTGATCGAGATTTGCTTAAATAATTTTTTCCCGCACATTTTAGGTCAAAACATTTGCAACAATTAGAGCATTTCATAAAGTCCTTCGTTTTTATTGTCATCTTACATTTGTAGCATGCAGTAGGTTTATTTAATGGTAACGGCGTCATTTTTGTGATAGTTTAATGTTATGTAACGTAACACAAAGTATTGAGTTTTTTTCACTAAATCTTGTCTCTTCGTAAACGCTAACTAACAAAGTTTCTGAACGAACGCGCTGTGTTTTGACGTTATCGGCTGTCAGCTGTCACTTGTCAAGTCGTCGCCGCTCGCCGTCGATGCGCGTGCGCGATCAGCTGGTTTATTTGATTACCGTGATTTTTAAGATATATTATGACGAATATTGTCTGTTAATTTGAAATTCTCTCTGTGTGAGTGTATTAACATAAAGTACAGTTCTCTTCGTCATCCGATTTATACGTATTTTACGGAAAATAGCTCACCGAAATGTTCTTCGGTGATTATCCGAGTAGTGCAGTGATGGTTCCATGTTTTTATGCACTTTCGTTCACTTAATATGTAGGTTTTATCAAGGTTTGTGATTATTAATTACGCAGTTAAGTAATACAGTTCTACTCTGACAGATGTCACACACACACTGTACAGTAAAAGTAAAAGTTAAAATACAGTCCACATCTAACAATGGTACTTCGGAGCCCGGATCAATAAAGAAGAAGTTTTAAATCAGCACTGCGAGCTACAATCAACACCCTCGGTTGAGTATTAATTTATTCCCGTTGGTGATTGCTTCAACAGCCAAGCCCGAGTACGTAATTCTCGGCGGCTGCATCGTGCTACCATCAACACCCTCGGTCGAGTATTAATTTATTCCCGTTGGTGGTTGCTTCAACAGCCAAGTCCGAATGTGTTTTGGCGGCTGCAACGCGCATCAATCAACGCCCTCGGTCGAGTATTAATTTATTCCCGTTGGTGGTTGCTTCAACAGCCAAGTCCGAATGTGTTTTGGCGGCTGCAACGCGCATCAATCAACGCCCTCGGTCGAGTATTAATTTATTCCCGTTGGTGGTTGCTTCAACAGCCAAGTCCGAATGTGTTTTGGCGGCTGCAACGCGCATCAATCAACGCCCTCGGTCGAGTATTAATTTATTCCCGTTGGTGGTTGCTTCAACAGCCAAGTCCGAATGTGTTTTGGCGGCTGCAACGCGCATCAATCAATGCCCTCGGTCGAGTATTAATTTATTCTCGTTGGTGATTGCTTCAACAGCCAAGTCCGAGTGTGTCTCGGCGGCTGCACCGTGATACAATCCACGCCCCGGTCGAGTATTAATTTATTCCCGTCGGTGGCTGCGTTTACTAACCCTCCCGGCCGCCTCACGGTGCCAAAAGGCCAGGAGGTTAAGTACATAGGGAATTAGGACGTAGGCGTTGCCTTTTGCGGCGTCTACTTAGGTATTAGGTAGGATTAACGTAGGGAACCCCCTCTCGTGCAAGATGTCAGTCCCCGGCGGGATCAACACCCGCTCCAGAGCCAAGCTGCCGGAAGAGAAGACGCCTGCATCAGGAGACACCACTACCAACACCACCAATACATGGAGCAAAGGTAACGGCAACAGCAATGACACGAGCGGAAATTCGAACAGCGTAGCCGCACCCGTCCCCCAACCCGGTCCGTCCACGGGGGATCAGAATAGGAAGGAGCTCGATTCCCAACCGGCCAAAGGGAATGAGCCCAATAAGGTACAGTCGCGCCAAGCGAACAGCACGCGAACAGTAGTCAACCAGGACAGTAGCAGTCAAATAACCGTACTTATGGCTGAGCTAGAAGTCCGTAGAGCCGAGCTCGAAATCGCGCGTTTAACGGCCGCCGCGGCGAATAGTAAATTACAAATCGCCCGCATCGAAGAGGCGGAACGGTCCGCCGCGGGCTCGGCCGCCGGGACCCGAGAGCGATGCGAGGACTGGGTAGCGTCCCATATAGAAAGTAGGCATCACCGGGAGAACGTGCATATCAATGCGGAAAATGTCGGGTCGCGACCGCGGGCTAACATCCACTCAACGGATGTGGCCGCTCGACTTCCCTACGCCCTTATGGCAAACAGGCAGGTACCCGAGCTACCACCGTTCGACGGCAACCTAGCCGAGTGGATCGCCTTCCACGCGGAGTTCGAAGACTCCGCCCCAGGCTTCACTAATACTCAGAACGTTAGTAGAATTAGGAAAGCGCTGCGAGGAGACGCTCGGATAGCCGTCAAAGCGATAATGTATACGGTCCGCGATCCGTATGAAATTATAGACGCCCTAGAGCGCCACTTCGGCGACCCTGAGGAGATAATATTAGCCGAAATTCGCAATATAAAAAAAATGCCTCGATTGGCCGAAGATTGCAGCAACATCGTTATGTTCACTAGCCACGTAGCCAATACCGTAGCGACTATACGAGCGCTACGGCAGGACAAGTATTTGCACGCGCCCGAATTGGTGAATAAAATCTCAGATAAGCTGAACATCATTATAAGGTACGAATGGGCTAAATATAAGCAAATAAACAGTAGCATGCCCGACCTGGTAGCGATGGCCAGCTTCCTAAGTGAAATTAGCATCACGGCAAAGCGCACGCACAACAGACAGCATAACAAGCGAGGTAACGCAAATACAGTCGGCCGCGATTATAAGGAAAAACCGCGCCCCCGCGGGCTCACAAGAGAGGCGAGCGCTCGGTCGTGTGCTAGCAATTACTCCCAGGATAGTAGCGATTCGGAATCAGGCGACGATGCCTATGAACAAATAGATCGGCCACACACCGTGGCGGCCGTAGGCAATCAACGGGACTTCAAAAAACCGGCGAAAAAACCAACGCGGCCGAGAGCGCCGCCGACTGTACCGTCGGTAACGCTTTCGGCAAATGAATGCGGAATATGTAAAGGCGGCCACAAGGCCGCCGCATGCGCCGATTTTGTGAAGTTCCCCGTAGCCGATCGATGGGAGTCGGTAAAGAATGCAAAACTCTGTTTTAGGTGTTTAGAGATAAATCACAGGCGCCCAGTAAAGTGCAAATACGTGGCTTGCGGAGTCAACGGTTGCGAGGCGGGTCACCATAAATTGTTGCACGGGTTATCAGCCGTGCCACAGACCGCACACGCGAACGTAGGCAATGTAAGCCACGCGACAAGGGCCAATACCTATTTAAAAATAGTCCCCATAGAAATGATAGGACCCCTCGGGACAGTGTGCACTTACGCCCTTCTAGACGAAGGTAGCACAATGACGCTAATCGAGCGCGAGACAGCCAACAAAGTAGCCCCTAGGGAAATAGGCGACCCTCTCACCATAGAGGGAGTAGGCGGGCACCTGATCGAGGACTTGGAATCGTGTCAAGTCAGATTAACAATACGCGGACAATATAGCCGCGGCTTAGAAAAAATGAACGCGCACACGATCTCAAGTCTCAGCCTAGCCACTCAGGAGGTACCGCGCGAATTGATAAATAAATGTCCTCACCTAAGCGACATAGCGGACGAATTATGCTACGCACGCGAAAAACCCACCATATTAATAGGGCAAGATAATTGGCACCTTATTGTCTCGCGGGAGATCCGCAGCGGGGATGCAACGCTTCCCGTGGCATCCCTAACCCGATTAGGATGGGTTTTACACGGCAAATATAGCATCTCTAACCGAAAAATCGGAACAATAAATCACGTGCGCCCGCGGAACACGGAGGAAGAGATTTATGCTGCTATGAAAACCCACTTTAGTATAGAGTCCCTAGGAGTAGAGAGTCGCACGCCTAAGTCGGACCCCGATCAATGCGCTATCAATATACTAGACGCAACGTGCAGTAAAATCCCGGGTGAAAATAGATTCGAATCAGGCTTAATATGGAAAGAGCCGAACGTGATTTTGCCCAGAAACAAAACACAGGCGCTTCGTCGTCTCCACAGTCTCGAACAAAAATTGGACAAGGACGCGAGTCTAAATAAAGAACTCACGGCACAAGTGGATAACTTAATAAGTAAAGGTTATGCCGAGAAAATGGACTCGCCTCCCCCCCCCAATTCACCACGAGCCTGGTATTTACCATTTTTCGGGACTCGACACAGCCAGAAGGGAACTTTGAGATTGGTTTTCGATGCAAAAGCCACGGCGCACGGAACCAGCCTCAATCAAGCCTTACTAACAGGCCCTGACCTACTAAAATCACTGTTCGGGGTCATGATTAGGTTTCGAGAAGGCAGGATAGGCGTAATAGCAGACGTGAAAGAAATGTTTCTTCAAGTCTCAATTGTCGAACAAGATAGGGACAGCTTACGTTTTTTGTGGAGGGGAGGAGACCGTTCTAACCCACCACAAGAATATAGAATGACGCGACTTATATTCGGAGCATCGTGCTCACCAACCACCGCGCTATACGTAAAAAATAAGAACGCGTTAGAACAAAAAAACGCATACCCTATCGCTGCCGAGAAAACCATTCGAAATACGTACATGGACGATATGTTAATCGCGCTCGACCACGACGAAAACGAAGCTAAACAAATAGTAAACGATATTTACAATTTAAACATGAAGGCATCGTTCGAGCTAAGGCGATTCGCATCCAATTATCCGAGCGTCATCCGCGATGTATCGCCTAAAGGCGAGGAAACCTCAGTAATAGGCGGTAGCGACATAGAACGTACGCTGGGGCTCATATGGAACCACAAACAGGACACGTTAGGATTCAACGTCAACCTCCGTAATACCCCCCCAGACGTGCTTAGCGGCTCCGCCCTGCCCACTAAACGACAGGTAACTAGCAGCGCCATGTCAATATTTGACCCTATAGGCTACGCCAGCCCGATTTCGGTATTAGGTAAGTCACTCATCCAAGATGTGTGGCGCACCGGGATAGGGTGGGACGACGTAATCACGGAAGAATGCAAGCCCGCATGGCTCGCATTCATATGCAATATCCAAAGATTGCGCGATCTAGAGATACCCCGATATGTACCTACGATAGATAGAGAGGGAGATATACACGTATTTAATGACGCGAGTGAAAAGATATACGCAACGTGCATATACTTCGTGAGTAGGGACCTTTCGGGCTTACTAAGGTCACATCTAATCGCAGCTAAGGCGCGCGTGGCCCCCCTGAAAACCATATCCATCCCACGTTTGGAACTTCAAAGCTGTACCCTGGGGACTCGATTGGCCAAATCCGTAATTGAGGAAACCGACTACACAATCTCAAAACGGTATTTCTGGTCGGATTCGCGCACCGTATTAGCGTGGATTAAATCCGACCCCCGCACATTTAAAAGCTTTGTGGCGCATCGGTTAGCAGAGATCGAGGACACAACCACACCAGCCGACTGGCGCTGGGTGCCTAGCGCGCTAAATATAGCCGACTTCGCGACAAAATACGTGCCGGACGAGTTCGATAATAACCACCGTTGGTTTCGAGGCCCCGATTTTCTCATACAAGACCCTAGTAGCTGGCCAGTAGAGAGACAAACAACGACCCCGCCCCCACCGACAGGGGAAGAACGTAATAAAATAGCGATATGTACGATGCCAGCTAGGGATCAATACGCGTACCTACCCGAGATAAGTAGGTTTTCCCAACTAACTAGGCTCGTGCGCGCGTCCGCCCGTGTCATTGTTGCAGCTGAGAAATTCAAAACCAAGATGCTCACTGGAAAATGTGAAACAGAAATGAACAATGGTCATATAAAAATAGCCGAACTATCGCTGATCAAGAGATCCCAGTCGATATCCTTCCTAGAGGAAAGAAAACTGCTACAAAGCGGTAAACCCCTACCACGAAAATCACCGCTCCATAAAATAACGGTAAAATTGAACAAAGCAGATATTATCGTGCTGGATTCGAGGGTGGACCGGGGAGAAATAGTACTGCCAGTGTTGCACGCTAAAGAAGAGTTTGTAAAGCTACTGATAAATCACTACCACGAGAAGTACAACCACGGAAACCATGCAACCGTGATCAACGAATTGAAACAGCGATACTACATAGTCGGAATGCGTGGCGCCATACGTTACATATGTAACAAGTGCCAATGGTGTCGGACCTATAAAGGGGCTACCCTCAAGGCCCCTGTAGGCGATCTACCAAAAGAGAGGCTCCAGTATAATCAGCCCGCATTTACCGCCACAGCTATCGACCTATTTGGCCCAATGAATATCACGATAGGCCGTAGGCGAGAAAAGCGCTGGGGTGTGCTCTTCACATGTTTAACCACAAGAGCCGTACACCTCGAACTAGCCGCCTCACTATCCGCTAGTTCAACAATATTGGCGCTACGCCGCATGATGGCTCGTCGAGGAGCGCCCACCGTCATATTTACAGACCACGGTACCAACTTTATCGGTTCAGAACGAGAGCTGAGAGAGGCTAAGAAAACATTGCCGGAAGTACTCCAGAACAACTTCGCGACGAGCAATATAATATGGAAAAAGATACCCCCAGGCAACCCCGCTGCAGGAGGCGCATGGGAAAGAATGGTGGGTTGTGTAAAAGCCGCCCTTAAGGTCACCCTCAGGGAGAAGGCTCCTCACGAAGAGGTCTTACACACCCTCCTGCTAGAAGCGGAGCACATAGTGAATTCGCGCCCATTAACACCAGTTAATCCTGACCAAGACAAGGAAGCGCTCACTCCCAACCATTTCTTGCTGTCAAGATCCAACGCCATGTCCCCGTTGGGGTCCTTTAAAGATGCGGAAATGACACTTAGCTCTTGGAAGACCGCCCAGGCTTTGGCCGACCGATTCTGGAAGAGGTGGCTACATGAATACCGCCCTCTACTCTGCCCTCGATCCAGCACATACGGGAAGCATCACAAGCCGCAACCCGGAGACGTCGTGATCATAGCAGACAAATCAATGCCGCGCGGGACTTGGCCTAGAGGCATAATTGCAAGAGTCTATCCCGGCCCTGATGGCCACGTTAGACTAGTCGATGTCCGGACGCGCGCAGGGCTACATAAACGCCCCACCAACAGACTTATACTCCTCTGCTCAACTAGAGAGTGTGCTGACGCACGAGAGGGGGAATGTCGCAATTAGGTATAAGTTAGGGTAGATTTGTATTAGATAATAAGTTAATCAGATCTCGCATATTTCCTTTTAATTTACTTTCTTTTATTTACTATCGTTTGTTATAATTTGCCTTACCACTTAAGAAAAATGATTGTACCTAGTTATAAGATTGTTATTTATAAATAAAGGGATGTCGTAGTTGGTCCATGGTATTACACATAAACAATACACAGGTATAATCGGCCGCCTATTCTAGCGGCCGCTCCGACTAAGTGACGGACAGGCGAGGGTTTTAATACCACCGCCCGCCCGGCATTCGGCACTAAGCGATCGATTCTTTCACCAACTACCTCAACGCTGTACGAAGCGAGGCCTCAAGGGAGGTGTCGGCGGAGGACATCCAAAACCGACCCCTACCTAGGGAACTGAGAGAGTTAGTGACAAGGAAAAATCGCGCCATCCGCACCTACTCAAATCACCCTTCTGCCGAAAATCGACAAATCCTGAGAGACTTGTCTAACGAGTCTAAACAGAGAATTGCCGAATTTCGGGAGAACTCGTTCAGGGATCTGATGGGGGAGATAACGCCTAGTCATCTGGCTTACTGGAAACTAGCGAGATCTCTCAAATCCGATGCCTGTTGGACCATCCCTCCCTTGGATCGACCGGATCACTCAACCCCCGCGTTCGAGGACAGTGATAAAGCCGAATGCCTTGCGAGTAGCCTAGAGTCCCAATGTTCGCCCAATCTCCTCCACACCGACGAAGCCCATATTAGCAGGGTCGATTCCGAGGTGGACAGGAGATCGCGTCTCCCCGTAACTTCACCCATTTTACCGGTGTCGGTTAAGGAAGTCAGTGACCATGTCAGGCGTCTCCGTATTAGGAAGGCTCCGGGTGCGGATGGTTTATCCAATCGCATCCTGAGACTTCTCCCCGAAACCCTTCTCCTCCTTTTGGTTGGCATCTTCAATGCCGCGCTGACCAATGCTCACTTTCCAGCCGCGTGGAAATGTGCAACGGTCATAGGGATAGCGAAGCCCGGTAAACCCCGGACCTCGCCTGCCTCTTATTTATTTATTTATTTATTTATTTATTGATACATGGAAAACCAACAGCGCAACATATTTATAGACAAAATAATAAAACCATATAGCCAATTACAGGTTCACACTTATAGAAATAAACTAACACAAATAAATCTATAGCCAAACTTAAACTTAGCGTACATTACGCACAGTAACCAATCGCGCACCAATAGCAAGCATGGCAATGGGAATAAACAAATACAAGGTAGTTAATAAATTGGAATGTATATAAACTCTAGTAACCCGAGCCTACACCTGAAGTATCACACATGAAGAATCTTGTCAGTTTAGATTTTATTGCTTGTATGCTATCACAAAATATGTCTATATCTAAGGCCGATCAGCTTACTTAGCTCCCTTGGAAAGCTATATGAGCGGATCCTACTCACGAGAATTCTCAGATTTACGGCTGAGAATAACCTCCTCATCGATGAGCAGTTCGGCTTTAGATCCGGACACTCATGCGTCCAACAGGTGCACCGCGTCACGGAGCATGTGTTGGACGGTTTCTCTCGATTCCAGGGGCTCAAGACTGGTGCGATCTTTCTCGACGTAGCGAAAGCCTTCGATAAGGTCTGGCATAACGGACTGGTATATAAGTTATACCAGCTCGGTATACCGGACAGACTCGTACTCACCATACGAGATTTTCTCAGTGATCGAAGCTTTCGATACCGACTGGAGGGAACGTTCTCGGACCCACACCCCATCCGGGCCGGAGTCCCGCAAGGCTCCGTGCTCTCTCCCACTCTCTACTCGTTGTTCACGAACGACATTCCCAGGCACCCTAAGGTGCATCTGGGGTTGTTTGCGGACGACACCGCGCTCTTTACGACCCATTGTAAGTACGCTACTATCCGGCGATACCTCCAAGAGGCAACCACCGACCTAGGCCGTTGGTTTAATCTTTGGCGTATCGAAGTCAACCCGGAAAAAAGCACTGCAATAGTCTTCCACCCGTCTGACTGCATTAGCACAGAAAGGCGGGTGGCCCCGATCCAGATGTTTGACCGACCCATCCCCTGGGTCAATGAGGCCAAATATCTTGGAGTGACCCTCGACAGGAAACTGACCTTCCGTAGCCACATCCGTAGGGTACGCAACCGCGCGTTATTCGTGCTAGGAAGGCTTGGGCCGATGATCAACAAGTTTAGTAAAATGTCACTTAGAAATAAGCTGACACTCTACAAGACTTGTATCCGTCCAATCATGACATATGCAAGTGTAGTATTTGCTCACGTGCCTATGTCATCGCTCAAGCCGCTTCAGGTCATCCAAAATCGCTTCCTCCGTAGGGCGACTGGTGCCCCGTGGTACCAATCGAACCTCAGCCTGCACCACGACATGGGGATTAGCACCATGTATGGTTTCTTTAAGCAGGCTGCCAGACGTTATTTTGACAACGCTCCCCACCATAGGAATCCGTTAGTTAGGAAGGCTGCTGATTACGCTCCCATCCCTCCCCCCTCAGTCGTTACTCGGCGCTCACTGATTAGGGGCCGCACGGTCCGGCGTCCTAGGCACACACTCACGGACCCGGACGACGAAATCACAGCGTCCATCGAAAGATGGAACGCTGCGCTTTCGGCGTCCATCACATCGCGTACACTTCGGCGTTCCCGCCGGCGGGGACGTCCACCGCGAGATCGCGACAACACAGACACATACAGTCCCTATTCGTCCCGGTACCGCCGCATACCGGGTAGAGTCAGTCCGACCCAGGTCGGGCCTAGCTGAGTTTCTTGCTGGACTCTTCTCAGCTAGGCTAGGTTTTAGCGAACCAGCGATAAAACTCCCAGTAGTTCGACACCACTCACACCCCAGATTCGGTTGATACCGTTCAACCAATCTCACTGGAGCGCAAACTCGTAGAGTATTCCAGTGTATAAACTTTCCCGCGTGGTCGTGCCGGAGGCTCCCCCTGGATTTTCCCCAGGCTGCCCTCCAACCATGCAATTCGACCGCTATATTGGGTCCGTCCTATTATAGCCACAGTCAGGTTCAAAAAAAAAAAAAAAAAAAAAAAAAGCATTCGGCACTGCTCACTACATCACAGCCGCCGAGACATCACTCACCTCTCCCCAACTGCGCCATGTGAAATCTTCATAAGTTGTTTTTATTACTTCAAGACCCGGTAATCCCTCTATGGAAAAGTAAAAGTTAAAATACAGTCCACATCTAACAATAACATAGTCACACGTCACACATAGTCTTTATATATGTGAAGGGCGTGCCAGTTCTGAAGTTGATGAGCTGCTTCCACGCCTCCCTGTTGTCAATGTCACCTCTGAGTCTGTCTGTCCGTCTTGTCTGTCTAGACAAGCGGGTTCATTTAAGACCCTGACAGTACCTACATATACTTCACTAAAAACAGTTTTAAATACTATTTAATATGGTAAGTATAACGAAAAATATATGCGTTAACAATATATTATTTGTAAAAAAATTGCCGTTTGAAAACCCCGTCATGATAGGTATAGGTAAGTAAGTACAAGAGATTCGATTAAAAATCAAGTAGTTACGTGTAACATCTTCTTTAAACAGTATTTTTATTTTGTGTATAATTAATAAAGCCAGAGGGGGCAAGTGCGCCCCCGGGGTAAATGCGCCTTTCATCAAACATATCAAGATCTACAGATATTTCACAAATAACGATATCTTACATTCATACAACAAACTAAAACAAGTTTATGTGCATGTTTATGTTTATGTGTTTAAGTGCATGGATTTCAGCGAATTTATATTGATTTAAATGACTGAATGATGAATGAGCCCGAACTGACCTTAACACTTCTGTATCAAGCTAAATACTAAAAAAATAGCTTACGTGTAATGAAATGAAATGAAATGAATGAAATGAAATGAAATAAGTTTATTTGCTTAACATTATGTACATAAGATGGTGAGTCAACAGTGTTTAGTCCAGATAATGTCAATACCTTATAATAGTAGGCATGCAAAAATTTGGTTGTTTTTTTTATTTTTTATATACGTGCATCTAATTAATTATACATTCAGTCGAATTTTATTAAATTATTATTCATACATTTTTGCTTTAAATTAATAGTACATTAGAATGTAGTAATGGTCAAGTTAAATAGTATATGTCATTTAAAAATTATGTAGGTATCTAATTACTTTAGAAATATTTGATAAGAATGTCAGTATAAGTTAGATTTTACATTTAAATATTCCTTAATGCTATAGAAATTGTGCTCCCTTAGAAATGCTATAATTGCTTTCCTGAATTTAGTTAAGGGTAGATCTAGCAAGTTTTGTGGTAGGCTATTATATATGTTACTCAGCATCCCATCGACATTCTTACGATTAAAAGCCAAGTTTCTTTTAGTAACATGTATCTTGTTTAATCGATTACTTCTGGCATTAGGATTAACTTGTCTTATTAAAGTAAAATGGTCTTGATGTTTTTTTATAAAAATACATATTTTCGCTATATACATGCATGGCAAGGGCAAAATGTTAAGTTTTTTGAACATAGGTTTACATGATTGTCTAGTGCTAATCCCACATAATGCTCTGATGCATTTTTTTTGGGCTTTAAATGCTCTATCTATATCTACAGAGTTACCCCATATTATAAGTTGATATCGTAGAATGGAGGAAACATAACTATGATAGGCATTCAGAGCTGAAATTTCTTTTAGCCGTTTGAGTGCGTATACAAATCTGTTCACTTTAGTACAGACTAAGTCAATATGTTTCCTCCAGTTGCATTTTCCATCTACAGTCAGTCCCAGGAACACAGTGGAATCAACTATCTCGACCTTGGCATTATCGCACTTTAAATCCAAAGTCAATTTTTGGCTCCTGTTAGTTCCAAATTGTACAGCCTTAGTTTTTTCTACGTTCATTTTGAGATCATTCAACTCCATCCAATTTACTATGTCTGCAAGAGTCGCGTTAATGTCATTTTCAAATGAGTTGATGTTAGTGCATCTGAATAATATCGTGGTATCGTCGGCGAATAGTATACATTTGTGTGTTGTTACATCGGGAAGATCATTTATATACAAAAGAAACGACAAGGGTCCCAAGATGCTCCCCTGAGGTACACCTCGTACATTATGTTTATACTCAAACAGAGCACTAACCTTTTCCTTGTTGATTACTTTCGATATTTCTGTACATTGCTTGCGTTCACTAAGATAGCTTTGGAGCCAATCATTGGCTTTCCCTCTAATTCCATAACTATACAATTTTTTTTAAAGGCTCTTATGATTAACAAAATCGAAAGCCTTTGACATATCTAGAAATAACGCTACGACAGGTTCCTTACGATCGATGGATTCTGTAACGTATTTAACTAAAGAGAACCCAGCTAAAGAGGTCGATTTTCCTTGTTGGAATCCGAATTGTTCTGTCTTTAATAGCTGTTTTTTTAGTATAAAATCGTATAACCTCTTTGCGATAACTTTCTCAAAGATTTTTGAAAGGACTGGAATAAGAGTAATGGGTCTGTAGTTATTCATATCTTGGGCATTGCCTTTTTTGTGTATTGGCTTTACTATAGAGTATTTGAGTCGGTCTGGAAATATGCCTTGGATGATAGAGAGGTTAATCAGGTGAGTTAGAGGTAGAGCTAATTTTTGAGAGCATAATTTAAGTAACTTGGTGCTTATATAGTCATAACCAACCGAATTTGTGTTATTTAATGATAATATAGTTCTAAGTACTTCATTTTCTGAAACAGGACTCAAAAATATGGTACTATTCTGAATATAATTACAGGAACTTGATGGAGCCACTGCAGTCGTATTGTTAGTTAAATCTATAAAGAAATTATTAAATGCCTCCGCTAGCTCTTGGGGATCATTGATGTAGTTGCCGTTGCTATATATTTGATCTATTTGTTTTGTGGGCCCTTTGGTGTTAATATTTCTATGAATTACTGACCACGTTGCTCTACATTTATTCCTTGCGCTGTTAATTGTCTTGTGGTTGACCATCCGCTGGGCTCTATTAATGCATTTTCGTAACGTATTCGAGTATTTAGTGTATTGACTTTTACAAAGTGGTTTATTTGAAGGAGACGATTTTCTGTACGCAAGATAAAGGTAGCGTTTTTTTTTGCAACATTTACGTATTCCTTTTGTTATCCACGGGAGGTTTTAGTCTTATGAGTAATTCTAATCTTTATCCTTGGAAAACATAATTCAAAGAAGAGTATAAGCTTATCGTGGAAATCACTAAATGCCGGATTAATTTCGTTATTAGTAAGAGTATCTTGGAAGGTCAACGAAAACATCGCATTTATAAATTTTTGTGTATTTTCTGTACTAAAGTCTCGCCTGTGCTCATTCCAGCTTGTAAAATATTTTGATTTTCCTATATCAAATGAAATAAATTGTCCTGTATTATGATCAGACAGGCCCAAATTATCGTTTCGAATTAATACCTGTGGTATATTACTGGCTATGAGGTCTATACAAGACAATTGTCGCGTAGGTGCATTAGTATGTATTTTAAAGTTATTAGCTTCCAAAGTACTGATTAATTCTTGACTTATCTTATCAGGTTTCAGAATATTAATATTCCAGTCTCCACACAGAATAACCTTATTCTTGTTTTTATTTATTTTTGAGAGTAAAAAAGTTAATTTTTCCAAAAAAATCAGTACATTTGAAGTAGGAGTTCTATAAATACATATGATAATCAGCCCTATTTGTTCTAATTGTATTCCACAACATTCAAACGCATAGTTTTCTGAGATCTGTTCGCAGGTATGAACTTTTTTGTAGTCTAATTCATTTTTAATTAAAATACATGAGCCGCCCCTCTTTTCTTGAGGACGGGAATAAAAAGATGCCAGTTTGTATCTATTAATGCAAACATTTTGCTCTAATCCTTTCCTAAGAAAAGTTTCTGTTAGGCATAGAATATTAATTGGCTGTTTTTTTTCCACATATTCTTCCAAAACTATTTCTATATCATCCTTTTTTTTCAGGATACTAGCTATGTTCTGGTGTAATAGACAAAAGGTAGTAGAATAGGGTTGATAAATTTTTGCATTTTTGGGTATAGTTTTAGGTACGAAAGGAATGAGAAAGAGCTGTATTACTTGTGTCGTTAGTTTTGGAAAGCAAAAAATCTGTTTGTATGCCTATATCCTTTTTCCCTGGAGAGATAAGACCTTTTTGTTCCAGGAGAGTAACTTCATTCAAATGCTCTATGAATAACAGGGTTTTGTTGATACCTTTAAATATCTGCTTCACACCATTGTTATTTACAAAGCCGGTTACTCTGCTAAACATATCGTATTCATAAGACAGTTCAAGATTTGAGTCATGTAAGAAAGAGTACTCGTACTTCAAGTTATCTTGATACAGTAAATTATTAAATGTTTCAATCCTCCAGTTTAGCATTGAACTTGTCTTTATACATCTGTAAGTAGGTAAACATATAATAAAGTTAGTATAATCTAATTGTAACAAGGTAGATCTTACGAAGTTCACTAAGCACTGGTAGTCCTTGGTTTCCCTAAAATCTTCTTCTCCGATGTATATAATGCAATAGTCCTGTTTTGTGAAATTTACTGTCTTTTTGTTGATGTCATGAAAAAGTTCTTTTATTCCACAGCTAGGCATTAAGTAGTGGCATAACTGTAAGTTCTCTGGGAGTTCACTTCGCGCCACCTGTGTAATAATAATAATTATAAATACTCGTTATTGCACCACGACATGACAGAAACATCTTGCAAAAAATGAGCGTGTACTGTGTTCATTTCAGTTTTCTCATTTTCTGTCTGTGACGGCAGCCAATGACAATGCTTCTCGGTCACTCCGGTGCAAACAGATAGTGACCGCTTTCAAGGCCATCATCTATTGACACCGACTGAACGTATGAATACCTAATAATGTCTTATTAGTTTATTAAAATACAACAAAATATTGACTGCAATAACAATGTATTCTTGTGTACACAATTACACAAAGGTGCGTCGTGTAGAAATTATATAAAAGAGAAAAACACTATTGATACGCTGCAAAGTTTGCCTGGCAGCCACAATGTGGAAGGTTTTCTTACTTTTAGCTTACAATGTTTTAGTACAGTTACTTCTTGCGATGAAGGAAAAGTAAGAACAGACTGCATTGTTCACATTTAAGGCCGAGCCAGACCGCCTGCGTGCGCAGCACGTACACCACTGCGTCGTAATGTATGGATCCCCATACGACATGACACACCGGATGCGTTTGGGTAGACGTGCACGCGCGCGCAAAGCGTGCAAACGCAACGCAGCTCCAGGTAGCCAAATAGACTGCGTGCTGCGTTCATGCGTACACAGAGCGGAGCGGCAAAGTCGCTTCATTGCGTGCAGTGATGACATAGTATGTGCAGTGGTCGACGTTCCCTATGAGGCGGTGGTCTGCAACAAATGCCGTAGGTCGCGTCCGACGTGACGCTGTACGCGACGTACGAATGCTTACTATGGAAATGCACTATAGTGGTCTCTCTCACACGCCAGACGCGCATGAGCGCCGTGCGCCGCGTCCATAGGTCGTACGCTACCTACGCAGTCATTAAGGAGCATTTTGGCGTCACAAAACAAAGGAGCAAGACGAATTACTATAAAAACAATGTGTTGAAACACAAACGTTGGGAAGAAAGTTTGTCTGTTCATCCATAATCAATTCACGTCCATTCACATTAGCGCGTGCGAGAAACTGATCGCAGTTTGCGCTGGAAGCCGCGTCCTAGTGCGCAAATTCGCTGGTGCGCGTGATGGTTCCCATCATGAATACGGAGACCAAAGAAAAACTAATCGATGTTGTTCGACAATATGAGTGTATTTACAACATTAGGCACAAAGACTACAAAAACGGGTCATACAAAAAATTATGATGGGAACAAATCAGTGCAACAATCGGAGTCCAAGGTTGTATGTTAAAGTATTGTCGTGTTTTTAAATAATTTTACTCTAGATATATATAATATGAGACCAACTTCAAAAGATTCTCTTGACATGTGGAAATACCAAAAATATCGATCTTCGTGTGATTGAAGTTCACGACATAAATTGTGATATTCACTGTGTTCTCCTCTTCTTCCATTAATTTTATAAACCCAAACCCTTTTGGATGTCGCAGGACTATCTTTACATGACAGTAAGAGCGGTGCTTCTTCTGCGTCAGACAAACTGCTATCGAACATGATGCTAAGCTTATAAGTAATAGAATGCAAATGGCAGCTGGTACGCCGCGGAGCTGCAGCGTGCGCAGTGACAGGGGTGCTGTGCACGACTGCACGTCTACGCTTATGTCGACGCATACGTGCTGCACACGCCGTCGGTATGGCTCGGTCTTTAACCTTTTCCTTTCATAAGACGTTTGTTGATAGTAGGTTTTTTTTTTATAATTCGTATAGAACTATTATGTGATAAGTAAAACAACTAATATAAAACAGCTGGCTGCTGAAAATAGCATTAGGAGTGACGTAGACTAACCCTTTCCTACATCCAAACTCATAACATAGCAAACCAAACACTTAAAACCGTTCAAGTGTGAAGACGCAAATATCTACAACGATCACTAAAAAGCAGATATACCATGTATTACTTCTGTGTTCGGCCGGTCATTAAATAATAACAACATGGTAGGTTAGAAAGCACAAAACAGAAACAGCAAAATAATGATTTTTTCTCTAAACACTTAGAACTTTGCCCGGTATAAACTCAAGCGATAATAACAAACAGCATGGCGACATAATAAGTCCTTCCTTACACCAGCATCTACGTATGTATTGTACAAGGAATTTCAGCACACGGTTGAGATAAAAAGGCCGACTCCGGTTGCAGCAACAACTGCGGTAAACATGCGCTACGTATGGTAAACAGGTACTTGAGATTATTGGAGTAGGTTGAATTGCATCAAAGTAGTTCATTCAAAAAGCAACTCTACTGCCGAAGGCAGAACATTCTTATCACAGTTTTGAAAACTACTACAACTACATTCAATAAACAGTAATCAGATTTGATAAACCACAACAAAGCACGCATAAATATCTGACACGACTCTAATTCAAGGGCCTTAAACACGTGTCAGATATTAATTAAAGCAGGGTCCAAATATTAAGGTTGGCGACTGTACTAAAATTAAATCTCCGGTCTGTTCGCTCGCTGCTTTTTAGGCTTCCGTACCCAAAGGATCAAAACGGGACCCTATTACTAAGGTTCCGCTGTCTGTCTGTCTGTCTGTCCGTCTGTTACCAGGCTGTATCTCATGAACCGTGATAGTTAGACAGTTGAAATTTTCACAAATGATGTATTTCTGTTGCCGCTATACGAAAAAATACAAAAAAACCGGCCACGTGCGAGTAGGAGTGGGACTCCCAATACTCCCATACAATAGACATGATTTTTTGCCGTTTTTATGGTACGGACCCTTCGTGCGCGAGTCCGACTCGCACTTGGCCGGTTTTATCAAATTAAGATCTGCCTCTTAGTACGAAGTAAGCCGTATACACCATCGGTTATGTGCCCACCCCATGCACGCTTCATGGATAAGGGCCGATATTACTGGTCCGACCAAAATTGTTGCAAGAGAGCGCTGTAGCTTCTTAAACCTGGAGTCGTTCTCAGAAAAAAAAGTCTGACAATGAGATCTATGAACTCGATTAACTACTTACTTTCAGTAATTATACTTGAGGATTAAAACATCAATTACCTATCTAAACCAGTATGAAGAGATAAGGCACAAATTTAAAGCTAGTATGTCCACCAAAAACGCAGACATAGTAATACCACTAGCCTTTGTAGGTATGATTAGCATAATTATAAACAACGTGTATGCTGAGAGTGAAATCAGTATCAAAATAATATGAGTCAGACGTGCGCAATACATATCACAATACAACATTGTTTTCTACCCACAAACGAATGCCAAAGGATATGATTATAACAACGCATTTTTTGTAAAAAAAACATCACTTCCATACGGTCCATACCAACATCAGAAATGCGAAATTGTGTCTGCCTCTCTGTCTGTGACCTCATCATGCTTAAAGCGCATACAGATAGTTTGAGTCCCGAGGAAGGACATAGGATAGTTTTTATTCCGGAAATCATCTTTTAAGCGGGTGAAATGGGCGGTGAAAATGTGTATGGAGCTACGATATAAACGGGTTCCACGCGAATGGAGTCGCGGGCAGAAGCCAGTTTTAAAATAATAATTCGCAATAGGGCAAACAACAGATAGTCCTCGTGTATAAACAAGTGCAGTTATACAGAAAAAATATAAAAGAGCTAAGTACCTTCGACAACTGTGCATATCTGCATGGGAGAAACGATGTGGAAGGCACATCTGCTTTTAGTCTGCGTGATGGGTTCCACTGTAACAATCTCTTGCGAGGGTAAGTTATGTTGACTACTATACTATGCATACTCCTGTAAGAACCACTTATGTAAAATATATTTAAAAGACCCTCGATATAATAAATACCTAAGAACCATAGCGACAGCCAAGACTTTTGATAAAAGCCGCACTCAAATCGATTCATCCGTTTGGAAACTACGATCCCACAGAGTCACATCGACACCCATCTTAAGAGGATGCCTTGATTTGAGTCGAACACGCCCCCTAGCCAGAGATACGCATATACCTTCCGCGCACGAGAAAAAGAGATGTAACACTCTTTGGGAATGGCTTTTTTGGACAAATTTCGATAAATACCTAACTTACTGAAGTTTTATTTAAATTTCATCAAGAGAGATTTTAGATGAGATAAAATACAAAAGTATTAACTTGATTGTATCGTAAAATAATGTATCGTTTGAGTAGGCTGTAAAAAAAGGAAAATACAGACCCAAATTTGTATTTTTTTTCTATCGATGAAATTTTAAGCAATCATGTACCTATCGATCAAATCAGACAAACAATCATATAGTCTTGAATCACATACAAAAGCCTTCGTTTTTATCGCAGGTTAAAAGTTAAGTTGATTTCAATTGAAGATCCGCAGTATCCGCACTCACTATTTCAAATTGAACGCAATTTTACCAGATATATGCGTAAAAAGTGATGTGGTACGTATCTTGTAAATATTATACTAGACAAGTGTTTTCATTCGGTTCACTACGGCTAAAAGGACCATAATTATATTATGTTGGATAGCACAACTAGGTAGGTAATGCCACGACACGACGAGAGACGCAAAAATCTATCCTTTTCTTTCTTATTTGCATAGTGCGAGTGACACAAGCTGTGCTAGACGTATTTATACATGAACAAGATGCATATACATACATCAATAAGTGCATTTCTTCATAATACATACATCAAGTTGTATGACCGTTGCCATCAAAGTGGATAATCTAACTAGGTTTTTTAATGTTATACAGATGCTACGAATCCCGCTGAAGATATAATACCTGGATATACAAAATCAACGGTCAATGCTGATGGCACAAGCACGAAAACAAGCCGTTGCGGTGGTAAAGCTCAAAAGTATTACCTAAACTTACTTGTTGGTTGACAAAATTCTAGGGTTTGGTTGAAAAAGGAAACCCGGACGCCATTAGAAATTACATCGCTAATAATTAATACATCGCTGGTTAAAATTTATATTTTGTCTCCGTCCACAGGTCATCCACCAATATGTCCCGAAAATGAGGTATACTACAACTGTTCCGGCGGGTGCATACCTCGGCGATGCTCCGAAATCGGTTTCCCGCTGAACTGCAACAAAAAGTGCACACCCGGGTGCATTTGTAAGGGTAGCTACGTGCTAGCAGATAATGGAACTTGTATCCCGATACCGGATTGTCCATGTGAGTAATATAAAACAATAGGAGTCAAGTGACGAGGTGATAAACATCTAGAACATCTATGGCACATTCTTACGTAACGACGAAATACGTACGTGACACACACTTGCTTTCTCCTAAAAGCACAGGTCCAGGAAAATGCCCCACTGCTGGGCAAATGCTCTTATTGATTTGAACTTGTCCTGAAATTATAGCGCACAGATTCTGATCAATTTGATTTAATTTTTGCGTTCATTTATAAATACTAATATGAATTTGTCCAAGCCTTGTGTGATGTAACAAGTTACTTTTTGAAGCACTCTTCAAATGATCATAACTCTCCGTTCTTAGATTTTTCATCTTTTATTTAAAGCATGTGGTGGCGACAAAAACGCCCAGCAAGGTTGCGGCAATAACTGTGGCCGTACTTGTTCTGACTACAATAAGCCAAAAAAACCATGCCCGCCTGGCTGCATATTCAATGGGTGTACCTGCAGGAAAGGCTTCGTCTACGACAATAATCTAAAATCCTGTATTAAGCCAGAAGAGTGCAGTGAGTATTATTTTTTTCCCAAACCACACGTGAACTAAATTATACGTGTCGTTCTCAGGACAAAAAGGTCCAATTATTGTTGGCGCTTTCACCATACGCTGTGTATCAGCGCAGTTGCATTAGGGCATCGTTATTAATGGCATAAGTGCCAGTGGCGATAAGGTTCCTTCTCCCTGAAAACGACACATACCTATTGTAGCCTAGTAGCTATTAATATTATTATTATTCTAGCACCAATCTGCCAGGCTAAAGAAGAATATTCCCCTTGCACCAACGGTGGCTGTGTCGCCAAGAACTGCAGCCAGATCGGCAAACCTGTGCCCTGCGTGAAACTGAATCCAAAGTCCTGTATAAAAGGATGTGTATGTGTGACAGGATATCTGAGAGGATCAAACGGGACTTGCGTACCAAAGGACCTATGTGCACGTAAGTCATGTACTCGCTTTGCAAGTAAGTTTCTCATCCCTTTTTACCACTATAAATCTCAAGTTGATGCTTCTGTTGACATGTTTTTCACATATTTTTTGATTATCGATCTTTTTGTTCTCAAGCATAAAATGAAATCCAAAAACTCTTCATAAATCTGATAAATATAAGATTCAAAATTATAAACAAACATAGGGATACTTTTTAGTGAGTATCTAGTAAGTAAGCGATCATTTTCAGGTAACCTGTCGGTGTGGTTAGGCTGAGTTGCTGATGGGTAACCGAAGTGATATGGAAACCCACCATGTTTACTTTATTTCATTGGCGTTCGTTGTATATCCATAATGAGCTATGTGCTTGTAATATCCAGTAGTAACCTTGCAATAATTTCCAGCAGGCTAAGTCTAAGTCTTCATTTTATTGTATCATAAGTTTAATAACTTAAACTAATAGTGCCTGAAAGATTTTTTTTTGTAGTTACACAAAAGATCTATGTGCAAATAGTCGTATTGTCTGACTATTTATTTTGTATTGAACAGCTGTGTCTTTTATCATTATGAATTCAGACCTAATAGCGTCACCTTTATTATTATCAACTTAAATTACCTACCCAGCGTTACATTAAACTTGCTAGGAAACGTGAAACAATATTTGAAATAACAAGTGCTAAGGCTGTTTATTTTTTATTTACTTAGATTTACTCATTTTATTTGTTACCTGCCCATGGAATAAAGTCCCTGCCGTAGTTTTTCCAAAGGACTACAGTATAGGGTTCTGCAAGAAAGTGTGTAGGTTTTAAATGCGTCGGCAACGCACATGCGCGTCCCTTGGTATTGCAAGCGTTGCGGCAGCCGCTTAGAGCGGTAACAAACGTCGCAAGTCACTAGCCATAGATCACCCTGTATCGATACTGTAGCGCTGTAAAAGTCGGTGTGTTTACACTTGAGATTATTTTGACATTCAAAAAGCAACTTTACAGTCCTAGGTATAAGATTCCAATTCCAAAGACAGGTTTAAAATAAGTTGGCCCCATTAAATAATATCAGACGTAACCACTCTTATCTTCAGGTGCGTCGTGCGCTTAGTGGACACTGACGTGTTACAAAAAAAATATCTTCTTTTACTTGTCAGCAAAATGTGATAAACCAAACGAGGTTTACGACGTTTGCCCCGCCCCCTGCCCGCCGAAGCGATGCAACGTGGATGAAAGAGTGATCGACTGCGCGCCACCGCCGAAACCAGGCGACCCCGAGTGCGAGCCAGGGTGTCGGTGCGCTGACAAACACTATCGGAACGCCACAGGCACATGCGTGCTAAAAAGGAATTGCGAAAAGCGTAAGTTTTTTAGACAAACGACAACAAATACGTATCAACATTCCCCAATCTCATCATAATACATAATTCACTATAGACATGAGGGTCAATTAGATCACAACAGTTGTACTGTGTCAGTAAACAATACTTATTGAAATCAAATTGGTATTTATGAATTGAAAATGCCTCCAAAAACCTTAAATCTACCCTTATAATCTACTATTATAACGATAAAAACGGGCTGCTTCTGAATCCACAGAAATCTAAATTTATGATCCTTGGTTCCAAAACTCAAATTTCAAGAGTTTTGAACGTTGACCCAGCAGTAACTATTAGTGGTACACAAATTGAACGAGTAGAGGAAGCTAAGAATCTGGGGATCATAATGGTCAGTCAGCTACGCTTTGAGAGCCACGTAAAAATCTGGAAAAATCTTGTTTTTTTCGGCTCAAGGTCTTGTACCAAATCCGAAATCTTTTGAACGAACAGGTACGAGTAGCTCTGTGTGAATCTCTGATTCTATCCAGATTAAATTACGGAGACATCATTTATGGACCACGTTTACTGGCTAAAACGCGTCGTCTCGTTCAGCGTGTACAAAACGCATGTTGTCGTTTTTGCTATAATATCCCACCCAGAATTCATATTACACCATACCTTAATAAAGGTTCCATTTTAAATATGTCATCACGTCAACACTTACACCTCGCCTGCCTGTTGCTTGATGTTCTTAAATACCAAAAACCTGACTATCTGTTCAGAAAAATAAGGGTCTCGTCTTTTCACTCACAGCATGGCACTAGGTCAACACGGCGATGTTAGAAGTACAACCCCACAGGACGGTCGCCTTTACTGGCAGTTTTCATTATCTTGCAACCAAATGCTGGAACAACATTCCTCCCCCACTTCGACAATTACCATCCAAGAAATCTTTTAAATTAAAATTTAAAAGATTTCTCTTGGACAAGCAAGTGGCAGGAATTGCTCATGGGTATTTGGTTGCAGATTTTGTAATATAATAGGCGTGCTTCTAAGGGACATCACACATCTCACCACACGCTTTTTCATAATATATACACTCCTTGTCGACACATAGTTACACCTTATATTTTGTCATTTTTATTACTCACCTATCAAACAGATTTATTTTATTTATTCGATATTATTTGCAAGCTTTATTTTTTTTTTTTTTTTCTTGTAATGTTTCACCTGCATCGTGACCCGAGGTACTGGTAGAATATCAGTGCTTGCTCACACGAGCAAAGCAAAACTGAGCTAGTACCTTTTTGGCATTATTGCAACGCACAAGTACCTATGCCTTAAATTTTATTTATAATTTTATTTCCGTACCACAATTGTTTTACGTGTTCTTTTATCGTTGTTTTTTTTTTCTGTATTTTTTTTATTTTTATTATGTTGCGAAATGCCAAATAAATGATATATCTATCTATCTATCATAATTTTAAACTAGATTTGTGAAGAAGAACATAGTTCAGATAACAACAATAAAAGTTTCGATCGCTGTTCTTTAATCGACAATAGATTGTATCTCAAGGGAGCAAACAGATGCCGAAGGCGATATAAATAATCTAGAGGGATTCAGGTGTTTACGCCCTAGACGAAAATAATTTTATTACAGAGTGACAAAAACCGCTTTCACACATTCTACGAGGAAAATTGAAATTATACAGGAAATATCAGAATAGAATTTACCTGCTACATTTTTGATCACTCGTAACAATTATCGAACAATTACCTGGTGTGAAGACGTTTTTTTCTTTTTACACATACACAAGAGTTGCAAGAGTAACTGTTAGATTAATCAACACTATTCCATTTTACCAACCGTTTTCACCCATTAATTTTAGCGTTAAACTGCGTCGGTCCAAACGAAGTCTACGATGCCTGTCCCGCAATATGCCCTCCTCAGGAGTGCGGCGTTAACCCAGCCGTGATCCTTTGCATGCGCAACCCGGAGTACGGAGACCCGACCTGCAGACCGAGCTGCATCTGCCGCGACGGATATGTGAGGAATGATGCCAAAAAATGTATTCCAAAGGACAAATGCCGTAAGATTTATATACAGTTTGCCTATAACATCCCATAAAATTGTTTAACCAAACGTGTCTTTACATCGAATAACCTTTGTGGTAATTTTGTTCCCACTTCAAATTGAGAGAATTTTCAAAACTCATTTGCACGCGTACATTGATAGTCATAATCATTTTACTTATAATTAAAGGAAGTGGTGATTTAACAAATCAGTATCTACGGAACGACTTATAAGTAATTGATTCCCAAATGAGTATCACATACTAAAATCACATATTAAAAGTAACATTTTCCTCTTGCACATATTATTTTGACGAGGCGATTACCACAAGGATGGCAAAGTTGCCGCAACAATAGGAAATGAAACTGGTGCTGCAGTTTTATTGTCTCAGCAAGCCCAAAAAAAGTGATTTGATGATTTCATCATTTGAGCCATATTTCAGCAAAATGTGATGGACTAAACGAATATTGGGAAAAATGCATCCAGGGTTGTTCCAACCAAACTTGCGACAGCATCAACCAGACATACTTTTGCCCGTACCAAAAAGGTTGTAAGAGCGGCTGCAGATGCAGCCCTGGATTTTATAGAAACGGACGCAACGTATGTGTACCGGAGGACGAATGTCGTACGTATACTTGTTCAATTAATTTAATCCTGTCAACAATGTTTCATATTTACATATACCATACAGACTAACATGCATATCAATAGTACACATACAAAAACAACAACACATTACAACAACTGCGACAAAACGCCGGATTTTGACTCCCTGAAAGTGGATTAAAGTAGGATTAAAAATTCACGCTATGGCAAGATTACAACCTTACGACCCTCAGGGCGAATCCAGTCTTCCCTTATACTTGTATTTACAAACTAACATCACCAACCTAAGCAGAGATTTATACAGTTTTAATAATGTTATACACAGCTAAGACATGCGGAAAAAATGAACATTGGGAGAAGTGCTCCTACAGTTATGGTGGTAATGAGTCCTGTGAGGATATTGGGAAACGGTACAGCTGTCCAGCGCAACAAAAGTGCCGCAGTGGATGTAGATGTGATATAGGATACTGGAGGAACACAGACAATGTGTGCATTCCGGAAAGCGAATGCCTTAAGTTTCGATTTAAATAGTTATTTTTTTGCATTTCTAGTTAGAAGTACAGCGCGCGAGGTTTGTGCTAGTTATGCACAAACCTCGCGCGAGCTATCTCACGCGCGGGATAAACTATCCGTCTCGTTCAATAATGTTCTAATTAGAAAAGGAAAGGTATCTGTCGGTTGAGGCAGCTCGTGCGCGGCTTTCTGTTAGCCGATCAGTCCCTTACCTTAGTGGTCCCGTCTGAATTGATGGTCCGTCAACATAAATGTACGTATGCCTATTGTCAATAAGTAACTCGAAAATTTTAAAGATATGATTTTATAATAAATAGTGCAGCCTCAGTAGTTACGTCCTTAAAGTAAGTGTTTTTACATCAATCAAGAATGTGTGACTACACTACAGCCATAGTGCCTAAACAAAATATTATGTAAATATCCAGTACTAAAGTATTTCTTATTTTTTTTCAAAAAGAAAAACCATGTGGAAAGAACGCGTACTGGGAAAAGTGTATACAAGGTTGCACAAACCAGTCCTGCAATGAAGTGGGTCATCCGCCGCCAAGCTGCCCCGGAAGGATAGTGGGACAGTGCAAGAGTGGATGTCGGTGCAAACCTAAACATTACAGAAATTCAGACGGTGTTTGCATACCCGAAGCCAAATGTCGTACGTACACATTCACTGCCAATAATCGCCAAGCGCTACGCTCGTAGCCGATCCTGTGGTTTTCCTCGTGTGTAGCGGAAAACGACTACGGCGTAGGCGTAGGCAGCTAAAGTGTTAAGACCATCTAATTCTTAAATCCAAGCACAACAATAATTGTTAAAATTTGCATCTGCTTTTTATTTTTGATACCTACGTAACTTTACTTGGGTTATTAATACAGAATGTAGGAGCAGATGTATCTGTTCTGTTTCATTTTCCATGTTCTTTTCGGGCAAGTGATACAACTTTTATATCCATTTCTATAAACCCTGCTATTTTTTGGACCCTTCAGTCTCCATATCTTTGACTTTATCAAGGATTTAGGAGACTTTCGCTTCTTCTTCTCCATTTCTGAACCCTTCAACATTAGCAACGAAATTATGGGCCCTGTGATGCAAAGAGTAAAATTCTTCTCTAGCATGAATACCAATTCAGTCATTTCAGTTAAAATATGATATACAATAATTTTATCAGTATTTTTTTAATATTTAGGTACACAGCCTTTGTAAATCTACATTTTTGCATTTAAGTATAGAATGAATAATATTTCGTTAATTTGTTTTCATTTAACTGCATTCAGTTTCGGTAATCTGTAAGTTTTCATCAATATATTAAACGTAATTGGTTATTTTTATTGTTATTTGTGATTCGACGACTAAAAGCCACGTGACCTATTACCAGAATAAATGTTAGATTATGATTTTGGTTTTTTAATATTCCACAGCCAGGTGTGGATGGAACGAGTTGTGGGTGAAATGCATTGAAGACTGTTCCAACCAAACCTGCGCCGACGTCGGTAAGGTGATCCGCTGCCCCGAGCAGCCGGCGGGACACTGCAAGTCTGGATGCAGGTGCAGAGAAGGAGCCTTCAGAAATGCTAGTAACGTTTGTGTTCCAAAGGAAAACTGCCGTATGTACCTATAACCTGCACATTTTAGAATGTCGACGGAAAGTTTGCAAAATTTCGTAAATACCCCAACGGCTTTCGTTGGTAATTTCGCAACCTACGCAGAATAATTGTGAACGTTTCACAGGCTGACATGGTTTTCCCATTGGTTTCCACGTGTACTCCATTGCACTGCACATTGAAAAGAGTCGGCAACGGACAAGCACGTCCCTTGGTAGTGCAAGCGTCCATACGCTATGGCAGCGACTTAGATCCCTTACACATGGCGACTAATTTGCAGCAGTACAAACGTTGCGCGTCACTAGCCAATAGACCTGTATCGATACTGTATCGCGTTTGTAGCACTGTCAAAAGTCGCCGCGTGTAACCACTCTTACCATCAGGCGGGTCGTGTCGTGTGCTTGCATGCTTGACGTAATACAAAAAACCTTATTATTTCCTTTCCTTGTCAGAAAAATGTGATAAACCAAACGAGGTGTACGACGTTTGCCCCGCCCCCTGCCCGCCGAAGCGATGCAACGTGGATGAAAGAGTGATAGACTGCGCGCCACCGCCGAAATCAGGCGACCCCGAGTGCGAGCCAGGGTGTCGGTGCGCTGATAAATACTACCGGAACGCCACAGGCACATGCGTGCTGAAAAAGAATTGCGAAAAGCGTAAGTTAGAGCGCTCAGCTGTTGTGTCAGTAAACGATACTTATTGAAATCAAATTGGTATTTATGAATTGAAAATACATTTTTAAATAAAGGAAAAATTTATAAATGTTATGCTCCGAGCCGGATTCGAACCGGCGACCACGGGCATTCATGGCCCGTCGCTACTAACCAACTGAGCTATCGGAACAATCCGGTTCGGCCACCAAATCTTTCAATCAGTTCCTTCCTACAACGCCTTAGGGAGGCGTGTAGCGACATCTACCAGAAGACTTAGGCTTCTTAACGGCACCAACGTCTCAAATTATATTGAGAAATCGTCAGTAACGATGCGCCACCCCATACTAAATTATTTTTTTATTAAGCAGTTGAATGCCCGTGGTCGCCGGTTCGAATTCGGCTCGGAGCATTCAATTTTTAAATTTTTCCTTTATTTAAAAATGTATCATTTCGTTAGCAGCGTAACTGCTTAATACAAAATTAGTTGAAAATACCTACCTCTGAAAATGTTCAAATCTCTCCAATAAATATTGAATATTATAAAGGTAATGTTAAACTAGGTTAGTGGAAAAAAGCATAGTTCAGAGAACAATAAAAGTTCCAACTGCTTTTGTATGATCGACAATATTTGATTACCTCAAGAGCAAAAAGACGGCGAAGGCGGTATAAATAATCGAGAGGGATTCAGGTGTTAATGCCCTAGACGGAAATAATTTTATTACCGAGTGACACATACCGCTTTCACACCTACTATGAGGAAAATTGAAATTAAGCAGGAGGAAATATCGGAAAAGAAATGTACCTACCTACTACATTTTTGATCACTCGTTTAAGGGCAACAATTACCCTTTTCTGAATACCAGGTGTGAAGACGTTTTTAGGGTTCCGTAGTCAAAAAGGAACCCTCATAGTTTCGCCATGTCCGTCTAGCCGTCCGTCCGTCCGTCTTCAGCTTAGCTCAGTAACCATTACTACTAGAAAACTGTAATTCGGCATGGATACATCAATCAATCACGCCGACAAAACAAGAATCAAAAAAGTACCTTCCTTACACCTAAAGTGAGGATTATTTTTTTTTCTCGTTAAACCCATAGTGTGGGTACGTTGGATAGCTTGTTCTAAAATACACTCAGAGGCAATGAAAACGGGTCACTTCCCATGGATTACTTTACAAAGTGACCCGTTTTCATTGCCTCTGAGTGTAGTATGGATTTTTCAAATGATTTTTCAAATTAGTGATTCGTTTGCAAGATATTGGGCTTTACAGCCCAAATTCATGTGTCCCCCCCTCCTGCCGGCTAAAATCACAGCTAAGTAGCCATATCTACTTATACCGAGTAATAGTCGACCAAACGTCCGGTCGTTTTTTTTTTTTTTTACCAACTTAAACTGTAGGTACCTACTTAGAAAGGCCAACTTTCGAACATATTCGGCAGAAGCAATTATTTAGTTGGCGCACGCGTGGCGATGTAAGTGTAACTTATAAGAAAGACAGGCAACTACGGAAGCCTACACTGCGCGTGGCCCGACACGCACTTGGCCGATTTTTTTTTTTTATACATACGCAAGAGTATCTGTTAGATTTATCAACACTATTTTAACAACCGTTTAAACCCATTAATTTTAGCGTTAAACTGCATCGGTCCAAACGAAGTCTACGATGCCTGTCCCGCAATATGCCCACCTCAGGAGTGCGGCGTTAACCCTGCCGTGATCCTCTGCATGCGCAACCCGGAGTACGGAGACCCAACCTGCAGACCAAGATGTATCTGCCGCGACGGATATGTGAGAAACGATGCCAAAAAGTGTATCCCAAAGGACAAATGCCGTAAGATTTAAATACAGTTTGCCTATCAAAATCAAATCAAATCAAACAATTTATTTCGGAAGTGTTTCCATAATTCGTTCCTATAACTTCCCATAAAATTGTTTAACCAAACGTGTCTTTTCATCAAATAACTTATTTGGTAATTTTGTGCCCACTTCAAATTGAGAGGATTTTAAAAACTAATTTGCACGCCTATATTAGGATAGTCACAATAATTTTACTTATTAAAGCGTGACAAAATTGAGGAACTTTGACTGTACTAACTGTATAAACGTAAGTCTTGACTGACGGCGGTCAGCACCTGCGCTATAAGGACGTGCTCAAACGACACCTGAGCGCTTGCGCTATCGATCATGAGAGCTGCGAAAAGGCCATCTTGGCGATCCACCATCTTTCACAAAATAAAATCTTTTGAAAAAGACCGCCTAATAGCTTCCGACGCAAAACGCCAATTACGGAAAGAGAGGCCTAAACCCTCCTACGCGTACACCTATAACGCAATTGGCCAACTCTACTGTCACCCATGCAATAGAGTGTTTAAGAGCAAGTTTGGCCTAGCTAGCCATATACGAGCTCATAATAGGGCGAATCAGAATTCGTAATATGTAAGGGTCGCCGTCATCGAAACCGATGAGGAGGACTATATCTATATATACCCACTAAGAAGGGATTTATGAAAATTCCACCCTCAAGGGGGTAAAAAAGAGGGTTAAAAGTTTGTTTTGGGATGAAATAACATTTTAAGTGAGAGACTTGAATCTTTGTCTATGGACTCCTTATTGCAATACAAGAAAAGCAATTTAAGGGTTTTGGAAAACCCCACCCCTAAGCGGGTTAAAAAGGGGTTCAAAGTTGGTATGGGGGAAATTACCTCTTCACGCGTAAACCGCTGAAACAATGTGGATGATGAAATTTGGTAATGTGATAGTTTGAGTCCCGAGGAAGGACATAGGATGGTTTTTATCCCGGAAATCATCCACTAAGGGGGTGAAATGGGGAGTGAAAGTTATAATGGTGCTACGATATACGAGTTTCATGCGGACGGAGTCGCGGGCCGAAGCTAGTTTAATTATGTAATGCCGTCTTTGGTCACTGAAAATGTAGGCTTCTAGTTTATTTCACGATGAAGTTAGGGAGGTCGAAAATGGCCTGAATGGCTCCGACAAAATGATTTGCTCATTTGCTGTACTTGTCAGGAGCACTGCAATGCCCCCAGATATTCAATGAAATTTAGAAAACCGCAATTCCGTAAAAACCTCAATAACATGGTCGAAAAATTAATTTATAATAAAAAAATAAACGAAATTGCTGAGGTACAAATAACGTGATAAATGATACCCGTCCTACAGTCGTCGTTATTTACTTAGTTGTTGAAACAAGTGCACGATGTCCAATACTAAGGATATAAAAGATGGAAGCAGCCACGATTGAGTAACACTTGCTACCGGTTTCGATGATGTGGAAGTTGATATTTGTGTTTGCTTGTGTGGCGAGCCTCACAATCGTCTATTGCGATGGTAAGTACTTTTTTCTCTATTTGCACAGAAATAATGTTATTAAGTTCAGCATGAAAAAACATGAAAAATTTACTCAATTACTTTAAAATTCATGATATTTGATACTTATTCGAACTCCATGGACTTCTAAAATATGCATTTTAAATTCAATCATTGAACAGTATTTCATCTTGAAGGAAATGCCGTATCTTTTTTTGGGTTTACTAGGTATTTTATTTGTAATTCACAGGTCTTTTTCTAAGTATATTCACACTATTTTTCTTCATGGTTCATATCGGTGTAAAATTTTCAACAGCCTGTTCAAGTATATTTATGTAGATTATACTCCTCGTCTCTCTAATCCTATTTGACTTGAGGTCTAGGTCCCATAGACAAGGCGCTTCTCTTACTTGATTAGGAATTCAAGCAAAGGATTTTTTCAGGAGGCGTATGATTGCCATTGCTTATCGCTGTGGATTATGAACTCCATTACTCGCATACTTATCAGTCCGGGATAAATGTCTTATGTAAAGCTATTAAAAATAAAATGGCAGCCATCATACTCGTGTAGCTCATAAATATTTTATGAGCTGAACAACTTAACTAGGAGAAAAAGAAGTGGAAGCAAACAAATGGAGATGCTTAATTTAGTGCAGCCTAATTTTCTTATTAGCTATGTATTTCAGCAAACTGCAATTTATAAAATGAAGCAAAGCGCAGTGGGTGAAGGAGTTTTCAAAATACCTACTCATTTATCAGCACAAGAACAATTTTATAAACATTCATAATTTTTGAATAAATATCATTCACCATATTATGTATTATTACAATTGATATAACATTAATTTCCAATAATTAAATACTTAATATTTTTAATAATACAAGATAATTATGAACAATAAAAACAAATACTCATTTTAGTTGCTAAACCTGGCTATAATTGCGGACTGAACGAAGTGTCCTCGAACTGCACCAATGGCGGCTGTGACGCCCGCAACTGCAGTCAGGTCGGCAAACCAGTGCCTTGCGTGAAACTCGACCCGAAGAACTGCATTAAAGGCTGCGTGTGCGAACCAGGTTACTTGCGTACCACAAATGGAACCTGTGTACCACAGAACCAGTGCAATAACGGTAAATCTATTTCAGTATAATTCGTTATACCCCCTCGCTTACTCAAGACCTCCGGGGGCTTTGGTTTGCCGAATAGCACTTCGTAGAATGTTTCATTCCGCAGTTCTCTAATGTTAATTTTGAAACATAGCTCCAGGCAAGAAGGAATAGGGACTTTTCAAGGATTCAAACAATAAAACCTTAACGTAATGTTCTCCATTATTGTGAAATAAAACATTCGATGATTGATAGCAAATAGCAATAAAAACAAAACAAAAAAAATGCAATTAATAATCACCTATTGGACAATTGGTTTAGCGGGAGTAACTCTGCTTGTGAAACTGACGGTCTTGCGTTCAAATTCCGGTTAGGGTAAATATTTTTGTTATGAGCGTGATTATTTGTTTGTTTGTTTTTAATAGATTAAAATATTCCTAAATGATATTTCTTAACATTCATTTTTTTTTTTCATTTTGGTCCGTATTTGATATTTCCGTAATGCTGGACACAGACAATTTCCAAAAAGCATCGGTTCACGGTTATAAGAAGGTACCTACTTTTTACGATCCAGTTAACCTTTTAGGGTGGCTTTTGGAAGAGCCATTTAACAACATGATCACTACCATTTAATATAGCAATGACGTTATGAATGACAACTTGATTGTGGCTGTCCAGGTTGCGGCGACGACCCAAACGCGCACTCTGGCTGCGGCGTCAACTGTGGAAGAACCTGTTCTACGTACAAAACCAAAGATGTAGCCTGCATTTTGATCTGCAATCTCAATGGATGCGATTGCAATGACGGCTATGTCTTCGATCCTAATGTCAACAAATGCGTTTTACCTGAAAAGTGCAGTAAGTATTGTTCTAAATTATCTCATGATCTCTGTTTTTTGATATACAGTGTGTGGCCTGTAACAGGAGCAAATATTTAAGAGGACGCTTCCTTAGAGCATCTGCCCCCTTGTGTCCAATTTTTTAAATATTGTTTTTAATTCGGGGAAATGTTGATCTAAAGTTGTAACCTCCAAGTATTGTATTTTGGCACCTCGAGATCATAGCACAGCAGTCAATGCAGATGTTGAGGTGTAGCATCATGTAATAAGTCATAATAGTTTTTGAATTTAGGTTTTTAAAATATATTTTTGTGACTTTTTTATTTATTTTTTATTCTTTTTGTTTTTAAAATAAAATTAAAACGACTAGTGTCACACCAGAAGAGTAAAAAATACATGTTAACTTACTTTAAAGAATTTAAAAAAAAATTTTTTTTCATTCAAAACGACCTGAAAATGTATGCTCACAAGCTCAATATTCTAACGTTAAATACTTTGCTCTTATTCCAGGCCACATCCTGTATAACAGTGGCTTTTCGGTGAAGGAAAATATAGTGAGGAAACCGGTCTAATCCCTATAAGGTCTAGTTTTTTCTCTGCTTTGGAAGGTCAGATGGCAGTCACTTTCGTAAAACTAGTGCCCACGACAAATCTTTGGATAAGATGCCAAAGCGGACCCAGTGTCCATTTAGGGCACTACCGGGAAAAACACTAGGAGGATGATCTTATGTTTAACATGTGTGTTTTTGTATCTTGCTTTTGGCATCGTAGCAATCAAATCGGTGAACTGTTATGATATGAGTGTTTTTTTTTTGATCGAAATTCTTGTCTGCGGATGAGACTCTTCGCTATGTTTTTTGTATCGATGGCCTTTTTTTTAAGGGTTCCGTAGACAACAAGGAACCCTTATAGTTCCGCCATGTCCGTCTGTCCGTCCTCGGCTTAGCTCAGTAACCATTACTACGGTACGGTATATAAATCAATCACGTTGACAAAACAGTATAATAAAATCATGAAAAAATATTTTTTTTAGGGTCCTCCCCTACACCTAAAGCGGGGATGTATTTTTTTTTCTCGTTAAACCCATGGTGTGGGGTATCGTTGGATAGCTTTTCAAAATATTATGGGTTTTTTAAAACGATTTTTCAAATCAGTGATTAGTTTGCGAGATATTGGGCTTTAAAGGCTACTACTGGGGATTTAAAAAAAATAGTGGTAGTAGTAGGTCCATATAATGAATTTAAAAAGAAAACTATCACAGACAATTAGGCATAAGTAGTTACCGAGTAATAGTCGACCAACTTAATGTGTACTTGGAAAGGCCAATTTTCGTACAAATTAGGCTGACGTAACCGCACCGCACGTCGATGTAACTAAGACAGACAGGCAACTACGGAACCCTACACTGCGCGTGGCCCGACACGCAATTGGCCGATTGTTATAATATAATATGAATTTGGGTCTGACTTGCAACATTCCGCATTTAGCAGAGCGAATTTGATATGAATTATTTCGTACTTTTCCAAGAGCTTACTGCTGGTGGTCACATTTTCTTACTGTATATCTATAAAATTATACAGTATTATAAAATTATGCGCGGAACTATATTTGTATCGACCTGCTCCTTTGGATCCCGCGCCTGATATCGGGAACCACCAAAGATCTGTACTGACTTGACTGACCGTTGACACTGACAGCTCACCGATACCGCACAAACCCTGCACCGAAAACCAAAATGCGAAAGTGACCTTTTTTCTAAACATTAAATTTTTACTTCCAGCGCCCACATGCGGCCAGAACGAAGTATACTCAACTTGCACCAACGGCGGCTGCGGCCACAGAAACTGCAGCCAACTTGGACAGCCACAGTTATGCATAGACAGGACCCCCGATTCTTGCACCAAGGGGTGTATCTGCGCTTCTGGATATTTGCGCGCCAACAACGGGACGTGCGTTCCTCAAGATAAATGCCCGGTTTCAGGTTACTGTGTTTCATCAAATGTTTTACTTATTATTTAATCTCATATTTCTTAGACTTCCTCCAGCTGGTCAATGACGTAACGTTACATACGAAAGTTAGGTTGATCTATCCTAACACCCATTCGAAAAGCCTAAGAGTAGACTTTTTCAAATTAGTAAAGCTAACTAGCTAGCTCTTATTAACTTCCATAGTTAGAAAACCCTTCAAACCGCCAATCCTAACGAAACCATGACCCCTTCTTGCATAAGTCTACTAGTTCCCCTAAGCTCAATATATCAAAATATATTTCCACCACAACAGGATGCGGCGGTGATCCCAACGCACAGTCTGGATGCGGGTACAACTGTGGTAAAACCTGTAGCACCTACAAGGCCAAAAAACCCTACTGCCCCCGTATTCCTTGCAAATCTAATGGATGTGACTGCAAGGATGGCTACGTATTCGATGCCAATGTTGGAAAGTGCGTCTTGCCACAGGAGTGCAGTAAGTACCACAGTAATCAAGACACACAGTTTTGTAACAATTAAGGCCAAAGGATGCCTCACACTGCGTCAAGTAAATCCGCGCCGTGCAAATTAGTCCACCGTGGCGTGGACTGGACAGATGGAATGACGGTAGTGCCCCTAAAGGAGCCCGGGCCGCTTTGACACCTAATCCCAAGATTTGGCATAGTCATTCGTTTTACGAAAGCGACATACACATAACCCGACTAAATGAAGTTCGATATAGTCACATACTTCACTGCTTATGACCTGACATTCGATTTCCTCGGTGATAACGACACCATTTTCCGGTCATCGCGACACGGCCGGTGCAGATTTGATGAGCCGATTTAAGTGCTGTTTTTTATGAAAGTCGTGTCGAGATAGTTATTTGTGTCGGGGGTGTTTTATAGTACATTGTTTAACGAGGGGCGTGAGGCGGAGGGCTTTTGATGACTCGAGTTTGCAATATTCTTACGCCCGTGTTATACACAATGTTTTTCATCACATTTGCGAGGAAACAAATACATTTTAGATGAAATTAATACAAATCGTAATAATGTCAACATGTCAGTTGTCCATTTTGTTGAATTTGACGTTAGGCGCGTATGGCAATGACCCTTTGGTATACAGCCACGATTTGAAAACACTTCAAAACATTTTACATAGACAGTAATTATATTATATTAAATCTGTAAATAATTCAGCTAAACATTAAATTGCAGTCAAATTTAATATAAAGATATATTTTATACATATTAAAAGTTGGTTGTAGCAAACTTTTGAAGATATGAAATACACCTTGGCTGATTGGAAACATCCTCAGTCCGAAGTGAAGTATGAGTGGGTTCTATATTTGAAAACTAAACTTAACAGGCCGTGGGAGGTAAAACGGCTATAACTGCTCTGTACGCTCGCAAGTAATAACGCCAATGACGAGCAAGTGTGATGAAAAATGTTTAATGTTATCAAATAAAAATAGCTTTGAATTTATATTTGGTTTCCATAGTCACCTGTGGAACAAACGAGGAGTACGACATATGCCCCGCTCCATGCCCGCCGCGGCGTTGCGACGTTAACGACAGTCTGATCCGATGCGCCGCGCCGCCGCAGCCCGGCGACCCACAGTGCAAGCCCGGGTGCCGGTGCAGAGACAACTATGCAAGAAACGCCACGGGAACATGCGTGCTGAGGGAGCAATGTGAAAAACGTAAGTTGACTTAAAGGACTGTCCACACCAGAACTTGATGCCACGTAACCACGTACCGTACGCGCTGTGATGATTGTGTGTTGTATCCAATTATTCCACTTACGTCAGACAAGATTGTTTTTTTAACTTAACATTTTATTCCAGTTATTAGCTCAGCTCTGACCTTGGACTTCACAATTCACAGTAAAACTATTTAAACCTAACCATATCTTTAGCCATCTGGCAGTTTTTAACAAATAGGAGCTGGGCGAGGGCTCCTATTGCTGGACAGTTCGCCCTTTGGGCGTCTGAAGCTACGTAACATGTCTGGTCTAACTTACCTCGTCAGTGTTTCGCAATTGCAAGAATTTTCTTGAAACTCTGTCTTATAATGTCGATGCATTAAATAGTTTTTCGTTATATCTAGGCCTAACCTGCGACCAGCCCAACGAAATATACGATTCATGTCCAGCACCGTGCCCCGGTCAAAACTGCGACGTTGACCCAGCGCTTGTGTTGTGCGCGCCCAGTCCTCAATACGGCGATGCCGCTTGCCAGCCAGCTTGCAGGTGCATTGACGGATACGTGAGAAATAGTTCCAACACGTGTGTTCCTAGGGTTCAGTGCCGTAAGTAAATAAATAACTAAAGCTGTATGTATGTTTGTTTTTTTATTTATATATAACTAGCGACCCGCCCCGGCTTCGCACGAGTACTATATTATACATATAAACCTTCCTTTTAAATCACTCCATCTATTAAAAAAACTGCATCAAAATCCGTTGCGTAGTTTTAAAGATCTAAGCATACATAGGGACAGACAGCGGGAAGCGACTTTGTTTTATACTATGTAGTGATTTATTACGTAATTAAATTTTAGGGGACAATCTTACACGAATATAAATAGTCCTATTAGTAGGGCAGTTTCAGATAATCAGGGTGATAATGTGGACACGCTGGACAAAAGCACCAAAATTTTTTTCAGGTACTTGTTAGGTTAGGTTAGGGTAAGTTTTTGATAGGAACCAACTTCTCCGTCGGCCATCTTTTATTTTATGGCGGCCATTATGAATTATACGTATATATTTTCATTAATGTTTGGACCTAACAAGTGCCTGAAAAAAAATTGGTGCTTTTGTCCAGCGTGTCCACATTTACGACAGTTTTCGAGCACTAATAACGTTATACATTGCTTAAATACTTTATCCATAGAAATGACTTTGAAGAAGACGAAAATACATAACGTGCGATACATATCTCGGAATTCTCTTAAAAATACGCAGTTGCACGTCCACACACTTCAAGACCTAAGCACAACTAACGTACTTTCTCGTAATTGCAAAGATGGCGTGAGTGCCCTCGGTCAAACGGACTATAATTGCAGTTCGTTTCAAGAAGTCGTCCTTAACTGGCTAAACGAGTGACAGAGATTTGATAGCCAACCGTCTTTTAATTTAAATAATGAATCTGTTATACATCAAAAAAATACGTTGTAGTTCGTCAGTCACATTTCTTCGTAATAGTGTCTAGAACTTTTATATAAGTCATTCAGAAATGATGTTGTTACTTTTTCTGTGAATGTACTTAATTGTTTAGAGTAATCCGCGAATGTAACATGAGCCTTGCTTAATTACAAAGGAAGGTTTTTTCTAGGTTTTGTTTTGCAATTATGTTTAAAATAATGTTATGCCTGAACTTACTTTTATGTTCTTCACGAGTAAAAAATATTTTGAAGTATTTCTATGATTAATATTTTTATAGCTGGCTTGTCCCACTTAAAATTGTTACTTTGAAAATCCACGCATAGATCATACACCTTGTTTCACTAATAACATTCCCTTTCACCAGCATCAGCAGATGACCAGTGTCGAGGGCAAAATGAATTCTTTGACACATGTATCAGTGGCTGTTCCAACCAGACATGTGAAACTATTGGCCAGATCTTCCACTGCCCCTTACAACCAGCTGTGTGTAGAAGCGGTTGCCGCTGCAACCCCAGCTTTTACAGGAATGCGAGCAACGTTTGTGTGTCGGAAAGCCAGTGTCGTAAGTTTATTTATATTGCAATGACAAGTTAGCAAATACTAAAAAAATGTTATGTAAACAATTGAGTAACGATTGATTGTAGACTAAGGTTTTTGGTGGAAAGTGATAACTAGAAAATGGCAAAGTTGTAGCTCACTGATTCAAAAATATCTTTGAACCGGTATATTTTGTTTGAACGACTAAAAAACCAATTGGACTAATTGCTAATTATTTTAGAACTGCTTTCACCCATACGTACGTACCAGAAAGTGCAGCGTGGGTAGACCCCCACATGCTGGACTAATGACCTGGTAAACGTCGCGGGAGTCCACTGGACGGGTGGTGCAGGACCAGTTATAATGTCATTATTTTGGGCAGCGATGGACATCTTCCGGCTGATCTGATGATGATGATGATTATGACTGCTTTCAAGAGAATAGTCGAATTGCTAATTCAACGTTTTACTCCGTTTATTTTATTACGTCCAGTAATCGAAAATATAATGATTGTACATACCAATGCACCAACCAATCCAAAAAGAAAGGTACATTCACTTTTCATGTATTCGAAACGATCATACACATGTAAAACTTATTTAATATTGCTCGCGCCTTGAGCCGTCATACAATACATTCACGCAGATGTTCAAATATTTAAAAAAGTATCTTATATCCATGTATCCAAGTGGGTATCGCAATTATCATGATGTTATTGATTCTTATTAAGTGTAATAAATTCAATTGGGTATAAGGAAACCTCGCGCGTATTTTTCTACAGTGAACGAAACTAGTTAAACATACAGCCTACGAATTGATGATACTTTAGTAAGTTCTGACCATGAAAAAGCGGATCATTTTGAGCGGTTCTTTTCTAACATACCCGTTGAGACCACGAAGTCTTTAAACTCATCACCAGATATCGCTGAATCGTTATTGAAAGCAAATGTAACGGAATGTACAGAAATCTTTAGATTTACTCACGTGACGCCACCTATTCTTATAAAAGCGTTTAAATTATTGAACTTGAAGAAGACTAAAGATCTTTGGGGCCTTTCAGTCAAAGTATTACATTCCATTGTAGAATCAATTGCACCTTTCTTAGATGTCATTTTTAATAAATGTATTGATACTGGAGTATTTTCTGACCTCATGAAACACGGTAAAATTGTCCTGATGAAACGTTGAATCAGGAACGAAAACTGACCCTACCAACTTCAGGCCAATATCAATACTACCGGCTCTAAGCAAAGTTTTTGAGAAGCTTATTCTTCATCAGCTTATGTCCCACTTTACTCGCAATAAACTGCTCAATACCAATCAGTTCGTATTAACTAGGGGCCGCTCTACCACTGATGCCGGTGTGGTACTAATTAAACATATTTTTGATGCCTGGGAAGAGGCCCAAGATTCTATTGGAATGTTCTGTGATTTATCAAAGTCATTTGATTGCGTTGATCACGAGAATTTAATCAGAAAGTTGAGACATAATGGGATTAAAAACGGTGCTCTTGATCTTGTTTTATCGTATCTCTCGGAGAGAACACAACGAGTAGTCATCAATGGGACCCAATGAGCAGGGACAACTGTTGCTCTTGGTATTCCTAAAGGCTCGATTCTAAATCCGTTTCTGTTTTTGATTTACATCAATGATCTACCAAATGTGTTTCAAGATAAACATGATATAGTGTTATTCGCAGACACGTCGCTTATCTTAAAGGTAGACAGGAAAGAGAAAAGCTTCGATGGTATTAATGATGCGCTCAACACTGTTGTGAAATGGTTTACAGCGAATAATTTACTGCTAAATTCCAAGAAAACAAAGTGTATCAGATTCACTTTAATTAATGTCAAGCAGATAAACAATACCAAGTTCAAATTAAAGGGCGATGAACTGGAATTTAAAGATAGACGTACTGCTAAAATTACAGAACACTTGATTAAAAACAGATGAGATTTTTTTATTAAAAGCAATAAGGTACTGGCTCAGTCAGTTTGGATGCCGTAAAGGTAGATCTACTTATGACAGTTCAGCGATATTAACATCAGATATCCGATTGGCATTTTCCAGAGATGAATCAGTGGTAGCTGCCTTCCTGGACATTAGCGCTGCATACGATAATGTCTTAGTTTCAGTGTTAAGAGAAAAGCTTTTCATATTAGGTGTACCAAATAATGTTAAGCAACTTTATAATTAATCTATTGTCTCAAAGGTCTATTAGTCTTCTCATAGATGATAACAATAGGATTAGTCGCTTAGTGTGGAGAGGACTTCCACAAGGGTCTGTTTTGTACTTAAAAGCCAACACCAAGCAAATCGGATATCTGATGTTAATATCGCTAATTTATCATAAGTAGATCTACCTTTACGGAATCCAAACTGACTGAGCCAGTAACTTATTGCTTTCAATAAAAAAATCTCAAGTGTTCTGTAATTTTAGCAAATACTAAAGATAAAGCAATGGGCCTATAAGAAGAAACATCTGAAGCTGGTTTATTGGGTTTTAAAATAGGAAGGACTATTTGAGATCTATCTTCAAATTCCTTACCATATACGAACTAAAAGCTCGAGATTCTTTTAGGGACAAATTTAAGGAGGCAAACATCCTTACTGTAGCATGCCAATACATTCTTGAGAATATCATGTATGTGCGGAAAAACCTTCATGAGTTCAAACTCAACAGTGATATACACGACTACAACGCCAGAAGTAAAAACAAGATCGCAGTGAAGGCCAGTCATCTCCGCAAGGTTAGCACGTCGTTCGTGGGGAACTGCATACGTTTTTACAATAAAAAACTCACCAAAATTGTTAATTTACCGTTCAGTAAATTTAAGTCTCATGTTAAAAGTAATTTGCTAAGCAAGGCATATTATACTGTCAACGATTTCTTAAACGACAAAAATGCCTTTAAGCCAGTAGTAGTCTAATTCTATAGGAATATACCTAAATACATGTAATCATTATAAGTACCTACCTGAAATAACTGTTCCGTTTTATGTAACAATAGAGCACTTAATGCTGTTTCTCGCCGCTTGAATGTTTGTGGAGTCAGGACTGTTCATGCTTGCAAAGGCATAGTACCTAGTTAACTACTTAAATACTAGTGTTATTATTATTATTATCGTATTGACGAGAGACATCATTCTGATCTTGACACGTTTTATTGTTATTGACCCTGTACATCTCTGACAATATTACATTAATGTTCCTTTTTTTGTTTTGACGCTTAGAGACCGTATGCATCTCTTAGAATACTAAAATAATTATTAATTGTATTTGGACGCCCAGAGACCTTATACATCTCTGGAATACTGAATTAATATCATGATACAGATCTTATATCAAACTAGCTTCCGCCCGCGACTTCGTCTACGTGGACTCGGGATAAAAACTATCCCTTATTTTAATTCAGGCTATAATCTATCTTCGTGCAAAATTTCATCCAAATCGGTTTAGCCGTTTAAGCGTGATTGAGTAACAAACATCCAAATATCTAAACATCCAAACATCTCAACTTTCGCATTTATAATATTAGTAGGATGTAATGGTCATATTTTGCAAGTTTGTTTTGTTTATATTAACTTAGTGACATTTAGTTTAAAAAATATAATTTTAAATGATTATTGTGTAAGATTATTATTATTTTATTGTGAATTACCGTTTGACATGTAAAAGTGCCCTTGTGGCCTATTTGCAGAATAAATAATTGATTTTGATTGATTTTGACTTAGAATCCCCATTGAAAATGGGAATTTAAACACTGAATTGCAAAAAAATCAATGAAATAAGAGTGTTAATGTGATTCCAGTTAACGAAGCACACGAAATTAGTAATCCCGTAGGATATTAAAATTAAGCCACGCAATGTTTAAAAAAATCAACGAACTAATGTTGTTCATGACGTAAAGTTAATAAAAATGGCGTTATTAAACGAACTAGGAAGTCCCATTGGAAAATATATGTTACGCGTACGAGAAATCAACAAAATATTACAGACGATGTCATTTTAGCTAACATATTTACCCTTTTTACCTATAGGAATAGAAATCCCATAGAAATGGGACTTAAATAATATTCCAAAAAAACAACAAAATTGTAGGTATGTATGTAAATACTTTGTTGTACACAAGACACAGGTAAAAATACAGACAAAAAAAAGTTAATTCGGTACAAAGGCGAACTTATCCCTGTAAGGGATCTCTTCCAGTTAACCTTTGAGTAATTGAGTTGAGATCAGGAACAACAAGATAGACAAACTAACACGTGTACAGACGTATTTACCTTGACGCTACAGTAAATTAATCTTAACTATACTACATATAAGTACAAATAAAAATAAATAGTATACACATACTATAACTATAAATATTTATATATATATAAATATATATATACCTATTTATACAAATAAACATTTTTACACAATATACAAACAGTATCCTATTAAATCACAAGTCGTTGGAGAAAATTATACTGTTATGTCATGTCAAACAAGATAATTAAACCTGATTACGTCTAAAAACTTGAAAATCCCAGAATTCCACATAATAGTATAATAATGACTCCTCTTAACTACCGTAAAATTAATATTTGGGACCACCGTGGTCTTTTTTTACTACTTAACTGCTAAATAAACTGTGTAGCCCAACAAGCCTTTAACTAAAACTAATCATATTGCTAGAAATGTTTTTCCTGCTCTTTTACACGATCACTATATCTCTCTCTCTCTCTCTTTAGAACGAGCAGGATGGTCCAACAATACCATCATAGGTAACAAGGCCAATACAAAAAAAACACTACCAAAAAACACATGCATTTGGATGAAATAACGGTTAAATAATAGTGGATACATAAAAACCGTTGCTAAGGTGAGCGCGTGAGATAGGCGGGGGAAGAGTCATATAGACTCCAATGTGATCTTAGGCAAGGGGAGTTATCGTCACCTATCCTTAAATGAGCTGATCGAATGTTTCAGCAGGGCGCACGTCGGATGTCACATAGGCGATGTGTGCTTTAATTATATTAGTTACGCAGACGATATTATGGTGCTGTTGGGACCAACGGTTAGCACGGTACGGCAGCACCTGAAGATATGTGAGGGGTACGATGAGCAGCATGGTCTCAGGTGTGACGTTACTAAAAGCGAGTTGGTGATCTTCAAGGCACGCCAATACAACCTGAAAGCTATCCCTGAGATCCTGCTGTATGGTGTACCTCTAAAAGTAGTGGAAAAGGTTAAATACCTTGGCCATATGCTCACGAGTGACGACCCTGATTTAGAGAGGGAGAGGAGAGCGATGGCTTTCACTGCAAACTGATGTTGTCCTAGTATTATCACTTTATACTCCAGGAGGTCATAAATATGTTGAATACGAATATTCGTCAAGTTCACAATCAAAGTGAAATAAGATAAAATATACAAAATTCAATCGAATTGTGTCCTATACAAAGTAATAGGATGACTGCCAAAAAAATGTAAAGGCATGGTATCCCAAAAGCTCTCCTTGTGCCCTTTATATTAAGGCGGCTGTAACCCTCAAAACTTTGTTCTACTCGGTTTCTATTGTTAGATCGATTTCCTGTGCTTTTCGCCCACGCACGTACCGACCTTCAACATTTGATTAAAAAATCTTCTTATTTCCTAGCGGCTCCACCGTGCCCATCAGGTGAGGTGTATTCCCGCTGTCCAACCGTCAAATGCGAGGGAGATTACTGTCCCAAAACCAGGAATTCTCCTCTAACATGCCCAGTGGGCATAGTATGCGACCAGCCGAGATGTGTTTGTGGCCTCCTCGATCGCAGAGATCGCAAAACCGGCAAATGTATCAGGTCATCTGATTGCCGTGAGTATACCCTTCGTTTTTGGTTTTCGATTGTATCATAAACATACATCGGGGTTTTCGGAGCGGGAATGATTTGAGAAAGAGTAGAGATAAACAGATATGTTAGTCTAAGAAAATATCTTATTATGCCTAATGAATAACTACCTCTCTGTGAGTTGTATACAATCTGTGACAGTTTTATTTTAATTTCCGTAAAAGTCTTATAACTTATAAGGTAACAATTAAAATAACTTTAATTAATTACCTGCTGTAAATTGAATAGTTGACACGATTTTCAGAATAAACTATTAATATTTTTTCTATATTTGGGACAGTAAATCTACGGCGTCTTGCTGTAAATATCCATTTCAAGGATTTCAAGGAGCTAAATGATCTTTCCACGTCGACAGTTGTAATAGGTGCATATTTAAATTTTTTGTAGGAATCAATTGATGCACGAGAAGTTTGAGATTGAAGTTCTATTTCTTTGCCTTGTACCAACTCATTTATAATTTTTAGTGTGCTATAGCCAGAATTCTTCTTTAACACCAACTTCAGTTTATCATAAATCTGTTTTCCTTTTACGTCGTCTCTTTCATGTTTTATTTGGAAACATCTCTATAGGTTTCATGAACTCTTTTTAAACTATCGCTGATGGACAGCTTCGCATCCTGTAGTTTTTTAATAGCATTTGGGATAGTCATCAAATGATTTGCTATGAATTTTAAGTCGCTTTTTATATTTGCATTTCCAAACGCTCTTTTTGCCTTTCTAATACTCTGGGCTTCGGTGGGACTGAATGTATTTAGAACACGTTTCACTTCATCGTAATGTTTGCTGTAATACGTTGCAGCTTCTATCCAGGTTCCCCACCGAATAATTGTTGGTCGAGGTGGTAAAGGCACTCCGGGGAGCATTTCTTTAAACTTTTGTATTCTTTTAGGAGATTTCAAAAATGTCTTCTTAACATTTGCGATTAAATCATTCACATCTGGATAAAGTTTTCTTACTAGTTCAGCCACTCTATTTAAACCATGAGCCAAACATGTGACGTGCAAAAGATTGGGAAAAATACATTTTAAATTTCTTCCAGCCTTTAGCATGTAGCCCACACCGTCAGTTAAAAGTAAAAGTACTTTATTGTGATTATTATGGTTAGCACCCCATAATTCATCAAGAGCACTTGTGACCGTATTGGATATTGATACATTGTTCGTGCTGTCTAACCGTTTACTGGATATCAAGTGTTGAGTGCCAATGTGATCATCACGTAATGCTCCCACTATTACGTTAGCTATTTGACGACCATAATCATCCGTGGTTTCGTCAACACTCACATATATATATTCATTTTTTAGCTCGCTCCGTATTTTATTCATTTTTTTATCGTAAGCTTTATTTAAATATTCCCGTCGCAGTTGACATTCCGAAGGAACTTTTGCAGTTTTTCCAAATTTACCGGTAACACAATTTTCGATAATATCTTTAAATATCGGATTGTTTACCTGCGTCCATGGTATATTACAGCCCACAACAAATTTCAAGAGCTCACTATTGAAATCATATTTCATACCTGTATGTTTATTAGATGCGACATGTCGCGTTACACTAGATTTCGTTTGAGCAAAGCTCACATTGCACTTGGTGCAAAATAATAAAGAATCTCGAACCTCTATCTCTGGATTATTTTCTATCCACGAACGCATAAACTCGTAACGAGTTTTTTTTTCTCGGAGGCATATTTGTGTTGACTGATTATTTACAGTTTTTTAAAATACAATTGCATATAAGTTTATCTACTAGACAAGCAAGGGTAACGGTTGACAATAGGTGTCTAATACAATGTCAATCTTGACGCTCGATATCTATGAAGCATTTTCTTATAAATGAATAATAGACTTAACTGAAGAGGTTGATAATGAATGACCAATATAAAATATGTACCTATATGTATGATTAATCTTTATTTATTTTTCAATCAATTATTCATTCGGTAGAAACCTACTAGGGTACGATCTGTTTTTAAGTAAATACCTACTCTTTGGCTAATGTCAAACGTTCCCGCTCCGAAAACCCCGATGTATGATCATAAAGGAGCCCGGGGTCCCGCTTTCCGTGATTTTTACTGGTTAAATATAACGCTTTTACCCCATTTAACCCATTCAAGACCCATCACCCACAAATGAGTCATGCCTTTACGATCGATTTCAAGGCGGAATATGCTGCTACTAGCCACGGTGTAGGTATCACACGTAACGTTGCTGGACTTGAAATGGGTTTTAACATTACTAGTTTAGCTAATGCTAGTTTATCAGTTAAAACTTAGTACTTAACTTTTTATAACTCGATTTAATTTTGTTCGCTACAATACTAAATTTTATGTATTGAGCACACGTTTTTAAATCCAATTATTATCGGAGCAAAGTCTTCTCCTGCCAACAGTCGATCCGATATTACTTGAGCATCGTGACCGCATGCAATTACCCTCTATTCAGATCGGTCCTTCGTCAAGTGGATCCCATGGTAATACTGCATTTGGCAGCCTTCTTAATTGTATCAGTTCAGCGCACTGGAATCCTTTCTCCAAGGCGTTTAGCTTCCATGGATCCTAGAATTATGTTTACGTATAATTGTAGCTCCTTTCAAATGCGACGGGCCTAATGAAGAGTACCAGTCATGCCCATCCACTTGCCCAGGAGAGAAATGCACCGACTACATCAACGGCAGCAAGTGTCCACCATTCAGAATCGGCATAGTCGTTCCTTGTAAACCGCAGTGCAGATGTATAAAAGGATACTACAGAAACTCTGATGGAATTTGCATATTAGCATCCCAATGTGGTATGTTTATATTATATATTAATTTGCATCAGGCAGAAAGGCTTTTATTAACAAATACCTTACAAAATACGTGCCATCCAGTAGTTATGATATATAGCGAAACGAAACTACAAAAGACACTCACTAGTCTAAATATGTTAATAATAATAAAATATATAAATAGTATGTATGCCTAAGACATCTTATATAAACTCCTGAGATAGCGACTTTTTAGGACCAACCATTTTATATAATAGTAAGTATTCTAGTGCCAAAACAGTTTTTGGTAAGATGTATCGCAGATTTAATTAAGGTACCAGATAGACGCGGATGTGAAAATCATAAAACACTGACATCAAAATACAAGATCCAGGAACACAAATATAGCGCTTAATACACATGACTTCATCATCAGCCCTATCCGTAAACAGCCGTATGAAGGCCTCCATCAACATGACTTAGACAAAATATTTAGTAGACTATTGATTTCAGGACCTAAAAACGCAACCACTCCGGCCACATATGTGATAATAGACACAACGCCTACTGCCAAACCACCAACTGCCGACCCGGGAGACAACAATTGCGACGACAAAAATGGACGAGACAGCCTTGAAGCTGGTATCACTGGATTCAATGGGAAATTCCTATACGTAAGATTTCCTAAAGCTTAAAAACTAAGATACAACGTGAATACTGGTCTAATCAATAATCGAAGTGAAAGAAAATCATCGACATCAGCATACGTCTCATTGCTAGGCACAGGCCTCCCTATAGGAGAGGGGCAGTAGGTAGTGAAATAAAGTAAATAGACGAATATCTGCAGACTGGATTGTGCTCAACGCAAAGCAAAAGGATGACTCCCAGGAAAATAACGACATTCTAACTAAACACAAAACCTAATCCTCTGTTTGACCGTTAATATGTTTTAACGGTCAAACAGTTTAGGTTTGCCCTTGCCTTACCTTCCTGTAGACATAAAACTTGAGTTGTAAGCCCATTTTTTTTTATTGGACTTTAAAAGGTTTTTTAATATCCATTTAAAAGGCTTCGCTTCTCTTCATTCAATCTGATAAAAACATAACGTGCGTATACTTACATAACGATTTATAACTAACTAAGGACATCATTGAAATTATGTTTAATTATTTGCCTGTCCATGTATTTTAGGATCGCATGAAATCTAGTCAAGGAGAAAACATCATTACGTCACCATTCTCTGTGTTCACCCCACTGGCGCAACTAGCACTGTACGCCAACGGAGACTGCTTGAAACAACTGACTAGCATTCTGAATCTTTCCAGTAAAGAAAACGTAAGTACTTCAATTATAGAAAATTTATTTGTTGCAATAAAATTAAAACAAAAATTGTTCCAAGATCTAAACCAGGAGCAACATCAGGTTTTGAAATAGAAGTTCCCCGATGTGATTAATAAATACAAAAACATTAACAGCTGGTACCACCAACTTACGATTACCGACCGATGAACGATAAAGTATATGGCGCCGGCTGCTATCATTTCATAGAAACCTGACAAACTTGCCATACATTCAGATTTTCACAAACGCCGCTTACGGTTACACACCTATACGAGTACACCCTTAGTAGTTTTTTCCTCTTAATATAAATAAGCCAAAGAACTACCGAACTGTTCTGTGTCCCCCCTCTCACACATAAAAAATATAAGGCTAATTCGTTTTTAACTAGAGCATGTAAAACACATAATGATAGATTTTAGCAATGCCGATATATTCAATATGTTAGAATCTCAATATAAGCGTAGTCTGGTTTGCAGTTTAAAAGAGTTACAACTTATTATTATTAATAATAATAATATAAGCCTTAATTTAACGAGTTTTTACATGCAAAAACATCTTAATTAAATATGTATCTTACATTTTACTATATAACTTATTCATCACTTGTAACTTAATTTTTGCTACTTAAATTTTAACTAGTTTTCAAATTGTTAGTTTGCTTACTATCCTAGTGAAAAAATATGCATAAGTAGTGGCAACTTTGCTTGTATAGCCTATCGCCGTAGTATACAGTAAAATTTGGTTTCCTTGTTTTTTCACTTTAATTTAAAATTAAGTATATTCACATTGTTGGATTTGGTTACTTAACTATCCTAAATAGTTAGCAACTTTGCAGGTTGATGTATGTCCTATCACCGTAGTATTAAGTATTATTGTACCGTTGTTTGCCTAAATAAACATTAACAAACCTAAGTTTTTATTTATTTGCAGATCCGTAGCACCTTCCCTGGTTTGGCTACTTCTTTTGACGGCCAAACTAGTGTGAACTTCTCTACAGCTGCTAAAGTCTACTCTAATCAACAATACCCATTAAGTGAAGGTTTCAAAAAAGATTCTGTTGATGTAGTCAACGCAGAAGCACAAGAACTTGATTTCAGTAAAAATACTATCGCAGCTGATATCATCAACACCTGGGTATTTGTATTTATTATTTTTATCACTAATTTATTTTAGTATGATGATTATAGTTTTCAAGTTATTTGCCAAATATCAGAGTATTGTATTTTATATATAACTTATCTCATTTCAGGTTGAGAGCAAAACTAATAATCGTATCAAGGATTTGATTTCACCGTCTGATATATCACCAATAACACGGCTTGTATTAGTCAATGCTATATACTTTAAGGTAACTATTGACAGACGTAATTAAAGGCAGTTCATTCGGTACCTAAGTTCCCTACCAGCACTGCACAAGGTTGGGGACTAGAATCCATTTCTTCTTATCCTGAGGGTAACCTTGTGCCTAGCAGTCCGAGAGTAATAATAATTATGTTAAAGAAAATCTAGATTGTACGGGATTGTGAATAAGAATATACGCTTTTGTAGAATAATGAAGAGTGTCAAGTATAACTAATGTGAAGTGCTGTTATGAAGAATTGTGATTATGCAAAATTGCTATAACGAAGCAACCCTTCTTTGTAATAGGTTCTACCTAGAATAATCCAGCTCCAATAATATATTCTTTATTTGATTTAGGGTGACTGGCAATATCCCTTTGACAAAAAAAACACCAAAGACGCAAATTTCTACTTGAGCGACGGCACGGTCAAAAAATCCAAGCTGATGTACCAAGAGTCACGGTTCAACTATGGAGAAATTCCTGAGTTAAACTGCACGGTAATTAAAAGAACTTTATTTATTAAAAGTAGACAACCAACTGTCTAAAATACTAATCTATATTAATACTATAAAGAGGAAAGTCTGCGATATTGTGGTTATGTAAGTTTGTATGTAATGGGTAACATCGCGAACAACACATCCGCTTTCAAAAAAAATCATCTGCTTCTAAAATTTCACTATTCGGAGCCTATAGCTTGTTTTATCCCGCGGGTTTTGACAGCGTTGTTAGGAATGCGCGAGCGAAGGCACGCGGGCAGCAAGTCTTATAAAAAGTTCTGTTTTTTATTATCCAATTTAATGATAGCGTCGTAATCGTTTACTTTGCCTAATGATGACAAGATCTGCAGACTAAAAATTAACAATTAACGCTTGTGTGTATGTTGCGGCAAGTTTCCAAAACTATAAGGCCCAAAGCGGATCAGGAAACTTTCAATATAATTGTTTAACGAGTGCTTTGGCCTAGTTGGTAGCGACCCTGCCTACGAAGCCGGCGGTCCTGGGTTTGAATCCCGGTAAGGGCATTCATTTGTGTGACGAAAACGAATATTTGCTCCTGAGTCATGGGTGTTTTCTATGTATATAAGTATTAATTTATCTAAACAAGTACTTATATCGTCGCCTAGTACACATACTCGTAGTACAAGCGTTGCTTAGTTTGGGACTAGGTTGATTTGTGTAAGATTGGCCCAAAAACTTGTATATAAAAATAAAATAGTAAGTTTTCATTTTAGGAAATAACGTTTAGGAAAAATTGAGAACTTACCAAGATCTTTCTTTTCTTTCCTCGAGATTTTTAAAAACATCCGTCGGCACATAAGTCATTCTAAACCTAGACTCCTTGTGTTTCAGGTTCTTGAAATGTTTTACAACGGCAGGAATTTTAGCATGGTTATCGTCTTGCCCAATGAGATTAATGGCGTTTTAAGAACTGCCAAAAATCTGCAAGATGCAGCCAATTTCAAAAAAGTCTTAGGAAGCATGAGCAGCAATAAAGTAAAGGTGTACGTGCCACCATATGAGATAAACACCTCGACCGATCTTACTACTATTCTTAAACAGGTAAGTTTGGTAATTAATAAAAAAATATATACTTAAGAGACTTGTACCCACATTGTGAATTGGAACATTTTAAGAGCAAATACCAAAGGGTACTGAAATAAGTTCTACCTTTTTGAATTACTAAAAGAATTCGTTTTGGCACAATCGTATTGTTTTATTTAACATTCCACTGCCAAATGTATGAATTTAACTACCAATGCTTTTCCAACTTTTTTTTCTACAAGAGAAACTCGGGAACAATTACAAAGCATTACTTTTGATTAGAGATATTAATTAAGGGGCTCCCATACGCCAATGACCTTCGATCTGAATTCCTTAGTTTTCTAATGTTTTTTGTAGCTTATTATATTAACAACAACGGCTTTAAGCAGTATAGCATCCCATTTTTACTTCAACGTTCATTGTTTTCGAGATATTTGGCATCAAAGTTGAACAATTCTAGGCCAAAAAACTGGTTTTCTGGCCATAACTTTTGTGTTTATTGGTTTAAAATGAATACCCTCTACCAGTTTTTAGAGACGTCACAGACGAACCCAAATTTGTACAGTTCGTATATGTTAGATCTTTCACGTCAATAGAGATACGAAATAAGAGCTTTTTTAGACAATGTTTAAAAAAAAACATACAAAATTAAGTATTCATTTGTTTCAAAATCTGGTAAAGCAAAATGGAGATACAAGATTAAAGAACCGATAGATGTTTGATTTATAATTCTATCTGTAGTGCAAAAGTAGGAGATTCAATTCAAAACTTGCCAAAAATCGATGAAAACCTCGGGTAGCCCCTTAAGTACTTTACCATGGGATCGGTATTGTAGGATCGTAAAGTGTCACTGTTGTCTTTTGTTTTACTATTATTCTTCTAGGAGGGTGTCACTAAGATATTCGACGCGGCGGACTCTGGATTGTCAGGAATTTTGAAGACACAAGAAAACACATACGTTTCGAAAGCTATCCAGAAAGCATTTATTAAAGTTGATGAGATTGGGTCCGAAGCTGCTGCTAGTAATGGTAACAAAAACCTTATCACCTGTTTTTCATTCCATCCTGTTCCTAAAGTTTTAAAGACATAAAAATAATTTTATCATTTGCTCTAAGTTATTGCACCGACCAGGCATTTATTTAGGAATTCCTTTACTTTTATTGTAAAAAACGATTCCTCAGATATAATTTGACACAAAATAAGTTTACTTACAACAAAATAATACTTACTTCATCCTATTTAAATGAAGTAATCCATTTTGAATGACATATTCACTATTTTGCAGATAACCTGAAAAAAAATATTTATTAAATATTTTTTATATTCATTAAAATATTTATAAAAATATTTTTTATAAATCAATTTTTTCACGTTATCTGCGAAATAGTGATTGTGTTATTCAAAATGGATTACTTCATTTAGAAAGGATGAAGTAAGGAATATTTAGTTGTAAGTAAACCAGTATTTTAACTTAAGTACAAGCGAGACTTCTCTTTTTCTTTAGAAGTTGGTTTATAATAAATATTTTGGAAACAACCTTACATTAGTCGACCTAGTGCTAAACTAAGCAAAGCTTGTACTATAATATATATAGATAATTAAATACTTAAATACATAGAAAACATCCATGACTCAGGAACAAATATTCGTGCTCACCACACAAAAAAATGCCCTTACCGGGATTCGAACTCGGTACCTCCAGCTTCGTGGGCAGGGTCGCTGCCAACAAGGCTACAGAGGTCGTTAACTTTACAAGAAAAAAATAATGTATATACATACATTCTACATAGGTACTTATATTTTAATTTTATTAGAAAATCAACAGCTTTAACATACAATGATAGTTTTACAATTTAGATACAACTGTTTAGCCATCTGGAGGGTCATTACATAACGTTTTGAACGCGCGTTAGGTAGATCCAACTGTCATTTCTCCATATACAAATTGACATTTAGATCTATCAACCGTACGTCTACGTACAATGCGTTACGTGATCTACGTGCTGGTCTACCTGACGTGACGCGCGTACAATGCGTTATGTGACCGACCTGCAGGTCTCCCTAAATTATAAACACTAATCATGCTTAGTCTAATTCATTATCTATCAATTTCAGGCTTTGTAGTGGGAACCGCAGCAGCAATTGCACCTCCCAAAGATATCGTTTTTAGATGTGACCGAAGCTTCTTATACTACATCACCTTCCGAGGAACTGTTCTCTTCAGTGGAGCATTCGTCAACCCCAACTAAAGGTTCTTTTAACACATACGCAGCACAAACTAGTTGTTTTGTGAGCTTTATCACAAACCAGACAGACAGCAATTAAAAAAAAAAAATTTTGAAACTGTCACTTGACAAAAAAAGAACTGTATAATTAACGAACCTGCTCCTAAAAAATGCAACCTGTAGAGGTGGATACCGGGACAGCTGGACAGCGGGACATAGGGACAGACACCGGGCACCGGGCATACGATTGATTTTTGGGGCAAGCTGAAGCAAGACACATGTTTAATATGAATTATGTAACATGTCATCAAACCATTACACTTTTATAACTCTAATATTATGGACATGTCGGTATCGCACATTTATTTTAGAATCCAGAAAATTAAACTCTTACAAGATATTTTGAAGAAAATTTTATACATTATTATCAATGGAAGTTTTAAAGTAAGTGTACTATTTCTACCTATGACATGGACCAAACCTTTAAAATATGTTTTTTATGTTACAGGTTCCTTGAACATGCGGTCAACGGCCGAAACGAGTAAATGTTTCTAATCGCTAAATAAAGTGCAATGATTATATTTTTGTCTCATTTCACCCCTTAAAACATACATATCAAAACAACTAATTTTTTAAATTTCGTAACTATTTAGATATTAATAGTGTGTATTAGTGTGTACTTGGATGCTCAAACATACGTTAAATGAACTAAGGCATACTATCTCAAACTAAACTATAAAATCAATGGTACACATGGCCACACATCAGAGGGGTAAACTCAACACGTAACGTTTTGAACGAGAGTTAGGAAAACCAACTGTAATTTTTCCAAACAAAAATTGTCATTTAGAACTACCTGACGCGCGTACAATGCGTTACGTGATCGACTTGCTAATTGAGGTGCCGGTTAAGAGGGGGCGTACCGCCAGGGAAAAATCAGAAATCACCCGCGCGCCCCGTCCCTGCCGTGCTGATGCGTCTATTGCTGCCCCGCTCCATCTCGCATAGTATATGCCCCGACAGTCAGATGAAACATGACGAATACCTATAGATAATTATAATAAGTGGAAAGAAACACAAAATCTGTAAGTACCTATATTTGAAGATATAATTTTCGCTAGTAAGTCAGAGTTTCGAGAGCTATAACTGAAATATGACCTTCAGTTTTTTTACTAAATCACGTAAGGGTTGTAATTTAGCAAAATAATGTCTAGTAAAAGGCTAAAGCAAAAAAAACAGCTATAATCGAATTTAAACTTTTGTGAGACATATCTAAAATACTACTAATAAATCCACGGTTAAAAAATTAACTTATTAAATGTCACGACAGGTGACATGTTTCGAACTCTTCGGGAGTTCTTCTTCAAAACAAACATCGAAAACACTAATCCTGAAGAAGAACTCCCGACGAGTTCGAAACATGTCGCCTGTCGTGTCATTTAATACGTGAATTTATTAGTAGCATTAAAAAAAAACTGTAATTTATTATGAAAACTTCGATCATTTTTATGAAAGCCAGATTTTCAGGCCACTGTGTGGCGGCCAAATTTTTCAATTCTGCCGCGTGTCATGGTCGGCCTTATCACGCGATAAGTGACAGGATAGAGCGTCCGTCACTGGCTGACACCGTTTGATAGAACGAGACGATGTCCCTATCTTGTCACTTATCGAGTGATAAGGCCGACCATGATACGGGGTCTGATCTCGGATTCGTACTTGGAGACAATGGAGAGGCTTTGGCCCTTTAGTTATCAATTTTGAACATACTCGTATTAAAGAAAAACTGCAAAATTGTGGTCACTTTTTTTAATATAAAAATGTCCAACTTCGCAGGCAATAATTCGTGTGTAGACTCGAAAATTATTATAACTCCAAAATAAAGAAGGCAAAAAAATATGCCTATTGACGAAAATCCCATTCAGATATCTCAAAGAATTACGAAGCTACAACCGATTTAATATTGCTTGTTAGAGAGAGAAAACGCAAACGGTGTGTGACGTCACATTACAGGATGCTGCTGGCAGGCCGCCTCGACGGTGGCGCCGACCACGATGCGCGCGGCACGTTGCCGTCTTCTGTGACGTCACATTCTTCCAGCGTCATCGTTTCATATGAAGTTGCGTTTTGCGAAAAAGGGACAGAACATATCCCTTCTTAAAACTTTGGACACATAACTTTGTGATTATTTAACCTTTTGCGTTGATTTTTTCTCCACTTGACTACACTTTTTATCCTTCTTCGAGAAAATATCACATGATTGATTATTTTATTTAGTGTCTACGCCCCTATTGTTGGAATCTAAAAGCGTCACCCGTGATGACTTTAAAGAAAAACAATGTCAATAATTACACGGTTCACCCACGTATTAAACGTCACTACGGGCGACATGTTTCGAACTCTTCGGGAGTTCTTCTTCAGGATTTAGTGTTTTCGCGGCGGTGTCGCTTGAATCACGACAAGATTCAAGCGACACCGCCGCGAAAACACTCACTTTATAGAGTACAAATTACTTTAATTACCCAAGGAATACCACTACGTACACTAGACAGCATAAGTGCATGGTCAAGTCGCAAACTGTTTCCCTTGACGCGCTTGCTAACGCCATCTATGTGCACGACGTGTAATATCATTATAGATGTAAATGTAAACCTCAGAGGATCGGCATAGTTTCACTAGATGGCGCTGTTAACACAGATGGAAACAAAAACTAATTCCTCATCTTGGATATAATTATATTTTTCTTGGGTTATTATTTTTCCTATATTATACTGTCAAGTAATCTTGCCAACGCATTATCGATCGCTAATGGCGGTATTATGACGCAATTTGGAATGTGCTTTCTATTTCATATACACTTCTATTCAAAAACACTTCTTTCCCAACATTTTTTTCGTTGGGTGCGGGATTTGAACCCGCGACTCTAAAGCTAGGTCGACAGTTACTTGCCTCGTTAGCCACTCGACCATCGGTTCAATTGACTAGGCAGTCGAAATTCATCATAAGTTTATTTTGCTGCTCAGATATTAATCCATTACGACTATGATTAGTATAATAATCGATGAGGGTAGACGAATGATTCAAAACTACCATACTTATTCGTTTTTATCACAAAGATGTTACATGTTCGTTCGTAGACCTACTTCAGCTGTGTTATTCATATTTTTTTTTGGATATCATGAATATTAAAACTAGTTTTCTATGTAATATTGATCTAGTTAAAAGGTCGCAAATATTTGCGATATATAAAGAAGCTACAGAAACTGATCTAAACGTAAGTCGTTATTTTTACATGTTTGTGATATAATTATCTACTATAAGTAACTACTACTTAACTATCATACATTTTTCTGATGATTTATTTACGTATAATATTGTTGCAGCTAAAAAAAGGTTGAGCAAAAGGAAACGTCTCTGCTACACCGACAAAGAACGGCCACCAGCCATGGTAATGGACTACAAAGAAAATGATTTTGAATCGACAAGGCATTTCGTTGATTTATTGCACACAAGTGTGGACTGTTCGAGGTGTCTCCATAAAGAGGAGGGTTTATACTATCATGGGCATGCTGTTAAACCCTTGCTTACAGAGAAGCACATAAAACAGCAATTTGATACAATTTGGACACTGGACTAAATGTCATGTTTAGTGACGAGAAGTGAGAAGTGTTTAAATCTATTCAAAAGGACAATATAAGTTCACGTTCAGTGATCACGTAGTGCCTAACATGGAATCTGGTGGTATACCTAACTGTGAACATGTAAGGTTTGAAGAAAGACAGACCGGGTTATATATAAACAAGTGACAAAAGTAACATATGAGTAGGATATTGTTTTCATCATGCTTTTTTAACCCTATAGATACTATTAGTAATAGATGTGTTAAGTTAAGGAAAATTATTATTAAACAACATAATCATGTTAATTAACGAGATCGAGTGACATAGATAACCGTGGAATCCTACCATTATAATCTATGAAATATATGGTCGTCTAGTATCAATAATAAAAGCCTTAGTGAACTGTAAGATTGTCCCGTATTTTATTATTATTTTAAATGTCATTAACACAAATGGCGGGTTTATTTACTTACTTAAAAGCTTACTTATAGATTTGGCTAACACCAGAATGCGTTCGCCTGATATATATGTTATCATAACCCGGTCTGAAATTATTAATAAAATTGTCAATAGGTTTTATTTTTATTGGGGTAAAGCGTCAATCTTTTTCCGATTTTCGGAAATGAAACTTAAGCTACATATAACCTCGATAACATGTTAGAAAGTGGCTAATTCACTAATACTATTAACAAAAACTTCTGTTAACAGTGTTGCTGCTAACGGAAGGCCAGAAAACAAGGTTGTAATTTGGCCTATGATATGGCTGTCTGAAGTGAAGAGTGAAAAAGTGAAGTGAATTAAATCCAGTCAACAGGGCCATTTAAGTTTATAGTGTTATAATAATACGCGCCGTCATAATGGTCGCGTAGTTCCTAATATAGAAAAAGTGCAGATGCTGTCGGTCAAAGAGTACGGATTACGTTAAGATTTATATATTCTATAAACCGGGTTATCTTAAATAAATTAAAAATATATATATTGTTTCAGTAGGTAATAGGTATTAATATGCCGTTTGCTTTCTTTTTTATATTCCTTTACTATTTAAAATGTGATATTTCATAAGATCAAACAAGTGTAAGTAACGGTGAAAGACCAAATAAAATTATTATGATTATTTTCAAATCAATAACACAATAATTCATGGTTTGAACGCTCACATATAGGTATAGATATACTATGGCAATTAACACCTTAATGCGTTCTGCTGATTTGAATGTTAGATAACCCGGTTGTAAGTTAATATTGTCAATATTATATTTATTGGGGTGAAGCTTCAATCTTTTTCCAATTATGGAAATGAAACTTAAGCTATTACCTCAATAAAAATGTTACAAAGTTGCTAGGTAACTATTATTATGTAGTATTATAAAATTGCTTTAACAGAACTGTAGTGAACAAAATAAACATATTGAAACATAAAATGCTGTTTTAATTATTTAAGTTATGAATATATAATTTTCTTTATGACTAATATTTGTATATAAAGCACTTTCATCTATAGGAATAGAACAAATATAAAAAGATACAAAAACATAAACCTCCCATTACCTGGGATTCGAACCTCGACAGTTCTAGGCCGCTGAGCCTAGAGAACATGTCTTAATCCATTGAGCTATCTCAACATTATAGGTAATGGTGGAAATATAGCATTCAAATACCAGTGGTATCGCACTTAAATACAGCTATTATAAATTAGCATTTACCAGCCTTGTTAATAGTTATACTAATATGAGAATATTTCTGGTGATAACAAACAGGTGTCAATTTATAGGTATTTAATGTGCCTAGTAATGTGCTTATTTTCTGCGGTATGTCTAAATAGTAGCGCCAACAACGCCATCTAGTTTAATTATTGCGCACCACGTGCAACTATGTGAGCAGCAGACGTCAAACGATGCAAGCGAAACTGAGCCGTAAGGTGTCCATGCATTATTGCAGCCGATAGTACATGTTGTTGCTTAAAAAACCACCGGAGCTATAACTGAAATATGGCCTTCCGTTTTTTTACTAAATCACGTAAGGGTTGTAAGTTAGCATAATAATGGCTAGTAAGCCTAAAGCAAAAAAAAGCTATAATCAAATTTAAACTTTTGTGAGACATGTCTAAAATGCTACTAATAAATCCACGGTTAAATTCACGCATTAAATGTCACAACAGGCGACATGTTTCGAACTCTTCGGGAGTTCTTCTTCAAAACAAACATCGAAAACACTCATCCTGAAGAAGAACTCCCGAAGTGTTCAAAACATGTCGCCTGTCGTGTCGTTTAATACGTGAATTTAACCGTGAATTTATTAGTAGCATTAAAAAAAAAACTATAATATATTATGAAAACTTCGATCATGTCTATGAAAGCCAAATTTTCGGGCCACCACTGTGTGGCGGCCAAATTTTTCAATTCTGATCTCGGATTCGTACTTGGAGACAATGGAGACGCTTTGGCCCTTTAGTTATCAATTTTGAACATATTAAAGAAAAAGTGCATAATTATGTTCACTTTTTTTAATATCAAAATGTTCTGTTCTAAGTTTGCAGGCAATAATTGTTGGAATCTGCACTCTCGATAACCCTAAAAGCGACACCCGTGATGATTTTAAAGAAAAACAATGTCAATAATGTCACTACGGGCGACATGTTCCGAACTCTTCGGAAGTTCTTCTTCAGGATGAGTGTTTTCACGGCGGTGTCGCTTGAATCACGACAAGATTCAAGCGACACCGCCGCGAAAACACTCATCCTTAAGAAGAATTCCCGAAGAGTTCGAAACATGTCGCCCGTAGTGACATATAATACGTGAGTTGAACCGTGTAATTATTAGTATTGTTTCAACACGTCTCACGAAAGTTTAAATTCGAAAAGCAATGTCCGCCATCTTGGAATTCAAAATGGACATAATTTCTAGAATCTGCATCCTCGAGAAGCCTGCCAATGTATGTTGTTCTTTAAAAAAAACGCGCATTTTAATTTACAACAAATGTTTCAAAAATGTTAAATAATGCGACCACTTTTATGAATTCGTATTTAGACTATTTTAGACCTCTCAGACATCGATTTTGAACATAACCGGATTTATTCTCAACTAGCGATCCGCTCCGGCTTCGCACGGATACTATATTATACATATAAACCTTCTTCTTGAATCACTCTATCTATTAAAAAAAAACCGCATCTAAATCCGTTGCGTAGTTTTAAAGATCCATAGATACATAGAGCGGTAAGCGACTTTGTTTTATACTATGTATGATAGTGATAGTGATAATCTTTCATAAAGTAAATACACGATCGACAGAAAAATGTTCGTCTAGTTTTGCATGTACTGCACAAATTATTCTAAGAAGCCGGTCACCGGCCGATCCTGCGTAATTTTATGGTTGTATTTTGAACTTTAAGATCTACATGTTAAGGTCGACTTTTAAATATATTATTTCAAAATGTACCAAAATATCTATTGGAATGTATTGATACGTTCATTCACTGGACGAATATACTGGGTCACAATATTATTGAAATAATTATGTTCACCGTGCCGTCGTGCGTGAGAGCAGAGAACGTAGTCTTCTCGTCTCAGCGGAGCGATTGCGACGGACTCCGCCCGCGAACGGCAACAGAAGATATACCGAACCGCACGAAACACGCGACGGGAGAAAGGGTTTCGCGCTAAATAAAAAAGGCCTATACGCCAAATACGATTCACCTCGATAAGTCTGAAAAGGGACTACATAAAAATACCCCGCTAGTACTTTCATTAGGTAATGTAAAAAGCTATTATACACTCAACTTTTACTTAATTTACATGCACGGGAACCTCACACTATTGAAATTGAGTAAAAAAAAGACATGTTTTGGCGGTTCTTTTCTATCGAGGCAATTTTGGTTTTGTATGGTTTTTTCCAGACGGTTCGGTTGCAAATATGATGTAGTTTTGATATGCTCTTTTTCCTGGGATTCGCTTTAGTTTGTCATAGGTTAATATTCAATCTAAGTACCCCGATTTCGCGGAGCGCCCCCTCTTAATGTAAGGCCCGATAATCCGCGTCCATCTATCTTTCTCTGTCTCTCTTTTTGCATAGGTTAAAAAGAAACAGAGATAAAGTGGACGCCGATTATTGGGCCGTACATTAACCGGCACCCTAATTGACAGAAAATTTGCTTTTCGGGCAAAAACTCAAAATTCGAAACCTCCGAAATGCGATGCTATCGCTAACCATTAACAGATTTGAGTATTTTTTGCTAAAATAAATAGTCGATGAAATGTAATTCTGTGAAATAAGTTGAATTTGAAGACTTGATTAGCCTAATTAGTAGTGTACCTACTCACTGCCTACTGAAGTTATGGGCTCTGGGTCCCAATCCCGGTAAGAGTAAATATTTGTGTTCTATGTAGGTACCTATTTGATTTAGGTATATTAATATTTGTAGTGTGTATTTGTTGTAAATAAAACAAATATGTATAGAAAAATGAAATATTTTAATTAGGAAAATAAATTAGTTTGTTATATAATAAGCATGCATGTAGTAAATGAAATGTAACAAAATAACTCAGCAAATAAAGGCTATCTTATCTTATCTTATATTTGTAGGTATGTTTATTGTCGTCTAGGAAGCATAACAGAAGCTTTATCTTTCAGCTCTATAGACCTTACCCTATAGATTGTCCACTAGTAAAATAAAATAAAATCTTGAACTGTTTTTTGTGAATTGAATATCGGCAAAAAAATTACAGCATAACTAAAGGATACTATTAAATCAATATACACTGCTTGTTATCAGTAACATTGTACCTGATAGTGGTACTAGGTAGGCTACAATACAATATGAAACAATACAAATACTTACTCTTTAAATATAGCACATACCTCACATAAATGAAACAGTTTCAAAGCTAAACAAAACAATAACAGTCATGTTAGTAAGTAGACAACAGGCGGTCTTATCGCTAAAGTGCGATCTCTTCCAAACTTGTCGAATTATTATGTACAAACACATTTAAGTGCAAAAACGTGGGTGCACCCTAGGTGTAGTGTTTGTGTATCCTAGATACATATATACATTGTCTCATGTACACCAGTGACGAGGTAACTGTCAGCTGTCAGTCTACGTATAGTGGTTGTGGAAGCTGGACGTGTGCTTGCGTACTGGGTGTAAGGTTGAGCCAGTGACAATTATATACATACAACGAGATAATCAAGACGTAGGTACTACAAGTGGCGACGAGGAGACAGGAAAAGTTTGAATATGAAATATTTTTATATTTTGATAAGTGGGTAGGAGTAAGGTTGGTTGGAAACAATGTTAAATTTTTGCAGAAAACTTAGTCTTATACACAAGTACCTACTAAGGCTAAAACTAATTTAGTTATTATTCTATTTAAGTAACTTAACAAACAGTAGATGGACAAAGTATAAGCCTTCCGCACATTGTTTACATTATGTTACTCCATCGTCTTGGGCCGGCCGGCCGGAGAGAGTTATAATAAAAATGAATACGTTTTGGAACTTATGGCTCGGAAGTAAGTCTCAATATTGTATGCATATATTTGGAGATGACCTGGAAGGAATATGAATTGGATGGAAGACCAGGTCTTGTTTCCATATTTATTTTGGAATTACTTATAGCCCGACAAGTTACTTTATAGCCCTAGTCGTGTTGCAGATCTCAAAGGTTTTTTTTTAATGGCAACGATTAAATAAAAGTAATTGAATGTCACCAATGTAAACAATGAGAGAAGGCAATGCTGATATTACGCGTTAATATTCATAATTATAGCACAGAAATGACGTAAATTATATAAAGTGATACGAGAGATTATTGCCAAAATGCTCAAATATTTTTTCAAAAGAAGGAGGAAGCATTCAGTAGCTTATTTCCATTAAATAATGTTATGGAAATTGTGTTGACGTGACCGGTACTGACATTTTATTGTGAGGTTTTGTTCTTCGTGGATTGATTACTTTATTATGGGTTTAACTTATATTTGATATTAGGGTATTGATATTATGTTCTTTAAGGAATTTGTAGAAGTACTTTAAAAAATATATATAACAGGACGATCCTGAACCTTGTTGAAGATAGTTTATCGGTATAAAACCTTGAATGTGGTTTAGAATTTGATTGAATTAGGTATTAATTTATGTTATCGTCGTTATTAACCTATGTTCGCCTCACCTCACTGCTATGTATGTTGATTATAAATTTTATATGGGAAGTCACTCAAAAAACATGCTATAAATGCTCTAAACACGTATAAAGAATAGAAAACGAATATAGGAAAATAAAATAAAGTTATGAATCTAAAATCGACACCCTACTTTCCATTAAGTTGTTTTATGATTCAAGATATTAACTCGAAGTCAAAGCAAAGGTATTCCGTTCCGACTATACCTACATCATACCTACATGTTGACAAGCGACAATTGTTGACCCATATGTACTTTAATTGCCATATGCAAGTTGATTGTAGTGCCACTGTATCAGGGTTATAGGGAGCTATGTTAGGCTATAAATGAATACTTATATCTTTTGATTTATTTTCGCAATGGTAAAAATAAATAATTTTGTTGTTACTCCAACGCAACCTTTATCTTATCTGCATTATATCTGTGTTGATTTCATTATAATAATAATACATAGATACATACTGTTCATCGGTCGTCCATTAAATTGGATGAATTACCTGTGTGTCCATTAAATTGGATGAATGTCCAGTGCGTCCATTCAATTGGATGAATGTCCTGTGCGTCCATTCAATTGGATGAATTTTCAGGACGCCCCACAATACCTGACATGGCGCAACAACTACCGCCACCAGAAAAGTTGGACTTGGAGGGTGACAGCGCTTCAGTCGGATTAAGATGGGAAAAATGGAAAAAATCATTAAATATTTACTTTGAAGCGGCTGACATCGACAGCCCTCGGAAAAAAAGAGCAACCCTGTCAGTTTTGGGTGGAGCAGATCTGCAGGATATTTTCTATAAATTGCCAGGTGTAAGCGATGAACCGTCTACAGATGTGGACGTTTATATAGAAGCAATCGAGAAGCTTGATGGGTATTTCCTTCCAAAACAAAACAAAACATATGAACGCCACATTTTCCACATGTTAAAACAAGACGAAGGAGAACATTTTGAAAAATTTCTCATAAAATTAAGAAGCCAAGCGAAAAAATGCAAATTCGATAAACCAGAAGAACACATAATGGACCACATTGTAGGGAAATGCAAATCATCGGAGCTACGGAAAAAGATTTTGACTATGGGAGATGAAGTTACATTGGACAAAGTTATAACAGTCGCAAATACCTTAGAAATCGTAGAGCGACAAATGGAAAGTTATGAATAAAAGGAAATACCGAAACCGAGTGAAGTGAATTAGATATGATTTAAAATAAGAAACAAGGAAAGAAGTTCAAGGTGGGAAAGGCAAAGTGAAGGAAGACGAGATAAAGGAGAAAAAACTGTTAAATGTACCAGATGTGGCAGTTACACTCATTTCTCCGCTGATTCAACTTGTCCAGCAAAAGAAAAGAAGTGCCATGGCTGTGGAAAGTTCGGACACTTCCAAAGGTGCTGTCGGTCTAATCAGCAAAAACGGAAGTGGGGACTAAACCAAAATAGAAATGACACAAGTAACAAAAGGCCAAGGACAGAAACTTCGGTAAATTCCATGAATAACGCCGGTGATGTACAATATATTTTTAATTTGAAAGACGATGCATCCATCAAGTGCCAAATGGGTGGAGTAAACCTGGAAATGTTGATCGATTCGGGTTGTAAGGTAAATTTAATATCGGAAAAGACCTGGGAACACTTGAAAAATAACAAAATTGACTGTTGCAAACAGATGACTAGTTCATCTGTTTGCAAATAATAAAATATTATTGGCATACGGAAGCGAAACACCTTTGCATATTCAAGGTTCTTTCGAAACTGAAATAAAAATTAATGGAAAAACGGATCGTACAACGGTTTATGTTATAAAAAAATGGATGGATGAATGCTGATCAAATGTGAAGGTGTGATAAGTTTCATAGATGATATATTGGTCTGGGGAACCAGCGAAGATGAACACGATTCACGATTGTCCGAAGTACTAAATGTGCTAAAAGAGAACAATGTGCTGCTGAACAACAAGAAATGCATATATAAGGTAAAAGAGGTAGATTTTTTGGGACACCGTTTATCACCACAAGGGGTTAGACCACTGAACAAATATATTAAAAGTATATCGGGATTTAGAGTTCCGAAAAGCATTGAGGAATTGCAAAGTTTTCTTGGTCTGGTGAATTACATTAATAAATGGATTCCCAATTTGTCTACACTGACAGAGCCACTGAAAGAGCTTCTAAGACAGAAATTTGGAAAAAAGGCAAGCATCGAGAGTTCATGGGGAAAGGACCAAAATGATGCATTTATAAAGCTTAAAGACATACTGAGTAATATAGAGACATTATGGTATTATGATGTTAATGACAAGACACAAGTTATAGCAGATGCAAGTCCAGTCGGACTTGGAGCAGTTCTAGTCCAGACAGATTCAAAAGGGCCGAGGATAATCGCATTTGGGAATAGAACATTATCCGACTGCGAAAGAAAGTACAGCCAGACTGAAAAGGAGGCCCTGGCTCTTGTTTGGGCTATTGAACACTTCAATATATTTCTATTCGGAAAAGAGTTCGACTTGATAACAGACCTCAAGCTGCTAGAATTTTTATTCAGTAAAAAATCTAAACCTTGTGCTCGAGTAGAAAGGTGGGTTTTACGATTGCAAGGGTACCGGTATAACATAAAGTATAAGCCGGGGAAAAGTAATATTGCCGACCCACTATCGCGATTGTGTGAATATTCAAGTTGTCTGAATCAACCGACAAGTGACCAATACGTCCATCAAATCGTAGAAATGGCAAAACCTCACGCGATATCTATGAATCAGATAGAAAAGGAATCGGAGCTGGATGTTGGCATATGCAACATTAGAAAAGGCGTCTATAACAATCAATGGGATGAAACAGTAAAAAACTACAAAATCTTCATGGACGAATTATGTTTCTACGAAAATATCCTGTTGAGAGGCAATAGAATTGTTATTCCTCAGAAACTAAGGAAGCAAGTTTTAGACGCTGCCCATGAAGGTCATCCAGGTATGGTCGCTATGAAGGGCAGGTTGAAGGCTAAAGTTTGGTGGCCTAGGATCGACAAAGACGTTGAGTTGGCTGTAAAAAGTTGCATAGGATGCACGTTGGTCAGCCTACCAAACCCTCCTACAGCTATGAAGCGCCGCGACCTACCTTTGGATGCCTGGGTAGATACAGCTATGGATTTACTAGGACCACTACCGAGTAATGAATATTTACTGGTTGTTATAGACTACTACAGTCGATACAAGGAGGTGAAATTTACAAAGATAATTACTAGTAGTCAAATTATAAAAATTTTGGAAGAAATGTTCAGTCGTCTTGGCTATCCAGTTTCCATCACATCGGATAATGGAAGACAATTTGTGAGCGAAGAATTCAAAGCCTTTTTACAACAATGTAATATAAAGCTTTTTAATACCGTACCATATTGGCAGATGAATGGGGAAGTAGAGCGCCAAAACCGAGACATAGTTAAACGACTCTGAATATGTCACAGTGAAAAAAAAGATTTGAAGAAGGCCTTGTACGAATATCTAATGATGTATTATTCCACGCCCCATTCCGTGACAGGAAAGACACCATCCGAACTTTTCTTTAAAAGACAAAATAGAGATAAGATCCCGATGTTAAGAGATATAAGTGACAGAGAGGACGATTCCGAAATAAACGACCGAGATAAGATGCAAAAAGAAAAAGGAAAGGAATATGGAGACCGAAAGAGGAGAGCTGGAGATCCCGGACTATCAGAAGGCGATAAGGTCTATGTGAAAGAATTAGAAAAGACCAACAAGCTTGCTACGACCTTCAACCCTGCACCACACGTAGTAGAAAAATCTGTAGGTGGTGACGTTATCGTAATGAATAAAGAAACGGGGCAAAGGTTACGCAGGAACGAACGAAAAGAGGGTTGAAGGAAAATGGGAAGCAGTTCAAAATTAAGATTTACTTTCTGATTAGATACGAACGTAAAATTGAGATTCACCTTTTGATTACATACATATGAAGATCAAACTGAAGATTTACCTGATTACATATGAGGTTACTACTGTGTACTCCTGTGGTTCATTTAGCTAATAAAAAAGAATATTAAGGAAGGGATGTAGTGTTTGTGTATCCTAGATACATATATACATTGTCTCATGTACACCAGTGACGAGGTAACTGTCAGCTGTCAGTCTACGTATAGTGGTTGTGGAAGCTGGACGTGTGCTTGCGTACTGGGTGTAAGGTTGAGCCAGTGACATATATACATACTACGAGATAATCAAGACGTAGGTACTACACTAGGTACTTGCTCAAAAATATGTCTAATGGCTCTTCTGCCGGCGAATTACAGATTCGGTAAGTACATAATAATATTCATGAGAGGATTAATTCGATACATATTTTTGCACTTGACTGTACCGAGGTGATTTTTTTTATATAAACAAAACATGTTTAATAGTCGCCGCAGAAAAAACAACAATTAATCCCTTGTGTTGAAAAACAAGTGTACTTTTGTAGAAAGGTTATAAAAGAGCGTACTACCTTCGTCAGAATTGCATAGCTGCCTTGGAGGGAACGACAATATGGAAGATATTTTTGCTTTTCATCTGCGTGGCGGGTTCTGTTGTTATAGTTTCTTGTGATGGTAATTTTCTATTATTTTTAATCTGTTTAATCTGTGAAAATGTTCAAAACAGAGTCAACCATGAGAACCCAGAAAAACCTTTCGTCAGAATAGTGAAAGCATGTGTTAGTTTTTTTTTTGTAGCTTGTTTATGAATTATATTTAATTGCGCATAAATTCAATTCAATATTTTCTATAACATGCCAAAAATTGTTTTGCAGTAAAAATTTATGTGCACACAGCTGTTTGTCTTTTATTTTTCAGTTAAGTCAATAAAACTTCGTACATATGGGAAATTATTATCATTGGAATGGCATGTTTTTTATTTGCTTTAAATTTTTAAGATCGTGTTGTCACACTTTTTAAAGTTACCTGCGAAAAAAATTGTAAACAAGTTCAGTGAATATAATTCAATCTAATCTGGTTCTAAGCACGATCGTGTTGTAATATGTTTGTGTCGTTCTCAGTGGAAATTTTATGGTCGTTGTCGCCAATGCCATTATTACGCCATTATTATTTTTATTATCGCATTTTTATGCATTTTTTAGGCAATGGCTTAAGCGCCAACGTCAATAAGGTTCCTTTTCTTTGAAAATGACACAAATATAAATGTACCCTTTTTTTATGAATCAATTTATTTGAAGCGTCTAAAGATTAAATAAAACCACTTCAAAACCATACTAATGTTTTCCTGAAAATTGGAGAAGTTAGATCGTTTTCCCAAACCCTTCAATTCCGCGTAGCAGAATTTCCATTAGCATTTTTCCCCACTTTTTATTTTTTTTAGTCGATTTTATTCATATACACAGTATTGACAAACGGATTGTTTTCTAGTCGCGTCTTTCCCCTACAGATTATTTTTCTAGACGACGTAGTTCATATTCCCACGTGTTGATAGACTGATTGTTTTCCAGTCACGTTTTTCATTAGGACGGTGTAGGTACGACGACGAGCGAAGCGAGGAGTGTTAGGTGAACCGCGACCCTAAAGCGCGCAAGCCGAGCGTGCGAAGCGAGCGTGCCGCGGTAGCGGCCGGCGAAGCGCCAGAACTGACTTTTTACGAAAAAAAATCCGTTAAGTCGGTACAGGCGCTTCGCCGGCCGCTGCAGCGCATTTCGCGTAGAAATGTCGTTATGCGTGTGATTGAAAAAAAAAACAAATACCTAGTAAAAAACGCGATTTTGAAAACCAACTACCAAGCAAAATCAGTACTTATAGTGTTTGTCAAGCCTTTTTTTATTGTACTTATAAGATACTTGTAGTTTACTACACAGGATTTGGGCGCAGTTATAGGAGCATAGCTTTCTTATAACGATCTTATAATCAACTAGCAGAAGATCACTAAGCCCTATAATACACTTACAGAAGTTCTACCACAAGACAATTGCTCCTATAGTGTTTTGAGACTATCCATTTATAAGTGTTATAACTCTTATAAGTATCTCACACGAGCATCATACTAAAGCAATCTTATTTATAACGCTCTAGTAATATACTTAGTTAATCTGTTATAAGTACATTTTATAAACATCTTTCCGTTGTTTCGGCCGGTTGGTGTTGTGTGTTTGTGAGAAATAAATACCTAAAAACAAGCGTAAGTACCTTCTTCTTATTATTCTAACGAATATTATTTGTAATTAGTGTAGACTGTAGAGCATATGTAAGTATTGTAAAATACTGTATATATAGTGTGTGTCGTGGACTCTAACCCAGGGTGATAGAGAGAGACTGAACGCATTTGAAATGTGGGCATGGAGAAGGATGGAAGGTATTAGTTGGACAGAAAGAAGAACAAACGAAGAGGTTCTAAATTTGATAGGAGCAAGAAGATGTCTACTCTACTAAAAACGATTGGAAACGGAAGGGGAAATATGTTGGGGCACCTGAAACGGCATGACAATTACATAAAAACTATAATTGAAGGAAAGATTGATGGAAGGAGAGGCAGGGGAAGACCAAGACGTGCGTTTATGGACCAAGCTAAAGAGAAGAACAGAGTGGCGATTACTCCACCGACAAGAGCCCGGCTCTTAAGTTTATGATGATGAGTGTGTGAACATACCGGGGAAGTAATTTTTTTTGTAAATGTCCAACATAATTTGTTTAATTTTACAATGCCCATGGAAAAAGCTCACATATCATATATATTGTTAAAATAATATTCCCACATTTATAATGAACATTCGCCATTTTCTAAAAAATCTCTGCATTGAGTACCTATGTTATAGGACAATTTATAAGTACATTTGCACCTATAACAGTTTTAATCCAGAGAACTTGCCGCCATATTAAAACGAATTAGGGTTCCTCATGAAATCGTCTTACTATCTATGAACCCTAAGAAAGTTAATTTAAGTTTAAAATAATGTTTATATTTCTGCTATGGTTACACATTTAAATAAAACTACTTAAATGGATTATCGCGTACAATTTCTTAAATTCATCCCGACGTTTTAAATACACTAGATTACAGATGGCCTACCGCGAAACGAAAACGAACTTCGTTCATGTATGTCCGTCTCTGTCGTATTTAATAATTCCAGCGACAGAAAGAGAGAGATACACGAACGAAGTTCATTTTCGTTTCGCGGTAGCCCCTCAGATTACATCATCAAGGAGATAATTTTAAAGTTTTCCTGTCATACGTTTTTAAAATAAATTATTTTTGTCTTTTAAGTTCTTTTCGAAATGGTGGCATATTTACACGTTGACTGCTTTTTAAGTAAATATGAATTTAATAAAACTCAACGAATGTGAATGGCCATGGTCAATAACACATTTTACCCTATCTGAAAAGTGTTATGGATGTGGACGGTTCACTGATTCAAGAATGAACCCCCACTTTATTGTTGACGTAATCAATATTAAGAAACTACTTAATATAAAACAATTGTGGTGTCAAGGCTGCCAATATATGCTCGTTTACAATCATTATAAGGAAGATAGCGTTACTACTGTTATTAAAAAAACACACAATCTATATCAACCGAGTTAGAACATCATAATATTTTTTATTTAGTAGATTACCTATATATATAAATATATATATATATATAGGTATACATTGCATATTATACTTGAAAGAGCATTTGTTTGTTTTTGCCAATACTGTCCTGGGTCCGAGGTTGTTATATGCAATATTTCTTTATTAGTGTGTAATAAGGTCCGTGCATCTCTTGGTAAAACGTTACTTAATCTTTTGTTTAAAACAGTAGATAGTTCATTTAAGGCTCGGTGAGGTATATTCAATTGTATAGCCCATGTTCTTATATCTTCAACCAAATCACATTATTTTGATACTCGGTGGTTTCTTCTCGGTATAACGAAGAAAATGAATACGGTCGAAGTCGTATTCATCTTCTTCGCTATCCGAGTCTAAAACACAGCCCGACGCGGAACCCTCAGTCACTTCACTTTTATTTACACTTGACGCACCAGGTTCACTTTCAAATACAGTTGAACTTGTTCTCGTTAAATTGGGCTTCGCTAATTCTGTATTCAATTTTCTTACTTTTCTTCTGTAACTACTGCTCCTTTTTAATCGTTTCCATTCGCTTAAATTCATTTTAAACGACTTTCACAACACGAATTCGAACAACTAATGAAGCAGCAAAAAATACGTTTACTAGTAAGGTGTTTGATCTAATAACTTATAAGGTTGTTTCGTCTAATAAGGCTCTTACCAAAGTACTATTGCAGTTATAAGGGCATTGGACAAGACCAATAGCGATGTAGACTTCTAATAACCCCAGCTTAGTACATTATAATATCTTGTACTCTTCAAAATGCTACTATAAGATCAAATATTATTCAGGACTATTTGATCTTTCTGAAAACTGTTATAGGAGACCTAAACCTGTCTTATAAGACGATCTTCTAGCTAACTAGAAGTTTGTAAAGTAAAACCAAATGATTTTAAGACTTGACGCTTGTTAAATGTTACTATAAGTCAAAGCATCCTGTAACTGTTCTGTGTTACAATCTTGTAGCAAACTATAAGGCTGAATTATAAACATTAATGCTCCTGAGTATGTTACCGCTTATCGTATGCTATTATAAGTAAAAGGGCTCTACGTCAATGTCTCTATAGGAGCGTTATTAGTAAATAAGTACTTATAGTCTCTGTTTATAGGAGTACTTTGCTTGCTGGGAATCAGTCATCAACACGTGGGAATATGAACTACATCGTCTAGAAAAATAATCTGTCGGGGAAAGACGCGACTAGAAAACAATCCGTTTGTCAATACTTGCGTATATGAATTAAATCAACTAAGAAAAATAAAAAGTGGGGTAAAATGCAAATGGGAATTCTGCTGCGCGGAATTGAAGAGTTTGGGAAAACGATCTAACTTCTCGAAAATTGAAACCAATTTTTTCAGATGTAGGCATGGCATGGCTCCTTTTTGTAGGCAACTGCGTTGTAAAATTTGGTAGGTTGCCCCAGAACCGCTAAATCACGACATCCTTCGGCCAGAAATCAGCACACCTAGCGGCGGCAGCGTCAGGCGCACTAGTTACAATCAACCCGACCCGTGCAATTGTAATGGCGCGAACCCAGCAGAAATAAACACAATAAGTTAAGTAATTAAGTAAATGCTAGCCAATTTTAAAGTCTTTAGCTCATAGAGTCAAGCAATTCCCATACAAAGTTCAACCTCATTTTTTAACCCCTTGGCACCCTAATCTTTAAAAAAAATTATAGCCTAAAACCTGGATGGGAATTTTCTCGACAGATTATTAAGGTTTGCATCATAATACGTTCAGCCGTTTTCTGTATAAGTTACAGGGGGGTCGAAAATGGCCCGAATGGCTTCGAGAAAATGATTTTCTCTATTGCTCGACTCGTCAGGAGCACTGCCATGTCCCCAGATATTCAATGAAATTAAGAATCACCGCAATTCAGAATCATCGCAATTCAGTAAAAACCTGTATAACGTGGTCGAAAAATCAATTTTCATCACACTTGCTCGAAAAGGGCTTCATAATGCGCAGACATACAGAGCTGTAATAGCCTGTGTTACGCCCACGGGCGTAATGGTTTTTTTTCTTAAATTGTATCTGTCACTCATGCGGCAGTTACAAAGCAAAGAGGTTTTATATCAAATACGATGTCTGAAAACGTATTTATAAATAAATGTAAACTTAAAAAACTACTTAAACATGTTTAACTGAATTATTTACAGATTTAATATGTAGTTATTTAGTGTCTATGTAAAATGTTATTAAGTGTTTTCAAATCGTGGCTGTATGCCGAAGGGTCTTTGCCATACGTGCCTCACGTCAAATTCAACAAAATGGACGACTGACATGTTGCAGTTTTTATTACGATTTGTATTCATTTCATCTAAAATGTATTTGTTTCCTCGCAAATGTGATGAAAAACATATAACACGGGCGTAAGAATATTGCAAACTCGAGTCATCAAAAGCCTCTTCTGGTAGACTCTTGTTCGCAATATTCCACTTCCGCCCCTCTTTAAACAATGTACTATTACAGTACATATGGTGCTACTTTCTCGCACTAGTGCGGAAAAGAGCACTTTTTGTGCATATGTCGAAACTTTAAAGAGCCATATGTACAGTAAAACGTTGTACAATACACGTGCGAATAGGTAATTGGCAACTCGAGTCGATTTAAAACACTCAATTCGATCGTGTTTTAATTTATCACCACTCGTTGCGAATTTCCTATTTTCGGCACTAGTATCGTAAATAACTATTATAATACAAGAAAAATGAAATTGCTTAGGTAAACATAATGTGATAAACTACAGTCGTAGTTATTTACTTAGTTGTTGAAACAAGTGCACGATGTCCAATACTAAGGATATAAAAGATGGAAGCAGCCACGATTGAGTAGCACTTGCTACCGGGTTCGATGATGTGGAAGTTGATATTTATCTTTGCTTGTGTGGCGAGCCTCACAATCGTCTCTTGCGATGGTAAGCACTTTTTTCTCAATTTGCACAGAAATAATATTATGTGTTGTGTTCAAGAAAAAACATAAAAATTTTACTAGTTCGCATTCACTTTCAACTTCGTAATTTTTGATACTTATTCGAACTCCATTGACTTCTAAAATATACATTTTAGATTCAATCATAGAATCTTGAAGGAAATGCCGTATATTTATCATGTCTTTGAGTTTACTAGGTATTTTATCTTTTGTTAGGTATATTGTAATTCACAGGTCTCCTTCTGTATTCAAACAATTGTTCTTCATGGCTGATTTCATATTTTTATTGTTTTTAGGGTTCTGTACCTACAGTTACAGGTTGGCGCTGTGACCTTATAGTGCGGATTTTGTGCGACAATTCGTCGGCATGTTCAATCTCAACGTATTGGTTTCTGTTTTCGAGATAAGATTGAAACCATTCGTGTGTTATTCCTCGAACTCCTACGCCATGAAGTTTTTCCAAAAGTATATTATATTTTACTTTTTCATATGATTTCGTCATGTCAAGCAAGACTCCTGTGGCATATTCTTTGTTATTCAAAATCTTAAGGGGCTCCCATACGCCAATGACCTTCGATCTGAATCCCTTAGTTTTCTAATGTTTTTTGTAGCTTATTACACTCGCGGTCAAAGAAACCGGGTCAGTGACGAAAACCTCAATATTTTGTAAATCGTTGGTCGTATCTGCATGAAACTAACTCTGTTTTATAGAGAATTGAATATCCTTCTAAATCCAACCTTCAATGACCTACGTAGTAACTGGAAAAAGGTTTAATTGAAAAAAAAGACCAATTAGGTACTTATTTGAAATTGCGTTCGTTTTACTTTTGCTTGTTTTTAAGCAATTGTTTTCAATCTGTCAAAGAACTATGACAAAAGGCTGTCATTGTTTTATTTTGTGGTCATTCTTGAATGTCTATCATGCCGCTAACACGAGATGAATGTACTCGTATCATCACTATGTTAGAAGAAGGAAGAAGTCAGAGGTATACAGCGAGAAGAACAGGTGTGTCAATTTCTACAGTGCAGCGAGTCCTCCAACGTTACCTACAAACTGGGCAGAACCTTAGAAGACCAGGAACCGGCAAAACAAGATGTACTACAGCTAGAGAAGATCGATTTATTGTTACAACCATGCTCCGAAATCGGCACCTCACAGCAGTTGAAGTGAAAAATCAGCTTTTAGAGACCCGAAGGGACGGCATCAGCGAGCGGACTGTCAGGCGGCGGCTCAAAGAAGCAAATTTGACCCCACATAGGCCGGCCAATGGCCCAAAACTTGAAAGAATACATCGAACAGCAAGACGACTTTATGCCCGCGATCACAGATACTGGGGTGACGAAGATTGGGCAAGAATTTTGTTTGCCGATGAATCCAGATTTATGCACTATGCAAATGACGGGCGGCAAAGAGTTTACAGACGGCCTGGTGAACGTTTTATTCCAGCATGTTTTGAGGAAAAAGTGGCGTTCGGCGGTGGGTCAGTCATGGTTTGGGCTGGAATCTCTTCAGAGAGTCGCTCGGAGTTAGTTTTAATAGAAAATGGACCATTAACGAGTGCAAGATATGTAGAAGAGATTCTTAATGAGCATGTCGGCCCATACTTAATTAATATGGGTGGAAATTATATGTTTATGCATGACAACGCCAGGCCACACACAGCTCAAATTGTCAGAGATTATTTTTTGGAGGTTGGTATCAACTGTATGAACTGGCCCTCGAGGAGTCCGGACTTAAATCCGATTGAGCATGTATGGGACGAGCTTGGGAGGCGTGTAAGAGCTCGAAACCCCGCCCCAGCTACACTTAGAGACCTGAAACAGGCGTTAGTGGAAGAATGGGACAATATCCCGCAAGAACGCATAAAGAACTTAATAAACAGCATGCCGAATCGTCTAGAAGCTGTAAGAAGAGCCCGAGGAGGCAATACGAAGTATTAATTTTTATTTTTTGTGTTGTATGTGAAGTACCTACTGCTTATTTTTGTACGTAAAATTGGTTGATTTTTTGTTTCCTATGTATGTAATATGTATATGTGTGTATGTATGTAATTTTATTAAACAAAAGAATTACGATTCCACCATTTGATGTTATTTAATTCAGTATGAAACTGTCTACAATATGCAGTTTAATTCATGTCCCTAGCTTTATTATTTTAGGAGATATTACAGATTTTCGTACTGACCCGGTTTCTTTGACCGCGAGTGTATATTAACAACAACGGCTTTTAGCATTATAGTATCCCATATTTACTTCAAAGTTCATTATTTTCGAGATATTTGGCATCAAAGTTGAACAATTTTAGGCCAAAAAACTGGTTTTCTGGCCATAACTTTTGTGTTAATTGGTTTAAAATGAAAACCCTGAACCAGTTTTTAGAGACGTCATAGACGAACCCAAATATGTAGGTTTCGTATATGTTAGATTTTTCACGTCAATAGAGATACAAAATAAGTGTTTTTTTAGACAATGTTTAATAAAACCATACAAAATTAAGTATTCATTTGTTACAAAATCAGGTAGACCAAAATGGAGACAAAAAATTGAAGAACCGATAACTGTTTGACTTATGATTCTATCTGTAAAGCAAAAGTAGGAGATACGATTCAAAACTTGTCAAAAATCAAATGAAACCTCGGGTAGTCCCTTAAGGATTTCATTTATGTATTTATAAGTGGCTAATGTCGTAGAACGGTTTTTACGGAACCCGTTTTGCGCGTCGTCAAAGATCTCGAACTTCTCACAGAATGAGTGAACGCTACTACACATTGCCTTTTCGTATATTTTCGAAATGACAGGTAACAACGCGATAGGGCGGTAATTGTTTGGGTCTGATTTATCGTTTTTCTTATGGACCGGTTTAATTAAACCGACTTTGAATAAATCGTGGAATACACCCTCTGTAAAGGATTGGTGTATGATGTAAGTTAGTGGGGGCGTTAATTCTTCGGCGCAGGTTTTTATAAGTGTGGACGTGAACATTTAACAAAATGTAGATTATACTCCTCATCTCTCTAATCCTACTTGACTTGAGGTCTAGTTCTCATAGAGAAGGCGCTTCTCTTACTTGATTAGGAATTTAAGCATTTCAGGAGGCGTATGATTGTCAGCCAATGCAATTAATAATCACCTACTGGACGACTGGTTTAGTGGGATAGCCTCTGCCTGCGAAACTGACGGTCCAGGGTTCAAATTCCGGTTAGGGCAAATATTTGTGTTATGAGCGTGATTACTCGTTTGTTTGTTCGTTTTCTAAGTACATTTTAGTCTATTAAATGTAGCGCTGTCTAGTACCTATAACAAATGTCATACTAAGCTTTAATGAGGCCAGTTCGATTTTTGTAAGATTGTTTCGATATTTACGTATCTACGTTATTCTACGTCCAATGCTGGACACAGACAATCTCCAACAAGCATCAGTTTACGGTTACAAGGCACCTACTCTTAACGATCCTGTTAACCTTTTAGAGTGGCTTTTGAAAGAGCCAATAAGGATATGAATAACAACTTGATTGTGGCTGTCCAGGTTGCGGCGACGACCCAAACGCGCACTCTGGCTGCGGCGTTAACTGTGGAAGAACCTGTTCTACGTACAAAAAAAAAGCTGTAGCCTGCAGTCAGATCTGCAAAGTCAATGGATGCGATTGCAATGACGGCTATGTCTTCGATCCTAATGTCAACAAATGCGTTTTACCTGTAAATTGCAGTAAGTATTGTTCTTAATTATCTGATGATCTCTGGTTTTTGATACATAACAGTGGCTTTTCGCGAAGGAAAACATAGTGAGGAAACCGGTCTACTTTTCCTCTGGTTTAGAAGGTCAGATGGCAGTCAGTTTCGTAAAACTAGTGCCCACGACAAATCTTTGGATTAGGTGCCAAAGCAGACCCAGTGTCCATTTAGGGCACTACACGCTAGGAGGAGTGTAGTGTGTATCAGATCGATGATCTCTGTTTTAAACCCCGGACGAAAACGAGAGGTGTTATATGTTTAACTAACATGTATGTTTTTGTATCTGCTTTTGGGATCGTAGCACTCAAATGGGTGAACTGTTGTGAGCGTTGATTTTTTGATCGAAAGTCTTGTCTGCGGGTGAGATTCTTAGCTATGTTTGTTGTGTCGTAGGGTGTTTTTTGAAGTGAAAACTTCTTTAGCGGCGCTGAGCACTTTTTGGGATGGGGAAAATTTGTTAAATACGCGACAGAGTTTTGTGACGTCAGATGTGAAGGAGGTCACTTTTTGCTGCTAGCCGATTCGACTGCATTCAAAACTGAACGCTATTCGTAAGAGTATAAAGCCGTTAAACACTTTTTGCAATAGCATATTCTGCAAATAAATTTGTTATAATACCAACGCGTCCTTCACCGTTTTGCTATTGAGAAAATTCGAATAATTCGAATTTCGGCGTTATTCCTAAAGAGATAAAGCTTAGACAATTATTTATCAACGGCAATAACAAATTGATAATTTGGTCGCCACCGTGCACCGCCATCTGCTGTTCTTGCAAATTCGAACAGTTCGAATTTAGACGTTATTCCTAAAGAGATAAAGCTTTGAAAAATATTTGGCTATGGCAAAAACAAATTGGTATTGTGTTTGCCGCCGCCCGTCGGCGCGCCGGACCCCGGCACCGTTGCGCCGCGGCGGCGCGTTGGGCCCGTCGCACCCAACGCGCCCGCGATCCGTCCGCCTAAATAATTGATAATTGTTTATAAATTTGCGTCAAATTCATTTTTAGGGTGACACCGTAAGATGTCACGTGACCTGATCGAAAAACTGTTACAATGTTATTGAGTTTTCACTTCTGCCGGCACTCCCGGAGTGTAACCCGGTCTTTTTTATAAAAGAAAACCGATGTTATAAACCACTACATATGCATTTTTATTATAATATAATATGAATTTGGGTCTGACGTACACTAGTTCACATTTAGCAGAGCGAAATTGGTATGAAATTGTTTCGTACTTTACAAGAACTGCTGGCCTACTGCTGGTGCTCACATTTTCTTGCTGGTCGGTACACTGTCAGCCAAACTCTCACAAAAAGTACACTCAATAGTATATAATTAAACTACAAACTACATTAAATAACCTATATTTACTTCTGAGCTAGCGACTATTTAGGACCAACCAGTTTCTATAATAGTATCCTAGTGACAAAGCAATTTTTGGTCAGACGTGACCGCAACTTCTTATACTACATCACCTTCCGAGGAACTTTTCTCTTCAGTGGAGCTTTCGTCAACCCCAAATAAAGGTACTTTTAAAGCATACTTACGCAGTAATTACAAACTTGTCGCTCTGTGAGCTGTACAACGAGCGAGCCTGCACTTTTTAATTTTAATTTTAATTTTGAATGAGTGATTTGACTAAAAATTAACTATATATAATTAACGAACCTGCTTTCAAAATTTCACGAGAATCGGTTGTTAAATGCGACCTGTAGAGGAGAACAGTTGAACAGCTGGACAGCGGGACAGACGGACAGAGGAACAGACACCGGGCACCGGCATACGAACGATTTTCGGGCCACACTGAAGCAAGACACATGTTTAATATGAATTATGTAACATGTCAACAAATCATTACACTTTTAGAACTCTAATATGGACATGTCGGTATTGCACATTCATTTTAATTAAAAAAATGTACCTAACTCTTACAAGAAATTTTGCAGAAAAAATTAATAGAACATTACTATCAATCCAGGTTTTAAAGTAAGCGTACTTACTATTTTTACCTATGACATGGACCAAACTAAATTTTAAAATATGTTTTTTTTTGTTACAGGTTCCTAGGACATGAGATCAACGGCCGAATCGAGTAACTTTTTCTAATCGCTGAATAAAGTGCAATGATTCTATTGTTGTCTTATTTCACCCCTTATGAATACACTAGCTTCTGCCCGCGACTTCGTCCGCGTGGAACTCTTTTATATCGTAGCTCCTTACAACTTTTCACCCCCTATTTCGCCCCCTTAGACGATGATTTCCGCAATAAAAAGTATTATATACTCGTATGTTAATCCAGGTTATATATAATATATATGTAAATGAGGTTTACTGCACCTCATTTAGCGTGTTTATGGTCAGTCTATAATAGTTGTCGAGAGAGCTGTCAGATATGTACAAATGTTATGTCAAGATAATTAAATAAATACAATATCTAAAGGAATACGGAATATTAGCTTTAAATGTGGTTTCTCTTTCAGGTATAGTGTTTAGTTAGTATTTTGTAAGGTAATGTGTTATGTTTGTAACATTGTAAATAATAAAAATGTCCTCTTTCAGAGCAACGCAATTTTGTTTATGTTCCTATCATAAATGGGTAATGCGAATTACACACGCATTATAAAACCACATTTCTACGGCTAACCTTTAACAACTATGGAGAAGTTAAGGTTTGAATTTGTAGTTAAACCGATCGAAGATCCGAAAACAAACATAATCTGCATAACTTCAATTGCGGATGATGATAAACGTGTCTTTTTAATCCCGGAAAAATTTCAACCGGTAAAACAGCATGATTCTATTTTAACAACACAAGCTTTTCAAAAAGTAAGAAATACTTTGCAAAAGCGACACGACAAAAGGCAAGTGTGGATTTCGTTGACTCCGGAAATAACTAAGAATTATGTGGACGAAGATGGAAATATGCAATTCCAGGGATATCTGCTGCAGGAAGTTACACCTGAAATTCAGTTACAGACACCGGCGGCTGGGATTTCAGGAGAGACTTTAACAAGACTATTGGAAAATATTGTTGAAATGAAAAAGGATGTGTATAAACCGCAGATTTTAAGAAATTTGACTGAGAAATTTGCAATGGAAAAATTCAGCAGGAAGACGTCAAATGTATGTCAATGGATGATGACTTTTGAAACTGAGTGTACTCGGTTAGGAATAGACGAAGATATGAAAAGGATTGAAGCTCTTAGGTTATTTTTGGAAGACTCGTGTCTAGACTGGTACAGTTCCATGCTCATAAAATATACAATCGACTCGGAGTGGTCGATGTGGAAAAAATTGTTTTGCGAAACGTATGCGGACAGAGGTTGGTCGCCGGTCAGGTATGCTATGTCATTCAGATATAAACAGGGTTCGTTACTAGAATACGCGTTAAAAAAAGAACGTCTTTTATTGGAGATAAATAAGACAATCGACAAACCAACACTGATAGATCTTATAGCTACAGGGTTGCCAAATTTTGTAGCTGACAAAATTGACAGGAATATTTTAAAAGAAACTGAGGATTTATTTAATAATCTCAGAGGTTTAGAACATTTGGTGGAAAAAAAGGCTTCGGAGAAGAAAACAGTAGGCCTTGAAAATAAAATTAAAGAAAAAAATCTAAAATACCGACCTTGTAGGATTTGTGAAAAAGAAAACAAAGCAAACCGGTACCATCCTGAATCTCTGTGTTGGTTCCGGAACAAGAATAGTGATGATCAAAAACGAGATCAAATAAGATATGTTAATAATTCTCAGTTGGAGACTGAATTAAATGAAATAGACCCAAAAAACTAGATATCCCACCATTAATCAAAATTAAGTTATTAATAAATGATACCCTAGACATTTTTGGAATTTATGACTCAGGATCAAACGTGTCTTTAATAAGTTCCAAATTGTTATCCTTGAATAACAATGCAATTAGTAATAATACTAAAAATGCAAGTCTAAAAACGATTAATGGTGAAAAAAAATCTATAGGGATAGTGACTTTAAAGATAAAAATCTTAAACATGGAAAAGACTATTAATGTTTTCGTGATAGATGAGGAGAATTTTGATTACGATTTCTTGATTGGATTAGATTGTATAGAAAAATTTCACCTCAATCAAAACGAAAAATTGGAAATTACACAAAATATTGATATATTAAAAAAAAATGAAATGGTAGTACGTTCCAATACTGTAATAATTCCTGACTATTCAGGTAATACAATGGGAGGAAAACCAAATAATAAAAAAGATAACGAGGATGTGAGCATCCTAGAAAAAACAGAAAATGAAACAAAAAATAGATATAAAATAAACTTTAATGAACACATAGAGATTGCAAACTTTAATATTTTCATTAATCATCTTGAGCAGCAGCAGCAGTCTGAAATAGATAAATTGATTAGCAAATATAATTCACTTTTTGCGAAAGACAAATACGATATTGGCACTGTAAGAGACTATGAGGCACATATTGATTTATTAATAGATAAATATTGTTGTAAAAGACCATACAGGTGTACTTTTGAGGACAAAAAAGAAATAGAGCAGCAAATATCAAAATTATTAGAAAAAAAGTTAATTGAAGAATCTTATAGTCCCTTTGCCGCACCTGTAACATTAGCCTACAAAAAAGAAGATGGAAGAAGATCAAGACTGTGTATAGACTTTCGCGACTTAAATAAGATTGTTGTTCCTGAGTCTCAACCATTTCCATTAATTGAAGATCTAATGATTAAAACGAGGAATTGTAAATTCTTTTCGACGCTGGATATAAATTCAGCATTCTGGTCAATACCTATGAAAATTGAAGACAGGAAAAAAACGGCTTTTGTCAGTCAAGAAGGCCACTTTCAATGGACGTGTTTACCGTTTGGTTTAAAGACATCGCCAGCTATTTTTCAGAGAATACTAAGTAGTATTATAAGGAAACATGGCTTATCCGGTTTTACTGTCAACTACATAGATGATATCTTAGTATTTTCTGAAACATTCTCAGAGCACATTAAACACTTGTCGTCACTATTGGAAGCAATTTCGAACGAAGGTTTCAGACTGAAATTCTCAAAATGTCACTTTGCTCAGGACTCCGTAAAATATTTAGGTCACATAATCAAAAATAACACAATTACTCCATTGAAAGATAATTTAATTGCCATAAAAGACTTTCCTGCACCAAAAACTGTAAAAAATGTCCGCCAGTTTTTGGGTAAAATTAATTTTTATGGAAAATATGTGCCAAATATATCAATTATATTAGATCCTTTACATAATTTGTTAAGAAAAGGACAAAAATTTATTTGGTCAGATGAATGTCAAGAATCCTTTAAGACGATAAAAAATCTTCTATGTTTGAAACCTATATTAGCAATCTACGATCCGGAACTACCGATATGTATTTACACCGATGCATCAATTCAAGGTATCGGCGCGGTTTTAAAACAACCGCAACATAATGGAGAAGAAAAACCGTGCGCATATTTTTCGAGAAAACTGAACGATACACAGAAAAAGAAAAAAGCTATATATCTGGAGTGTTTAGCGATAAAGGAAGCAGTGAAATACTGGCAGCACTGGCTTATAGGGAAACAGTTTACGGTTTTCTCTGATCATAAGCCACTAGAAAAGATGAACATTAAGGCCAGAACTGATGAAGAATTAGGAGACCTAAGTTATTATCTGTCTCAATTCAACTTTGATGTAATATATTCTCCAGGAAAATACAATTTAGAAGCTGATTGTTTGAGTAGAAACCCTGTATTAGAACCAGGTGAAAATCAAGATGAAAGTTTTAATTTTTTAAATTTAATAGAACTTAGAGATATAATAAGCGATCAGGAAAAAAACGAAAACATAAAACATGATAAAAACAAACTAAAATTTAAAAATAACATATACTATAAAAACATAGGAAAAAAGGAAAAAATTGTTTTATCGGAAGAATTCTGCAAAAAGCTCATAGAAAATATACATTATTCCTTCTGCCATATTGGCAAACAACAGCTGGAAAACAAAATTAAACCATTCTATACATCGAAAAATTTGACAAACAATATCAAAAAGATTTGTGAAAACTGTGAAATATGCATAAAAAATAAATCTAGAGGAAAATATAAATATGGATTAATGTCACATCTAGGCCCTGCTACTTACCCTTTTGAAATAATATCCATAGATACTGTTGGTGGATTTGGCGGATCTCGTTCTACGAAGACATATTTACACTTACTAGTGGATCATTTTACGAGATATGCTTTTATTTTGACGTCTAAGACTCAAGAGTTCTAACGATTTTATAAAGCTTGTTCAAAAAGTGACACAGGGAAATAAAATCGGCATGATTCTCTCCGATCAGTACCCAGGTATAAATTCGCGAGAGTTTAAAACTTTTTTGGATAAAGAAAATATTCCAATTATCTTCACGGCAGTAAATGCTCCATTTTCGAACGGGTTGAACGAAAGGTTGAATCAAACGTTAGTTAATAAAATACGGTGTAAGATAAATGAAAAAATATATAAATTTGCTTGGACCACTATTGCTCACGAATGTGTCCAAAAATATAATGAAACGGAGCACACAGTGACAGGATTTTCCCCACTGTATTTACTAGAAGGGAAAAATGTTGACTTTTTACCGGACGAGTTAAAACAAGAACATACACGTAATGATTTATTGCGAGATAGGCGAATAGCGTTAGAAAACAGCATTAAATCTCACAATTATAATAAAAAACAATTTGACAAAAATAGACGAAGGTGCGAATTGAAAGTAGGAGATTTAGTATATGTCGAAAATGGAAATCGTCTAAATAGAAAAAAACTAGATTAAATAAAAATTGGGCCGTATGAAGTTCTAGAAAAAGTTTCGAACTCGATTTACAGAATAAACACAGGGCACAGGAAGCCCGAATCAAATCTTTTTCATGTGACAAAATTAGTGCCATGTACATAATATAGGGGGGGGGGAGATGTAAAATATATAATAAATGGGTAATGCGATTTACACACGCATTATATATACACTATGTGTATACCAAAATTAATTTTAATCCGTTAAGCCGTTTCTGCGTGATTGAAGTCCCAACTTTAGCATTCATAATATTAGTAATTATTATATTAGTAAGGATTTGCAAATTTTCCAGGGACACGACTCGCTTCAATGAATTTATTTAATTTCGAAGCGCTCATAAGTCGAGTCGGAAACGATAACGCAGGTTAAGCAAAGATGGCAGCGGTCAGTCTTTGGATGGGTGACCGCCTGATGTTTGAGTGGTTAATATAAATGAGTGCTTCCGTGCTATGGAAGGCACGCTAAGCAGTTGATCCCGGCTGCTGTCTATAACGTGGTCGTTAAGCCGATTTAGAGGCCTTCGGGCGGCTTAAGAACTCCTAACAGTCGAGTTGCCCACTCACTTGACAAAGGGGGCACAACTGTTACTCGCGTCCCTGGGAGCTACCTACCACAACGCCCACCCCCTGGGTATTAAAGAGTGACAAACTTTAATGGCCAATAACTACAACTTAGAAAAGTTGAAAAACCCCCGACGTTTTCATTTCAAAGTCCAATATCTCAAAAACGGCTAAACAGATTTTCATTAAACATAGCTAAGAACACTCAGGATCACATCAGCTTTCTAATAATAAAAACCGCCTTCAAGTCGGTCCATCCGTTTGGGAGCTATGATACACAGACACGTTAAACTTATAACACCCCTCTCTTTGCCTCGGCGGAAAGTAATGTATGCCATACGATTAGTTTAATGAATGAGGTTTATTCACGATTTTCGTTACGGTGATAGAATTGTGCTGAAGTTTAGCAACAAATTGAAAATTTTATTGATAAAATATAAAGTAAAGGATAATCCTACTAAAATTATAAATGCGAAAGTTTGGATGGTTGGATGTTTATATGTTTGGTTGTTTGTTATTATTGTGTGCTATTGTGGGCCTTTATATGCCGCTTCGACCAGCAAGTGATCTATTGTGGCAGCCCTTTGTTTTAGATTTCACCGTTAAGACCCGTTGCCTCTAAGAAATTCCAGATTCTTTGGGCGGTGATATGTTGTACCTCTTCTGGGTGCACGATGTGCCGCCCTAGGTGGATACTTCTTTTGTGCATGAGTGGTCCGCAGGAGCAGAGGATGTGCATTGGTTGTTTGTTACTCAATGACGCTTAAACAGCTCAACCGATTTGGATGAAATTTTACAGGAAGATAGTTTTCTAGCCTGGATTAAAATATAGTATAGCTTTATCCCGGGTCCAGGCAAACAAAGTCGCGGGCGAAAGCTAGTATTCTATAATGTACAATTTTCAATATGAATCCGCTTATTTGTTATTTATTTTAATGCGTCTGATATTCAAACGTTACGTTCGCTACAAAAATAACCCGGGAAACGTAAAACACCATCTAGTGACCAGTAGCTAACTTAAAGTATTACACAGGCTTCAACTTAGGTACTTTATTTAATTGTACCTAACTGTGTTTTGTATATGTGAAGTGCAATAAAGTGTATTGTATTGTAGGTAATTGAATAATTTGCCATGACATTTTTTTATCTTTATAAATAGTAGACTATCATCTCATCAGGTAAAGTTTTACAAAGCTTTAAGGGAAGTTATATAAAATGCGTTTAGTAGTTTTTGTGATCGAAAAACTGAAGCAACATCAACAATTCTACTGTGACAAAAATGTGTACAGCATATGCCATCTAGTGACGGGTAGATTAAGTTGTAGTACTTAGTTTCTTAATACAAACTTTCAACTAAGATTTAATCCCTTTAGAAGATGAATTTTCAAAAACGCAATTTTTTTTTTCAGGTGTTTTAATATGGAATCATTAAAACGAAGCTAACGGGACTTAACCCTAGCTCAAAAAATATTCATTCGTCAAACAAATTTTTGACCCATTTTTGACCCCCTTAGGGTGTGAACTGGTGAAAACGCTGAAATTTGTTTTCTTGTATTTCATTAAAGAACCTTTCTTACCAAGTTCAATTTCAATTTCAATTTATTTATTTGCAACCTTGTACAATGTTTCAAGTCTCTATCTTAAAAAATAAACTAATTCCCATACAAACTTCCGACCCATTTTTTTTTGACCCCTTTAGGGTATGAACTGACAAAAAAGATGAAATTCGTTTTCTTGAATTTCATTAAAACACCTTTTTACGAAATTTCAAGTCTCTTTCTTAAAAAAATAATGAATTCCCATACAATGTTTCGAACCTTATATCACCCTCTGAAGAAATTATATCTGCCACGGGGCGTCCACTTGACAACAAAAGATGGCGCTGTTACGTATACACGACATCCTCCAATCGATTATCCTCAAATTTTGTCTGCGGGTCACCTTAACTCCATAAAACTTAATAATACGTTTCATATGGTTTGTCGGAGTTTAGACGTCGACAAAAAACTGGAGAATGACCTACTAAGAATAGAATATATGTGAAAATTGGAAATGTTCTGCATCGCGCTATTGAAGTTCTTAATTTATGTCGTATAAATACAATTTCCTTCAGGATCTTCTTATCATGTCTCTCTGACAACATCAACGAATTTTCACATTTAATATCAGTGTGAAATGTGATAAATATCAAAACAAAACCTGCACTTATTTATAAAATTTCAAACGAGCGTTAGGACAATAATTCAACCGTCAATTTCCCAAACAAAAATTAACATTTAGATCTACCTGACGCGCGTACAATGCGTTACGTGATCGACTTGCTAATTGACGGAAAAATTTCATTTCGGGCAAAAACTCATTATACATAACCTCCGAAATGCGATGCTGTCGCTTAACCATTAATAGATTTGAGTATTTTTTGCTAAAATGAATAGTCGATGGAATTTGATTCTGTGAAATAAGCTGAATTTTACACGTTATCCACGTTAATCCCCTAGCCTGATCCCCCAGGGGACTTAGCGGCAATTATTTTATATTCAACTAGGAAAAAATGATAATGTTCGGTTATGGCGCTTCGCCGGACGCTACCGCGTCACGCTCGCTTCGCTCGCTCGGCTCGCGCGCTGTAGGGTCGCAGTTCAACTAACAACCTAACCGTTTTTTTCCCCTGGGGGATCAGGCTAGGGGATTAACGTGGACAACAGCGAATTTCAAGACTTGATTAGCCTAATTAGCAGTGTACTCCCTGCCTACTGAAGTTATGGGCTCTGGGTCCCAATCCCGGTAAGAGTAAATATTTGAGTTCTATGTAGATACCTATTTGATTTAAGTATATTAATCTTTGTAGGTACGTTTATTGTCGTCTAGGACGCAAAACACAAGCCTCATCTTTGAGCTCTATAGACCTCACCCTATAGATTGTCGACTAATAAAATAAAATAAATCTTGACCCGCTTCCTGTGAATTGAATTTCGGCAAAAAAAATACAGCTAACTAACGAATACTATTGAATTAATATATACTGCTTGTTAAATGTAACATTGTACCTGATAGTGGTACTAGGCAGGCTACAATACAATATGAAACAATACAAATACTACGATATGATACAGAGAAAGAATATAATGGAAAAATAAACCATCTTCTGTATCATATCGTATAAAAAATGATCGGGGTAACTTCCTCGTTCAGAATAACACGAAAACAAAAATATTTAATAAAATAATTTGTTTCGTTATAAAGGAATACAAATACTCTTTATCACACCTCACACAAATGAAACAGTTTCAAAGGAAAACAAAACAATAACAGTCATGTTAGTAGGTAGACAACAGGCGGTCTATCGCTAAAGTGCGATCTCTTCCGAACTTGTCGAATTATTATATACAAACACATTTAAGTGCAAAAACGTGGGTGCATCCTAGGTACTTGCTCAAAAATATGTCTCATGGCTCTTCTGCCGGCGCATTACAGATTCGGTAAGTACATAATAATATTCATGAGAGGATTAATTCGATAAATATTTTTGCACTTGACTGTACCGAGGTGTTTTTTTTTATATAAATAAATCATGTTTTATTAGTCACCGCAGAAAAAACAACAATTAATCCCTTGTGTTGAAAAGCAAGTGTACTTTTGTAGAAAAGTTATAAAAGAGCGTACTACCTTCGACAGAATTGCATAGCTGCCTTGGAGGGAACGACAATATGGAAGGTATTTTTGCTTTTCATCTGCGTGGCGGGTTCTGTTGTTATAGTTCCTTGTGATGGTAATTTTCGATCTTTTCTAATCTGTTTAATCTGTGAAAATGTTCAAAACGAGTCAACCATGAGAACCCAGAAAAACCTTTCGTCAGAATAGTGAAAGCATGGTGTTAGTTTTTTTTTGTAGCTTGTTTATGAATTATATTTAATTGCGCATAAATTCAATTCAATATTTTCTATAACATGCCAAAAATTGTTTTGCAGTAAAAATTTATGTGCACACAGCTGTTTGTCTTTTATTTTTCAGTTAAGTCAATAAAACTTCGTACATATGGGAAATTATTATCATTGGAATGGCATGTTTTTTATTTGCTTTAATTTTTAAGATCGTGTATTCACACTTTTTACGAAAGTTACAAGTTACCTGCGAAAAATTATCTATAACCAGTTCAGTGAATATAATTCAATCTAATCTGGTTCTAAGCACGATCGTGTTGTAATATGTTTGTGTCGTTCTCAGTGGAAATTTTATGGTCGTTGTCGCCAATGCCATTATTACGCCATTTTTTTTATTATCGAATTTTTTATGCTTTTTTAGGCAATGGCTTAAGCGCCAACGTCAATAGGGTCCCTTTTCTTTGAAAATGAGACAAATATAAAAGTACCCTTTTTTTATGCATCAATTTGTTTGAAGCGTCTAATGCCCAAATAAAACCACTTTAAAACCATACTAATGTTTTCCTGAAAATTGGAGAAGTTAGATCGTTTTTCCAAACCCTTTAATTCCGCGTAGCAGAATTTCCATTAGCATTTTTCCCCACTTTGTATTTTTCTTAGTCGATTTAATTAATATACACAAGTATTGACAAACGGATTGTTTTCTAGTCGCGTCTTTCCCCGACAGATTATTTTTCTAGACGACGTAGTTCATATTCCCACGTGTTGATAGACTGATTGTTTTCCAGTCACGTTTTTTACTTGTACGTTGCCCCAGAACCGCTAAAACACGACATCCTTCGGCCAGAAATCAGCATATCTGCGGCGGCAGCGTCACGCGCATTAGTTACAAACAACTCGACCCGCGCAATTGTAATGGCGCGAACCCAGCAGAAATAAACACAATAAGTTAAGTAGTTAAGTAAATGCTAGCTAATTTTCAACTCTTTAGCTGATAGAGTCAAGCAGTTCCCATTCAAAGTTCAACCTCATTTTTTAAACCCTTGGCTCCCTTATCTTTAATAAAAATATGGCCTAAAACCTGGCCGGGAATTTTCTCGACAGATTATTAAGGTTTGCATCATAAGCCGTTCAGCCGTTTTCTGTATAAGTTACAGGGGGGTCAAAAATGGCCCGATTGGCTTCTTGAAAATGATTTGCTCTATTGCTCGACTTTTCAGGAGCACTGCCATGCCCCCAGATATTCAATGAAATTCAGAAAACCGCAATTCAGTAAAAACTTCAATAACTTGGTCGAAAAATCAATTTATAATACAAGAAAAACAAAATTGCTTAGGTAAACATAATGTGATAAACTACAGTCGTAGTTATTTACTTAGTTGTTGAAACAAGTGCACGATGTCCAATACTAAGGATATAAAAGATGGAAGCAGCCACGATTGAGTAGCACTTGCTACCGGGTTCGATGATGTGGAAGTTGATATTTATCTTTGCCTGCGTGGCGACCTTCACAATCGTCTCTTGCGATAGTAAGTACTTTTTTCTTAATTTAAACAGAAAAAATGTTATTATGTTCAAGAGAAAACATTAAAAATTTACTAGTTCGCATTCACTTTCAACTTCGTGATTTTTGATACTTATTCGATTATATTTACTCCATTGACTTCTAAAATATACATTTTAAATTCAGTCATAGAACTGTCTTTCATCTTGAAGGTAATGCCGTTTTTTTTTCATGTATTTGGGTTTACTAGGTATTTTTCTTTTGTTAGGTATTCTGTAATTCACAGGTTCTATATTCAAACTATTTTTGTTCATGGTTGTTTCATATTTTTATTGTTTTTAGGGTTCCGTACCTCTATCACATTGTGATCCGTGTGTCTGTCTGTCTTGCTATAGTCAATGAAGCACAGATGATAGGAGTATTAAACTCATACGACTTCTCGATCAGCTGGTGGATGTATAAGATCTGCTCGCAAGTCCCTTTGCCCTTAGTAACGAAACCAGATTGTTCTTGTGGTATTTGCTAATACATGAAGTAGAAAATTCTAATGTTGATGATGTGCAACAAAACTATGCTAGAGTGCGATATAAGTGTTAGCGTTCTGTAGTTGTCACATTTTACAGTAGTCTTTTTTATGAAACGGAAGTATGCCAAATGGTATAACAGATGGTATGTATTGTGCTAGCGCCTACAGTGCTTATTGCTTTGATGATTTCAGCTCGGGTATATTCCTATATTTGAGTGTGGCTATCGCTGCCGTGACCTCAGACAATAGTAGCTTGTGCCACTTAAAAAGTAACTTTGAAAATCCACGCATAGAAAATGTAGCCTAAGGTTTTTCGAGCGACTATACAAGCAATTGGACAAATTGCTAACTATTTTACAACTGCTTTCACCCGTTACGGTACGTACCAGAAAGTGCAGCGTGGGTAGACCCCCACATGGCGGACTGATGGGCTGGTAAACGTCGTGGGAGTCTGGATGGGTGGCGCAAGACCAGTCATTAGTCATTCTTTTGGGCAGTGATGAATATCTTCTGGCTGATCTGATGATGATGATTATTATGACCGCGTAGTCGAATTGCTAATTCATCGTTTTACTCCGTTTTTAGGGTTCCGTAGCCAAATGGCAAAAAACGGAACCCTTATAGATTCGTCATGTCTGTCTGTCTGTCTGTCCGTCCGTATGTCACAGGCATTTTACTCGAAAACTATAAGGTGTATTTGAATAAAATTTTAAAGATAGGTGTATTTCGTTAACCGCTACATAGTTTTGTAATACAATTACTAAAAAAAAACTTTTTTAGGGGTGCACTCCATACATAAAACTGAAAGTCAAAAATCTTGTTTTCATTGCAAGCCCACGTGTGGCACACTAATCGATAGGCCTTTCAAAATAAATATAAGGTTTCTCAGCAATTTTTTTGATTAAGTGAATAGAGTCGGAGATATTCGCCTCGAAAGTCACTAAAATTGTGTCCCCCCCCCTCTAATTTTTGAACCGTGTATTTTAAAAATATGAAAAAAAAACATTCTCAGAGGGCTTATTAAATTCTTTCAGCGAAAATTGTTTTGAACAAGATCGGTGCAAAGGTTTTTGAGATATTCCTAAAAAACAGCCTTCCTTAAAGAAAAGGACTTAAGTGCCATAAGATTTCAGTAACGATACGACCTTTTTTATAGGCACGGAACCCTCGTTGTGCGTAGTCCGACACGCACTTGGCCGCTTTTTTTTTGTTATTATTATGTTCACTAGTCGTTAAGTTTACAATCAAAGTGAAATAAGGTCAAATATACAAAGCAGGAGGATCCCCAGATAAATGTAACGGCATTGGTATCCCAAAAGCTGTCCTTGCAATTTCCTGTATTTAGGCGGCTGTAACCCACAAATCTTTGTGTCGCTCGGTTGCTATTGTTAGCTCGATTTCCTTTGCTTTAAGCCCGCGCAAATACCAAGTTTCAACATTTGATGAAAAATTCATATTTTATAAACTTATTTGCCTGAACATACGTTCATGTTCTACACGAGTAAAAAATGTACTGTTTTTTTTGTGATTTATATTTTAACTGGCTTGTGCAATTAAAAAAGTTACTTTGAAAATCCACGCAGAGCTCATACACGGTGTTTCACTAATGCTATTCCCTTTCACCAGCATCAACAGATGACCAGTGTCCAGGGCAAAATGAATTTTTCGACACATGCATCAGTGGCTGTTCCAACCAGACCTGTGGAACTATTGGCAAGATCTTCAACTGCCCCATACAAACAGCTGTGTGTAGAACCGGTTGCCGCTGCAACCCCGGCTTTTACAGGAATGCAAGCAACGTTTGTGTGTCGGAAAGCCAGTGTCGTAAGTTTATTTATATTGTAATGAGCAGTTAGCCAAATCGAAAAAAAAAATTGTAAACAATTGACTAACGATTGGTTGTAGACTAAGGATTTTGGTGGCAAGTGATAACTAGATTAGGGCAAAGTTGTAGCTCACTGATTCAAAAATACCTTTGAATAGGTATATTTTGTTCGAAAGACTATAAAAGAAATTGGACAAATTGCTAATTGCTAATTATTTTAGAACTGCTTTCACCCTTACGTACCGTACCAGAAAGTGCAGCGTGGGTAGACCCCCACATGATGGACTGATGACCTGGTAAACGTCGCGTGAGTCCACTGGACGGGTGGCGCAGGACCAGTCACTATGGCATTCTTTAGGGCAGCGATGGACATCTTCCGGATAATCTGATGATGATTATGACCGCTTTGAAGGGGAAAGTCGAATTGCATCGTTTTACCCCGTTTATTTTATTACGTCCAGTAATCGAAAATATAATAATTGTACATATCAATCCAATCCATCAACCAAACCAAACAGATATAAACAGCTAATACGTGTATACATAACAGTTATGAATTTAATTCCACATATTTCGAGTGTGTTGATAAAATGTTTCTGTATTTTATATGTGGTAGAATCACTTTTCATGTATTCGAAATGCTCATACACATGTGCAACTTATTTGATATTGCTCGCGCCTTAAACCGTCACACAATACTACGACTTTTGTTAAAAATCTACGAAACAGAGGAGGAAAGGCAAGATCGCTTAGCAACACGAAAAACAAACATTTGTAACAGTTTTTGGCTAAACACTCCGTGCGATATCAGTCAGTATGCTTATACAATAAGTTACCAAGTGAGTTGAAAGTTGTACGAGGGCCGTTACTGAATAACAGTCATTATGATATTGAGGACATATTTCAAAACCAAAAAGTACGTTTGACATAACTTGTTGTTCGACATTATTTTAATTATGTTTATAATTTAATTGCATGTTTGCTATACTTTGACATGTTCTTGTTCGATATTAATCATGTCAATGTGTTAATTATGGTTATTGTGAAATGAATAAAATTATGGAACATGTCAACAAATCATTACACTTTTAGAACTCTAATATGCACATGAGGTATTGCGCATTGATTTTTAATTCAGAAAATGTAACTCTTACAAGATTTTTTTCAGAAAAATTAAGTAGAACATCATTATCAATCCAAGTTTTGAAGTAAGCGTACTATTTCTACCTATGACATGGACCAAACTAATTTTTTAAATATGTTTTATTTGTTACAGCTTCCTAGGACATGCGATCAATGGCCGAATCGAGTAACTTTTTCTAATCGCTGAATAAAGTGCAATGATTCTATTGTTGTCTTATTTGACTCCTTATCTATTACATAATTATAAAGCTGAAGAGGGTCAAAAGTCTGTACATGGAAGTTATTCGAAAAATAGTTGGCTTGAGATACTAAGAATCGATAACAGAACACGTTCGAACAGTTTATAGAATTTTTGTCTGTTTATCTGTTTGTCTGTTTATGTGATCGCGCATCACGTTAAAACGGCTGAACGGATTTTGCAAACTTTAATATTCTGTCGGGAAAATATCCGGCCACGTTTTACGCTATATTTTTTTTAAAGATAAGGGCACAGGTTAAGAAATGGGGTTGAACTTTGTATGGAAACTGCTTGAATCTATGAGCGAAAGACTTGAAAATTGGCTAGCTAAAGCTAAGCTAGCAGCTAAAAAGAGCTGAGACGTTTCTGTTTATTTTTTTTATTTTTTCATAATGTATTAAAGAAAGCTACATTACTGGATGTTTGTTTCAAATTAATAATCCAGGAGGTGTATAACTTAAGTGTTAAGATTTCCGATGATGTTACACGCATACAGTTTTAAGCTAGGGCTCAATCTATCGACAAAACAAACGCGTTCAGATTATGTAGACACTATAGATACTGTTTTCTCGCCAAGACTAGCCGGAGAGCCAGGGGCCCATCAGCTGACCCTCATACAAACAGTACTCCTGGCGAGAGCAACTTGGGCGCGTTGCACGCCGCTAAAGTTTCATATACCCTACGTAACTTAAGGCTACCTACTCACCCCGTTCCTCAAGCTTCCAGAATTATCGCCAGCAAGGATGTGTTTGTGTGAATGAGTACGTGTGTGTTTGTGTACTTGCTGCGAGTCTTCGATGAGGCTGCCGCCATGAGCTAGGGCGGCCGAACCGTCTCCGGTCACCGGGACCCGTCCAGCCAACTCCTTGCAGTCCAAAGCTAATCCCAGACACCATGAACTAGGTAGGTATACCACTTAAGCACCAGAACTCGGCGCCGTTCCGTATGGGCGCTCCGTGCGAGTTAAACCAAAAACAATCGACAAGGTATTATACCGAACCTCCGTACAGCTCGGCGGCCATATCAACTCTGTCCACGCGGCCGCTCGCTCTCTCTCTCGCTCTGGCGGCGTAGGTCTGTCCCACTTACGCAATCCGAATGCGCCCGGGGAGTCACGACGGCCGCGCGTACGTCTGTTTCACCTTGCCGAATGCTTTCTCTTTCGCACGGCGATATAAATTAAAACCTAACTGTCTATACTAAACAATCACCCGCCCCGGACCGACCCGTTGTCGGTCCGCTCAAACTCCCGGTAGTCGGGATAGTGACGAGACAGCGCGTCTAAGGATCGAGTCCCTCAACATCTGCGATCCGTGGAGACCCATCCGTACCCGTAATCAAGTTAACGATGCGCCCCCTTCGCCAACACAACGGTGATAGGTTAGCATCCTTAACCAGTACGAGGTCTCCAACGCAGGGTGGGGTCGTCCTGTCCGTCCACTTAACGCGTTGCTGAAGAATGTGCAAATACTCAAGCGACCATCGCTTCCAAAACCCTTGAGTCATTTGCTGCAACATTTGATACCGTGACAACCGGTACAACTTTACGTCCGTATAAGGATATTCCGGCAAGGCGTTAAGGGGTTGGCCAATCAGAAAATGGCCTGGCGTAAGGGCCTCAAGATCATTCGGGTCAGCGCTCAACGGGCAAAGAGGTCGGGAATTTAAAACCGCCTCAACCTTGCAAAACACCGTAGCAAGTTCCTCAAATGTGAGGATCGTTGAGCCGATGACCCTATACAAATGCGTTTTGGCCGACTTAACTACTGCCTCAAAAATGCCACCCCAGTGGGGGCATCCGGGGGGGCTGAAATACCATGAAATGCCCCGACTGGCGAGGCTCGTGCCAATCTCCCGCTCATTTTGGCCTAAAAACGATACAATTTCCCGTAAGGAGCGGTCCGCGCCCTTGAAGTTGGTACCACAGTCAGAACGAATCAGTGCAGGTAGTCCCCTTCGCGACACGAATCGATCCAATGCTGCCAAAAAGGCTTCCGTAGAGAGGTCGGCCACGAGCTCCAAATGAACGGCCTTGGTCGCTAGACACACGAAGACGCAAAGGTACGCCGTAACCGATTTCGCATTGCGAAGGCGTGAAGTCTTGACGATAAAGGGCCCCGCGAAATCTTTACCTACGCCCTTGAACGGCCGAGCTTCCGTAACTCGGTCGGGCGGAAGATCCCCCATCTGTGGTTGCGTTATGGTTGCCTTGAGTCGGTAACAAGGCAAGCACCGAAACACAACGCTCCGTATTAACCTCCGTGCCGACAGGATCCAGAATTCACGCTGCAAAATGGCCAGAAGGGCGTTGCAGCCCGCGTGTGAATTCCTGATGTGGCGGTCCCATACCAATAACTCCACCAAAGATCCCTTCTTGGGGAGCACCAAAGGATGTCGTGCCGAGTACGGCAGGTCAGCATTCCGTAATCGGCCTCCCACCCGGAGCAGTCCATGCTCATCTAAGAACGGGTTAAGGCGGACAATGCCTCCCTTCAACCTGCCAGAACCCGTCCGCAGAATCTTAATTTCATCCTCAAACTCAGCTACCTGGACGACCTTCACCCAATGTAAGAGAGCCCGTTGCTGCTCTTCAGGTCCCAGAACGCGCAACATGTTCCGTTGCGCGGCAGACTTACGACAGTTGAAAATAAACCGCCATATCCAACCAGTCACCCTTAGTAGCTTCCCCAACGAGCTATACCGTTCTAAGAGAGACTGGTCCGCCGTAGCCGCCTCCACCGTGGTTAAGTTGACTCGCAAACCTAGGTCTGGGGGTAATAAATGCCGGCCGCACTCATTAAATGGCCACTCTGTATGTGGCAACTCCAACCAATGCGGACCCCACCAAAGAGAATGTTCAACCAAAGCAGGCGCCGGACAGCCGCGAGAGGCGCAGTCAGCCGGATTGAACTCGCCTGGAACATGTCTCCAGACCAGAGGAGTCTCCGAGGCGTTTATTTGTGACACCCGGTTGGCCACAAAAACCTCCAGCGTGTAGACCGAAGTCTGCAGCCAGCACAATACTATCATGCTGTCAGTCCATGCATAAACCGTGTCATTCAAGTCCACCGTACCACGCAAATTTTGCACCACATGGTTCAAGAGCCGCATCAGGAGCGCTGCACCCGCCAATTCCATCTTCGGTATAGTCCAACGGGTCCGTACAGGCGCAACCTTGCTCTTGGCCATGACCAAGCGTACGATGCCTGAACCAGCCGTCTCCCCTGTTCTCAGGTAGACAGCGGCAGCGTACCCCTTCTCCGACGCGTCACAGAAACCGTGCAGGGTTACCCTGGCTCCCGCCTGCGGGAGTAGTTTGCGCGGGATTTCAATCTCCGTAATATGTGGCAACGTGGTCGCAAATGAGGACCACTCCCGTAAAAGCTCCTCCGTGAGCTGATCATCCCAACCTAATTGGGCCAACCAGAGCTTCTGCATGAAGCATTTCGCCATGAACGTAACCGGCGCAATCCAACCGTTTGGATCGAACGTTCGCGCGATGGTCGAAAGGACCGAACGCTTGGTCCAGGTCTTCGACAACAATTCGGCTTCACAGCTGTAGGTGAAGGCGTCATGACCCGGTCGATACTGGACCCCCAAAATCGCCAGTGCATGAGGGTTATCCGGATCCTCAAAGCAGTGTGGGTCTTGCTGGTGCTCAGCTGGCAATCCTGCCAGGACCCCTGGGCAGTTCGACAGCCACTTCCTAAGCTCGTATCCACCGGAGGCCATAAGCGCCACCAATTCATCCCGTAAGACAAGCGCCTGCTCAACACTATCCGCGCCCGTGCAAATATCGTCTACATATACGTCCCTATCAATGACTGCAGCCGCGCGAGGAAAGCGCAGCCGTTCCTGGTCCGCCAGTTCTCGTAGCGTACGCATCGCTACATAAGGGCTGGGCTTTAATCCGTAGGTATTGGTGTTGAGCTCGTATGTGACCATCGGCTCTTCTGGGCTCTCTCGCCACAATATCAGCTGGAACCGACGGTCGTCCGGATGGATCTCTGTTTGGCGGAACATCATCTTCACGTCCGTAACGAAGACAACCTGGTGTCTCCTGAAGTCCGTTAAAATGTCTGCAATGTCCCTAGTCATCTTAGGACCCGCGTGCAGACATTGATTCAGAGACACCCCGATAGAGGTCGCCACTGAGCCGTCAAATACAATGCGTATTTTGGAGTCTGGTGTCTTCAGGACCGCGTGGTGAGCGAGATGGTAATGCTCCTCACGACGCCAGTCCACCGTGGACACCGACATGTGACCCAAAGCCAAATACTCACGCATGAACTCAACATACTTCCGACGGAAGTTGGAGTCCCGTTTCATGCGCCTCTCCATCGACACCATCCGTTTCTCCGCTGTACTGCGAGAGCTCCCCAGTGGAGGTCGGTTCGATAGAAATGGCAACCGTGTCATAAATCTGCCCGACGGGAGGCGAACCGTGTTATATTGGTAGAAGGTCTCGCACTCCTCATCTAACAGGCTAATCCTAGGAGCTGTAGGTGGCTCTTCCGTCGCCCAGAACCTCTGCAGGACCTCCGACAGTACGCTACCGTAACATGCGAGACTATCATCCAGTGACTCCTGTGGTTCCCGTACTGGGCCCAATATTGCGTACCCTCCTGCGGTATGTACGGCCACCAATCCGTCCCGTTGCAGCTCCCGCTTGCCGCTCCGTAGCAGCTTCCCGAGGACGTCAGTCCCAAGCAAGACGTCCACCCGTCCAGGAATCTCAAAGTGGGGATCGGCCAACTGCAACCCGTTGGCTAACCCTCTTACCGCCGGCGGTAACCGTATCTGGGGGAGGACCCCTACCACTTCGTCTAAAACAATAGCCGTGGCATTCACTCGAGTGATCGACGTCGAGTCACCCATTTCGAACTGGAGAGTAGTCTGACCCCTGAGGTGAGGCACTCGATTGCCACCTATGCCTACTGCGCCATCCCGTGATGGCTCTAATCTAAGATTTAGCCTGTCCACCAGTCGACTGGACACTATACAACCTTGTGCTCCAGAATCCAAAAGTGCCCTGACTTGCACTGAACGGCCATCCGTACCCCAGACAGTAACCCTAGCTGTCGGTAATAGTACCGTGGCTGACTGGGGGGCCGTTGTGGATGGACAGGCGACCGTATCCTAGCGGGGGCCACCACCCCCCCATCCTGCAGGGGGGTATGAGTGCCCCTGTCCCACATATGGGTCCCAGCCAGGGTCATATTCCCCTCGACCCATCTGAGCTCTGCGCGCCGGCCGGAAGTACCCCACCGGCAACCGTCCTGCCGGAGGCGGAAGCGCTACCAGGCGTGGGCGCTCTGCGAGGGGAGGGGAGAAATGACTACTCGGGGGCAACAGCGAGTCCCCCATCCCGTGCGAGTAAGTCGCGTAACCGGCCCCCTCCCGACTTACCTCCGGGCTCCTACCCGCATCTCGGGCGTGGCCTCCACCCCTGGGTGCCTCCGGGACCTCCGGGCGCCCGTTCGTGCCATCCTGGAACCGGCCCCCCCCCCGGGAGGGGGATGGCGACGTTCGGCGATGTCCCGTACCTTTGTAGTGGTAATCAGGATTATAAAATGAGACAATTTATTATCAGATAAAAGACTGTATTTTTATGACATGACACAGACATTGGTTTAGACGGAAGTGTGTCCTTAGTGTTGCTAGTTATAATTTAGGTCTCCTAACCATGTAACAGGTGTTACCATATAACATCCCCCTTATCAACATTTTTATATTATATTTCTAAGTTACACAACATAGTACAATTGGATACACAATACAACCAGTTATAATTAACAAAATATGCAACTGCAAGGCCAAGTAATAAATTACAAATCCAGCCGTATGGGTGGTTTAATTAGTCTACCTGCCCTGGTATACACTGGTGAAAGAGTCGGTGTGGCTGTGTGACCTTGACTTACCTGCGAGGTGTCTGCTGCAAGCTGACTGTCTCCTGACTGCACAGAAGGTGTAGATGGAGGTTCCTGTTTAGGTGATACTAACCTTGTATTCGGTCGCAGGATATGTTGTCTATTTCGCCTACCAACAAACCCGTCTGGACTACCAACAACATAAGACCTTGGCTCTGAGCACACTTCTTTAACTTCTCCTGGCACCCATACACTTTCAGGATTTTTTTTATAATAAATCATTTCTCCTTTTCTAAGTTCCTCTAATGACCTGGTTTTCTGATTATAATACTGCTCTACTTTTACTTGATTTTTCTTTTTGGACTCTATATGTTCTTCAAATCTGACAACCTTAGGACACAAATTCCTTTCAATGGTAGGTAATTGAGTTCTGAGACTACGTGACATCAATAATTGCGCTGGTGAGGCCAGGTTACCTCTTGGAGTGTTCCTGTACTGTAGAAGGGCAAGATAAGGATCTGAACCTGACTCATCACATTTGGTAAATATTTTCTTACATATCTTAACTCCTGACTCGACTAAACCATTTGACCTTGGTTGGTATGGACTAGAAGTTGTATGTTTTATGTTCCATTCAGAGGTGAATTTTTTAAATTCAACTGAATTGAAAGGAGGACCATTGTCACTTATGATTTCAATTGGGATGCCATGTCGGCTGAATATAGGTTTCAGTGTATTTATTAGAATGCTAGCACTGGTCGTACTAACACTACTGACCTCAATATAGTTTGAGTAATAATATTCAACTACCAGATAATTACTATTTTTATAAGACATGTAATCAATTCCAAGTTTTTCCCATGGAAGATTAGGCAGACTATGTGACATTAATGGCTGAGGAGGATTTGAATTTCTATGCCTTATGCATATATGGCAAGACTCTACCAGGTTTTTAATGTCACTTGACATGAAAGGCCAAAACACATTTCCTCGGGCAAATGCCTTGGAACGGTCTACCCCAAAATGACCACTATGTATAATTTTAAGAATATCTGGCCTAACCTTCTTTGGTATTACAATACTACTGCTCCTAAACAGAAGATCATCTTCTGTATGCAAATCATGTCTATACTGCCAATATTCTTGTACTTGTGGTAGAACTTGTGATTTTGACTTGGGCCATCCTTGAAAATAATAGTTTTTTATTATTTGTATGTCTTCATCAGCTTTAGTAGCATCTTTCAACCACTGTAGACGCTCGGGTGACACAGGTAATGATTTTATTAGTGAGTTGACATGGACCACAATATCATCATCAAGTTCATCCACACTAGTTTCTGCCAACGCTGCTCTTGACAATGTGTCAGCAATGAACATGAGTGTACCTCTCTTGTAACTGACATTTAGACTGTAAGCTTGTATTTTTAGCATCATCCTTTGAAGACGAGTAGGTACCTCAGCAAGTGGTTTTTTAAAAAGTGTTATCAGTGGACAATGATCAGTTTCCACAGTTACTGTTTGACCATAAATAAATTGGTGAAATCTGACACATGCAAAAACAATAGCATATAATTCTTTCTCAATTTGAGCCATTTTTTGCGGACAAGCAGTTAAAGTCTTAGATGCATAATATATAGGATGATTATTTTGAAGTAGCACTCCACCAACCGCTGTACTACTTGCATCCACTGACATCACTATAGGGGCTTTCACATCAAAATGTGCCAAAACCGGGGCATCACAAATTAAACTTTTAAGACGGTTGAAAATTCTCTCATAATTTTCATTCCATATGAATATAGACTCTTTTTTTAGCAGCTCTCTAAGTGGGCCTACTTCATTTGCCAAATTATTAATAAATGGACCTAAATAATTAATCATGCCTAAGAACCTTTGCAAGTCCTTAGTGCATGTAGGTGACGGCATTTCTGTGATTGCTCTGATTTTTTCATTGTCAGGTGTCACTCCCTGTGCTGAGAAAACATGACCTAAATATTTGACATGTGTGACTGCAAATGAACACTTGGCTCTATTAAACTTGACATTAAGCTTTTGTGCTTTCTCAAATACCATTGCTAGACGTTCATTATGTTCTTTCATTGTTGATCCTGATACTAATAAGTCGTCACTATACACTGTGACACCGGGTATATCACCAAAGATTTCCGTCATGATTCTGTGAAAATACTCTGGCGCACAGTTAATTCCATAAGCCAAGCGCTTGAATCTATACCTGCCGAAAGGACTGTTGAACGTTGTCAGATAAGAGCTTTTTTCGTCAAGACAGCACATCCAAAACCCACTACTAGCATCCAAAGGAGTAATATTTGGCACCGGCCACCTTGGATCGCACTATGTCCACGGTTGGTATGGGATAGTGACTACGACAGACGGCTTGATTCAAGTTTCTGGGATCTAGACATACCCTTAATTGGCCATTCTTCTTCTCAACTAGAATCAAAGAACTTACCCATTCTGTTGGTTCTGTAACCTTTGCGATGACACCCATGCGCTCCATCTTATCCAGCTCCTGCTGAAGTCTGGGATAGAGAGCGAATGGCACCTTTCTCGGGGCATCTATTTTTGGTGGAATATCTGTATTGACTGTAATGTGGCATTCACCAGGCAGGCATCCTAAACCAATAAACACATTGTTATATTTTTTAAGTAAAGCTTGCACATAATCATCACTTGACATTTCAGATTGTGACATTAAATTACAATTAAATTGATTTGACATATTGCTTTTACTTTGGGACTGTGACATTGACATATTGCTTTTACTTTGGGACTGTGACATTGACATATTGCTTTTACTTTGGGACTGTGACATTGACATATTGGGCTGTGACTGAGCATATGACTCTGTCAATTTTGTTTCTTTAGACTGACTTGACACTAATACATTGTGACTCTGTCTAGGCAAAGATACATTGCAACTCTGTTCAGGCTCAATACTGAACACTCTCTTCACTAGACCTAGTTCTGCACATGTATCTTTCCCCAATACAGTTGGTGATTCAACATTAGCTATAATGAATGTTATTCCTTTTCTGATGCTTTTATTATTTACTGACAATTTGCATAATAGGGTCTTTTCACCCACGACCTCAATAGCATCACCACTATATGACTTTATTTTAGCATGACATTTAGTTAAAGCATTATTCCATCCTAGACTGTCATATACACTTGCAGACATGACATTTGCATCACTACCCGTATCCAAAATGCAATTGACATCTATTTCATTAATATTCATGATAATTGACCAATCCGTCTTGCATTTTCCACTTGACTTAATATGTCCCACGAAAAAGTCATTTGTACAGACCTCTGATTCCACCGATGGTTCCTGGACAAAATTCACTTGCCTGTATCTGCACATTTTTTGAAAGTGGCCTACTTTATGACAGCTATGGCACTTCACATTAGCTGCTGGACACTTGTACCGATGAATTTGACCACATCTGCCGCACCGTTGCTGTCTTGACTGTGAATGATGTGCTGAGTAAGACTGGTGACCTTTTCGTGACCGTGATTGAGACCTGTGTCTGGACTGCTCATGTGGACGCGACTGTCGCCCTGACCCACTTGTATACATGACAGATCCACTCTGACTCTCACCTTGTATTAACATACTTTGGTTTCTTGCACATATTATACTCTTGGACAGTTCTATTGCTCCTTCTAGTGTTAAGTCATCTTGTAGCAACAGCCTCTCCCTTATGTAATTAAATCTGGGGTGCATGTTGCATATCAACATGGATTTGATCATTCGTTCTTGCAGGCTCCCAAATTTACATGATTGACTTTTAGCCCTTAGATTAGTGATGAACTCTTCCAACGTCTCACTTTCTTCTTGTTTGTATGTGAAGAAGTTGTGACACTCATAGGTTAGGTTTGTCTTTGGAATGAAATGGTCATTAAAGAGTTTTAGTAGCTCTGCGTATGTGATTTTTTCTTCATCTTTTTCAAACGAGTTGAAAATTTCTATGCCGCGTTCTCCAATCATGTGTAAAAACAATGCTACTTTTCGTGCATCTGATTCCCCATCTAGCGAAGACGCCCTCAGATACAATTTGAACGCCTGTATCCACTTTTTCCAATTTTCAGCCAAATTTCCACACGTGTTCATGGCGGCGCAACCCATGCCCATAGGTTTTCGTAGCGCTTTGTCACTGTTAGTCGTTTCGGGGTCCTCTTTCGGCGGCATCTTTTGAAGAACTTCACTTCTGACACCATGTAGTGGTAATCAGGATTATAAAATGAGACAATTTATTATCAGATAAAAGACTGTATTTTTATGACATGACACAGACATTGGTTTAGACGGAAGTGTGTCCTTAGTGTTGCTAGTTATAATTTAGGTCTCCTAACCATGTAACAGGTGTTACCATATAACAGGTGACCTCCCCCCCCCCCCGAGGGGGGGTGGTCGTCCACCCGATGCTGGCCCAGGAGGGAGAGAACGACCTCCTGACGAGGCCCCGTAGTACGCCTCCCCACTCTTGGCTAGACAGAGGAGCACATGATGGGCCCCCCCGCAGGTCCGACAATTTGTGGTCTGGCCGCACTCACGCACCTGGTGTGCGCCTAAACAGCGGTAACACAAATTCCTTTGTTTGACCACCCCTCTACGCTTGTGCACCCGCTGTGCCTTAAACTCCGTACAGGTGGTAATGTCGTGGTCGTCCCCCCGACAAAGGGGGCACACCTCTGATTTAATCGTATTAAATTTCCTGTCTCGCCGTCGAGGCTCGACCAGTTTAGGCCCACTATCGCGGCGGGGGGTGAGGGGGGGGCGCGACGTGGTTGCCCCCTGGCAATCCGCCCTCCAAGAACGCCCGTAAATCCTCATATGAGGGAAGGTGGTCCGCTGACCCACCGCCATGAGCCTGCTCAAACCGCGCGACTACGTCGCTCGGTAGTTTACGCTGTACCCTATCAACTACTATGTACTTATCTCCTAACGACAGCTTAAGGCGGTCCAATGTGTTGACCGCTACCATGACCGGATTTAGGATTTTCACTTGTATCTCCTGCACATTGGATACTTTCGGGATGTCAAATAATTTGTCGATGAGCCCATCAATAATTAACCGCCGATTGTCATATCGGTCAGTTAAGAGGCCCCATGCCGTATCGTAACTAGTATCCGTAATCTCTAAATGCGTTAAAATGTCATGGGGCTCTCCGTAAAGCCTTCCCATTAACTGCGTCATTTTGTACGCAGGTGAAAGATCCGTACGCGAATGCACTACGCTGTTAAAGAGATCACGAAACCTGGGCCAGTCCGCATACTCTCCGCAAAATTCTGGCACGGTCACGGGCGGCAGCGGTGCCAGAATCCCCGCGCCAGCCGACCTGCATGGTCCCCGAATCTCTCCCTTTCGCGCCCGTTCAATTTCTGATGCCGCCTGAATGATGCTCATAACCATCTCCCCACATTGGTTCACGCTGCGCTGCACAGCAACCTGAGGCCCACTTTCCCCCTCAGAGTCCTCGTCATCCACAAGGGCCAAATATTCTGCGTGCCATTTGAGCACCGCGTCATGTCTTTCGTCTACTTGTCGCGCGCGTGACAGTAATGCGTCTTCGCGATCCGTTCGACCAATCATCGTAATTACTAGCGAAAACCATCTTAACTCCGCTTCAATTTTCGCAGCGACCGTCTTAATTACTGAGGGTGCCATGGTACCAACTTCAGTTCACAAACTGGCAACCTTACCCTAAACTAACAGTATTCTAATACACAGCAGAAAACAACACTATAACTTAAATGAATATTTTTACAATCAGAAATCGCAATTTCAATGTTTTCCTAACAACAACCGAAGTCAAGTGTGAACCTTTTCCCGAGTTGGTTCCGTATTATAAAATATTGATTTAACCCAATTAACTTAATTGCCACACTCAATGGACTAGGTATCAATATACCGATAACAAATAATAAGTGAACCAAACCGTCACGCGAAACTCCTACCGCGCGTTCCAAACTTATTAAATTGTTATTTCGCCAAATTACTTCCGAAAACAAGTAAAACCTCGTGATAACAGTGTATTCATCAATACACGCAAGTAAACAACAATAATAATGACACTGAATGTTATCCGAAACCAATGAATAATTTATTTAGAGTGAATAAATTTGCGACGGAACCCTAATTTACCAATATTACCGATATATTATTTCCGTAACTAAAACGCAACAATTAACTTTATTCACTCAACCAATTACTATTATCGTTTACGTATCCTTAATTACATAACATGGAATCGTAATATAATGCAATCTTAACTACAGAATAAGTAAGTACTTGTTACTCGTAACTTCAATAATTACGTCGCTAGCCCGCTTCTAAGGAATGCGGTTGAAGGAAAATCTACCCTACACTGTGGATATGAACCACGCTCTGGTTACCAAAATTGTTTTCTCGCCAAGACTAGCCGGAGAGCCAGGGGCCCATCAGCTGACCCTCATACAAACAGTACTCCTGGCGAGAGCAACTTGGGCGCGTTGCACGCCGCTAAAGTTTCATATACCCTACGTAACTTAAGGCTACCTACTCACCCCGTTCCTCAAGCTTCCAGAATTATCGCCAGCAAGGATGTGTTTGTGTGAATGAGTACGTGTGTGTTTGTGTACTTGCTGCGAGTCTTCGATGAGGCTGCCGCCATGAGCTAGGGCGGCCGAACCGTCTCCGGTCACCGGGACCCGTCCAGCCAACTCCTTGCAGTCCAAAGCTAATCCCAGACACCATGAACTAGGTAGGTATACCACTTAAGCACCAGAACTCGGCGCCGTTCCGTATGGGCGCTCCGTGCGAGTTAAACCAAAAACAATCGACAAGGTATTATACCGAACCTCCGTACAGCTCGGCGGCCATATCAACTCTGTCAACGCGGCCGCTCGCTCTCTCTCTCGCTCTGGCGGCGTAGGTCTGTCCCACTTACGCAATCCGAATGCGCCCGGGGAGTCACGACGGCCGCGCGTACGTCTGTTTCACCTTGCCGAATGCTTTCTCTTTCGCACGGCGATATAAATTAAAACCTAACTGTCTATACTAAACAGATACACTTATGATTGAGAAAATCAAAGACAACCCTGATGTTCAACCGAGTTACAGTACTCTCAATACATTTGATGAGTTATATTGTTTCGTTAAGCAGACGGAAACAACAGTGAGACAAGAACTTGAGGATAAAAAGAAAAACCGGCTAAGTGCGAGTCGGACTCGCGCACAAAGGGTTCCGTTCCATTATCTATAAAAAAAGTAAAAAAAAAAAAAGTTTGTTGTATAGGAGGCCCCCTTAAATATTTATTTTATTTTGTTTTTAGTATTTGTTGTTATAGCGGCAACAGAAATACATAATTTGAGAAAATTTTAACAGTCTAGCTATTGCGGTTCTTAAAATACAGCCTGGTGACAGGCAGACGGACGGACAGCGAAGTCTTAGTAATAGGGTCCCGTTTTTACCCTTTGGGTACGGAACCCTAAAAAAGGTTAATTATAACACTAAATATGCGCTCGAGTTATAGACACAATTACGGCCTTTTTACCCAACGCGGAAGTGGATAGAACGGAATTAGTTCATCTACAACATTTGCCGATGGCTGACGACCATTATTACTCACCAGGTGAAATAGACTGCTCGATAGGCAACTAATTATTCCCGCTTTTACTCGGATCGAATAAATCGACCTCGCCGAATTCCTCGGTCGTAGGTATTGAAACTACTCTCGGATATGTCGCCATGGGAAAAGCCCAATGTTTTCCGCGCTCATTAAACGCTCATTCTCGCACTCTCGACGAACCCGCTTACTCACTCGCACGGCTATGACAAGACCTTTTTTTTGTCAAACGCAAGATAACTCGCTCGATCAATTAACGCAACGCTTTTGGGAAATAGAAACCGTCCCCGATAAAAAACATTTCAGTCCCGATGATGAGGCTTGTGAAAGAATATTCCAAGCAACTTACTCACTCGATGACACCGGCAGATACACGGTTGATCTCCCGTTCAAACACTCACCTACCGAATTAGGTTCTTCTTATGCTGCAGCGAAATACCGCCTGTTAAATATAGAAAATAAATTAGACTCCTCTGACTTGCGCGCCGATTATAACGTGACTATTCAAACATATATTGCCCAAGGGTATTTAACCAAAATTCAAAACGATTTTCAAGACGCTCACGCTTATCACTTGCCACATAGAGCCGTTTGTCGTCCTGATAAAGAAACGTCGAAAACCCGAATTGTTTGGACGCTGGTTGCAAAACTACGTCAGGCAAATCTCTAAATGATTTGCTTGATGTAGGGCCTATGCGTACCGGAAGGCGCGGCGTGGGTAGGCCCCCGACAAGGTGGACTGATGACCTGGTAAAGATTGCGGAAGTCCGCTGGATGCGGGTGGCGCAGGACCGGTCACTTTGGTACTCTTTGGGGGAGGCCTATGTCCAGCAGTGGACGTCTTTCGGCTGATATGATGATGATGATGATGATAAGGGTTCTACAAAATAACATCGTCGAATTGCTTGTCAATCTCCGCATGTTCTCAACCGCTATAACCGCCGACATCGAAAAGATGTATTTTCAAGTGAAACTCTCCCCAAATCATCACACGTTCCAAAGAATACTGTTTAGATTGGATCCCAATTTCTTTTGGCGTGTCCAGCTCGCCTTATCTCGCCATGCGTGTCGTGCGTCAGCTCGCAGCGGACAGTCGCGATTCGTACCCGCTCGCCGCTTATGAAGCCGAAAATCATATGTACGTAGATGATTATATCAGCTCCGTTGATGGTGTAGACACCGCTGAATATACGTATAAAGAAATGATCGCTATGTTTAAATCTGGAGGTTTCAATTTAGTAAAATGGATCTCGAATGATAATCAGCTCATGTCGCGTATTCCATCCACACATAAAAGCCCGCTCGCTATCAAATTTGATGATGATCGTAACGCAGATACTAAAATCATAGGCATGCAATGGCAACCTGCTGATGACAATTTTCATTTTAAAAACAACATAGATTTCACTGAAACTTGCACTAAACGCTCGATTAATTCCGTCACCGCACGCTTATTTGACCCGCTCGGTCTCATTAGTCCTATTGTCGCATACATGAAGCTCCTCATTCAAGAATGTTGGAAATTACAACTTTCTTGGGATGACGAGGTGCCCGACTTTATTATTTCCAAATGGAAAGAATTCCACAAGGAACTTCCGCATTTATCGGAATTAAAAATACCGCGTCATATTGGCATAACCTCTACAAATAGAATAACTTTAATCGGATTCGCGGATGCCAGTCAGCAATGTTATGGTGCTGCCATCTACATCCGCGTTGCTACTGATGAAAACGCGCCCGCACACTCTGTGAAATTACTCACCGCTAAATCAAAAGTTTCCAATCCTAATAAAACCCTCGCTCGCTTAGAACTCTGTGCCGCAGCTGCTTGCTAAGTTAATAACCTCAGTTCGCTATGTCCTGAATAAGCGCTGTAACATTAATAAAATATACGCATTCTCTGATTCCTCGGTGACTCTTACCTGGATCCACTCGCCCGCTCATAGGTTTCATACTTTCGTAGCTAAACGTATCGCTCAAATAAACGAATACTTATCAGCATCCCACTGGTTTCACGTTCGTGGTGTACAGAACCCCGCAGATATTGTCTCTCGCCCTGTAACGCTGACAGGATTAATAAATAACACGCTCTGGTTCCATGGTCCGCAGTGGCTGCCCGCTCCTGTTAACGCCTGGCCTGTAAAATATTATAACATTAATCATAACGAAACAATAGAATTACAGGAAACTAAAACTACGTCGCTTCACGCACAAACTACATCTATAACAGATAATACTCACCCAATTCAAGATCTCGCCGATCGATGTTCGACGTGGATTAAGTTTATTCGCTCGCTCGTATACCTGCTTCGCTTTTCAAAATTACTTAAATCTCGAGGTGATATCACTCTAAACGATTTAGAACATGCAGAACATTATGCGTTACGCCATGAACAATTAAAACACTTTTTTCAGGAACTAGACGCGCTTAAAAATAATAAAATTTACCCAAAAAAATTGGTGTTAAAACTCCGCCCCTTTGTTGACGACAAAGGTCTCATAAGAGTAGGAGGCAGACTTACCCATTCTCAGTTGGATTTTAATCAAAAACATCCAATAATGATGTCGGCTAAAGGTAGAATAGCGTCTCTCTTAGTAGATTATTATCATTCTTCTAATTTACACACAGGGCCCGCTTAAAGTATTATCTCTGATTAGGCAGAAATACTGGATTCTCTCCGCTCATAATTTGATTCGGCTTGCGTGGGCGCACCTTATCTTAGTACTTAACAGACCTAAGAATTCTCTTACTTCAAATATTATTTGTTCCTCATACATACTTACAACCCTTTTAAATCACCTTAGAGGATGAATTTTAAGAAACTAAGTTAGTTTCCTAGTCTTTAACCGAAGTTACAGATCCCTTACTTCAAAACTGTCTTGTTCCCCTTACAGACATCCAACTTCTTTTAGCCCATTTAGGGGATGAATGAAATTTTTTACCCTCTTATTAAATCAATTACAAAAGGTCTAAAACAGAAGTTACAAATCTCTTACTATAAAAATGTCTTGCTCTCCATACAAACTTTGAACCCCCTTTAATCCTTATAGGGGATGAATTTCAAAAAACTCTGAAATCAGTTTTGTAGTCTTTTAACATACATGCTAATACCGAAGTTACAAATCTCTTACCATAACATTTTTCTTAGTCTCCATATAAACTTTGAATCCCGTTTTAATCCCTTAACATGTAAACGTTGATGTACCTAAATTACGTATATTATGAATAATGTACTCATAATATTTAGAGTCTATAGATAGAGATTTTGACTTGTAAAAGTGCCCTCGTGGCCTATTTGCTGAATTCATATTTAGATTTGATTTCATTTGACTTAGGGGTGTAAATTTTCCAAAACGGTGAGTTTTTTTTATTCTGATAAGAAATCTTTATACAACGTCTCCAGCTCAAAAAAGAGTGTTTCTCATCCAAAGCTTCCCCCCTTTTTAACCCCCCTAGGGTTATGATTTTCTAAAACGCTGGAAGTACTTGTATATATATTAATAAGTAATCTTGGGCTATGTTGGGAGTTTCTCTGCGTGATCGCATCAGAAATGAGGCTATCCGCAGCAGAACCAAGTTAACCGATACAGCCCTCCGTATCGCTAAACTTACGTGACAGTGGGCGGGGCACATAGCACGTGGAGCTGATGGCCGTTGGTGCGGAAAGGTTCTCGAGTGGCGCCACGTATCGGTAGGCGCGGCGTGGGTAGGCCCCCCGCTACCGCTACCGCGTGGGTAGGAGTCCGCTGGATGCGGGTGGCGCAGGACCGGTCACTGTGGCACTCTTTGGGGGAGGCCTATGTCCAGCAGTGGATGTTTTTCGGCTGATATGATGATGATGATGAAGTATTCTTTCTACAAAGTTTCAAGTCTCTTGCTAAAAAAAAATAAGATTCCCCCATAGAAAACTTGCACCCCCTTTTTACCCCCTTACGGGCAGTATTTTCAAAAACGCTGAAATTAGTTAATTTGTATTTTAATAAGTAATCTTTCTACAAAGTGTTAAAGTCTCTCCTCCTCTATTACGCTTTTAGGGGACGAATTTCAGAAATCGCCGTAGGTAGGTGCAGCGAAAAAAGGCTGCATGACAGTTGATCTGCGCCTCTGCGGTCACACAATAGGACTAGCAAGCGTTAAATTTTGTTCGGTTCAAATTTCGAACGTCGATTCGGCATGTCAGTGATGCGTAGGTTTTTCTGGATGATTCAAAGAAAAATCTGGTGAGAAGTCAGTCGTTGGAGAAGAGTTTTAAAAGAGTGCAATAGTCTTAATTTATCCCAGGTTTATCTAGTCTGCGCTCTCGCCGCTATTTTACTGGATTAGTTGTGCCGAGGCACAAACCGAGGTGCCACCAGCTCCTATACGGCCGTGTGTGCCGCAATTGTAGTGTCTGGGGATTGCTGGAACAGCCGCCGGACCTCCGTTTGCAAGAAGCAGCCCAACCTTAGCATAGTTCAGGTAAGCTTGCCTTCGTATCGTATTCTCATTATCTGTGTTCTCTGAATCAAGTGCAAATTGTTTAGTCATACGTGTAAATCTTTTTATTTGTTAGCTCCCAGTTGCGGGCCACTAAAGTCGCCGCCACGGCGCGTTGCTTCTCGGGGCGTCTCCCCTGTCACAGCCCGGCTGTAGGGAAGGCACGACGCCCTCAATCGTGAAATATAGCACCGTACATCTACCTGGCGCAGTCGCTGCCCAGGAATTCCGTTTTTTGTAGCTTGATTATGAATTATACTTAATTGCGCATAAATGCAATTCAATATTTTCTATAACTGGGAAAATGTAAGATTATTATAGCGGATTTATGACAATTAGCCAAAAATTGTTTTTCAGTAAAAACGTGTGCTCATACAGCTGTTTGTCTTTTATTTTTCAGTTACTTAAGTCAATAAAATTCTTACAATTGGAAATAAATATCATTGGAATGGCATGTTTTTTATTTGCTTTATAATTTTTATGATCGTGTTTTCACACTTTTTAAAGTTATCTGACAAAAAATTATTATAACCAGTTCAGTGAATATCATTCAATCTAATCTGGTTATGGCACGATCGTGTTGTAATATAATGTGTCTTTCTCAGATGAAATTTTATGGTCGTTATCGCTAATGCCATTATTACGCCGTATATCATCGCATTTTTAATGCATGCGCATCGTTAACAATGGCTTAAGCGCCAATGTCAATAAGGTCTCTTTTCTTTGAAAATGACACATATGTAAATGTAACCTTTTTTATAAAAATCAATTTATTTGAAGCGTCTAATACCCAAATAAAACCACTTCAAAACCATACTAATGTTTTTTCAGGCGAAGGTATGGCATGGCTCCTTTTCGCAGCCAACTGCGTTGTAGAATTTGGTAGGTTGCCCCAGAACCGCTAAATCACGACATCCTTCGGCCAGAAATCAGCACACCTAGCGGCGGCAGCGCACTAGTCACAAACAATCCGTCCCGCGCATGTAATGGCGCGAATCCAGCAGAAATAAACACATTAAAATAAAATAAAAAATAAAATAAATGTTAGGGGACAATCTTACACAAACCGACCTAGTCCCAAAGTAAGCTCAATAAGGCTTGTGTTATGGGTACTAGACAACTATATATTTAATACATAGAAGATATTATAAAAAACCCGAATATTACGGGAAAAATCTAACACAAATGGGACCCCATAGTTAGCTAAATTAAACTTGTGTTGCGGGTACTAGACGACGACATACAATTCAAATTGATATTTGTTCTTAAATATCGAATACATTAAAGACTCAAACATTGATGGTCTTCGAGCCATCAGACAAATATTTGCCCTTACCGGGAGTCGAACCCAGGACCTTCAGCTTCGTAGGCTAGGTCAATACCTACTACATATTTAGGCACAGGTTATTACTAAAGGTAATTAAGGGCAAGTAAGGTAATTGGGGGCCATGTGGCATGCTGGTTCAATAGACAATAGTGTCTGCATTTATTAATTTCTGTATACCTAAAACTATGTAGTATTGTATGATTGCCGAGTCACAACATTTTATTTAGCAGGCAAATAAAGAATTATAAGAACGCCTTACCTGGCTCTACGTAATATCTTACAATTTTTTTACGGTGGAAGAGTTTGGAGAGTTGGCGTATATTTTACATGGAAAGTTTTTTATGGGATCTCACATAATATTTTTGTAGGTTAATGTATCATCAATACATTATAAATGCAGCTGGAAATAATATTATTGTATAGGTATACTTTGTATGCATATGTAATTTTACCAACCGCAAATAACGTTTGTGCTTGCAGTTTTCTAGTGCATTGTACACCTAACACAACCGCATCCGCATGATAAATTTCAAGTTCCTAGGTCTGCTAGAAGTACTTACCTTAGAATTTTAATGACCAGTCATCGAGTGAGTTAGTCAGTGACAAAATTGAGGAAATTTGTAGGGTAATTTAGAAATATAATTATGCCCAAGAGGGCATAATTATATTCGTCGCACTAAAGCGGCAAATCAGAAATTCAGCAATGCTCTTGAAATTATCAATTGGCACGAGGCTTTAATCAACTTAGATCATAATCAACAAATAATCAAATTCTATGAAATCATGTATGAACTTATAAACGAATACTATCCAGTCAAAAGGATAATTATTAAAAATAATACCTGCAAGAAATGGCTTACACAGTTTATTAAGAAATCCTGAAGAAAATAAAGAAGGATGCTTATTAGTCTAAGACATAGACATGACGATGAATTATACGCTTATTATAAATTATATCAAACAGTACTTAAAAAAACACTCACTACAGCAAAAAGGGTCTATACAGGAAAAACAATAAAGAATGCCAAATGTAAATCGAAAGCGGTATGGAATCTAGTGAACGAAAATACCGGCAAGCCTAAGTTGCTTAAGCAATTAAACTGGAAAATAAAAACGGTGATGAAATAGTGAGAGATCCCAAATGCATAAGTAACACTTTTAACAACTATTTTATTGATATTGGCAGGTCAAATAGATGTCATCCTAATGATGACTTTAGTGTATTTCTCAAAAAAAAAAGAAGTCGATAATACAAATCCATCCATGTTTCTGTCACCAATATTAGAATATGAAATTATAACAATTGTAAAAAATCTAAAAAATAGTAATGCAAATGGGCTTGACGATATACATACCTTCTTAATAAAAAATAATATTGATAAACTATGTATACCATTAACACATATATTTAATGAACACATTAACACCGGGGTCTTCCCTAGCGTACTTAAGCACGCAACAGTAATCCCTATTCACAAAAAGGGAAATCTTATTGATTTCGGTAATTATAGGCCTATTTCCTTATTATCTGTCATATCCAAAGTTTTTGAAAAATGTCTAGCTATAAGAATAGAAAAATACCTTAATAATCGAAACTATCTGTCAATAAATCAATATGGGTTTCGTAAAAATAGGAATATAGTGTTGGCAGTAACAGGCCTGGTCACTGAAATAATGAATAATCTCAATGATGGTATGAAGTGTGCTGGTATATTCTGTGACCTTAGTAAGGCTTTCGATTGTGTAGACCACAAAATATTATTACATAAATTAGAATATTACGGAATACGCGGCTCTGTACATTCTTTATTGTCCTCATATTTATGCAACCGTCAGCAATATGTTGAGATTAGGTTGTCTGGTAAATCATTGATAAATATGATAAATAGCAGTGGTCCGAGAACAGATCCCTGTGGAACTCCACATTTGATAATATTTACATCGGAATTTACCGAGTCTTCGTTTCCAGCATCATCTGACATAATAAGAGACAATATCTCTTGCGGAACTCCATACCTATATGCCGATGATACCAGCATTATATTTAAAGGTGAAACTTACGATGTACTGAACAATGTGAGAAAAGAGAGCTGGAACAGTATATGAAACTGGTTTGATGCAAATGGCTTAAGGTTGAACTATGAGAAGAGCTTCTACATGACGTATAGGCGTGCTGTTATTTCCGATGACTGTATACTAGAACTACCGATTAGCAAAACGGATTCAATACGTTTTCTTGGAATTGAGCTGGATCCATATCTTATATGGCACAATCATATTGATTATATTTCAAAAAAACTCGTAAAAGCATGTTACTCGATTAAATCAATGGCAAAAATTACAGATGCCAATACACTTAAAATCATTTATTTTTCCTGTGTAGAAAGTCTCATTATCAATTGGCACGAGGCTTTAATCAACTTAGATCATAATCAACAAATAATCAAATTCTATGAAATCATGTATGAACTTATAAACGAATACTATCCAGTCAAAAGGATAATTATTAAAAATAATACCTGCAAGAAATGGCTTACACAGTTTATTAAGAAATCCTGAAGAAAATAAAGAAGGATGCTTATTAGTCTAAGACATAGACATGACGATGAATTATACGCTTATTATAAATTATATCAAACAGTACTTAAAAAAACACTCACTACAGCAAAAAGGGTCTATACAGGAAAAACAATAAAGAATGCCAAATGTAAATCGAAAGCGGTATGGAATCTAGTGAACGAAAATACCGGCAAGCCTAAGTTGCTTAAGCAATTAAACTGGAAAATAAAAACGGTGATGAAATAGTGAGAGATCCCAAATGCATAAGTAACACTTTTAACAACTATTTTATTGATATTGGCAGGTCAAATAGATGTCATCCTAATGATGACTTGTGTATTTCTCAAAAAAAAAAGAAGTCGATAATACAAATCCATCCATGTTTCTGTCACCAATATTAGAATATGAAATTATAACAATTGTAAAAAATCTAAAAAATAGTAATGCAAATGGGCTTGACGATATACATACCTTCTTAATAAAAAATAATATTGATAAACTATGTATACCATTAACACATATATTTAATGAACACATTAACACCGGGGTCTTCCCTAGCGTACTTAAGCACGCAACAGTAATCCCTATTCACAAAAAGGGAAATCTTATTGATTTCGGTAATTATAGGCCTATTTCCTTATTATCTGTCATATCCAAAGTTTTTGAAAAATGTCTAGCTATAAGAATAGAAAAATACCTTAATAATCGAAACTATCTGTCAATAAATCAATATGGGTTTCGTAAAAATAGGAATATAGTGTTGGCAGTAACAGGCCTGGTCACTGAAATAATGAATAATCTCAATGATGGTATGAAGTGTGCTGGTATATTCTGTGACCTTAGTAAGGCTTTCGATTGTGTAGACCACAAAATATTATTACATAAATTAGAATATTACGGAATACGCGGCTCTGTACATTCTTTATTGTCCTCATATTTATGCAACCGTCAGCAATATGTTGAGATTAGGTTGTCTGGTAAATCATTGATAAATATGATAAATAGCAGTGGTCCGAGAACAGATCCCTGTGGAACTCCACATTTGATAATATTTACATCGGAATTTACCGAGTCTTCGTTTCCAGCATCATCTGACATAATAAGAGACAATATCTCTTGCGGAACTCCATACCTATATGCCGATGATACCAGCATTATATTTAAAGGTGAAACTTACGATGTACTGAACAATGTGAGAAAAGAGAGCTGGAACAGTATATGAAACTGGTTTGATGCAAATGGCTTAAGGTTGAACTATGAGAAGAGCTTCTACATGACGTATAGGCGTGCTGTTATTTCCGATGACTGTATACTAGAACTACCGATTAGCAAAACGGATTCAATACGTTTTCTTGGAATTGAGCTGGATCCATATCTTATATGGCACAATCATATTGATTATATTTCAAAAAAACTCGTAAAAGCATGTTACTCGATTAAATCAATGGCAAAAATTACAGATGCCAATACACTTAAAATCATTTATTTTTCCTGTGTAGAAAGTCTCATTAGGTATGGCATAGAAGTATGGGGCAACAGCACTAGTGTCAGAAAATTTCTTCTCATACAAAAAAAGTGCCTACGATTTATAGAAAGATGTTTCCCCGTTACACATAGACATCTGTCGGCGCGTATAGACACGGTTGGTGGCTTATGGCCCAGGCTGGCTTGATGATGTGGATGGCAGGTTGATGAAATGACGAAGGCGGCGGTTCAGCGAATTAAATATTTTTAATTCGGTATTTTCTACATGCTTTTTGTATGAAGCTAACGTTATATAAAATATTAAAAGGTAAAAAAAAGGTCAAAGCTGTGTGTAGCTTATGAAGCGATAGTTGAAGTGCGAGTCATCTTCCACGTCCGACATCTCCATTGGTGCTTGGAGGGATGACGATCCAACATGTGATTGGCTGCCGATCACGTCATATTTGTCTCTGATTGGCCGCTGGGGCTGTGCCGCGATTCGTGACGTCATGGAAGATGCACCGTGTCTCTAGGCGCGCGCTGTCGCTAGGCGCATGCTGGGTTGAAGGACACCGTCCGCCGCCAGCTGGTAAGCGCGTAGGTATATAAAAGGTGCCTTAACATAAGCTCCCGACCTTGGAAGATGCAGCTTCCAACATGGGAAGACGGTGACATTTAGTCGTCGTTAATAGGCAGTGGGCAGATTTTTGAAAAAGCTCGCCGTACGGTGCCGTGGGCTGTGCGTATATCAGCCACTCTTGAGATGCCGTCCCTGCCAGGGAAGGTCTGTGTGATTCGACCCAAACTCCATTTGAGTGGCGGAGTATGGTCCTCCTTGATCAGTACTAGAGTGTCCTGCTTCAGTTCGCCCTTGCTTCGTGTCCATTTCGTCCTAACTTGCAGCTCAGACACATATTCCTTGGACCAGCGCGCCCAAAAATGCTGTCGTATTTGCTCCACTCGCTGGTAACGTGACAGACGGTGCGCAGGAACGTCGATGAGGTCAGCGCATGCGGGAACAGTCAGCGGGCGTCCAACCAAGAAATGAGCCGGACTAAGAGGGTTGTAGTCTAGTGGATCTGAGGACATAGGACTCAAAGGACGGGAGTTCAGGATGGCCTCGACCTGTGTCAATACCGTGCTGAACTCCTCGTAAGTTAAATTGACATCACCTATTACACGTCGGAGGTGTTGCTTGCAACTTTTTACACCGGCCTCGACTAGACCGGCAAAATGGCTAGCATAAGGGGGCATCATAATAAATTCAATTTTTTGTGAAGTTGCGTACTCCTTAATTTCACTTGAACATGAATTCAAAAACTTTGCGAAATCATTCATCAGGCCCACAAAATTTCGTCCGTTGTCTGAGAATATTTTTGATGGTTTACCACGACGTGAAATAAACCTTTTCAACGCCAGTAAGTACGCATCGGACGAGAGATCTGTGACTAACTCTAAATGAACTGCGCGCGTTGTGAAACATATGAAAATACACAAATATGCCTTAGTGGTGGTCGCTCCCCTCCCCTTGCGATTAAGTATGAGATAAGGGCCACCATAGTCTACAGCGCAATTCATAAACACGAATCCAGGTTCTAATCGCTCGGGAGGCAAGTTACCCATAATGGGGGTTAGCGTTTTACCCCGAAAACGAGCACAGGTTATACAGTTGTGGACCACTTTCCTAGCAAGATTCCTCCCGCTTATGGGCCACCAAGTCTCTCGAAGCGAAAATAAAATATGCTGAGGTCCAGCGTGTAGCAATTTTCGATGTTCGAATCGAAACAGTAACGTAGTAAAATGATGCTTACTGGAAAGCAAAATCGGATGTTTTTTATTATAATCAAACCTCAAAGAATCTCTTAGACGACCTCCAACTCTAATTACCTTGTTATCGTCAATAAACAAGTTTAATTTCTCTAAGAAACCCTTTGCGATATTTTTATTTCTTATTAATGCATCGTAAGCATCTGGGAACGATTCTATCTGCGATAAGCGCGCGAGTAATGTCTCCGACTCCCTCAGTTCATCTGTCGTCAGCGCGCCGGCTCGACGTGCATGTTTATTGCGAGCGTTATGAATGAATCTAAGTACATACGCGGCTGCGTGCTGAATGCGATTGAACTGAGAAAACCTGGAGAACGTAAACAAATTATCATTGTTGTTATTGCATACCAAACTAGTCGCAGGATTTGATTTACGTTCAGGCAACTGGGACTCGTCTGGTAACAATGACGGATCTAGGTGTTGGTGGACATAATCGGCATCATGAAGGAATTTGGGTCCATTCCACCAGAGATTGGAGTTAATTAGTGTGTCTAAGTGTGCTCCGCGGGAAACTAAATCAGCTGGGTTATCCTTGCCGCTTACATGATGCCACGAATGTCCTTGCGTTAATTCGTGGATTTCTGCGACCCTATTTTGAACGTAAGGTTTCAATAGGTTAGGTTGCATTCGAAGCCAGCCTAGCACTATGGTCGAATCTGTCCAAAATATGACCCTGTCGAATTTAGAGCGTAACGATTCTCTTATTTTATTATATAATCGCGCGCTAATTAGTCCGTCTGCTAACTCCAGCTTAGGTATACTCATAGAGGGCGCTATGGGTGCGACCTTGGCCTTCGCGCATAATAGTCGTACTGTAACAGCTGATTCGCTATCAACTGTTCGTATATAGGCGCAGGACCCGTATGCCAGCTGAGATGCATCTGAAAATATATGTAGATCTGTACATACGGGATTGTTATCGCACATAACATGGCGTGGTATGCGAATATTAGATAACAACGAAAGGTTGCTTACGAAGCGGTGCCAGGTTTGCGTGACGTCATCGGGAACCGCTGCGTCCCATTCAAGTTTTAACAAAAACAATCGCTGCAATAAACATTTGGCAATAGTTATCATCGGACTTAATAATCCAAGCGGATCGAAAACCTGCGATGCCGTTGACAATATTATGCGTTTTGTAACGGGGTTTAGGCCGGGCTCATGACGTGTATGATAATGTAATTCGTCGCTTTTATTGTACCAACCTATACCTAAGGTTTTGCTATGTGCGTGTTCGCCTAATGTTAGCTCTTTTGATGAATCGTTTTTGTAGCATTGGTCTGTACAGTCGAAATTGAAAACCCACTTGCGTAATGGAAAACAACCAGAACTCAACACTTTCGTGGTTTCTTTGCAAATGCGTTGTAATTCCGTGGTTGTAGACGAACCTGTAATCAAATCGTCTACGTAAAAATCGTCTTTAATAGTTCTGGCCACTTCGGGATCTGTACATTCCAGTGCCAACTGTTTTAAACACCTACAGCTGAGAAACGCCGCGGCCGCGGTTCCGTAGGTAACAGTCCCCAGCTGATATACTTCGAGTTTATCAGTCGAGTTGTCGCGCCATAAAATCAGCTGTAAATCGCGTTGAGATTCATCAATACGAACTTGCCCATAGTGCTTCTCAATGTCCGCGCATGCAACGAACCTATTTTCGCGAAACCTCAATAAAATAGCAATTAAATCGCCTTGTATGGGCGGTCCGACTCGTTGCAAGTCGTTCAACGATTTTCCACTGGTTGAGGAAGCACTTCCATCAAAAACTATTCTTAAGCGAGTTGTGAGTGCGTGTAATCGGAGGATTCCGTGGTGCGCAAAAAAGAAATTAGGGTTTCCGTATGTATAAACTCGCTTCATGTGGCCTAACGCAAGGTATTCTTTAATGAAGTCGCTGTACATGCCCTTATAAATTGGATCGCGATTAAGACGTTTTTCCAACGACATAAAGCGTCTTTTAGCTTGTGCGAATGAGTCACCGAGTGCTTCTGGTGGCTCTTTGAGAGGCAGCTGCACGCAAAACCTACCATCTTCGAGACGGGTTGTTGTTTTAACGAAATGATCCTCGCAAGCAATCTCGTCATCACTGCGCAAATCATACGATTTATGGCTTGCATGGACCTCTTCAATCTCCCAAAACCTACGTAATTGGTTATCTAATGATTGCATATCAAGAGATTGCGTGAAATTGCAATTAATAGGCTTTGTCTCGCGCGTATGAGAGTAAACAGGTCCCGAGATAATCCAACCAAATTTCGTATTTTGTAAGAATGGGCCGTTGACTAATCGCATTTTACCGTCGACGAGGAGGTCCCAAAACAGCTCCGCGCCTATAAGTAAGTCAACGGATTGACATTCATAAAAAGTTGGATCTGCCAGACGCACATTGTCTGGAATGCGGAATTGATTACGTTTAATCGTAAACGTCGGCAGTGTTGATGTTAATTGCGGTAAAACCAAACACTGTATGCGCGTTTTAAAGTTGTCAACAAGTGAACTAATTTCTATTTCACATTTCTTCGAACAATGAGTAATAGAATTGCTGACCCCTCGAATTTGTTGAATGGACTGTATCGTACGCGGCTTTAATTTATCACACAACGCTTGCGTCATTATCGAACATTCGCTACCACTGTCGAGAATCGCTCGCGACCTATGATAGTTACCGGAACTGTCACGAATGTCCACCAAAGCAGTAGATAACAACACGGGTTGCACCGAAGACCCTTGCGCGTTGATGTCTAAGTGTGCATTCGTTACCTGCATCGCATGGTGTGCGTGTGCGATATTATTATCAGGGATCGAAGCCGGGGAGGCGGGTGACCTTGACGCGTTGTCTAGCGCCAGCAGCGATACTGAGCGCTTGTCACTGTCACCTTCCTTCTCGTCCTCGTGAATTATTGAATTGTGTTTCTTATTGCACTTCCTGCACGGGCCATACCTACAATCACCGGACGAATGACCGGCACGTAGACAGTTCTCACACAATTGTTTATCGCGAACTAGTTTCAATTTATCGTGCAAACTTAAATCGATAAATGCTTGACACGAGTACAAAGGGTGTTTACCATTGCACATTGCACATAATCTTTTATACTGTGCTTGTTTTGTGTGAGATTTGTCCGTGTGCTTGTCGGTAACAATGTTACAGTGAACTTTAGGAGCTGCGTGCGCGTTATATGTGTATGGTTTCTTGGCATCGTGCTGTGGATGAGTGTAACTACTAGAGCCGGACCTGCTATGCGTAACCAACAATGTTTCTAACATGTCGGCGCGGTCACGAATGAACTTAAGTAAGTCGTCTACATTTAGCGCGGATTAAGAATCGTTTGACACTGGTAACAAAGTGCTTTTGTATTGTTCCCATTCACGTTCGGTGGTGGGATCCAATTTGGAAACAACTAAATAGATTATTAGCGTTCCCCAACTATCAGTAGGTTCACCGAGCAGTTTTAACGCACGTAAATTCTTTAACACGGTGTCGATTAGTTTTCTTAGCAGTGTAGGCGATTCTTTAGTTAGCGACTGTAGAGAAAACAAGGCCTTTACATGATTGTGAACTAGCAATCTACTGTTATCATACCGGTTTAAAAGCAATTCCCAAGCAATCGTGTAGTTGTCAGCCGAAAATTCAAGCGAATCAATAACTAGTTGCGCATTACCTCTAAGCGAGGACTTTAAATAGTGAAACTTTTGAATATTGCTTATTTCTTGGGAATTGTGAACCAGTGATGAAAAAGTGTCGCGAAACTGCAACCAGTGCTCATAAGAACCGTCGAAAAAGGGCAAAGAAATAGTAGGGAGTCGAACTGACTGAGATAAGCTATTTGAAGCTATTGTTTTCGATTCGTTAGCTATCTCCGCACATTTCACCATGCACTGAGTCTGAGCGATAATGCCGTAATATTCGCTTTCGAACTCCTCCCTGGTTTCAAAAAGTGTATCCATTTCACTGTCGGGAATAATACTTTCTAGCTGATTGTGCACCTCAGAATAGTCATCAAAAATACCCTGAGCCCCTTGCATGCGTAAATTTAGTTCAGTACGCTGGCTCTCGGATAAAACTAAGCTTTCGAATGATTTCACAAACTTTTTGAAATTCGTAAGCCTACACTTAATGGAACCTCGTCTACGGTTCAATTGCCTTACGGTCTCCTGATCTAATGCCTGATTAGGACTCTCTAAAGCAGCATGAAATTCAGGATTATTCTTAGTAACCATTTTGACGGTATGAGGCGTAAATTACTTACAGTTGCAAGTACCACCACGGTCGATAACAGCAAGGCAGCTTGCGGTAAGGCTGACGCAGGCTGATGCTGGCTAGCGATGGCCGATACGACGTGCGATAGGTAGGGGCCACAAAGAAAGCACAAGCACTGGAATTGAGAAAAGCACAGTATGACGCAGGCGTAAAGGAAAAGGTAGAGAGGTAAGCTGGCTCGTCTCACCGAAGTTCTCTTGCCGCTGCCGCTGCGATGTCTGTCGTCGTATCAATGCAAAGCTGCCGATGCGTTCTCACATCCAATCCATGTATCCAGGGCTGGTCCTTGGTATCCGGTATCGATGGTCCAAATTATGTCGGCGCGTATAGACACGGTTGGTGGCTTATGGCCCAGGCTGGCTTGATGATGTGGATGGCAGGTTGATGAAATGACGAAGGCGGCGGTTCAGCGAATTAAATATTTTTAATTCGGTATTTTCTACATGCTTTTTGTATGAAGCTAACGTTATATAAAATATTAAAAGGTAAAAAAAAGGTCAAAGCTGTGTGTAGCTTATGAAGCGATAGTTGAAGTGCGAGTCATCTTCCACGTCCGACATCTCCATTGGTGCTTGGAGGGATGACGATCCAACATGTGATTGGCTGCCGATCACGTCATATTTGCCTCTGATTGGCCGCTGGGGCTGTGCCGCGATTCGTGACGTCATGGAAGATGCACCGTGTCTCTAGGCGCGCGCTGTCGCTAGGCGCATGCTGGGTTGAAGGACACCGTCCGCCGCCAGCTGGTAAGCGCGTAGGTATATAAAAGGCGCCTTAACACATCTTTTCACGAAGCATTGTATCAATACGGTTGTTGCACTGTATATTTATCAAATATCCATTTATGGTTACAAAAATAAAAGCTCTTACAAGACGGTTCACCAAACGCAAAGTTACGCGCTTAGAAGTAATTCTGATCTGGCACTACCTGAGTCCAACTTCATTCAATACAAAAAAAGTATTCATTATGTAGCTGTTCAGATATACAATTATCTTCCAAACCAGATAAAACAATCGGAAAAGTTGAGCGTTTTCTCAAACCAACTTAAGACATACCTAGGTAAGAGACCATTTTTACAGCCTCAACGAATTTATTGTTAAATTATTGGACTGTGTACTGTCAATTGTTTTATTTTTTATTTATTTTTTGTTTTTTATTTATATTAATATGCTACCTGGCATGTCTGCTTTGGTGATGTAGTTTTTTTTATAATTTTAAAGTGATTCGTGCCTAACACACTATGCTTTTATTTTATTTTAATCGAAACATTGTAAATAATTGCTAAGTCATCCAAAGATATTTTATTAATGTATGTATAGTTCTTATCTTGACGTCTGACATGGTCTATATTTTTCTTGTTTTCTTGCTTTTTGTTTTGTGTGTGTATACTTTGATGTATACAATTTTTGCATGGTATTTATTATTTAATGAGGCAAAATAAAGATCTGAATCTTAATCTGAATTAAAATGTACGCTTCTAGTTTATTTCACGACTAGCTTCTGCCCGCGACTTCGTACGCGTATAAATTATGGTTTACCTACATTATATTTTTAAGTTTAACCATACTTCTGACAAATATGAAAATAAAGATTTCATTTCCATAGTAGACTGTGCGTGTAAAAGTTCAAATTCTCTTCAAAATAAACTAAACAAACCTCACAAACTTGTTCGTCAATAATATTATATATATTATATGCCCAAAGTATCCTTTTAGGGAGCGCTCTCTAGGCGAGCCCCATTTTCGAAGGCCCTAGAGGGAGCCCGACGGACACTCACTATTTCATTAATTGTATAAAAACATTTTTCTTTCAACCATATAAATAATTATTTTCTAAATTTGGTTAATGTCGACAATTGTCTTATTACTGTTGGTATGTGCTTAAATGTCTTTATACACATTGTATGGCAATTATTTCTCTGTAGCGCAACTTTACACTGTGGAGCTATTAATTTTGCTGGATCTCTTATTCTAAGTTGATAGATAGTTTTCACAATGGTGTATAAATTTGGATTTGACCATACAAATACACACCGGTAAGGGTTAAAAGGTTAAACTTCCTAAAGAGTGGTCTACATGATTCTAAACGTCCTACTCCACTTAAGGTTCACACACATTTCTTTTGGCAAATAAATACATGTTTTACGCTGCTAGAATTACCCTAAATAATGAGACCGTGTCGTAAAATGGACGCAACATAACCGTGGTAGGCGGTGAGGGCAATTTTTTCACCGGCAACACGTTAAAATCGCCTTAAGGCAAATGTAATTTTTTCTAACTTTGTACTAAATATACTGTCTACATTACATTTCCAATTACAATGGCGGTCTACAGTAATACCTAAGTTTTTTTTTGCATCAACTTCTTTAATTGATTCTCCCTTGCATTTAATATTTCGTTTTGGCAAATGTGTTCTTCAATTACAAAATTGTATGTATTAAGTTTTTCCTGTGTTTACTAATAAGTTATTACATTCTAACCAATTACATAGGGAGACAATAGTAGCATTTATATTATTTAAGTATTCACGATCATTATTAATATTAGAATTATAAATTATAACTGAAATGTCATCTGCAAATAAAACGGTTTTATATTTGCATATCTGTGGTAGATCATTTATGTATATTATAAATAGCAAAGGGCCCAATACACTGCCCTGTGGTACTCCTGAACGATTAACCTTGTGTGATGATATATATTGAACTACTTCGTTTTTCTCATCCATTTTACCTAATTCTACACACAGACTTCGGTCTGTGTGGTAAGTTGTAAGCCAGTCTAAAGCATTCCCTCTAATTCCATATTTTTCGTATTTTTCTATTAACATTTTATTATTTACGAAGTCAAATGCTTTACTCATGTCAAAGAATACATTACATTCTTGTTTATGGGTCTCTATTGGTTCCCATAAAGTTTTTGTTCCGATTTTTTCACTCCATACCGTTTTCGATCATAATTTTCATAAGTCATATTGTCGCAAGTCATAAAATTATAGAACATAAATTGGAGTTCCGATTTTTGCAAGTCGTCATTATTGTAAGTCATAAAATTGGGTAGTCATAACATTCAATGCCCAGATGTTATGACAATTCATAATGTTAAAGGCAATAAAGTTGCTTTCAATAATTGCTGTAAGGATCTTTTACGCAAGTCATAATTATTTGTAGTCACGTGATATCATATCATTATAAATACATACAATTTTAACGTGCATATGTGTGACCGTCAGATAATGAACACCGTCAGTTTATAATCTTAACGACCAGTATGGTAAGTAGTTTTTCCGCTCTTTTATAAAAAAAATAACCTCGAAGACGAAAGCGGGAGCAAAGCTCCCGCTTCCGTCTTCTAACCTATCCGTGATCCGAGTCGGTTTTGCCACTAAGCCCCTACTTACTAGTACTTTCAAATGTATGCCTGGATATGTTTCTGAGTACTTATCTATATGCCTAAGGATGTTATAGATTTGGCTTCTTCGACGTAATTCACTTTAGGCATTAAAGCGATATGAATACCAACCATTAGGACGTTGAAAGATATGACTTAAAATATTTCTGATTAATTATTGATAGACCTTCGAACGTTATAGCCATAAATATTATGACTTCTGAGATTATAGCGGTTAATGTTATAAGTCATTAATGTTAGAACTATCCAACGTTATACTTAACAAAAATTATGACTACTGATGTTTATGACTATAAATTTTATGGATATCAATTTCTGACCAACGAAATTCGGAACAATAAGAATATGGGAAACAAAGGGACCCCTAACTTTAAGCTAATTTACACGAATTTATTTAATGATCGTCAAATAATGAATATTATTAATTGAATGAAATGTAAAAGGTACAATACAACATTATTATGGACATATATTACAAAATGATTAATGATAAAGTCAAAATAAGGAATATAAATATTGATATTGATATCTCGTAATGATCGTCAAAATAAAAACTATCAAACGTCAAAATAAATATTAGGTACATTATTTTTAAATTAAATTAACCATGTCAAATATATTATAATTATGTCCATATACTCACATACAGAATACAATGGATGTTCTAATAAAAATATGGATTCTGTAAATGAGTGGCAGGCTAAGGTTGTCGATTTTCCTTTTTGAAACCGTTTTGTTCCTCGGTTACAATTTTATGCTTATCTCAAAAACGAGTTAGTCTTTGATGCATGGTTTTCTCATAAATTTTGAAAAAAAAATTAAATAAGTGTTATCGGACGATAATTACTCAATATCTTGTGTATCGTCTTTTTTGTACTATTGACTGCTTAAGTTTTGAAGGAAATTTACCTTGGCTGAAAGACTCATTTATAAGATGTGCCAATATAGGCGGAATAAGTTTTGCACTCAGTTTTATTATTCGTGCTGCTACACCACCAAAACCTACGGCTCTAGTATTGTTGAGTGATTGTATATGCTTTATCACTTCATCTTCTGTACAAGGAGTAATGAAATAACTGCTGTTCACTGTAACAACAATATCTGGATTTGTTTTTTTACTAACTTTAGTCATTGTAATATTAAGAAAATAATCATTAAATGCTGCTGCTATCTCTTGGGGGTAATGTATTAGTTTATCTCTTACTTTTACTGACTCAATGCTTTCAAACCTTTTCATGTCATTTGTTTTGTTTCTAATTATATCCCAAGTAGTTCTACCCTTATTTTTGGAGTTTAACATAGTCCTACAATTTGCGTTGCACTGTGACTTTGCTATACACACCCGGAGTAATTTACTGTATTTTTTATGTAAGTTCTATTTTATACTCATCTGTTTTATGTTTGTAAAATAAGAATCTCATATTTATTTTGTGAATACACATACATACATGACTTTTTAATGCCTCTTGTTATCTAATTTGGCCTTTTGTTGCTTGATTTTACGTGTCAGTCAGGAAAGGAGAGGTTGTAAAAAAAAAAAAAAATGAAATTTGTTGAAAGCCAGATCACCGTAGGCTTCACTGAATACCTCAGACCATGCAAGGATAGCAATACATTCTAGAAAACTTTCGATGTTTTTTGTACCATAGTCCCTCGTTTGAATATACCAAAATTGTGTGTCTTGTTTTAATAATGGTTCAGATACTTTAAATTCCAGCACTTGGCAAGGTTCATGATCCGAAAGGTGCAGCGCAGCTTATAGGCATATCCTAAAGCATACTTTATATTACTTGCTACGTGGTCTATACATGATTGTCCACGTGTAGGAACATTGATGTGTAATTGAACGTCATAGTTTAGAAATAGTTTTGCAGCTAAGTTGAAATTATGCAGGCGTATATTATTTTCATTTCCACATTTGAAAAAATGTTTCAGTAAACCATAGAACATCGACGCGCTTTCCTGAATTAGATATCTCTTCAATGCATAGTTCTATTTTCGTCTAATTTACACAGTAAACCTTTAATGTTCTGATGCAAAATTGTAAAAGTATTTTCACTGATCTTATTTAATTGCGGCACGAAAAAGCAATTTTTTTGCATTATTTATCAGAGTTGAGTTTTGGTGAACTGTTTCAATCGATCTCGAAATAGCCGGGAAATAATACGGTATAGTTCCTTTTTTCTTGTCTGTTTCTGACGTGTACACTGGTCGCACGTCATTTTTACACTGAGGATTAACAATATACTTATTTCTATTACGTACATATCGGTCTTCATCGTCATGGATATCTATGTGCTTATTGTTTATAATATTGCAAATTTTGGACAAATAATCTTTATAGTTTAGTTTTGTCCTATTTACCAAGGTGAGATCAAGAAAAAGGCAAAGAGGAATGTTTTTAAATAGTAGCTTTATCATTGTATTCAACTTCGTCCTATTCAAAGATGCATAGTGATCGACAATTAAGACTACATTCGTTTTCTCTAACTGTTTTATTGCTGCACATTATTCATATGATATCAAAGTGGGATTTGTATCATTGTCACCAATAGAAAGGATTACAAAATCAGATGAACTTACAGACAAATTACTACATGATTTGAGCACTTGTATTACGCGTGGGGTTTTGTTACGGGATGTTATGCTATATTCCTTACAATTTGTCAAATCTCGTTTTGATTCCCTAGATGAAGTGTCTTGAAGCCAATCCAACATATTGCTGAATCTGTCTTAAGCCGCCTAGCACTATTTTACATCACGTGGTTTTTCTATATTTTGCTAAAAGTTTGAATAGGATTCTTTTTACTTTTTAGTCAAGTAAATGCTGGCCAATTTTTAAGTCTTTAGCTCATGGATTCAAGTTCTTCCAATACAAAGTTCAACCCCATTTTTTAACTCCTTTGCACCCTTATCTTTAAACAAATTTGATGCAAACAGATTATTAAAGTTTGCATGCGCGATCACATAAACAGACAAACAGACAAAAATTCTAAAAACTGTTGGGACGTGTTCTGTTTTCGATTTTAATATAACAAACCAATAAATTTTCGAATAACTTCCATGTACAGACTTTTGACCCTCTACAGCTTTATTATATGAATAGTTAGATAAGTGATAGGGGGTCTAAAATGGCCCGAATGGCTTCGAGAAAATGATTTTGCTCTTTTGCTCGACTTGTCAGGAGCACTGCCATGCTCCCAGATATTCAATGAAATTCAGTAAACCGCAATTCAGTAAAAACTTCAATAACATGGTCGAAAAATAAATTTATATTAAAAAAACGAAATTGCTTAGGTAAAAATAATGTGATAAACTACAGTCGTAGTTATTTACTTAGTTGTTGAAACAAGTGCACGATGTCAAATACTAAAGATATAAAAGATGAAAGTAGCCACGATTGAGTAGCACTTGCTACCGGGTTCGATGATGTGGAAGTTGATATTTATCTTGGCCTGCGTGGCGACCTTCACAATCGTCTCTTGCGATGGTAAGTACTTTTTTCTCAATTTGCACAGAAATAATGTTATTATGTTCAAGAAAAAACATAATTTTATTAGTTTGCATTCACTTTTAACTTCGTGATTTTTTAATAGTTATTCGAACTCCATTGGGTTCTCTATTGTATGGGCAAAAATCATTTCCCAAAGTGTCACTTCCCAAAGAAATTTTCCCAAATATTCATTTGGCAAAAAATCACTAGACAAATTATTGTTTCGCATTTTATCACTTGGCATTATCTCCTATGGCAAAATATTACTTCGCAAATTATTGTTTGAAAAGTTTTATATAGTCAAGTTTCATTTAGTCGAACATATTATTTGGCATAACATTCGTTTTCCAAATTATTGCATGGCATACGATTTATATCCTAATTGTGTAGTGCATACCAAATATATTGGCAATTATTATAACCTAACCTAACCGCCAGCGTGTCGACGTCACCCCGCTTCGCGGGGTGCCTATTTTCGCTCTAAGGGACACAAGTGAACCCTAACCTAACCTACTTATATTTTTATTTCTCAAATTATTTTGTCTATTTTTGCCGTTGATGAAAGATGGCCGTTATTAAGTTAAAAAAAACACGGTTTGTTAAACTTTTCTTATATCAAAATGTGTATTGATAAAATATAAATTAAAGTATGTTATGTTTTGCATTTGTTTGTCTTTTCATTTTAGTTTGTAGTAAAAATAAAATATTTTCTAAAGTTATGCTATGTGAAGTGTGCGAAATGAAAGAGCAAATGTTTTGTTCGGAAAACAATATTAGCCCAAACAAAGTGTTTGCTAAATAAACTTTTGTCTTAATAACATTTGACAAAGCAAAATGATGCCAGATGATATTTTGACCAAATGAACAATTTGCGAAACAAAAATGTGCTATTTGTTCGTTTGGGAAATGAAACTACTGCTATAAGTTTTGTGGGAAGTGAAATTTGGCGAAAAATATTTTGCCGAAACGGCAGTAACCCACTCCATTGACTTCTAAAATATACATTTTAGATTTAATCATGGAACTGTCTTTCATCTTGAAGGAAATACCCTAACTTTTTCATGTCTTTGGGTTTATTAGGTATTTTTCTTTTGTTAGGTATTCTGTAATTCACAGGTCTCCTTCTATATTCAAACTATTTTTCTACATGGTTGATTGCATAATTTTATTATTTTAGGGTTCCGTGCCTCTATGAATTTGTGATCCGTCTGTATGTCTGTCAACTGTGACCCTTTATCTCGGGAATGCCTTGAGGTATCGAGTTGTAATTAAAACTATATACTCACCGTTACCGTATACCGTTGAACGTGTAAAAAAAAATACAGCCGTTTATTCCGCAGAAAACGTATATTTCGACACTCAAAGGAATCAAAATTTATAGGGTACTTTCCGTTTACCTAGAATTATGAAATTTGGCCAGTAATATCTTTTTATACTACAAGTACAGGGAAAAATATGAAAACTATACATTTGTAATTTCTTACAGAACCAACGGTGGGCGACTCCGACTCGCACTTGTTCGATTTTCTATTAAGTTTAATAATCTTAGTTACTGAAATATAATTGGCACTGATTTCCCAAACAGGTAATTTGGTGAATCGGTAAAATATTTACAGTACATATGGTGCTACTTTCCCGCACTAGTGCGGAAAAGAGCACTTTTCGTGCATATGTCGAAACTTTAAAGAGCCATATGTACAGTAAAACGTTGTACGACACACGTGCGAATAGGTAATTTGCAACTCGTGTCGATTTAAAACACTCCCTTCGGTCGTGTTTTAATTTATCAGCACTCGTTGCGGATTTCCTATTTTCGGCACTTGTATCGTAAATAACTATTTCAAAAGCCTTTTCAATTATATTTATGTACATATATGTGACTATTGTATACATAGTTTGCCTTAATGTCTTTCCAGTATAAACTAACCCTGCCAACTAAGATACAAGTAGTGCAAAACATAATTTTGTTTTAGAACATTTAACAAAATGTAGATTATTATACTCCTCGTTTCTCTAATCCTATTTGACTAGAGGTCTAGGTCTCACAAGGTGCTTATCTTACTTGATTAGGAATTTAAGCATTTCAGGAGGCATATGATTGCCATTGCTTATCGCTATGGATTATGAACTCCATCACTCGCATACGTATCAGTCCGCGATAAATGTCTTATGAAAAGCTATTAAAAAAAAAGCCGGCCAAGAGCGAGTCTGACACGCGCACCGAGGGTTCCGTTCAAACTATCAATTAACTCAAGGTAAAGTAAAGGTCCCAATATTTGACACCTTCATTCTAATAATGAGTGAGAATTCTAAGAATGGTTTTAGTTTTTTCCTAGCCGATCCGCTTCAATTTTTCCCATTACTGAACAAAGCCCAACGAATACGACGACAAATAGACCGAAGTAATTTTCGCCTGTTAAATTACTTATTTTAACCCAACACAACAGAATTCAATTTCAAACAACGAATAACTTTTACACCAAGATCGTCGAATTACCAAGACAATTGAATCACGAAAGTGTTTTGACCTGCTATTGAAATATACCCGTCCCAACCCCATTAATTCTAGAAAAATCTTAACAGTTGGTGTTTTAGCGATTATCGTTTATCACGTGAACCGATCTCGATTTTTTATGATACCCCACTTGACGTAATAGTTGATTTTTTTTGCCCCCTCTCATATTCGTCGTTTTTCATAGAAAATTAAAATGTAATTTCATTTCGCAGTTTTCTTATGATAATTTTGCAACATAGCTCGAGGCAAGTACGAATTGGAACTTTTTAAGGATTCAAACACTACAACCTCATTTCTGATGCGATCACGCAGAGAAACTTCCAACATGGTCCTCTCCATTGCCCTTTGGGTGATTTTGAGCCTTCTTATGAGCCCATAGTAAGCGACCACGCATCAGTTTACGGTTATAGGACGGTACCTACTTCTTACGATCCAGTTAACCTTTTAGGGTGGCTTTTGAAAGAGCCATTTAACAACATGATCACTAGCATTACGTACAGTAATAACGTTATGAATGACAACTTGATTATGGCTGTCCAGGTTGCGGCGACGACCCAAACGCGCACTCTGGCTGCGGCGTTAACTGTGGAAGAACCTGTTCTACGTACCAAACCAAAGATGTAGCCTGCATTTTGATCTGCAATCTCAATGGATGCGATTGCAATGACGGCTTTGTCTTTGATCCTAATGTCAACAAATGCGTTTTACCTGAAAAGTGCAGTAAGTAATGTTCAAAATTATCTGATGATCTCTGTTTTTCAACCAACTTCAAAAAGAGGAGGAGGTTCTCAATTCAGTTGTATTTTTTTTAAATCATTTTTATCATTGTTTTTTTCAATGTTTGTAACTTTCACTAATAGCATTCTCTTTCATCAGCATCAGCAGATGACCAATGTCCAGGGCAAAATCAATTCTTCGACACATGCATCAGTGGCTGTTCCAACCAGACCTGTGAAACTATTGGCAAGATCTTACAAGTTAGTTAGACAAACAGCTGTGTGTAGAACCGGTTGCCGCTGCAACCCTGGCTTTTACAGAAATGCGAGCAACGTTTGTGTGTCGGAAAGCCAGTGTCGTAAGTTTATTTATATTATATTGACCAGTTAGCCAAATCGAAAAAAGATGTTATGTAAGCAATTGAGTAACGATAGGTTGAAGACTAAGGTTTTTGTTGGCGAGTGATAACTAGATTAGGGCAAAGTTGTAGCTTACTGATTCAAAAATACCTTAGAACAGGTATATTTTGTTCTAACGACTATGAGAGCAATTAGACAAATTGCTAATTATTTTACAACTGCTTTCACCCATACGGAACGTAGCAGAGCGTAGCAGCAGCAAAGTGCAGCGTGGGTAGACCCCCACATGGTGGACTGATGACCTGGTAAAAGTTGCAGGAGTCCACTGGACGGGTGACGCAGGACCAGTTATTATTTCATTATTTTGGGCAGCGATGGACATCTTAGGCTGATCTGATGATGCTGATTATTATGACCGCTTTCAAGGGAATAGTCAAATTGCTAATTCATCGTATTACTCTGCTTATTTTATTACGTCCAGTAATCGAAAATATAATTATTGTACATACCAATCTAATCCACCAACCAATCCAAACAAACTCATAAACAGCTAATACGTGTATACATAAAAGTTATGAATTCAATTCCACATATTTCGAGTGTGTGTTTTTAAATTGTTTCTGTATTTTATATGAGGTAGAATCACTTTTCATGTATTCGAAATGATCATACACATGTGCAACTTATTTGATAGGTATTGCTCGCGCCTTAAACCATCACACAATACATTTACACAGGTGTTAAATATTTTAAACAAAGGGTTCCGTTATCTATAAAAACGGCAAAAAAACAAGTTTGTTATATAGAGCCCCCTTAATATTTATTTTATTCAGTTTAGGGTTCCGTACCTCAAAAGGAAAAAACGGAACCCTTATAGGATCACTTTGTTGTCCTATGTCTGTCTGTCAAGACCATTTTTCTTAGGAACGCGTGGAGGTATCAAGCTTAACAATGGCACGCATTCCACAATGGAATTCATGTAGATAATATTTTTCTAAATATGTATAAAGTCCTTACACTTCCCTGTTTGTATATTCATGTACTACTAACGTCTTTTCTACATGAAACAGAGGAAGAAAGGCAAGATCGCTTAGCAACACGAAAAAAAAACATTTGTATCAGTTTTGGTCCATAATTGAAAGTGGCTAAACACTCCGTGCGATATCAGTCAGTAAGCTTATACAATAAGTTACCAAGTCAGTTGAAAGTTATACGACAGCCCCACGTCTTCAAGATGTATCTCAATAAATTTTTACTGAATAACAACCATTATGATAATGAGGACATATTTTAAACCAAAAAGTACCTGTGACATAACCTTTTGTTCGACATTAATTTAATTATGGTTATTAAAAAAACATAATTTGATTGCACGTTTGCTATTATTACTTTGACTTGTTGTTGTTCAATATTAATTTAATTATGATTATTGTAATTATGCAATCAGTATGTTCCCTGCTATTATTTGCACATGTAAGTTATTAATTGATAATGTCATTTTCACGAATTTATTTTCTTTGTATTTAGAACATGACAAATATGTGCTGTGTAATTTTAAATTATTGCAAATACCCCTAAGGGTTCATGTATTATTCTGTATGATCATGATTGCAAATAAATGAAATGATTATTTATTTATCGTATGGCATTTTTTTGGTCACTGGATTACATATAAAATAATAAGAAAATTGGCTAAAGATTTAGATTTGCCCTCTTCAAGTACTCTGTGGCGAGTGGAGTAAGACACTTGAGGTCCTCCATCCGTCCTGAAAATTTTGTTATTGGGCATTCCAGGACCATGTGGTTCACCGTCTGATCGGGGTTTCCACACACACACCGAGAGGAGTCGCACCAACCCCATTTATGCCAGTGGTGGGCGCAGTTTCCAATGCCTGTTCTTATGCGGTTTAATTGGCACCACACCCTGCGCGGATGGTCAAAACCAGGTGGACGCGACCTTGGGTTCAACGAAAACAGGCGTTCATCTGGCTGGTGTTGCCCGTTCCAATCAGACATCCACGCTTCGTGTAGGTCCCACTGGCTGTCCGGGTCCATCACAGCGAGAGCTGGTGGGTTACGGGACTTGAGTCTTTTTTCTCCGTAGGTAGTGAGATCTTGGTGGATAGGCAGCTCTGGATGGCGTTTGGATTTAATTGCCTCTCGGAGTAAGCACTTTTTTCGACGCAAGTGTGCAGGTTCTATTGCGCTTAGAGCAGGAAGCCAGCTTGTAGGGGTAGGTATAAGGCAACCAGTAATAAGCCGCATGGTTTCGTTCAGCTGCACATCCACAGAAGAAACACTGGCGCTATTCATCCATACCGGAGCGCAGTATTCAGCCGTCGAATAGACCAGGGCCAATGCGGTGGTTCGTAGGCAAGACGCAGAAGCCCCCCAAGTAGTTCCAGTGAGTTTTTGGACTAAATTGTTTCTGGTCTTAAGTTTATGTTTTAGCTTATGGATATGGTGGCTGTAAGTTAAGCTTCTGTCCAATGTAACGCCAAGGTACTTGGGGAAGTTGTTGTGTTGCAGGGTTGTGCCTCGAAACCTGACACTCAGTGTCCTACGTGCGAGCTTGTTGCATAGATGGAAGCAGCATACCTCGGTCTTAGAGGGGTTTGGGCACAGTCGCCAACGGGAAAAAAAGTCGTCCAAACTAGCCAGGTCTTTCTCCAGTATGGGCTCGGTAGCTTCCATATTCCGGTGTTGGGTGACAATTGCGAGGTCATCAGCGTAGCCAAATTGCCGTGACATGGTATCGGGAATGTCATGCACATATAAATTAAACAGTATAGGGGCCAGAACTGAGCCCTGTGGGAGTCCGTTATTGAGCACCCTAATATTACTGGCAAATTCACCGAGGAATACCTGAAAGGTTCTGTTTGTTAGCATGAAATGATAGAGCCTGGTGACAGACGGACGGACGGACGGACAGCGGAGCCTTAGTAATAGGGTCCCGTTTTTACTCTTTGGGTACGGAACCCTAAAAAGTATGTCATATACTCGTACACGTATCCAAGTGGGTAACGCAATTATCATGATATATTTAATATTATTGATTATTGCTGTGTAATAAATTCAATTACTTCACATATAACACACACAACACAATAATATACCTACTATAATTATAATTCTGGCAAACTATTCATGGTTTTGCCATTACGAAATATACAATTGTCTATCGAATTGTTTCATATACATACAAAGAAATAGGATGATTCCCTGATAAATGAAACGCCATGGTATCCCAAAGGCTGTCCTTGTGTCCTTAATTATAGCGCGGTAACCCACAAATTTTTATTTCTCTCGTAAACTCGACTTCCTGTGCTTTTTGCCCGCGCACGTACCAACTTTCAATATTTGTTTTTTTTTTCTAGCGGCTCCACCGTGCCCATCAGGTGAGGTGTACTCCCGCTGCCCAACCGTCAAATGCGAGGGAGATTACTGTCCCAAAACCAGGGATTCACCTCTAACATGCCCAGTGGGCATAGTATGCGACCAGCCGAGATGTGTTTGTGGCATCCTCGATCGCAGGGATCGCAAAACCGGCAAATGTATCAGGTCATCTGATTGCCGTGAGTATACCCTTCGTTTTTAGTTTCCGTTTGTATTATAAAGGAGCCCGGGGTCCGCTTTCCATGATTTTTACTAGTTAAATAAAACGCTTTTACCCCATTTAACCCATTCAAGACCCATGCCTGAGACACCCACAAATGAGTCATGCCTTTACGAACGATTTCCAGACTGAACATGCTGCTACTCGCCACGGTGTAGGTATTACACGTAACGTGGGTTTTAAATGGATTTTATCGCGTAACATTGCTAGTTTATCAGCATACATCGGGGTTTTCGGAGCGGGAATGATTTGAGAAAGAGTAGAGATAAACACATATGTTAGTCTAAGAAAATATCTTATTATGCCTAATGAATAACTACCTCTCTGTGAGTTGTATACAATCTGTGACAAAGTTTTATTTTAATTTCCGTAAAAGTCTTATAACTTATAAGGTAACAATTAAAATAACTTTAATTAATTACCTGCTGTAAATTGAATAGTTGACACGATTTTCAGAATAAACTATTAATATTTTTTATATATTTGGGACAGTTAATCTACGGCGTCTTGCTGTAAATATCCATTTCAAGGAGCTAAATGATCTTTCCACGTCGACAGTTGTAATAGGTTCATATTTAATTTTTTTGTAGGAATCAATTGATGCACGTGAAGTTTGAGATTGAAGAGTTATTTCTTTGCCTTGTACCAACTCATTTATAATTTTTAGTGTGCTATAGCCAGAATTCTTCTTTAACACCAACTTCAGTTTATCATAAATCTGTTTTCCTTTTACGCTCATGTTTAATTTGGAAACATCTCTATAGGTTTCATGAACTATTTTTAAACTATCGCTGATGGACAGCTTCGCATCCTGTAGTTTTTTAATAGCATTTGGGATAGTCATCAAATGATTTGCTATGAAATTTAAGTCGCTTTTTATATTTGCATTTCCAAACGCTCTTTTTGCCTTTCTAATACTCTGGGCTTCGGTGGGACTGAATGTATTTAGAACACGTTTCACTTCATCGTAATGTTTGCTGTAATACGTTGCAGCTTCTATCCAGGTTCCCCACCGAATAATTGTTGGTCGAGGTGGTAAAGGCACTCCGGGGAGCATTTCTTTAAACTTTTGTATTCTTTTAGGAGATTTCAAAAATGTCTTCTTAACATTTGCGATTAAATCATTCACATCTGGATAAAGTTTTCTTACTAGTTCAGCCACTCTATTTAAACCATGAGCCAAACATGTGACGTGCAAAAGATTGGGAAAAATACATTTTAAATTTCTTCCAGCCTTTAGCATGTAGCCCACACCGTCAGTTAAAAGTAAAAGTACTTTATTGTGATTATTATGGTTAGCACCCCATAATTCATCAAGAGCACTTGTGACCGTATTGGATATTGATACATTGTTCGTGCTGTCTAACCGTTTACTGGATATCAAGTGTTGAGTGCCAATGTGATCATCACGTAATGCTCCCACTATTACGTTAGCTATTTGACGACCATAATCATCCGTGGTTTCGTCAACACTCACATATATATATTCATTTTTTAGCTCGCTCCGTATTTTATTCATTTTTTTATCGTAAGCTTTATTTAAATATTCCCGTCGCAGTTGACATTCCGAAGGAACTTTTGCAGTTTTTCCAAATTTACCGGTAACACAATTTTCGATAAAATCTTTAAATATCGGATTGTTTACCTGCGTCCATGGTATATTACAGCCCACAACAAATTTCAAGAGCTCACTATTGAAATCATATTTCATACCTGTATGTTTATTAGATGCGACATGTCGCGTTACACTAGATTTCGTTTGAGCAAAGCTCACATTGCACTTGGTGCAAAATAATAAAGAATCTCGAACCTCTATCTCTGGATTATTTTCTATCCACGAACGCATAAACTCGTAACGAGTTTTTTTTCTCGGAGGCATATTTGTGTTGACTGATTATTTACAGTTTTTTAAAATACAATTGCATATAAGTTTATCTACTAGACAAGCAAGGGTAACGGTTGACAATAGGTGTCTAATACAATGTCAATCTTGACGCTCGATATCTATGAAGCATTTTCTTATAAATGAAAAGACTTAACTGAAGAGGTTGATAATGAATGACCAATATAAAATATGTACCTATATGTATGATTAATCTTTATTTATTTTTCAATCAATTATTCATTCGGTAGAAACCTACTAGGGTACGATCTGTTTTTAAGTAAATAACCGAAAACCCCGATGTATGTTTATCAGTTAAAACTCGGGACTTATCTTTTTATAACTCGATTTAATTTTGTCAGCTACAATACTAAAAAAAATAGGTATGTGTTTTTATTGTGTTAAGCACACTTTTTTTAATCTATTTATTATTATCGGAAGCCAAAGTCTTCTCCTGCCAACAGTTGATCTCATATTACTGAGCATCGTGACCGCATGCAATTGCCCTCTATTCAGATCGGTCCTTCGTCAAGTGGATCGCACGGGAAATATTGCATTTGCCAGCCTTCTTAATTGTATCGGTTCAGCGCGCCGGAATCCTTCCTACAGCGCGTTTAGCTTCCACGGATCCTAGAATTATTTTGACGTATAATTGTAGCTCCTTTCAAATGCGACGGGCCTAATGAAGAGTACCAGTCATGCCCATCCACTTGCCCAGGAGAGAATTGCACCGACTACATCAACGGCAGCAAGTGTCCACCATTCAGAATCGGCATAGTCGTTCCTTGTAAACCGCAGTGCAGATGTACAAAAGGATACTACAGAAATTCTGATGGAATCTGCATATTAGCGTCCCAATGTGGTATGTTTATCTTTTATATTTATTTGCATCAGGCAAAAAGGCTTTTTGTAGGGTATTTGTAAATTACCCTACAAAATACGTGCCATTCAGTAGTGATGATGTATGGCGAAGATAAACTACAATAAAATAAATAAACACTCGTCTACATATTTGAATAACAAAAAATAGTATGTATACCTGAGACATCTTATATAAACTCCTGAGCTACTTTTTTAGGACCAACCAGTTACTAAAATAGTTAGTATCCTATGACAAAGCATTGGTTGAATTTAGATACCAGATCGACGCTGAGGTGAAAATCATAAAACAATGATACCAAAATTCAAGATCCAGGAACAGAATTACAGCGCTTAATACACATGACCTCATCATCAGCCCTATCCATCCACTGTCGAATGAAGGCCTCCATCAACATGACTTAGACAAAACATTTAGTAGACAATTGATTTCAGGACCTAAAAACGCAACCACTCCGGCCACATCTGTGATAATAGACACAACCCCTACTGCCAAATCACAAACTACCGACTCCGGTGACAACAATGGCGACGACAAAAATGGACGAGACAACCTCGAAGCTGGCATAACTGGATTCAATGGGAAATTCTTATACGTAAGATGTCCTAAAGATTAAAAACTTAAATAAAGCGTGAATACACGTCTCATCAATAATCGAAGTGAAAGAAAATCATGAGCATCAATACGTCCCATTGCTGGGCAAAGATTTCCTCATGGGAGAGGGGCAGTAGATAGTGAAATGAAGTAAATGGACGAAAATCTGCAGACTGCATTGTGCTCAACGCAAAGCAAAAGGATGACTCCCAGGAAAATAACGACATTCTAAATATTAACAAACCGTCAAACAGAGATTTAGGTTTCCCCGTTACCTTGCCTTCCTGTGGACATAAAACTTGACTTGTTAGTTAGTTAAAAGGTTTCGCTTCTCTTATAAATTTGATAAAAACATAAAGTGCGATTAAGATTTGTACTACAAAACATATAAATGGTTTTTGTTTTTTCAACTCTGTACAACCCTTACCATATTATTAGACAAGTATTTTCTGGGTACGATACAATTTATACCTAACTAAGGATATCATTGAAATTATGTTTAATTATTTGCCTGTCCACGTTAAAACGTTAATAAACGAATGTGGCATAAGTACTAAATTGATAAAATCCTCAAATACGTGTGAACGTGAAACATACGAGCGAGCGAGTACGCGTGTATGAGTGAACGAGAAATAAATATATACGCGCAAACATTGCATAGATGACAACGACTAAAGGTACCTACGGTTACCTATTTATCCGCGATTACTCTAGTTATTATGAACACCATAATGAAACATACGCGTTGCCGAAACTTATCTAAACCCGTAATTGCCACCCAATTATAAGTCCGGATGACCTATAATATTATTAACCATACTATCTACATGACCATGAGAAAATGTCACATAAAATCTACAGTATCCATACATACATACATACATACATACATTAACCTTACTATTTATAGTATTTATACCATTTATATTACAGGTTACGAGTACCTAAAATCATGACGTTAAACTGTTCCCATTTTTCCATTGTTATATAGTACCACTGGCCTATATCACACTCCTACATTGGCGCGAAATTAAACTATCTATGGTAACCTCCCTAAGTAGAACTAAATCATCAAGTTACTACAGTAATTAACCTTTTGATTGTGACAAAACGAAAGATATTGTTTATGTCGTAAAATTGACAGCTACGTGGTTACGAACAGAGTAGATTATCCTGTATTTTTTATTCGCTATGCTCTAATGCGGCTCACCCAGTCGGTCACCTGTCACGAAACTAGACCTTCTACCTACACTTAGTTACTTTACTACGCCTCGCGGTGTCAAAATATATTTGTGCGTGAACATTAAGACGAGCCTAAAACAAGTTACAGATAAGGCCGTATTCTAGTACAAGTACTATTTCTTTATTCGATGTTACGACCTAATATTAAGAATAATAATAATAATCATTACCTGAACTACATAGGTAAAATACTTAGGTAGATTAGATACCCAACTGCATCACTCAAGGGAGACCTCAAGTCAAACATGGATTAGGTACCTACAATTCCTAACACGCTGCTTTCGGGAATGTGAACTAAAACTCACTCACTTGTGATATTCTAACACTAAAATTTTTAATGATCAAGTCCGATGCCATTATCTTATATCTAGTGCCTCGGTGAGCTGTAAAATACACGAACAAGTCTTATGACAAAATCTCTTTTATTCTACAACCTAAAATCATTAAAACATCTAAAATTTGTGCACAAAATTTCACGATTAAAAAAAACGCTACTTGCAGAGGAGAACAGACAGACAGACATCCGAACACATTATATAATCGCCAAGTTGAAGAACTTCGTTCGCTTCGCTAGCCTGTTTTAATACAGTCGGACGGACCGACGTACGGACACCCGGATATACGATGTAATCTTTGGCTAAGCCAAGTCGGAAAATTTCGTTCGCTCCGCTCACTTGTTCAAATACTCTTCGTAAGTATTATAAATCCTACAAGCTCTAAACTAAAAGTAAAATACCTAAAACATGTGTGTCACAAAATGTTCATGGAACTAATTTCTTAAATTTACCTGCAAAACAGCTTTTACCACAATGGTGGCAAACAACCCATCGGCCTGCCTAGCTCACCATCCACTAACTCTTTCATCCTGAAGCCAATTTAATTTCCTACAACGTAGGTACAATATTTAATTTATCTTCATGCAAGCGATACCTTTTTTGAATAAATATTGTTTACACTTCTCGGAAAAGCTTGAACGATTTCGATGAAATCTGCAATACAGCGGTCTTTGCGTCCGAAAATCGATTTAACCAAGTCCTATATATCAACACAACCAAATTTTTACAATCGATTCTTTTATAAATTCGCTGCTACTTAAAGCAGGTACCTAACAACCGTTAATTGACCGTGTCAAATCTCAAATAACTACCGATAATTACATCTGTCCTACAGAGCCGTATGAAAATAATAGTAGGTACACCCTATGTTTAAAACCATTGATGTGAAATTTGGTCTAAAATGCGGAAATGCAACGCAAATATCTATACTGGAACCTCGAGTGGCGCGATCTTTATACCCCTCAACTAGACTCACTCAGACTAATACTCAATAAATCCTTTCATTCATAATTTATTGCACAAAATGCAAGAAAATGGCGAATACCTACATAAATAACCGCTATAAATAAATAAATAAATAATAAAATTGTTGTTTATTTAGGTAAAAACCCATTTAAAAATTTACAAAAATAAAATACCATACAATTAAAATTAAAAAGTTAAAATTAAAAAATTAAAAGTCACTCGTCATCAGATCGTCGTCATAATCAGTTATTAATTACTATTAATTACTTTCCCCAAGCACTACTAAATACCATACTTACTTATTTGAGTCGGCAGCCGGATTACGTCAAAATTTCCCATTCAAAAAGTAACTATCACGCAAATCACAAGATTCAAAATCCTATAACAATTTTATAATTGTCGACCACATTAAATAATTCTATCATACTTAGTTATACCTATAACTTAAAAATTACGAGTATAAATAACGAACACACATACATATTTATCTATTACCACCTGTATCTGATCAAAGTCTTTACGTATAAGTCCACATTCAAACTTGACCCCTAACTCCCGCGTTTCAAAAGCGAACATCTGCCGTCTCTTTCTTTCTCCCTCAACCGACTATAAGGCGCCGAATCATACGACCGAAGGGCATGCGCCATTTTGAAGTTTTATGCAACTAAATTAAATAGTCAAATTTTACTATCATGCAACTTCTATAAGTGGCATCTTAAATTTGATCACGTTTTCCCTCAGTTTATTTTGACAAGTTGCGCGCGAACTATTGTCTGCTAGTATTTGGCTTTTAAATCAAGTTATTTCGTTGTTCCTTGACTATTCAACTACCTGTTAATGTTTAAAGCAGTGATACGCGGAGTTTAAAGCAGTGATAAGCAGTGATAGTGAGTTATGTGTGTGAAATAAGTGATGTTTTCATAGCTAAAAACATAAAAGGATTGCATTATGAATTGGGAATTTGGAAGCGAATATCCGATTCGGAACTGATAAACAGGTATTGTCCCTCAATGATGACTTCCTTGACACTATTTCTAGCTTTAAATAACCTATAGGTATCTAACAATAGAAACTCCTTGCGCGCTTACAAGTTTGCACGTACGTAACTTACACGTTACATTATGACGTGAAATCCTTTGATACTTTCCGATATCCATAATATACCATATCTATACGACCCGTAGTATTACCTTAATGACTTACTTTCTAACTAGACGTTCGCGGCCTAACCAAATCTACACTAAATCGTTATGCCGTAAAGTGCATTGACCCTGATGAAATAGGTACTTACCTACTTACTTACTAAGTAGATATTTGACCTAATTATACTAGCACATACCTCATTGTATGTTGTACCAAATCACAAACAACGATAATTATGAATACCGTTTCCTAACGACTATTTAGGTATTTCTCTACCAAAATCTCATTCAAAATAAACAATTACACACCGAAACTTACTTTTACAATAATGTATTGATATAAGAAAACAAATAAGCAACCTAATACAAAAATATGCACCGATACTTGAATTTAAACGGAACCGTGACGTGAAAATACCTAATGTACCTACGTTTTACTTGTAGCAGGGGTACGCAACTGGCCTTCGCGGGTAAATGGCGCGCCATAGATTATGAGAAAATCGATATATTTGTACGCTTATAATAATATTAGAGTGATAGATTTCCTAATTTCATATATATAAATGAATAATTATCCTCATTATGTAAACGGAGACGCTCTTATTAAAATTACTTCAAGTTGATACAACTTATCTCAAAAATTCCAAAATCTAGCAAATCTTACAACGCTAAGAAAGCTACCTCCTATTCATTAACTTAAGTACCACATACCTAGCATGATAAACCAAACTCTAGGTTAGTTAGTCTAAACTACCTAAACTTCTAACTATAAAACGACTTCTAGTGTATTTTCACATAAAATTACGCATCATAGCAATTTTGCAAAAACCTGATAGCAAATTTTAGTTCTAAATAGATTCTAGATTATGTTTCTTAAGGATTGAAGATATTTAACTACTAACTACCAAGAATAAAACTGAACCTTAACGAAAAGGTTGTCGATGTCTGATTCAAATGGCGAACTTTGCATTACAAAATTAAATAAGTGATTTGAATTAATGATAAGCGTAGCTAAGTAAATAGAGGACGCATAAATAATGAAATATTAGCTAGGTGCAACATAGATACATATTAAAATATTTAGGTACCTAAAATGTCAACAAAGTGTATACCTAAACATCATCGCGAACACGCACGCGGCGCGACGGCGCGAGCGGCCACAGTGTGGGGCACACGGCACGGATAGACTATCTGCCCCCCAACTTCATACATTTTGCGTAGGCACTAATTTTATCTAACCCTTTACGCAATTACACACGTGGTCACGACTAAGCGAATGAAACACGACCTCCCCCGGCACAGGAGAACCCGATCTGCCCCCCAGTTCTACAAGTTTTACGTCGGAACTAGTTTTGCCTTTATAAGATTAACAACCCCAATTTTTATACCCAAATCAATGACGATCCTATGCATAATTATATCGAGACGTAGTTCGACAATAACAAGGCAAAATTTAACCGTTTCACTACCTTTTACGTAAAAAACGACACAAACATAATATCCCTGAAAACAATATCATTATCAAGAAAAGCAAATTAAACCATACCCTCTCACCATTCTATCCATTTAGCGGCAACAAAATGTGGGTCAAGTGACCCACTACAGAACAAGCTGCAATAAAACAATTAGTTAACCTTCACACAGTACGGGTGACGGTAAAAATAAAACATTATCCCTAGCCCAGAGCAAGCCACGATAAAAAAAAAGAATTTAACCCTAAATTCCCTGATCCTACAGTCACCGACTTAACCCGGTAACAGCCATAAAAATGACTGTCCTGGTCGAGGCACAAAAATGTGACGATCCTGGTCACGGCACCAAAATGTGACGTTCCTACCTACTTAAATGTCTATAAATCTATATTTCCTATTCTGAACTTAACCTAAAGCCTAGCTGTAATGGTAGCCTACCTGTAGGTGTAGCTAAAGGTAAATAATTAAACAAGTAATGAGGGGAAACAAATCATTATTTATTGCTCATTAAACATTGGAAGTAGTATTTTATGTTGAAGCTAAAGAAACTTTGATTATTTAATCCAATGGAATCAAGCTAGATTTCATAGGATATTCGCTTTGGTTCCTAGACAATACTAACCCAATAACAAAGCGAGTAAAACAATAAGGTTAGTCCCGGCCGAATATATTAGTAAATTTATTAATTTAAGACTCTAATCTAAATCGAATTATCCTAATGCTAGAGAAACTTTTGTTATTTATCCCAACAAATTCAAGCTAGAATTCATTAAGGAATCCACTTTGTCTCCTAGGAATGCTAGTCCAAAAGCAAAGCGGATCAAACGAAAATGGCTAGCTCCGTACCTACTAATAATGAAATGAACACACTAATTAGAACTGTAAATTAAGCTTGAAAATATTATCCTTGGATCCTAGTCTAAAGTATCCTAACTAAACCTGCCGGTAGAATAAAGTCGTGGCTTGCTCTGAAATGGTGGCCAAAGACGCGATCATGTATCTAGTGGAAGGACCCAACGCTGTGTGAAAGTAGAACCAGGTGCTTTTCGAATGATGAGAAGAGGTGACGTACTATGGAAGGAAAAATTACACGTGAATAAAATCATACAATAAATTCATTTACATACCTACAACTTAACTTACATTACTACTTCTGAACAATAAGTTCATAAAACTTATGGTCTAAATATCCACAACTTATTATTGAATAACTTACTTATCTAAATAAGCTATATATAAATATAACTCGCATCGTTAGATTTTTGTCACTCCTTCGAAGAAGTTCGTTCAATGATGTACAATTTAAAATATTAAGATTTTGATGATCATGATGATTTTGAGTGATGACGTTGAAATACAGAAATAAATAATAGTTGAATTCCAGTTCGACCTAGATATTGCTAAGGCGGAAGTGTGATAGGTCAAACGAACGATCCAACAGGTCCCAAAGGCACCTTTATAGTCGAAAGATTAATAGATATACGACAATGCACAACGGGCATTTAACCACCATCTCGCTCACACCATTATCATTGAAGTTTCCATACCATAATTCCTCGGTAAAAACGTAAAACTCGAAACGTTGCTATTTAACTTTCATAATATGTAGTATTCAGATATTAACCGGACGCTGTCTACCCATAATAACTAATATACTCCCGGGCGGAAACACGTTAACTCATCTTAAACATTTACCTAACAAAAGGAGTATTGTATACGGTAGCCCAATAATAATAATATAATAAAACAACACTCATGGCTACTAATAACGCACCAGTGATACTGAACCGAGATACTCAATCACGAATGTTTACTACCCAGAGTATGCCGATTTACTGAAGCATCTCGCGAATCATAGATAAAATGCTTAATCCAGGAACTAACCGTACTAAAATAACTAAATCCTAATATATTAGGATATTACGGCACCAATCGTACACAATACACTAGATTAACTAAATAAAAGTTCTCTTAATAGTAAGAAAACTGCATACTAATGACGCACTCTTGAATGTCGGTAGATACAAAGTTACAACACCGATCCACACTTGAAATACACACGCGGCAATCCGTAATTTATGCAATCAAACAACAATCATTGCTAATGATTAGATATGATAATGTTGGAAATAGAAACTGACTAACCACACACTCTGGTAGATTAAGGTAAAGTTAAATTAAAATCCTACCAGGGATTGGGCTCGCTGAATCCACCCAATTTACCAAATCAGCCGAAGATGTTGCTCGAAGGGAGACCTCGTAGCTCCGCAACACGCAGGAAGGCTCTGCCTGAAGATCTGCCTGGCCCGTCGCTGCCTCGAAGGAAGATGAAGTCTCGCCCCGCGTCCCGTGTGAAGTGATGTGTTGCTCCGTCCGTGTCCCGTGAAAAGTGAACGCTTCCCCGTCGCGCTGCCTTAACAAACTTGCCGACACCAGAACCACTGTAACATGAACTCCCAACCGATAAAGGTCCTTATGATCATTGCTATAGCGTATCTAAACGCATGCGCCCCCCCCTACTACGTTATTGCCGTCTCGAATAATCTCGCTATTTCACCGGTAAGTTTTGGCGACACGATGTCTGCCGTCCGTCTAATAAGTGGAAACCTGTCGAAACGAAGCCTCTTGTTCCCGCTGTATGATGATATTCAATGCCTAGGTTACCATCTTCTACCAATTCAAACTACACGTTACTTTACATAAAACAAATATGTGCTTAATGAATTATATTTGCTTTATTGTACAGATTAAAAGCATTCACTGGAAACAATAGACCTCGACCTATTCAATCCCAAAATATGTGGATCCTACAGATGTTTATTTTAACGAATTATTTTAAATCATTATTAATTACAAGTCTAAGAATATTTCTATAATATAACAACATTCACTAAAGCCCTATTAAAACCATCATAATTAAATATCAGTCCCAATGAAAACGGCTACCCATTTAAATCGAGCAATTCCTACGCTAAAATCGAGGCAGGCGTTCAGAACTGTCTCACTACCTAGAATAATCCTTCTCCAATAATATAATTCTTTATTTGATTTAGGGTGACTGGCAATATCCCTTCGACACAAAGAACACCAAAGACGCAGATTTCTACTTGAGTGACGGCACGGTCAAAAAATCCAAGCTGATGTACCAAGAGTCACGGTTCAACTATGGAGAAATTCCTGAATTAAACTGCACGGTAATTAGAAGTACTTTGTTTCTTAAAAGTAGACAATCAACTGTCTAAAATACTTATCTATATAAGTACTAATACTTTAAAGAGGAAAGTCTGTGATATTGTGGCTATGTAAGTTTGTATGTAGGTAATGGGTAAAATCGCGAACAACACATCCGATAACAAAAAAAAACACCTGCTTCTAAAATGTCACTTTTCGGAGCTTGGGTGTGTCCCTAGGGTTTTGACAGCGTTCTAAGGAAGGCGCGAGCAAAGCCACGCGGGCAGCAAGGTTTATAAAAAGTTATATTTTTTTGATCCAATATAATGATAGCATCGTAATAGTTTACTTTACCTAATGATGACAATATCTGCAGACTAAAAATGAACAATTAACTACGCTTGTGTCTATGTTGCGGCAAGTTTCCAAAACTATAAGGTCCAAAGCGGATCAGGAAACTTTCAATATAATTGTTTAACGAGTGCTTTGGCCTAGTTGGTAGCGACCCTACGAAGCCGGCGGTCCTGGGTTCGAATCCCGGTAAGCATTCATTTGTGTGACGAAAACGAATATTTGCTCCTGAGTCGTGGGTGTTTTTTATGTATTTAAGTATTTATTTATCTAAACAAGTACGTATATCGTCGCCTAGTACACATAGTGCAAGCGTTGCTTAGTTTGGGACTAGATTGATCTGTGTATGATTGGCCCAAAAACTTGTTTATAAAAATAAAATAGTATGTTTTCATTTTAGGAAATAACGTTTAGGAAAAATTGAGAACTTACCAAGATCTTTCTTTTCTTTCCTCGAGATTTTGAAAACTTCCGTCGGCACATAAGTAATTCTTAACCTTGTGTTTCAGGCTTTTGAAATGTTTTACAACGGCAGGAATTTCAGCATGGTTGTTGTCTTGCCCAATGCGAATGATGGCGTTTTAAGAACTGCCAAAAATCTGCAAGATGCAGCCAATTTCAAAAAAGTCCTAGGAAGCATGAGCAGCAATAAAGTAAAGGTTTACGTGCCACCATATGAGATAAACACCTCGACCGATCTTACTACTATTCTTAAACAGGTAAGTTTGGTAATTAATAAAAAAATATATACTTAAGAGACATGTAGGCCCGCATTGTGCATTGGAACATTTTTAGAGCAAATACCAAAGGGTAATGAAATAAGTTCTACCTTTTTGAATTACTAAAAGAATTCGTTTTGGCACAATCGTATTGTTTTATTTAACATTCCACTGCCAAAATGTATGAATTTAACTACCAATGCCTTTCCAATTATATAAGTACAAGAGAAACTTGGGAACAATTACAAAGCATTTACGTTCTAATTCTCATAGATTGTACTAAATGTTCATTACTTTTGATTAGAGATAGTATATTAAGTACTTTGCCAAGGGATCCAGGTATTGTAGGATCGTGAAGTGTCACTGTTGTCTTTTATTTTAATATTACTCTTCTAGGAGAGTGTCACTAAGATATTCGACGCGGCGGACTCTGGATTGTCAGGAATTTTAAAGACACAAGAAAACACATACGTTTCGAAAGCTATCCAGAAAGCATTCATTAAAGTTGATGAGATTGGGTCCGAAGCAGCTGCTAGTAATGGTAACAAAAACCTTATCACCGTTGTTCATTCCATCCTGTTCCTAAGTTTTAAAGACATAAAAATACTTTTATCATTTGCTGTAAGTTTTAGGAATTCCTGTACTTTTATTGTAAAAAACTATTCCTCAGATATAATTTGACATAGAATCAACAAAATAACTTTACTTACAACAAAATAATCCTAAATTCATCCTATTAAAATGAAGTACTTAATCCATTTTGAATGACATTATTACTATTTCGCAGATAACCTGAAAAAGTTTATTTATAAAATATTTTTTATATATACAATCTTTCAGGTTATCTGCGAAATAGTGATTATATGTTATTCAAAATGGATTACTTCATTTAAATAGGACGAAGTAAGGATTATTTAGTTGTAAGTACACCGGTATTTTAACTTAAGTCGAAGCGAGACTTCTCTTTTTAACAGACTTCAAAAAAAGAGGAGGTTCCCAATTCGGTCTATAAAAGTTGGTTTATAATAAATATTTTGGAAACAACCTAACATTAATCGACCTAGTGCCAAACTAAGCAAAGCTTGTACTATGGGTACTAGACAATGATATACATACTTATATAGATAAATAAATTCTTAAATACATAGAAAACATCCATGACTCAGGAACAAACATTCGTGCTCACCACATAAATAAATTCCCTTACCGGGATTCGAACCCGGAACCTCCAGCTTCGTAGGCAGGGTCACTACCAACTAGGCTACAGAGGTCATCAACTTTACTGGAATAAAAAAATATATATACAACTTTACATTCTATATAGAAAGAAAGAAAGAAAGAAAGAAAGAAGACATTTATTCACTACGCAAAAGACACACAGAGACAAAGGGAGTACAAATACAATACAATTTACACATAATGTGTGTGTGTCTTCGCGGCAGTGAATCGGTCGATACAGGTCGGATCGGTCGGTGATATAGGTACTTATAATTTTAATTATATTCGAAAATCAACAGCTTTAACAAACTTATAATATAGTATTTAGATACAACTGTTTAGCCAATAACTGAAGGGTAGTCACATAACGTTTTAAACGCGCGTTAGGTAGATCCAACTGTCATTTTTCCATATACAAATTGACATTTAGATCTACCTAACGTACGTACAATGCCCGACCTGCAGGTCTCCCTGAATTATAAACACTAATCATGCTTAGTCTAATTTATTATCTATCAATTTCAGGCCTTGTTGTAGTGAGAACGACAGCGGCAATTGAGCCTCCCAGAGATATCGTTTTTAGATGTGACCGAAGCTTCTTATACTACATCACCTTCCGAGGAACTGTTCTCTTCAGTGGAGCATTCGTCAACCCCAACTAAAGGTACATTTAACGCATACGCAGAACAAACTACTTGTTCTGTGAGCTGTAGCACAAACCCGACAGCACTTTAATAAAATTTTTTTTTTGTTTCGTGACTTGACAAAAAAAGAACTATAATAATATAATTAACGAACCTGCTCCTAAAATTTTATACATTATTATCAATGCAAGTTTTAAAGTAAGTGTACTATTTCTACCTATGACATGGACTAAACCAAATTTAATTACAAGTGCCGAAAATAGGAAATTCGCAACGAGTGGTGATAAATGAAAACACGACCGAAGGGAGTGTTTTAAATTGACACGAGTTGCGAATTACCTATTCGCACGTGTATCGTACAACGTTTTACTGTACATATGAATCATTAAAGTTTCGACGTATGCACGGAAAGTGCTCTTTCCGCACTAGTGCGGAAAAGTAGCACCATATATTATGTACTGTAAAATATGTTTTATATGTTACAGGTTCCTTGGACATGCGGTCAACGGCCGCATCGAGTAAATGTTTCTAATCGCTAAATAAAGTGCAATGATTATATTTTTGTCTCATTTCACCCCTTAGTACATACATAATCAAAACAACTCCTTCGCTTATTTTTAAATTTCGTAACTATTTAGATATTAATAGTGTGTATTAGTGTGTACTTGGAAGCTCAAACATACGTTAAATGAACTAAGAAATATTATCTCAAACTAAACTATAACATCAATGGTACACATGGCCACACATCAGAGGGGTAAACTAAAAACGTAACGTTTTGAACGAGAGAAAAACCAACTGTAATTTTTCCAAACAAAAATTGTCATTTAGAACTACCTGACGCGCGTACAATGCGTTACGTGATCGACTTGCTAATTGAGGTGCTGGTTAATGTACGGCCCGCTAATCCGCGTCCATCCATCTTTCTCTGTCTCTCTTTTTGCATAGGTTAAAAAGAAACAGAGATAGTGGACGCCGATTAATGGGCCGTAAATTAACCGGCACCCTAATTGACAGAAAGTTTGCTTTTCGGGCAAAAAATCAAAATTCATTATTCATTATTTTAGATTTTTTTTCTAAAATGAATCGTCGATGGAATGTAATTCTGTGAAATAACTTGAATTTGAAGACTTGATTAGCCTAATTAGTAGTGTCCAGTCAGCTGCAGACAAACAATTCCCCCCCCCCCCGCCTACATAGAAATTTGGTATGCAGGGAGAGGGGGGGGCATGTTTTTCTGCAGCTGACTGTACTCCCTGCCTACTGAAGTTATGGGCTCTGGGTCTCAATCCCGGTAAGAGTAAATATTTGTGTTCTATGTAGATACCTATTTCATTTAAGTAAGTAAGTATATTAATCTTTGTAGGTATGTTTATTGTCGTCTAGGACGCATAACACAAGTCTTATCTTTGAGCTCTATAGACCTTACCCTATAGATTGTCAACTAATAAAATAAAATTACATCTTGAACTGTTTTCTGTGAATTGAATTTCGGCAAAAAAATTACAGCATGACTAAATACTGTTCAAAACGCCCGTAAAGGGTCTTGATCGCCTCGCGATGTCGCGGGTCTGGACTGGACTTAATATCTAAAACTGTTACGCAACCCTAAGTTGACCAAAGTTTAACACTTACTGCGTGTGCCGGCGGTTTCGCTCCAATACGGGCAATTCTGTCACTGAAGTAAGGTCATGTCATCTGTCGGGTCAAGTTTAATCGTCGTCCGCCGGTTCCCGGGGAGGCCTCCAGGGTCGCCGCATGCCACTCGTAGAACTTCCTACTTGCAGAGCCGCCTTCGACACCAATAACACTCGCGCCTTACGCGGACAAAATACTACAAACTCTGAACCCAGGTTAGGGTTTCCAAACAAAATCCACTTAAATCCTAACAATTCTGCTCACGCAACCGGTATGCCGTCCGAAACGTGAGGTTATCATAAGTCCCGGTGTGCCAAGTCATTCTGCCCATTGACAGCTCGACCTGTCACTAACTTTTTAATAATCCTTAAGGACCCTTCACACCGTAGGAATAATTCTTAACCGCCCTTCACACGGGTCCGAACAGCGGCGCTACCACGAACTTCGAAAGTCGAAGTTCGTAATATATGCATCCCTGTCACTCGAGTAAGGGAGTGCGATAGAGATGAAAATACCCGAACTTCGACTTTCGAAGTTCGTGGTAGCGCCGCAGATACCATTATATTAATATACACTGCTTGTTATCAGTAACATTGTACCTGATAGAGGTACTAGGCAGGCCACAATACAATATGAAACAATACAAATACTCTTTATACACACACCTCAGACAAATGAAACAGTTTCAAAGCGAAACAAAACAATAACAGTCATGTTAGTAAGTAGACAACAGGCGGTCTTATCGCTAAAGTGCGATCTCTTCCGAACTTGTCGAATTATTATGTACAAACACTTTTAAGGCGCTCTTATAGTGAATTATTATCTCCCTTTCACTGAGCATAAACGTGAGCGAGATGGAAGTGCGTGCTAAAAGCGCGGATATCTTGTTTTATAATTTTAATTTTGTGTGCGTTTAACTTATTCAAAATCTATGAAGCACAAATCTAAATCTACTAAAAACTATTACATAAAGCAAATTTTATGTTGATATTCATTATAGTTATCAAAATATTTGGTTGAGGGTGTAAAAAAAGACTTATTATAACAAAAAAAACTATCGAGTTTTTTTACAGAAATCGTGTTTCTATGAAGTCAAAAACTAGTGAATAGACTGAAAATATACAAATAAAAAATTGCAGTTGTAAGATCGGTAAAGGTGTTTTATTAATATTTCCAAAATTTTAAATTTCACTATGTACAGCGCCTTAAGTGCAAAAACGTGTGTGCATCCAAGGTACTTACTCAAAAATATGTCTCATGGCTCTTCTGCCGGCGAATTACAGTGTCGGTAAGTACATAATAATTCGATTCGGATTAATTCGATGCATATTTTTGCACTTGACTGTACCGAGGTGTTTTTTTATATAAACAAAACATGTGTTATTAGTCACCGCAGTTAAAACAACAGTTAATCCCTTGTGTTGAAACAAGTGAAGTTTTGTAGAAATATTATAAAAGAGCGAAGTACCTTCGACAGCATTGCATAGCTGCCTGGGAACGACAATGTGGAAGATATTTTTGGTTTTCATCTGCGTAGCGGGATCTGTTGACATAGTTTCTTGTGGTGGTAAGTTTCTTTCTGTTTTAATCTTTTTAGAGAGAAAGGGCACAACAGGATATAATAATAATTACTACAGGGGCCGGGAAGCAAGGAGCTGCCAGCCGTGTACATACACACAGATTACAGAAAAAAGCAGATAGGCTCTAACCCAACTAGCACACTAGCGTTAAAATAACTCTTATATCATTCTTATATCGGTTCCAGCCAGATTCAGAATCAGAAAAAATGTTTATTGTAGAACATAGGTAGGCTGTAAAATAAAGAGTTGTTAGGTACATTATGTGATCTTATATGCCTTGCCAATGGGCGTACAAACATTAGGTACTTACGTAAAAATACAAATACTGTCACGTGCAATTGAAAAATAAAATTCAATTTATGGTACATGTCAAAAATATGATTACTCGAATAAAAAAAATGATTGAAATTTAAATTGAAGTTGAAATTGTGCAATTATATAATGTATAATAATTTATGAAGTCACATCTAGAGCAGTCATTTAGGTTGTGTTACTCAAATTTGTCATTTAGATAATCATAAATAGAGTAATAACATTTATTAATAAGTAATGTCAGCAAATCCTTTTTAAAACGCGGCAAAGGCAACAGTATCAAATCAGATGGATTATTATATATCTTGAGATAATAGATATTTTTGCGCATCAGCGCCTTATTTGTTGGCGGTACACAAATATTTCGATTACTCCTTTGTCTTAAGCTGTTATTAGGAACAGTAGGTTTTTTAAATGCATTTGGGTTATTTTTTATAAACATTACCGCCTCAAAAATATACATGGAGGGTAATCTTAAAATCTTCATTTTTATAAAGTATGATGCGCAGCTGTCCGTTTGCTGAAGCCCACACATAGCCCTGATACACCAAAGGCTCGGAAAACTATATCTCTATATTTGACGAATTACCCCAAAACATAATGCCATACCGTAGAGTAGAGGCTACAAATCCGTGATACGCAGGTAAGACAGCATCAGGACTTGCTTGTTTGGCAAGTTTATATAAAGCAAAGGAATATTGATTAATTTTTGTACTTATTTCTTCTGTATGAGGTCTCCATGTTAAATAGTTATCTATGTGTACACCTAAAAACTTAGTAGCTATAACAGGTTCTATAATTTTCTCTTTATAACAGCATATAATAGACAGAGGCAGTTTTCTTTGATAAAAATGCATGATTTTTGTTTTATCAAGGTTTACTAATAATTTATTGCTATTCAACCATGTCATTATATTTCTAAAAGTACTATTAATGTCATTTTCATAATATTCACTGTCTTTTCGTTCAATTATTACTGTGCTGTCATCAGCAAACAAAACCATAGGGTGTTTGACGCACCGAGGAAGGTCGTTGATATAAAGAATAAAGAGCAAATAAAAAGCACGCTGCCCTGCGGGACGTCACACATGATTTCTCGTTTTCTAAATTGGTATGATTTTAGTTGCTTCGTTTGCTCGCATATCTGAGTGAGTTCAGTGTATTGAAATCGCCCATTAAGATACGACTTCAGAAAATCTAAAAAATTCTTACGTATTCCATAGTTACTAAGTTTATTGACGAGTATTGAATGATCCACATAATCAAACGCCTTAGTTAAGTCCATATAAATAGCGCAAATATCATTGCGCTTATCTATGTTATCAATGACGGGATGTAGAAGGTCAAAAACTGCCATATTAATAGTCCTTTGTCTACGAAAGCCTTTCTGTTCATCTGCAAATATATTATTTTTATCCAAATAATCGTACAATGCATTACAGATTACCTTTTCGATGACTTTTGAGAAAACTGTTGCTAGCGCAATCGGTCTGTAATTCGTAACATTCGCTTTATCTCCTTTTTTGTATAGTGGCTTTATGACAACTGGTTTTAGCTTATCAGGATATACACCCGAAGTTATACAGAGATTAAATGTGGCTCAGTGGATATTATGTATGATACTTGCTTTACAGCTTTAGTACAGACGTCATCGTAGCCAACACTTCTAGGTGTAATCGATATGATACAGAGAAAGAATATAATGGAAAAATAAACCATCTTCGTCTGTAGCCCACGACAGGATTCGAACCTGCGACCTTTCTATTAACGCTAGACTGCTCTACCAACTGAGCTACGAGGACAGTGACGTAAGCTGTGTATTTTTGCATTACATTCCCGCTAAGACTAGCGCCCTCTGTATCGTGTTATAGACTTGTTTCACAGCCTTGGCACACCTCTAATGGGCGAGCTATACGCTCAATCCATTCTCTTCGAACCACATCAGGTAGTTTCGGACAAGCGAGAGAGATGGCGCTGGTGACGGTGGTGGTGGTGGTGGACTTCTAGGTGTATTTTTTAAGGAAATAATAATACGAGTATTATAAATATCATGCGGAATGGTAGGCCTTATGTACATTGACTGACTATAATAAGCGATGTGATTGCTGGTAGAATGAACATTGGAGGTTTCAGTTTTGATTTGGTCAATGAAAAAGTTATTAAAAGCATTGGCTATATCAATCGGATCAGTAATAGTCGCATCAACTGTACTCAACCTCAGTATGGGTTCCTTTGGAAGAAATTGTCTTGTTTTTTTTATGACTCGCTAGGTAGCCTTTGATTTATTGGATGCCTATTTAATAAAATGGTCATTTTGCGAACGTTGCGTGAGGTTTATTCTTTTTTTAAACTTTGCATTATATATTTTCAATGTAGTGTTATTGGCTGTGTTTGAGCAGAGGCGATATTTCCATAGTAGTCTTCTATTTTTTTTACTACATAGTTTGATTCCCCGAGAGATCTATTTAGGTTTCTTGGAGGATTTGAGCTTTGTAGTCTTAAACGGGAAACAGAGGTTATAAAAACAGATAAAAATATCAAGAAATGATTCTAAAGCTATATTTGGGTCACTGCATTTGAATATCTCTGAGAAAGAAAGCTTACTTAGGGATTTTTTTAAATAATATTGAATTTTTGGAGCTAATGTCACGCCGCTTTTCGAGCCAGTGATTAACAAAGCAGGTTTTCTTTACAGGACACTTTAATATCTGGGCCGTATGATCCGATAAACCCAATTTCAATAACTTCTCCCATTGACCCTTTGATATTGTGTGCAAAATTGTCGATACATGTATTGCTGACTAACCTAGTCGCTACCTTAATTGCTAGTCGTAGATTATGGTTTAAAAGTATACATTCAAACTCTATGGTGTTGTTATTTTTCTGTACCCCTTTTCAAGCCAAGGTATGTATAGTACTTTTCTCAAACATGCAATAAAATAAATAAATAACGAACCAAAAAGCAAATATTGCTTAAAGTTTTTTTCATCGCTGAACGCCGTGATGCTGTGCCACGAATGAATATGGAATGGAAATTAATTCCAAATTATATTTATATTAAATATAATAAATAATTATAAAAAATTGAAGCCTCTAATTTTGTATGGAATGCCATTACGGATGTCTCGTCTCGCTGCGCCCGAAACGTGACACTTCGCAGCCCATTATAAAGAACACGACGTCAATATTTCATTGCATCTTTGAGAAAAAAATATTTTTCGCAGGAAAGCCACGCAAGTGCTGCCTAGAGTGCCTAGTAACAGGAAAAGTCAGAATGTTAATAAAATAAGTGATAAGCTGGTGTGCCTTACATACTTATACCTACTTAAATATTATTAACTATTTAAAAATCAATTATGTCAAATTATAAGTCTTACAATTAACTAATAGTATATAGATTTTACAACGAAACCCACAGATGAAACAATACCCACTGAGGAGACAATACCCACTGGGGAGACAAAACCCACGGGAGACATATATCCCACCGGAGCAACAAAACCTACTGGTGAAACTGAACCCACGGTCGTAACTGCTGGCACGAATAAAAGATGCGGTTGTAAGTACCCACTAATACAACACAACAACAACAACTAATGTATTGTACAGTCAGCAGCGTGCAGCGTGCGCGTGGGTAATGGTAGATACCTACACACACACACACTCGAAATCAAAAATATGAACATAATACGCCTTAACGATTGAACACTTGTATGGACTACTTACTTAGGTTTTCCTTGGTGATAAATTACATTACGGAGATAACATGTTCATAATAGATCATGTTTATGTGTCTATGGTTCCAGTGAAGCCATTTCATCAATCATAAAATCCATATTACTCTAGCACTAATTGATAAAAAAAAGACATTCAGATTTATGTTTCTTTTGTTTTGTGAAAGCACCGCCACGTAGCATCACAGATCATAAAAAACGCGTACCTTCATGTTTCTAATTCAAATCTTCCCTTCAAAGGTAAACCACAAATATGTGGGAAAAATGAGGAATACTACAATTGCTCCGGTGGATGTATACCTCGGAGATGCTCCGAAATTGGCTTCCCGCTGAACTGCGACAAAAAGTGTACGCCGGGGTGCGTTTGTAAGAGCAGCTACGTGCGAGCAGATAATGGCATTTGCATTCCAATACCGGATTGTCCATGTGAGTTACATTAACAACAATACATAGAACCTTGTCCACACAACCTCGTAACGATTAATACATTAACTTTCCATTTTATTCACGATTTAGCGTAAACACGCTTAAAATCGTAAGTGTATCGCTTAAGAGAAGCTTTGAAACTTAATTTGCTTACATTTATAAATGACTCAAGTCAGTTCAGATCTGAACTACTCAAAGTAAAATAAAATAAAAACCGGCCAAGTGCGAGTCGGACTCGCGCACGAAGGGTTCCGTACCATTATCTATAAAAACAGTAAAAAAAAAAGTTTGTTGTATAGTATGCCCCCTTAAATATTTATTTTATTTTGTTTTTTGTATTTGTTGATATAGCGGCAACAGAAATACATAATTTATGAAAATTTCAACTGTCTAGCTATCGCGGTTCTCGAGATACAGCCTGGCGACAGACAAAACGGCAAGAAAAACACGTTTTGTTGTATGGGAGCCCCCTTAAATATTTATTTTATCTTGTTTTTAACATTTGTTGATAAACCGGCAACAGAAATACATAATTTGTCAAAATTTCAACTGTCTAGCTATCGCGGTTCTTGAGATACAGCCTGAAAAATAAAAACATTTGTTGTATGGGAGCCCCCCTTAAATATTTATTTTATTTTCTTTTTAGTACTTGCTGTTATAGCGGCAACAGAAATACATAATCTGTGAAAATTTCAACTGTCTAGCTATCGCGGTTCTTGAGATACAGCCTGGCGACAGACAAAACGGCAAAAAAACACGTTTGTTGTATGGGAGCCCCCCTAAAATATTTATTTTATTTTGTTTTTAGTATTTGTTGTTAAAGCGGAAACAGAAATACATCATCTGTAAAAATTTCAACTGTCTAGCTATCGCGGTTCTTGAGATACAGCCTGGTGACAGACACACGGACGGCCTATAGTAGGCATAACTAGTTAACGACTAATAGTGATAGTTTAAGTAAGTAAATTCAGTATATTTACTACTGCCATGATTTTTTTCATATACCCAGTGGTAACCATTTAGCCGACAGAGGGCCGGATACATTACTCTAATAAAACATAGGTAGACAAGAAGAACTGCTCCAATTGAGGTATGGCCATGCTTTGCATCAACATTTAAAAGGCATGAATTGAGTACTCTTGTTACAGCATGTGGTGGCGATAAAAACGCCCAACAAGGATGCGGCAGTAACTGTGGCCGTACTTGTTCTGACTACAAAAAGCCGCCAACACGATGCCCTATTGGCTGCATATTCAATGGTTGTACCTGCAGGAAAGGCTTCGTCTACGACAATAATGTAAAAGCTTGCGTGAAACCAGAAGACTGCAGTGAGTATTCATTCTTTACAAAATAAACTTTGTGAGGAAAAAAATAAAAGAAACTTAAGAAAGCATTTATGAACGTATGGTATTTGTTACTTATTTCTCTTACGTTACTTCGATATATAAATGATTGAATCTCGAGTTTGTTTCGGCGCTTTTTATCGACAAAAGTGTCCTTTTTGGATAAACCTACTTGAGGATTCAGATGTGTACAAGAGCTTAAGTGGATGTCACACTGCGACGCATCTCCGGACGGAGGTGCGTTTCTCGTTGTATGCAAGTACCTCAGTTTGTATATAAATTCCGTGTGGTACGACACCACACTGCAACGCACCTCCGTCTGGCGAAATTTGTATGCAGCTCCGCACCTCCGTCCGTTGATGCGTCGCAGTGTGATGACCGCCTTACTTGCAGAATAAAGCTCAGAGTTCAATGAGATCATTAATCGACCTACCATAATCAGCTTCAACGTTGGAATTTATAATGTCTATGATAAGTCCGTTGTACCTTCAGTGTTGCAATATACATCATTATTTTAGCACCTATCTGCCAAGCTAACGAAGAATATTCTTCTTGCACTAACGGTGGCTGCGATGCCAGGAACTGCAGTCAAGTCGGCAAACCAGTGCCCTGCGTAAAGTTAGATCCTAGATTTTGCATCAAGGGATGTGTCTGCGTGAAAGGCTATTTGAGGGCCTCAAACGGAACTTGTGTACCAAAGGACCAATGCCCACGTAAGTAATTAAGCTGTCTTGTAAATTAATCATGTTTTAATTTACCCTTGCATAACTTAACCCATTTTTAAAACATTTCGTCTTTAAAAACCATCATGCAATCCTTTCCAGATTTCATCTATTTCGATACTGAGCGTAAAATTATACTTTTTTTAAGTTATTTTTTTATTAGCTGTTTTTTAATTTTTTTTTTCTGTAAGTATTTTTTGACAATACTGCCATATCTACGTCTAATAAAGTTGGCTACATCAGTTTCAAGTACTTCGCTAAAAACATTTTATCGACTTTTACCCAACGTGGACTATCATCATGGTCACACACACTCCCACTCACCTTAATCATTTCATAATACATGATAAGTTTTCTTGCATTAAGATGTTTATAAATATTGTTATACAACGTTAATAAACCGTATCAAGTGAATTTAGTTTAAATAGCCGTATCTACTTAGCATAGTTTATTCAGGCATCATAGCGTTATGTTGTTATCAACGGAATTATCCAGCGTATCATTAAATTTGTAGATAGGAATTGTAAAAACTACATATTTGCCAATGAAAGTATTTGATTGGTTCTTCTATAGCTAAATGTCACAAACCCAATGAGGTGTACGACGTGTGTCCTGCCCCCTGCCCGCCCAAGCGGTGCAACGTCAACGAAGCTGTCATCAAATGCGCAGCACCGCCCAAACCAGGCGATCCCGACTGCGAGCCGGGATGCCGTTGCGCCGACACCTACTACCGAAATGCTACAGGCACGTGTGTGCCGAAAAAGAAGTGCGAAAAACGTATGGTTAAATTTCGTAATATTATTAAACTTTTTTTTTCTCAGTGTTTTATCCTGTAATTGTGTGGAACTATATTTTTTTCTTTTTAAAATAATTCACCAACGACATCATCATCAATATTCGCTTGTTCTTATCCTATTTACTTGGGAGTCAGCGCAGCATGTCTATTTTTTACCTCTCTATCTTCCGTTACCTCGTAATTCACATCTTCCTAATATTGGCTCACATACACTTTTTCGGTCGATTGTTTCTAATAATACCGCTTTGTCATCGTGACCATCACTCTTCATTAATAATTTGTTCCTTCATAATTTTTGGTTTACATTATTTGTAGGTACTATTACCATCGTTATTCATTCATGATTCTCACTGTGTGGTTTTGTATGTATTTTGAAAAAAGTTATTTTATAGAGGTATTGGAACTCATAACATTAAATAGTTATATTAAATGGAGTGTATATTGGAACGCTATGGTGATTAAATTTCTTCATTGTGAGATGCACTAACTTTTGAGGGTATGCCCGGGCGAGCGCTGATATCTCACTCTGTGTATATAGCGAATTAATCATGGATTTGTTTCCACGCATGATCCCTTGCAGACGTTATAGTAAAACTAAGTATATAAATTTTAAAAAATCGGTCCTGGCGCGTCGCCAGCCGCTGCCATGCCACGCTCTCTTCGCTCGCTCGGCTCGCGCGCTCGAGCTCCAGTTCTTCCTAACACTCCTTCCCTCGCTCTGCTCGTCGTCTACCAACACCGACTTGCCTTAGAGTATATTAGGAAGGTAATCTGAACCAGAGGTAGAGGTGGGTAGGCTTAGAGCTCTATGTATTCGTCCAAAGTGTCAAAAATATGTTTACGTCCAAAGTATCCAATAATATTGTGTATGCGTTCGATTAACACCATTAATATTATGTATATACTGGCCTTAATTTTGGCATTCATGATGTAAATTATACACTTATTCTTTATTAATACAAACATTCACAAAAATTACTAGACAGGTACTAGTATAAAAATAAATATGATATTAAACTATGTTGATAAAAATCGTTCTGATAAAGTACCTAACTACTACCTAGTTAGACACGTTAGTTGAATGACATTAGGAATATTGATAATTCGGAGTTACGATAGTTATTAACCACAAATATTTATGACTAGTGATCATTATAGAAACATAGAGAGCAACAATTTATTTACAAACAAACCAAAAACACTTCTTTTACCTATAACTTGTAATGTTTATACATATAATAAAATAACCACTTGTAGTTACTATGTAATTGGTACTTTGTGCGTAATCGAATTTGCTTTGTGTTAGAATTAAGAATTAGTTTTTAAGGACCAACTGTGCAATACACTGTCATGGTCCATGATATACTATTACTTATTTGTCAAACAATGTACCGCTGTAAGTAATAAATTAATTAGTATTATTAAGTCTATATGAAAAAAATCGGGAATCTTATAAAGGAATTTGCAATTTTATATGACCCGGTTTCCAATTCATATCGTATCTTATGCAGTCCAACAACAATCCACACTTTACTTCGCCCTTGGCGATTACCTCTTTACCATTTTCGACTTATTAATCAAAACCACAAAATAAATCTTAAAAACGTGTTCTTACTTTTAAAACCGCAGCTTTAACTTGCTGCCGGCCAAACGAGGTCTACGACGCCTGCCCCTCAATATGCCCTGCTCGGGAATGTGGAGTGAACCCAGCTCTAATGCGGTGCATGCGCCCGCCAGAGTACGGAGACCCGACCTGCAGACCGAGCTGCATCTGCATCGACGGTTATGTGCGGAACGCTGCCAAAGAATGCATTCCCGTGGACGAATGCCGTAAGATTTGCAAATTGATCATGACATTAAACTTGATAATGTTCAACTAAAACATCTCAGGCAACGATAGTTTCCTGTACAAATTTTCACCACTTGGCAAGAGGCCGGATGGAGCAAGAGGTCTAGGTGTCTAAATCCAGCAATCAAGTTTAAACATCATCAATTTAATAGGTGGATTTTTAAAGCCTCTGTTAAAAAGACCTCGCAACAGAGCTGGACTTTTTTGACATGATGCATTTTGGAAACCCTCATTGACTTTATTAGTTTCGAACCATGTTAAAAAATTGTCATTATTTTAGCACTAAGCTGCCCAGCCAACGAAGAGTACTCTCCTTGCACTAACGGTGGCTGCGACGCCAAGAACTGCAGTCAGGTGGGCAAACCGGTGCCTTGTGTGAAACTAGACCCTAAGTCATGCATCAAGGGCTGCGTTTGCATTAAAGGCTGGTTGAGAGACTCAAACGGAACTTGCGTACCAAAGGATCAATGCACATGTAAGTATACTCGTAAGTGAAAAACTTAAGTAGCTAGGCCTTTCTTGCATATAAGTAGTTGTGGACTGTAAGAAAAGGCATCTGAATCTGTTCCAAATTTTATACGCGTCATGTCTATTTGAATAGTTAACAATTTTATTACAAATTTATTTATTTTTTATTATTAATTTAGAGGTGTCTTTTTTAAGTGTTCTAACTATAGCGCTCGTATCAGAGAACATTAACCATCCTTTTCTGTCTTACATATATAATTATATATTTTGCCTTCTCCGTAACAATCTGTGCTTACTAGCTATGTCATTACCTGGGTACCTGTTTTTTTTTTACTTTGTTATCTGGCGTTAATTACCTTTGTCAGGACTTTAAAAATACTTAAAATACGAGAAGTATGTTGATTTTAGACAATTTTTTAGTATTATATATCTTATTTGGGGCATTTTTGTGGGCGGGGCACATAGCACGTAAAACCGATGGCCGTTGGGGCGGAAAGGTTCTTGAATGGCAACCTAGTACCGCGCGGCGTGGGTAAGGCCCCCCGCAAGGTGGACTGATGACACGGTAAAGGTTTCTGGAGTCCGCTGGATGCGGGTGGCGCAGGACCGGTCACTTTGGCACTCTTTGAGGGAGGCCTATGTCCAGCAGTGGACGTCATTCGGCTGATATGATGAATAAAGATTTTTTTTACACCCTTTATCAATAATATCTCATCATTTGATTGTTATTATTACATTTACTTAGGGTCGGCGCAGCATGATTATGTCTTTCATATAAAATTATCGCTCGTCACCTCGTCGCTAGCATCTTTCTAATTTTAAATTGTCACTCATGCATTGGCCTCGCCTTTTCATTTTTCTTGTAACTCTCCACATTCAAACCTGATATCCATATTGTCACATCGCTTTTATCCCTCTGCATATAATGTGTTGGTATTTTAGAAAACGCAAAATAAGTTCAAAGCGTGTTTACTTTCCAATATGCAGCTTTAACGTGTGACCTGCCAAACGAAGTCTACGATGCCTGTCCCGCAATATGCCCTCCTAAAGAGTGTGGCGTTAACCCAGCTCTGATCCTGTGCGCGCCCAACCCACAATACGGTGACCCGACCTGCCGACCGAGCTGCGTCTGCCGCGATGGTTATGTGCGGGACCATGCCAAGAAATGCATTCCCAAGGATAAATGCCGTAAGATATGCATCTTAGGAAATTGACTTAATTCATTTGGCACAATAGAAATCGTATACTTATCTAGAAAAGCCATCGTAGCCGATCGGTAAGCAACGCGACTTTAAATTTAGAAGTCGTGGGTACAAACTCCGACTCGTACATACTACTGGGTTTTACAAAAGAACTTATTTACGAGATATCATTTGATTTCTAACTGTAGCGTTTCGGTGAGGGCAAACTTGAGAAAACCAGTCCTATCCTCAACAAGGTCTAGTTTTCTGTCTTGGTTGGAAGGTCAGAGAGCAGTCGCTTTCGTAAAACTACGCCTACGCCTAATCTTGGAATTAGGTGGCAAAGCGAACCCCGGTAGAATCTGGCCAACGCTAGATGGATGGTAAATAAAAACGTCCTATCATTATTTTAGCACCGATCTGCCCGGACAACGAAGAATACTCTACTTGTACCAATGGTGGCTGCGATGCCAGGAACTGCAGTCAGGTCGGCAAACCGGTTCCCTGTGTGAAACTAGACCCTAAGTCATGCATCCGAGGATGCGTCTGCGTCAAAGGCTGGTTGAGAGACTCATACGGAACTTGTGTACCAAAAGATCAATGTACGTGTAAGTATAGGTTAAAAACTTAACTAAAAGCAAGAAGGAGTACGGCACTACATCCAAGAGGGGCCCCTCCCTCTTGCATGTAGTGTAGTCTGTTCGAAAATAGGCATTTGTTTTGACTGTGCTCAGGATTTTAAATAATGTAATTTCTATTCGAACCAAGTCTTCTTAAGTATTTTAACTTTATTTTTCGTATCATGCAATATAACTACAAGTTTCTCCTGCAAATGACTTACCCGTATTTAGTCGATTTTTTCAAAACCATCGTAAATTTCCTTCTAAGTATAATAAATTTTACCCTTTGCAAAGTAGGCTAATTACTAGTTTTAGTCGTTGGTAGGTTAAGTCGGTGTTATTAAAACAATCGTTACTTCATGCTAGGAACCCAGACATTCCGTTTTATGTTTCCTTTGTTTTGTGAAAGCACCGCCACGTAAACGCAATGCAACAGTATATTGTGGTAACATCACAGCTCTAAAAAACCCGTACCTACTTATTTCTTATTCAAATATTATTTTAAAGGTTCACCAACATGTGGGGAAAATGAGGAATACTACAATTGTTCCGGTGGATGTATACCTCGGAAATGCTCCGAAATCGGCTTCCCGCTAAACTGCGAAAAAAAGTGCACACCGGGGTGCGTTTGTAAGGGCAGCTACGTGCGAGCAGATAATGGCAATTGCGTCCCAATACCGGATTGTCCATGTGAGTAACATTAATAACAATAGAACCTTGTCCAGGCAACATTGTGAGGATTAATCCGGATACGTTCCATTTTAATCTCGATTTAGTGAAAACACGCTTAAGATCTAAATGTGTATCGCTTAACAGAATCTTTGAGACTTAATTGGTTTACATTTCGAAGGTCCCTACTAAAAGAGTCGGATCTGCAAAACAGCTACTTTTTAGAAGAAGCTGTCAAAGTATTTGGAAAAAAAAATTGTATGGGGGAAATTGTTAATTAATAGAATATCGTTATCAAACTTCGAATGTTTGCTTATTAGTAGGTTGTTTATTACTAGCCGTTGAGCATACATGTACTTTATCAGCCATTTTTCCAAAAAAATACAAAAACCTATATTACTTTTTTAACCGGGATAGCTTAGGCATCATTTGTCGGAAGTGCCACATACTACATTTTTGTCTGGAAATTGTATACATAATTATGTCGGATGTACGACATCCGACAAAAAAGGTACTCCAAAAAATGTCGTAACTGGCAGAACTGACGTTGTTGCACGGAAACTCTTATGTAACAATTTAATACAGAGAAAATTTACTTGATAACTTAACAGGCTGTAAATTACATAAAATACATGACAAAAAACACGCTACACTTTTCCGTGTAAAATAGTACGATTAGAATGTGTTATATCCGACACTTTGCACTCATTGTGTGTCCCGTAAAAATGTCGGAACTGTCACAACCGACGTTTTTAAATGTCATCTGTTCTTAGATCCGACATTTTTATCTTGGTTTTTACGAAAAGTATTGAGAAAAACTAAAATCTGTGAATGTGGTTTTAAAATTTAGAGTTTTTTACGACCTAAAGCCGCTGAAAAGCAAAAATCTCAATTTTTGCAGATCCGACTCTTTTAATTGGGACCGTCGATTTATAAATGACTCAAGTCAGTTCAGATCTGAACTACTCCAAGTAAAATTAAAAAAAAACTGACCAAGTGCGTGCCGGACCACGCGCAGTGTAGGTTTCCGTTGTTGCCTGTTTGTATTTGACATTTGGAACATCGACACCCGCACGCCAACTAAACGTTACGGTTGCGTCACCCAAAATTGTACGAAACTTGGCCTGTTCAAGTACATTTTTTAAGATGGTAGTCGTTAACTAGGTATACTTACTAACATGTGATAGATTTTGAAGTAAATTCATTATATTGAACAACCATTTAGACGGCAGAGGGCCGGACTCTAATAAAAATAAGGAATATAAAAAAAACTGCTCCATTTGAGGCATGGCCATACTTTAAATCAAGAATAAGGCATGAATTGAGTCCTCTTGTTACAGCATGTGGTGGCGATAAAAACGCCCAACAAGGATGCGGCAGTAACTGTGGCCGTACTTGTTCTGACTACAAAAAGCCGCCAACACGATGCCCTATTGGCTGCATATTCAATGGTTGTACCTGCAGGAAAGGCTTCGTCTACGACAATAATGTAAAAGCTTGCGTGAAACCAGAAGACTGCAGTGAGTATTCATTCTTTACAAAATAAACTTTGTGAAGAAAAGAATATGATACTTAAGAAAGTATTTATAAACGTATGTTATTTAAATACTTCTCTTACGTTACTTCGATGTAGTAGTTTATTGCGGTGCTTTTTATCGACAAAAGTGTCCTTTTTGGATGTACTTGAGCATGCAGTTGGGTACAAGAGCTGTCTCTTGGCCTACTTGCAGGATAAAGCTCAGAGTTCAATGAGATCATTAATCGCTCTATGATCAGCTTCAATGATGGAATTTATGTCTATGATAAGTCTGTTCTACCTACAGTGTTGCAATATACATCATTATTTTAGCACCCATCTGCCAAGCTAACGAAGAATATTCTTCTTGCACCAACGGTGGCTGCGATGCCAGGAACTGCAGTCAAGTCGGCAAACCAGTGCCCTGCGTAAAGTTAGATCCTAGATTTTGCATCAAGGGATGTGTCTGCGTGAAAGGCTATTTGAGGGCCTCAAACGGAACTTGTGTACCAAAGGACCAATGCCCACGTAAGTAATTAAGCTGTCTTGTAAATTAATCATGTTTTAATTTACCCTTGCATAACTTAACCCATTTTTAAAACATTTCGTCTTTAAAGACCATCATGCAATCCTTTCCAGATTTCATCTATTTCGATACTGAGCGTAAAATTATACTTTTTTTAAGTTAATTTTTTATTAGCTGTTCTTTAATTTTTTTTCTGTAAGTATTTTTTGACAATACTGCCATATCTACGTCTAATAAAGTTTGCTACATCAGTTTCAAGTACTTCGCTAAAAACATTTTATCGACTTTTACCCAACGTGGACTATCATCATGGTCACACACACTCCCACTCACCTTAATCATTTCATAATACATGATAAGTTTTCTTGCATTAAGATGTTTATTAATATTGTTATACAACGTTAGTAAACCGTATCGAGTGAATTTAGTTTAAATAGCCGTATCTACTTAGCATTGTTTATTCAGGCATCATAGCGTTATGTTGTTATCAACGAAATTATCCAGCGTATCATTAAATTTGTAGTTTGGAATTGTAAAAACTACATATTTGCCAATGAAAGTATTTGATTGGTTCTTCTATAGCTAAATGTCACAAACCCAATGAGGTGTACGACGTGTGTCCTGCCCCCTGCCCGCCCAAGCGGTGCAACGTCAACGAAGCTGTCATCAAATGCGCAGCACCGCCCAAACCAGGCGATCCCGACTGCGAGCCGGGATGCCGTTGCGCCGACACCTACTACCGAAATGCTACAGGCACGTGTGTGCCGAAAAAGAAGTGCGAAAAACGTATGGTTAAATTTCGTAATATTATTAAACTTTTTTTTTCTCAATGTTGTATCCTGTAATTGTGTGGAACTATTTTTTTTTTTAATAATTCACCAACGACATCATCATCAATATTCGCTTGTTCTTATCCTATTTACTTGGGGGTCAGCGCAGCATGTCTATTTTTTACCTCTCTAACCGTTTTCCGTTACTTCGTAATTCACATCTTCCCAATATTGGCTCACATACACTTTTTCGGTCGATGTTTTCTAATAATACCGCTTTGTCTTAGTGACCATCACTCTTCATAAATAATTTGTTCGTTCATAATTTTTGTTTTACATTATTTGTAGGTACTATTACCATCGTTATTCATTCATGATTCTCACTTTGTGGTTTTGTATGTATTTTGAAAAAAGTTATTTTATAGAGGTATTGGAACTCATAACTAGTGTTCGGAGTTTCGGTGGCAAATTTCACACAGTGGATAATGGAGTCGTTTTTGTGATTAACTTTTTAAGATTTGAATAAATAAATTATTCATTTACCTGAAGTACCTAGTATGACATTAATTGGCGGCAGGTACAAACATTATACTGTCCCGACTGTTTTGGTGACATGTTGTACGTATATAATAAGTAAAAATAAATAAATTTATTCAACAATGTTTACCTACATACTTGTGTTATTAGTAGTGTTCGGTACCGGCTTTTTACCGCGGGTATCACTCGGTTGATAATTTGGGTAGAAAAAGACACGTCACTTTTTGACGTTTGACGTCTGCCATTTAGTTAGTATAACCTAGAATTTGACCTTGTTGGTGGGAACCACCCATGCTTTTTTTTGTATTTGATTTTTGGGAAAGCATTCGGGACATTTGATTTATGTTAATTGGAATCAGTTCATAATTGAGGCCAGGCGCTCCTATCGAGGAGTTTTGTTGTTGCCTGCCAGTGTTTTGGAGACTGAAGTGATAAATTTAGTGTCGGTAGTTTGGATTCGGGTGCGCTTACGTGATGAGCTATCATCCAGGAGCCAGGAAGTGTTCACCAGGACACGCGACGGCCTCGACACCCACACACACCATACTCATACATTCAAATACACATATCGAAGCCGCCCTGTCTAGACGCCGGCCGAGAGACAACGGCGGATAAAGCCTCCATCAAGGTATAAGCACGTTTTGTTTTGTATCGGACCGATACCTGGCGCATCTTCGGTATGCCACGCTTCTTGGAAGCTATAGCTTAGCGGGGTTATACCGGTCGTTCTAGTCCAGGCCTCTACTCGAGTCAGAAAATGTTCGCTACTAGCCCTGGCTTCAACCGAGTAGAGTCTTGCAAGCCCGGACTAGTAGCGAACATTTTGGTAGCAAGGGCGTGGTTCTTTGAAACGCCTCTGGCCTTGTCAATAGACTTTGACTGGTTCACAGTATTATTTTGATATTTGTGGAAAAAACGTTGTTGAGGTTAACCCTTGATGGAAGATAGTTGTATTGAAAATAGCAAAATATTACTGAATTGGTTTGTAGTGATATAATAGCATACATTGCTAATTGTTTTGATAGTTGATTTGATATTATTTGGTGAATTTCTTGGTCACTGAACATAGCAATAGCAATAGCAATCTCAAATTCAATTCTTAGGTATATACTAAACACATAGGAAATTGATATTGCTTGTTTATATAATAATTTGAACTATATCTCAGGATTGCTCGGTGTGAATATATGGGTATTGATTTGAGACCCATTGGATATATATCAGTATTGATTGGGATTATAATTATTTGAAGTTTGCCCCTGGTTGTTTGACATTGTTTGTTTGGCTTAGTTTAGCAGTTATAAATTAGAGTTCACTCAGAGAATAAGTAATATTCTGAGGGGTTCCTTGGCAAGCCATATAAGTTGGTAATTAAATATAATTTGCATTGACTAAAATTATTTGGATTAATTGTTTTGTGCGTTGGGAACATACAGGTTTGGAATATTTTGGGGTTCCCTGAGAAGTGAATATTGTCCAGAAGGGTTCTGTATTGACCAATGTGTTGCGATTTGAAAATAAATTATACTTGTTAAAATAAATTAATTCTCATTATAAATATTACTTGATTTAGGGTTCAACAAGTAACATTTTGCAGGGATCCTTGTGCCAAATAATTTTAGTTTATATTGTTTTTGTTTTGCATTATTGAACATTTTAATTAGAAGTCGATTGGACTTGCGTTTGTTTGTGAGTGTTTGTTGTTGCTGGCTACAGCCATGGCAAAGTGGACAGCCAAGATTAGGGCGGAGCTGAGATGGCTGTCCTCTGCGGTGCATTTGATAGGTAGACCCGACCGGACCGACGCTTTGCTGAAGCGATCGGCTGAGCTACCGGACCGAAGTGCGGTAGTTCAGAGTGCTTATGCAGCGCTTTTGGCGATGGACGAAAAGATTGATGATTCAGTGGAGGCAGACATCACACAATTTTATGACTTGCATGATGAGCTGGTTCAGGCTGCGCACAAGGTGCAGCGGGGTCCTTTGACGGCGGAGACGCGATCACCGCCACCCCTGGCTCTCCTAGGACGTTTGCCAACCCTGGATTTGCCCCATTTTGACGGGGACTTAAAATGTTGGACCGCCTACCACGACTTGTTTTCAAGTCTGGTGGACGCCAGGACGGACTTGGCACCGAGCCAAAAGTTGGCATATCTTTTCTCCACCTTGAATGGACAGGCACTGGAGTTAGTCTCACATCTTGCGGTCACCGACCAAAATTACACCACAGCCCAGGAGCTTTTGGAGAAACGATATGCCAACATTAGGCGTTTGGCAGACACCCATGTGGCACAAATTTTGGCGCTTCCTCACATTTATGGGGTTGCCACTCTACTCGAGTCAGGAACTCGTCGGGCCCAGCCCTGGCTTCAACCGAGTAGTCTTGCAAGCCCGGACTAGTAGCGAACAAGTAGTCCTGTGTTATCGTGGTATAAGTAGGTAATGCTCGCAAGATATTTTATAAGGAGTATTATGCAAAATTATTCATTTAATCGTTATTCGTTTAATCAAAAAAATAGTTAGGCGACTCCATTACCTCTGTGAAATTTGCCACCGAAACTCCGAACACTACTCATAACATTAAATAGTTATATTAAATGGAGTGTATATTGGAACGTTATGGTGATTAAATTTCTTCATTGTGAGATGCACTAACTTTTGAGGGTATGCCCGGGCGAGCGCTGATATCTCACTCTGTGTATATAGCGAATTAATCATGGATTTGTTTCCACGCATGATCCCTTGCGGACGTTATAGTAAAACTAAGTATATAAATTTTAAAAAATCGGTCCTGGCGCGTCGCCAGCCGCTGCCATGCCACGCTCTCTTCGCTCGCTCGGCTCGCGCGCTCGAGCTCCAGTTCTTCCTAACACTCCTTCCCTCGCTCTGCTCGTCGTCTACCAACACCGACTTGCCTTAGAGTATATTAGGAAGGTAATCTGAACCAGAGGTAGAGGTGGGTAGGCTTAGAGCTCTATGTATTCGTCCAAAGTGTCAAAAATATGTTTACGTCCAAAGTATCCAAAAATATTGTGTATGCGTTCGATTAACACCATTAATATAATACTGGCCTTAATTTTGGCATTCATGATGTAAATACACTTATTCTTTATTAATACAAACATTCACAAAAATTACTAGATAGGTACTAGTATAAAAATAAATATGATATTAAACTATGTTGATAAAAATCGTTCTGATAAAGTACCTAACTACTACCTAAGAGACACGTTAGTTGAATGACATTAGGAATATGGATAATTCGGAGTTACGATAGTTATTAACCACAAATATTTATGACTAGTGATCATTATAGAAAGAACATAGAGAGCAACAATTTATTTACAAACAAACCAAAAACACTTCTTTTACCTATAACTTGTAATGTTTATACATATAATAAAATAACCACTTGTAGTTACTATGTAATTGGTACTTTGTGCGTAATCGAATTTGCTTTGTGTTAGAATTAAGAATTAGTTTTTAAGGAGCAACTGTGCAATACACTGTCATGGTCCATGATATACTATTACTTATTTGTCAAACAATGTACCGCTGTAAGTAATAAATTAATTGTTATTATTAAGTCTATATGAAAAAAAATCGGGAATCTTATAATGGAATTTGCAATTTTATATGACCCGGTTTCCAATTCATATCGTATCTTATGCAGTCCAACAACAATCCACACTTTACTTCGCCCTTGGCGATTACCTCTTTACCATTTTCGACTTATTAATCAAAACCACAAAATAAATCTTAAAAACGTGTTCTTACTTTTAAAACCGCAGCTTTAACTTGCTGCCGGCCAAACGAGGTCTACGACGCCTGCCCCTCAATATGCCCTGCTCGGGAATGTGGAGTGAGCCCAGCTCTAATGCGGTGCATGCGCCCGCCAGAGTACGGAGACCCGACCTGCAGACCGAGCTGCATCTGCATCGACGGTTATGTGCGGAACGCTGCCAAAGAATGCATTCCCGTGGACGAATGCCGTAAGATTTGCAAATTGATCATGACATTAAACTTGATAATGTTCAACTAAAACATCTCAGGCAACGATAGTTTCCTGTACAAATTTTCACCACTTGGCAAGAGGCCGGATGGAGCAAGAGGTCAAGTTTAAACATCATCAATTTAATAGGTGGATTTTTAAAGCCTCTGTTAAAAAGACCTCGCAACAGAGCTGGACTTTTTTGACATGATGCATTTTGGAAACTCTCGTTGACTTTATTAGTTTCGAACCATGGTAAAAAATTGTCATTATTTTAGCACTAAGCTGCCCAGCCAACGAAGAGTACTCTCCTTGCACTAACGGTGGCTGCGACGCTAAGAACTGCAGTCAGGTGGGCAAACCGCCTTGTGTGAAACTAGACCCTAAGTCATGCATCAAGGGCTGCGTTTGCATTAAAGGCTGGTTGAGAGACTCAAACGGAACTTGCGTACCAAAGGATCAATGCACATGTAAGTATAAGTGAAAAACTTAAGTAGCTAGGCCTTTCTTGCATATAAGTAGTTGTGGACTGTAAGAAAAGGCATCTGAATCTGTTCCAAATTTTACACGCGTCATGTCTATTTGAATAGTTAACAATTTTATTACAAATTTATTTATTTTTTATTATTAATTTAGAGGTGTCTTTTTTAAGTGTTCTAACTATAGCGCTCGTATCAGAGAACATTAACCATCCTTTTCTGTCTTACATATATAATTATATATTTTGCCTTCTCCGTAACAATCTGTGCTTACTAGCTATGTCATTACCTAGGTACCTGTTTTTTTTTACTTTGTTATCTGGCGTTAATTACCTTTGTCAGGACTTTAAAAATACTTAAAATACGAGAAGTATGTTGATTTTAGACAAATCTTTAGTATTATTTACGCAGCTGGTGGTGGGTCCATATTTTGATTGCAAATCGTGTCACCTTTTCTTTACTGATGCATTTTTCACACAACAAAAACTTTCTCATCGATGAAACTGAAGATTTTTTTATTACTTTAACAGCTAAATGTGATAAGCCTAACGAGGTGTACGACGAGTGTCCTGCCCCCTGCCCGCCGAAGCGGTGCAACGTCAACGAAGCTGTCATCAAATGCGCAGCGCCGCCCAAACCAGGCGATCCCGACTGCAAGCCGGGATGCCGTTGCGCCGACACCTACTACCGAAATGCTACAGGCACGTGTGTGCTGAAAAAGAAGTGCGAAAAACGTACGGTTAAATTTCGTAATATTATTAAACTTTTTATTTGTTCTCAATGTTTTATCCTGTTTTTTTAATAATACTATTAGGTACATTTTTAACATAATTCAGCAACGACATTATCAACATTCGCTTGTCCTTATCGTATTTACTTGGGGGTCAGCGCATTATGCTTTTTTTTCCTTGCCTCTCCTATCGCCAGTCACCTCGACAGTAAAATCTTTCTAAATCATATCGTAGGTATCTTATGTAGTCCTTCCACCTTTGCCTTGGCCTTTCTAACTACCCTCAACATTCATACCTGATAACCCTTTTGCCACATGACTTTTATATACCCCGTAGGTTGGCGTCGACATTTCGAGTGAAGTCCAGTTCCGCGGCCATTTAGAGGGTAAGGCCAAATTAGCCTCAAAAAAGCTCGGTGTGCTCAACAGATCGAGACAGTATTTCACACCGGCCCACCGCCTGCAGCTTTATAAGACGCAGGTCCGCCCATACATGGAATATTGTTCTCATCTATGGGCAGGGGCACCCCAATACCAGCTTCTCCCTCTGGATCGCATCCAACGACGAGCAACTCGAATTGTCGACTACCAGCATATTTCGGATCGGCTTGACTCCTTGGCGCTGCGTAGAGATGTGGCCTCGCTCTGCATTTTCTATCGCATGTATAACGGGGAGTGCTGCGAGGAATTTTTCGGATTAATCCCTGCCGCTTCTTTTCGCCATCGTCCAACGCGACAACATAACCATCCTCAACACTTAGATGGTTGGCAGTCCTCAACTGTGCGCTTCTCAAGAAACTTCTTGCCTCGCACAGCTTAACTGTGGAATGGATTGTCGCCTGCGGTATTTCCGGACCGATACGACCTTCAAACCTTCAAGAAAAGAGCGTACTCCCATCTTAAAGGCCGGCAACGCACTCACAACTCGCAACTCCCCTGGTGTTGCAAGTGTCCATGGGCGGCGGTGATCGCTTACTATCAGGTGATCCGTCTGCTCGTTTGTCTCCTATACAATAAAAAATACATGTTTACCATCTTCGACATGTTGATCAGAAATTCAGAAACCGCTAAATATAAATCTTGAAAACGTGTTCTTTCTTTCAAAACTGCAGCTTTAACATGTAACCGGGCAAACGAAGTCTACGACGCCTGCCCCTCAATATGCCCTGGTCAGGAGTGTGGCGTCAACGCATCAAAAATCCGGTGCATGCGTCCACCAGAGTACGGAGACCCGACCTGCAAACCGAGCTGCGTCTGCATTGACGGTTATAAGCGCAACGCTGCGAAAGAATGCATTCCTTGGGACCAATGCCGTAAGATATGGATACTGAGCATATAATAAAACTTGAAAATGTCCAGCCAGTACCTTAATTATTTTGGAGCAATAGTTTTCGTTATTTTAGCAGCAATCTGCCCGGACATTTTATACACTAGTTTAAAAGTGTTTACAAATAAAATAATTAAATTTTGAAAGGAATATTCATAATTCTTAGAATTTTTAAGGACAAGTCTCTACACTGAGAAGTATGAAGATCTTTAGATATCGTATACTGTAATAAGTCCAATTATTATATAATATTGCAAAAAATATAGAGCGTCCGGGTACATTAATAATATATGAGTTTACATCATTGAAACAATACTTTAGTTTAATAACAACTTGTTTCTTAAACGATATGATTCAGAGAACAAATATAATGGATTAATAAACCATCGTCTGGAACCCGCGAACTTGCAACCTTTAGAGCCGTGTAATCTTTCATCTCGTTGTTATTCTACAGCTAGGTGTGATGGGCTGAACGAATACTGGGAGAAATGCATTCCAGGGTGTTCCAACCAATCTTGTGACGATATTGGCCAGATTTTCCATTGCCCCAACCAACCGGCAGGGCAATGTAAATCTGGATGCAGATGTATCCCTGGAACCTGGAGGAATGCGTCCAAAGTATGCGTTCCACAAGAAAAGTGCCGTAAGTAAATCATCATTATTTTCATTTTTGCCTGGGACATCGCTCAGATATCGGAGATAAATTAAGGTATGTCTCCTTTACTAAGTTTATAATATTCTCGGTTAACAGAAACTTACCTAAATTACCATGCATGACTTGGTTCGAATCCCGGCTCGTACCAATGAGTTTGAAGGAAAACGTCGTGAGGACATCGGTCAAATCCCAATTAGGTCTAGTTCTCCCTCTGAGTAGGACGATCAGATGGCAGTCGCTTTCTTAAATCTAGTGCCTACACCATACTTTGGGATTAGGTGCCAAAACGGACTCCGGGCTCTTTTGGGCACTACTTAGACAAACGCTAGATGATGATGATGATGATTTCTAAATTATTTTAGCGTGTTTTGACGGAGGGAAGGACTAAATCTTCTTGCAGCTAGGAACACTCGCAGTTGCGAAGTGTCGTTGAAAGCTTGCGGTAAACTAAAACAAAAAAGAAAAGAATCTTATCAAAACGATGTTTGAAATATTTTTGGTAACGATTTAAACACTTGCAAAATGTTTAAATTTTTTAGTATATAGTGAAAAACAGACCAAAATTAGGCCCTCATCTGACGGATAGTGACGACATAAACAAACACGAATATATCATGCAAAGAAATAATACACACTTACGTTTTTTATATAAAGTCATATATGATTTCAAAGCAATAAGTCATCGTCACTCACACATATTTTACTTGAATTTACAGCCAAACCAGACTGTCCGTTTGGCGAGGTATGGAGCTGGTGTCCTACTGTCAAATGCGATGGGGACTACTGTCCCAAAACTAGAGACTCGCCCCAATCATGCCCGGGTGGGATAGTATGTGACAAACCCAGATGCGTTTGCGAAAGTAACAGAAAACGGGACTGGAAGACCGGAAAATGTATTCCGATACAAGACTGTCGTGAGTATTTCTTTTGCTATAATGTTATATTACAGACAGTTTAGAGGAAATTTTGTTTTCGGTGAATTTGAGTAATAGACTTAAGTAAGGACCGTGTCTGCTGATAATGATGGATGAAATACAGAAAAAATAAACCAATTCCAAAATGATAAATTAACACTCATTTAGGGAATGCAAATCGGTAATAACCTATAATTCGACATAATTTCATAATCAGGTTTTATAATTTTGAAAAATTGGTTACAGTCTTTTTCACTACATTCTTAAAGTAACTTTTCCTTACTTAAATCATTAAAATTAATAACGTTGCTTACATTATTTCTTTGATTTTTACAAATAAGTACAGTTTTAGTGTTGAATAACTGCTAACTGGATAACTGCTTTGAAGGCGAAAACAATTAAACAACTAATGTTTGTTAGTTGTGGTTTAACTCTAGAGGTGCCTATAAAGTGAAACTCAACTACGCTCCTTTAATTATTTTTATTTATAAACAAGAACGTCTATTTGAATTGCCGCATTTCGTCAGAATGCTTTAGTAGTAATTTTCTGGCGTTTAACCAATAATTTCTTGGTTTTTAACATGTAATAACTGAAACTTTTTGATTATATTTTCACAATGACCAAAATCATAACCGGTTAGGAAATATGACCGGTTATTGCATTCCCTGACTCATGTCTTACACAAAATATCTCACAAAAGTTTAAATTCGATCAAAGAGAATCTTAGAGCAAAATAGTGATCATTAATGTAGCTTATCATAGTTTTAATCAGTTCAAATGTTGCTAATGTATTGAAAAACAACGTTATAGCTAGCTTGTTAATTTATCCAGAACTAACAGAATCCAGAAAAATCTCAACTATGTAGTAATTTGAAAGAAAATATAAGACGACTTAAAATATTTTTTAATATTTTTCAGCAAAATTCAAGTGCAAATGCAACGAAGAGTACCAAGTTTGTCCATCGCCTTGCCCGGGAGAGAATTGTTCGGTCTACATCAACGGACCACCACGCTGTCCACCGTATAAATATGTCTGCAGACCTCAATGTAGATGTATCAAACATTACTATAGAGACGCGGATGGAACTTGCATACCAGCTTGCCATTGTAAGTAACTTTAAAGACGATTTTCTATGTCGATAAAACTCCCAGCAGCTCGATTCCACTTACACCCCAGACTCGGTAGAAACCGCATCAATCAATCTCACTGAACCGCAAACTTTTAAAGCATTCCAGTGTTAAAACCGCCCTGAAGCTGATTTTTCGCAGGCTACTGTCCCACCTTGCATTCCGATCGCTTCATTGGGTTCGTCCTATGAAAGCAACAGTCAGCTCATTATTCAATGAGCATTTTATGTGGTGGTTACTGGTTACTTTTTTTGCAATAAATGGCACGCGCCGATAACATTGTTGTATTGTTTAATTTGATTGACATTGTTTTGGCGATAAGCAGACGAGATCAGTTGAAAAAGTTTAAGTTGCTACCTAGATGACGGAATTGCAGAAAATATACCAATTCTCGAAGTCACGGTGGTGTACATAATGTGAAATATGTGACACGTTTTCTTACAGGCCCTAAGGAAACTCCAATAACGACTACGGCGGAACCTCCTACGACCACTGAAATCAGCACCGTTGGTAGTGGCACCGGACTGACAGGCATCGTAGATGGTATCACAGTATTTACTGGAATATGCCTTTACGTAAGTGCCTCATCCTATCCTAGCATATCTTAGTTCTAGCTTCACCAAATAACACTTTCTTTTAATCAAAGAAAAATACATCAATTCCTGAAGATAATACCGAAATAGGTGACCCAATAACATATGCGGGGTTCTTTTGATTTGTCATGGACTCGAACATTAGATTTGACCCAATGTTCAAGGTATATTATGGTAATCGCATAACTTGAAATAGTTTTCTACAAAAAGATGTATCCAGTTTTCCACCGTAATAAATAAATGAAAGAAAAAAAAAGACCGGGTTGCACTCCGGGAGTGCCGGCAGGTGTGAAAACTCAATAACATTGTAACAGTTTTTCGATCAGGTCTCGTGACATCTTACGGTGTCACCCTAAAAATGAATTTGACGCAATAAACAATTATCAATTATTTAGGCGGACGGCCCGCGGGCGCGTTGGGTGCGACGGGCACAACGCGCCGCCGCGGCGCAACGGTGCCGGGGTCCGGCGCGCCGACGGGCGGCGGCAAACACAATACCAATTTGTTTTTGCCATTGCGAAATATTTTTCAAAGTTTTATCTCTTTAGGAATAACGTCTAAATTAGAACTATTGGAATTTGCGCAGCAGACGGCGGTGGCGATCAAAATATCAATTTGTTTTTGCCGTTCGTAGATATTTTTCTAAGCTTTAGGAATAACGCCCAAATTCGAACTATTCGAATTTTCTCAATAGCAAAACGGTGAAGGACTCGTTGGTATTATTAAAAATTTATTTGCAGAATAAGCTGTTGCAAAAAGTGTTTAACGGCTTTATACTCTTACGAATAGCGTTCAGTTTTGAATGAAGTTGAATCGGCTAGCTGAAAAAGTGACCTCCTTCACATCTGACGTCACAAAACTCGTATTTAGCAATTTTTCCCCATCCCAAAAAGTGCTCAGCGCCGCTAAAGTTTTCACTTCAAAAATACATCAGAATAACAAAGAAATTCTAAATTGTTGATATATAGCAATGTACATATTACGTAAACTTATTTGTATTCCAGAATCGCATGCAATCTGCACCTTCAGAGAACATTATAATGTCCGCAATGTCGGTGTTCACACCGATAGCCGAGCTTTGCTTGTATTCAGAAGGGGCCGCGTATGACCAGTGCATTAAAATACTAAACCTTAAGGACAAACAAGATGTAAGTAGAGTTATCCAGAACCAAACGAATTCAAATTACTCCAGCTGAGCTCCGTCAATCCGTCATCCAGTTTGTGGAAATGATGGAGCGAGTTTTTGAGTAGGCATAATTGGCATAAAGGATGTGGATGAGGATGTGTACTTGCACAAAGGATCCCTCTGCGTGGAAGGGATTGCAAATCCAGGTATGATAAGATACGACTAGTAACAGTGAGACGAAGACTCTATATAATATATATCCATTGATCCGGAAAAGGTTTGATGTTGGAAAAAAAGAACTTATGAAATCTTTTAAATAAAATCCCCATGAAACAGTAGTGTACTTACCTGACGGTCGCATCAAAAGATCAGCACCGCAGTGATCATAACCGCACTGCGATCGCGACATACAAATCTGCTAGTCTTGGTAAATATGTGTGCGAGCCCTTGTCGGTGCACACGCCAATCAATGTGTGCGTGTAGGGCATAAGGTTGGTAATATTGACAGTTAAACTTACATCCTACTGAAACCTAACTCGTGCGGCTAGATCTGATAGTTTAGGTTGAGGAAGTTCAGTCAGCATCATATAGTTAGTAGCAGCCAAAGTAGCCAAATATCGGAACACGTCTTTATTACTATAGGAATAAGGAAGTGTTACGATATATTTGGGTACTTTGGCTGCAACTAACTATGTGATGCTGACTGTTCCAGGTTGTGACATCTGCAAGCGTTGCATAATATGCGTAGGTTTTAAAAATGTACCTATTTACATATCTTACAAAGTGATAAACTTGTTTCTTCGTCTTTGTGTAACGATATGCATCCATAAAAACAACACAACATTTCCCCATTTTACCGAGAGACGTTACAAACGCGGCATGGCAGAGCGTTGCGCACCGCGCTGAACGACTCTAGATCCCAGAAGTGACACCCATCGGCAAAGTAACCGAAGGGGTGGTCCGTGTCCGTTATGTATGTATTAATACTTCTAGTGGCTCTGTGAGCTGTAAAAAGCGCGTGCCTGCATTTTTTTTCAAAAAATCTTTTTTTCTATATTCCGAAAAAGTGATTCGATATTTTTTTTTATATAATTCACGAACCTGCTCCCAAAATTTCACGAGAATCGGTTGATAAATGAGAAAACCCGTAGAGGAAAACAGCTGGACAGCGGGAAAAAGGGACAGACACCGGACATACGAACGATTTTCGGGCCAAACTAAAGCATAGTAGGTACTTCGTTCGCTTGGCTCGCTCGTTCTATTATACTGTTCTGTGCCTTAAAGTCAGCACCATACTGGCATGGAACGGTTTCGTGACACTGACTTCTAGGTGAATGTCCGGCGGTTTGAAACGCCCGGTTCTACAGTCAGTAGCACTTGAATGCGATATATTTGCTAGTCGATGGGCGAACATATTATGTCCTATTTGTCTGAGGAACTGCGAGACGATGGACGTTTAGTAGATTGTTTTTCGGTTTATACATGTTAAGAATTTGATATTGTGCAGTAATTTGGTTCCTTACCGTCAAACTGTCTAAATTTTGTATGATTAATGAATAAATAAAATCATCTAACGATCATTGCCGTAAAAATGTGACGAAACGCCAGAATCTTTTCAAATAACACTCAACTCTGGTATATTAGGTACGTTTTTAACAAAAAAATAATCTGATCATCACTTGTTTTGGCAATATTTGCTGAGATGATATAAACTAAAACAACACCACATATTCACCCACTCGGTTTCGTATATATTTTTAGGGTTCCGTAGTCAACAAGGAACCCTTATAGTTTCGCCATGTGTCTGTCTGACCGGCTTCGGCTTAGCTCAGTAACCATAACTCTTAGAAAACTGTAATTCAGCATGAGTATATAAATCAATTACGACAAACCGGTACAATAAAATCTTTAAAAAATATATTTTTAGGGTACCTCCCCTACACCTAAAGCGGGGATGTAATTTTTTTTCTCGTTAAACCCATAGTGTGGATATTTTTGGATAGCTCATTTAAAAATATTATGGGTTTCCTATAACCACTTTTGAAATCAGTAATTTGTTTGCGAGATATTGGGCTTTAAAGCCCTAATTTTTGTTCGAGTCATGTGTCCCTGGGGATGTGAAAAAATTCGTGGTAGTAGTGCATATAATGAATTTAAAAGGAAATCTATCACGGACAAGTAGGCAGAAGTAGTTACCGAGTAATAGTCGACCAACTTAATGTGTACTTGGAAAGGCCAATTTTCGTACAAATTCGGCCGATGCAACCGCACCGCACGTCGATGTAACTAAGACAGACAGGCAACTACGGAAGCCTGCACTGCGCGTGGCCCGACGGTTTTTTATTCATGTTCTGCTACTTTCACACGTAAATATTTATTGTATGTTAAGGTTATTATTTTCTAATAAAAAATACGTCTTATTTCAGATTCGGGATACATTTCCAAAATTTACTGCAACCTATGAAGGCCAAACCAGCGTTAACTTTTCCACTGCCGCCAAAATATATTCAGATAAAGAACACAAAATAAGCAACGGTTTCAACGAAGACGCTGGTAAAGTTTTCAAAGCGGGAACCGAAGAGCTTGATTTTAGCAAGAATAAAGAAGCAGCTGCGATAATTAATGCCTGGGTATATAAAAAAAATATATGAAATAAAAAAAGTGGTCAGAAAAGGAGGCAGAGAAGTGACTTGGTTGATAAGACAAATAAATACTTGTCTTTCCATGGTCAAATTAGCGGCAAAGTCTATCTGAGCTATACTAGATATGAGATAATGTGAACAAAACCATGATATATAAATTACGTTGCGTTTACGTAAATTAATTTATTGCTTATATTTCAGGTAGAAAGCCAAACCAACAATCGTATTAAGGATTTAGTTACACCTGATATGTTGAGTGCCTTGACTCGTTTTGTACTAATAAACGCTATATATTTCAAGGTAACCTAAATACTCGTACTATAAAATAAGAAGTAAAATCTGTAGAGGTATCTTATGAATTTTTGCTCGTTTTAGGGTCTGTGGCTGTATGAGTTTAATAAAAATAATACGAAAGAAGAAGAATTCTATTTAAACGACGGTACGACTAAACAAACCAAGATGATGTATCAGGAGATTAAAGATCTTGACTATGCAGAGATCCCATCGCTCGACTGCCAGGTGAGACTGTAAATTATAAGCGATCGAGTTGAATAGAGTATTGTACTGTATGAGGAATATAATACATAATGTCCCCTCAGTATAAAATAATAATAATATTGATCTGTTTATTTTTTAACAGTTTTTTTGGTGAATGAAAAGATCGTTAGGAAATCGGTCTAATGCTAAACTAGGTTTAGTTCTCCCTCTGAGTTGACAGGTGGGATAACAGTCGCTTTCGTAAAACTGTTGCCTCTATTATATCCTGGGATTAAACTGTCCGGAATTCTCGGTATCCATTACAAGCGGGAAAAGGCTAGGCGCTACTAGCTATGATAATGGCTGTGACTCCTTTTAATGGTAGATTTACCCACCGTATCCAAAATCCAAATTGTAATTCAAGGAAATATGAAATATAATAATTATGGTTATCATTGTTTTTGGTCTTTCTTCCATATTATATTTATACTTGTGTTTATGCCACTTATATTTCTTGTTCTTGCAGGCCGTTCGAATGTTCTACAAAGGAAAAACCAGCTCCATGATTATTGTATTGCCAAACACTAAAAACGGCACAATGGATTTGGCCAAGAAGTTGCAAGATCCTGCTAACTGGAAAAAAATCACCGATAGCTTCTCCCCTGAAAAAGTAAAATTGTATATACCACAGTTTAAAATTACCACAACTACAGATTTGAAGGATTTATTGATAAAGGTAATGATCATTTGATATAAAAAAGTAAAACTTGACTTAAACTCTTTCAACTTTAATTTTAAATAAATATTAATTAACCGTGGTGGACCACCAGGTTAAAACTAATCCAGAATTGAAGTCTCTTGCTATTGCATTCGCCTCAAAATCCCGCTCAGAGCGGGGCGTCGAGCGTCCATATAAATTGCATTTGTTTTATATGGACGCTGCACGCCCCGCTCTGAGCGGGGCATCCACTCAGGCCTTGCACTAAGAAACACTAAACGAAGACCACAGGTGGTCATTTTGCCACAAATTTTAGATTGTGCCCTATGAAAGGGTTAAAATATAACCCTGAGGATGTATTTAATTTACTTTCAGGCGAACATGGTCGATTGGTTCAACTGTCAAAATTCTGGTATAAAGGGTGTTCTAGAGATACCAGATGACGTTTGTATAACTGACGCCATACAGAAAGCTTTTATCGAAGTTAACGAAGATGGAGCTGAGGCCGCTGCAGCAAATGGTAATCCCATTACTACTATTATTTCTTCATACGAGTACATCAATCTTATATCTCAACGTATTCTTTAGAATTATTCTTATTCGTCGTTCCCTCATGACTGAGCATCGTGCCCAATCATGATGCCCTTCCGTACTCAGCGGCCAAGAGCCAAGTGAGCTTGTTTATGCATGAAACTGCAAACCCTCTTGATGACATTTAATTAGAATTATGGGAATAAATAAATAAATAATAAATAAATAAATATTAGGGGGCAATCTTACACAAATCGACCTAGTCCCATAGTAAGCTCAATAAGGCTTGTGTTATGGGTACTAGACGACGATATATATAATATAATAATAAATAATAGAATAATTATAAATAATAATAAATAAAATAAAAAATAATATTTCATTATAGCCAAAATTATTGCTTCGTGGCGATGATATAGATTTAGATTTATTTTATTTCATAATAGATAGGTACGACATCATGATCATCCAAAATTATACAAAATATAAAATAATTCAAATGAAAATAAATATAAATAAAATAAATAAATAGAGCATTTATTCACGAAAAAACAGTCCTTTTTTTAAACACAACTTCCGCCAAACTGTAGAGCAGTTTGTTGGCAGAAATAAACTCCCTGTCTGTACATTACTGTTTTAAGCTAGCTTTTTATAATATCAAAAAGTATATAGTAAGTATTATACAAATTATAACATGTCAATATTAAATTAGGAAAAGATTATGGTGTTCCAAATAACAATTGTCAGATTATTGAATTATAGTAACACAAATCAAAAATATAAATAAGAATCACCTAATAAATTCATGGAAATGAAAGTGTAAATAATTTTAATAAAAAGGGTTTTTTAATAATAAGACTCTCAGTAGTCGTTTGAATGTCTTCTATCTTGATCTTTTTGCTAAAATTAAGTTTAGGTCAAGAATACTCTGAATGCATTTGAATAACGCCATGAAAGTAAATGAAGCCAAAATCCGTAAACTTGTTTACATTTGAAAATAATATACATGGGGTATAGAGATGGTTCCGAAAAATTGGGTCGATTAAAGCCAGATCTATACTCATCTGACGTGTCGGTCGTGTTGTGACGTGCGCGACAGAATTATATCGGTTTAAACACTTACGGCCGTATTCATAAACGTTCTACAAGCCTGTTTTAACTAAAATGCCGTTAAAATTCGTTTGTCCTTATCTGTCACTTTGACATTTGTGTTCGTAAGAAAGGGACAAAGTACATTTTATTTAGCAGAGGCATTTTAAGTTTTATGAATAAGGGGGTTAGTACGGTTAGATTAACACTGTTGCGGTCTGACGTGACGGCTCCTTTTGTGTGAAGCGTCAGAGCGCATAAGACAGCATAACGTCAGATAGGTATGAATCCGACTTACTTAATTCTTTTGATACTGTACGCGGAAAACGTTTCAATATTCACGCACCTTTATCACCTTGGCACCGGATCGGCACAACCACAGCTCGAGCCCAACTTTGACTCACCTGAATTTTTACCGGTTTTGTTTAGTTGTTAGCTGATTAATCGTTTTTTTATGTCTGTTAAAATGTTTTTGTTTTTATTGCAGCTGTCGTAGTAACTACAAGAGCATTGCCCTTTCCTCCTCCAGTTCTAAAAGAGTTCAAGGCAAACCGGGCGTTTTTATATTATTTGAGAGTCGGATCCATTGTAGCATTGTGTGGAGCCTTTAATGGTTAAATAAAAATATAGTGAGTTCCTTCCAATATACTTACTCTAGTTTGTTTGAAAGCAATTAGCATTTAGCTGTCACACATCAGAAGCCTTTTTAAAATTACATGGGAATGTAGGTGTATGATATTATGTATTTATAGTGTATGTATTAGAATTTATGAACCTAATCTGGCGGTGCGGTTATTTGCCTAAATTGAAAGCAGACTTACATATGAATTACTTAATATATTCCGAAACATCAGAGAGCAATATATAGAGTTAGTGTTCTAATGTTCTGTTGATACCTTCTTTTTTTTGTTATTGGGAGGAACATTCGTTATGGATATTTCCGCACCACGAGGATAGCGTGGAGGTTATGTCGGACTCGCACCGACTAAAAACCCCCGATGGTCTTCCTCAACGCATTTCGGACGGCTCTGGGATCTCCTACGGAACGCACCAGTGCCGCTCTAGCATCACGCCTCTGTGGGTCTTACCCCATATATTTTTTTAGACGATCGCAGGCTCCAACTGCGACCGTGCTCGGGCCCGAGGGGCCCATTTAATCGCCTTGTACGACAGGCAGGGAATATACCGTTGCCATATTCTACTGCCCGGGCTACAGGGCGCAGCGGCGACGTGCTATCGTCGCCGCTTCCTCCTTCGAGCAGGATCTGTACGCTCTCGCTCGCGCTCTATTGTCTTCTTACGGACCATGACACTCTCACAAAAGGTGACAACTGCATCCCAAGTCGAGCTCCTTCTTAACATTGCCTATTAGCGCGGGTGGGGAGAGATCTTGGCCCAAAAATAACTACCTAATCTGTGGTAAAATTTAGAAATAATTGCCGCTATTTAGAACGATTGCCACCAAGATGATCATTGATAATCTAAAAGAGTATAGTTTTTACGAATCAAATTATTCGACCGATTTCGATTTGACGACCGGTTAGTCTAGTGGGTAGTGACGCTGCCTACGAAGCTGAAGGTCCTGGGTTCGAATCCCGGTAAGGGCAAATATTTGTGTGATGAGCATGAATATTTGTTTCTGAGCCATGGATGTTTTCTATGTATTTAAGTATTTTTATCTATTAAATATATCGTCGTCTAGTACCCATAACACAAGCCTTATTGAGCTTACTATGGGACTTGGTCGATTTGTGTAAGATTGTCCCCTAATATTCATTTATTTATTATTTTATTTCACCAACTTGATGACGAAACTTGTCGAAATTACTAAGTTGCAAACTATGAATAGCAGCGATGGTTTATTCATCATAATATTCAAAATACTCGTATAAACTAAGAGCGTCTCGCTCTTATGTTTGACTAGCTTCCGCCCGCGACTTCGTCTGCGTGGACCCGGGATAAAAACAATCCTATATTTTAATCTAGGCTATAAACTATTTTCGTGCAAAATTTCATCCAAATCGGTTTAGCCGTTTAAGCGTGATTGAGTAACAAACATCCAAACATCTAAACTTTCGCATTTATAATATTAGTAGGATAACTCGTGAGTGAGGCCAGAAAGTTTAGCACTTAAATGTTTAGTAATGCGTCCGAAGACCAACACTTAACGAACTAACAAAGAATGTTAAGTAGTACTGTTTGTATCAGTAGCACATTTTTTTGTCTCAGTTCAATAAAAAAGTATATTTCACTTACAGTTTATATATTTTTTTAGTAGCGACGGGCCATGAATGCCTGTGGTCGCCGGTTCGAATCCGGCTCGGAGCATTACATTTTTCAATTTTTCCTTTAATTTAAAAAATATATAATTTCGTTATCAGCGTTACTGCTTAATACAAAAATTAATTTAGTATGGGGTGGCGCATCGTTACTGACGATTTCTCAACATAAATTTTGAGACGTTGGTGCCGATAAAGAAGCCTAAGTCTTCTGGTAGATGTCGCTACACGCCTCCCTAAGGCGTTTGTAGGAAGGAACTGATTGAGAGATTTGGTGGCTGAACCGGATTGTTCCGATAGCTCAGTTGGTTAGTAGCGACGGGCCATGAATGCTTGTGGTCGCCGGTTTAAATCCGGCTCGGAGCATTCAATTTTTCAATTTTTCCTTTAATAAAAAAAAAAAAAAAATTTCGTTAGCAGCGTTACTGCTTTATACAAAAAAATATTTAGTATGGGGTGGCGCATTGTTACTGACGATTTCTCAACATAATATGAGACATTGGTGCCGTTAAAGAAGCCTAAGTCTTCTGGTAGATGTCGCTACACGCCTCCCTAAGGCGTTTGTAGGAAGGAACTGGTTGAGAGATTTGGTGGCCGAACCGAATTGTTCCGATAGCTCAGTTGGTTAATAGCGACGAGCCATGAATGCCTGTGGTCGCCGGTTTGAATCCAGCTCGGAGCATTACATTTTTCAATTTTTCCTTTAATTTAAAAAAATATGTAAAAGTCATATCGAAAAGTTTGATTGTAATATGAAACAAATCTATACAATCTAGAGTTTTTACTGGCAACAGGCTCAAAAATCAAAACGTATACTGGTTTTTTTCTTTAAATAATCGATGGTTCCTTTTAACAAAAAACGTTGTGTGTGGGTTGGTTCCTTGTTACTTTACTAGTTAGTAATAATGCAATGGTGCATAATAACGATAATAATCGTATGTTTTAAATTCTTTATTTAACAGAAAGTAAAATGCAAATGTTAATTTATAAAATACTTTACACAAAAACAGTTCTACACCTTCTATCACGAAACTGTCATCAATTATGCCACTTTAATGAAGATATACATTGAAAAAGACATCTGCAGCCAACAGTACAATCAAACTTTTCGTTATAACTTTTATAGAGTTTTCGTTTACACGTTTTAGACAAAAATAGCTTAATCTCGAAACTGTCATCGTGTGGGTTGGTTCCTGTTTGCATAAGTACGTCCAATTACACACTTAGACATGTTTTACTACGCAAACCGGATCCAAAACACGGTGTCTCAAGTTTTATAAAGGAATGAAACTATATTAACATAGAACCATGCGACGTGGTGGCAATATGAACTTGTCCAATTTTTATTTTGCAAGCGGGAACCAACCCGCATGGTCTCATGATAAAGATACTTTAACGAGGAACCATGTTAGTTGGTCTGTCTGTTTAGAATAAATATAATAATAATATTTAGCAAATTGTCGGGTTACCATGTGAGATGGATCTTTTTGATTTTTTATAAAGTTATTAATACGTGCGTTGGTAACTTTGTGACCGTAATGTTTTTATAGGTAAAAGTCGTCATATCACTATGGTATTTACAGGGTCGACAGAAGGTGCATTTTAGAACTGTGTCCTATACTTAACTCAATTTTGGACAAAGTGTGGGTTGGTTCCTGTTTGCATAAGGACGTCTAATTGTCGTGCAAAATTCAAAGAGTATTAACTCGGTTGCGTGAAAGCATACCCGGGACACATAGATCAAATGGCAAACAAATTGGTACAATATTCGAAATGGCCTACTTTCCCAAATCAGTGAAAAAATCATTTAAGTAACAAGAAAAATCGATTAATCCAATTAATACCAAACTTCCGTACACCAAACTTAAACCAAAATTTTAAAACGTAGTTTTAAAAAACTATGGAAGCTGTTATTGACTGACAGCTTAGAGATTGGGAAATATAATGTACGGTCGAGGAAAATGAAGGTTTGGCACACGTCAACTCTATTTGAATGACGTTAAGGTCCAAAAGTGCTAAACATTCATTTTCCTCGACTGTACATAAGGTAAATATTCATTATTTCAGCATTCATTATCGGTGCCACTACTACAGCTATAGGCCCGCCTCATAGGCTACCAAAAATATTCAGGGCAGATCATGGATTCCTTTATTATATCTTGATGAAGGACGCAATCATTTTTGGTGGCCATTGTCGGAATCCAACTGACTGAGGGGGTTCGTTAAAATCGGTAATTTTATAAACGCGTCATTTCGTGTTTCTGTTCATCATTGATTTGCCTTTATTGGTGTTGGTCATGGTGTCAAATATTAATTTAATGTGTTTATAAATTGGCAAGTACTGGATTGATTATGTGCTAATAAGATGTTTAGCTATTATAAAGGCAGTCTATTTAAACTAATTATTCGTGATTATACTCGTACTGATTATATTTGGCACAAGAACTGCGGATCACTTGTTTTGTGGAATAATAATTAAAATTACTGGTTTGACATCGGTATTTAAATAAGTATTCCATGTTTTATGTCGCAAAAAAATACTAATTCAAGAACAGAGTGCCTCGGAATCAGAGGCTCTAGTATAAGTTTTACCGAAATAAAACTTTACGATCGCGTTTGCGTTTTACCCTCAATTTGTATGGCATTTGACAGCTAAACGCGAACGCGGTCGTAACGTTTTGTTTCAGTAAAATTTATACTAGAGCCTCTGAGCTTTGCTCCCTAAATAGGAAAATTTAGCTTAACGTTAACCTTCTTTGACATACAGTAAACTAGAATAACAATAGCTAAATGGCCCGCCCCTTTAATTAGTATAGAATATTAGATTTTTATTCGATAACTATAATTATACTGATTATTTGATTCTGGAAAATATATATACTGCATACCAAATGCAAACTTGCAGCCTGTCAAGTTCAACCCTTGCTGTTAAATCATAGCGTTTGGGAATAAACGTATTTATACCTGAGGGGTGATCAAGTAGCGTTTCGAACGCACGTTAGGACAAATCAGCTGTCATTTTCCTATACATAATTGACATGTAGATCTACCTGACGCGCGTACAATGCGTTACGTGATCGACCTGCTAGTCAGAGCTGAGTGTGGGGTAATCACGTAATGTTCCGAACGCGCGTTGGAACAATCCAACTGTCACTTTTCCATATAAAAATTGACAGTTGGATAAACCTAACGTGCGTACATACAATGTATTACGTGATCGACCTAAGGTCATACCTAATGCGGAAAATTCCACTTTCTGGCCAAGGGGAAACGGTAATAAAGTAAGCCTCAGTTCGCATATCTGTCGCTTTTTGCCATCGGCTCGGGCGACAAATACCTGTAATCTGAGACATTCTTTAGTTTACTGCCTAAAGTGGCGTTTTGACGACCGGTTAGCCTAGTGGGTAGTGACGCTGCCTATGAAGCTGAAGGACCTTCAGGGTTCGAATCCCGATAAGGGCAAATATTTGTGTGATGAGCATGAATATTTGTTTCTGAGTCATGGATGTTTTCTATGTATTTAAGTATTTATAATATCTATTATATATATCGTCGTCTAGTACCCATAACACAAGCCTTACTGAGCTTACTATGGGACTAGGTCCATTTGGGTAAGATTGTCCATTAAAAAAAAAAAAAAAAAATCAAATGTACTATTCATTTTCAATGTTTTCAGCTTTCATAGTGGGAACAACAGCGGTATTTCATCCAGAACAACCTAAGGAATACATTTTTAAATGCAACCACAGTTTTTTATATTACATTCAAATGAATGAGACAACAGTCTTCGCTGGGAGAGTAGTTGCCCCATAAAGGTGATTAAACAAATGAATATAGTATGTACTAGCTTTTGCCGAGACAGACTGAGACAGAGAGACTTACGGACTCATGGATGGATGAATGGACAGACAGACGACAGACGGATGGACGGGCAGACTGTGTTACTTTCATTATCATCGTCATATCAGCCGAATGACATCCACTGCTAGACATAGACCTCCCTCAAAGAGTGGCAAAGTGATATGTCATGTGCCAACGGACATCCGTGACCGAGCAAATCATCATCATGTGTTACTTTCGCTTTTATAATATTAGTATGGATAGTTATCAAAGCTTGACTGTGATATTGTGGTAGTGACAAAGTGATAATTTTTAAGAATTTAAGTATCACAAACGAGTATAGTAAGACGTATGATAGGTGCTTGTTCTACTGACCAAGTATCAGTGACATATTCTGGCACTAAAGACGCCTTACATCACCGTGCAGAACATCTACTTGTCAAATATGCAGTCGTAGCTGTCGCTCCCGTAAAGGCCTTCACGAGGCATGTACGTAAATAAGTGGCACCCACCGCCACCTCTATGACATAGACGCTGCTTAAAACATATTTTCATAGATGTGCAAAACCAATGATGGTGATGAAATAAATAAGAAGACACCAAGCAGTTTTCATATGACCAGCACGGCTAGCACCCGACGGCGCGCGAGCTCTCTCGATTTTTCTCACACTATCCGTCTCTCTCTTATTAGAAGACTTAGAAGAAGAGGTATAGTGCGATAAAAATCGAGAGTATGTCGCGGCCGTCGTGTGCTAGACGTGCTGGGGTCTGCTTTGGCTCCTAACCCCTAGTTTTTTCCTAGGCACTAGTTTTACTAAAGCTTCTACCATCAATATAACTACGCAAATGCAGATGTTTATTATGAATAATTTTTATATGGATAGCACTTTCGAGAGTCAGTAGAAATAAGTGAAAGAGTGTTTTCACTTTGTCCAAACCTTGCACCAGGGTAAGTATAATAAAACAAGGTATATACCCGACGATATATTCTGCTACGTCTCACAAATGTTGCCAGTGACTGACATCTCCCTTACAAGCGAGGAGTTTTGTTACTGCACGATTTTTAAGAAATGTTAGGTAAGTAGTTTAACTTAACTATTTATTAGGGGTGAAAAGACAACTGTATTTAATTACTAGTTTACGTAAATATCGAATAAAATCTCGTAAGTAATGAAATTTACTCGGGTAATTTACTTTCATACAGTGGCAATACTCTGGCAGACCGCCATTTTGAAGATGCTAATGACGTAGACAAGGTACGCTGACGTCCGAGCTGCCACGGCGGGAATGACTTAGCTTATTTTATTCTACCATGCCTGTGATGCTTGGCGCAAAAGTAAAATCAAGATGGCTTGATTCGCGTTCGCTCAGGTTCTCGTATCGAGACCTGAGATAACACCCAAAAAGCGGCTTCTGTGCAGATTTTACTTCGGTGCAGGGGACTATAATTATATTAATTTGTTAGTAGTTCTAACGGTTTTAAGTGACATTGTTTTTAACATAATATACCTACTAATGTATTGTTATTTTCACGACTAGCATTACTAATATACTTACTGCACCCTCATAGTAAATCATATATTTTTTTGCATGGTCACCACTCAAAGTTTGTCTGAAAGAGATCGCTTTTTAGCAATAAGACCGCCTGTTGTTTACCATTGTTTATTTTTGATTTACCTCTATTTTTCTATTATCTGCTATGTCTGGTGAGAAATAATCAATGTTTGTATTGTATTTTATTGTATTGTCGTGTTTCCAATTAGAATTAATTGGAGGCACAATTCCATTAAATATTTATGTGATGACTTATCGCTTTTATTTCATTTATTGATGTTTCAGTACAATAGGTAACTGGACTCGCGGCCCACTCTAGTATAATAATTTATAATTATCTTGCTTGTTAAAATGATAGAAAACTATTAGGTAACTATATTTAAAGATTTTTATTTTCTTTACAGATCTTCGAGCTGAATCTTCTTCTAGTTCCATATATTTCGGTTTCAAAATTAATAAAATAAAGTTTTTTCGTTTATATTTCGTTTTATTATCTTTTTACAAGCTTTTATTTAACTTGCCCTGTTAGCATGTATGTTAGTATGTGGGACAAGTTAAATTTGACCCACTTCCCGGTGACCGATTGAGCTGAAATTTTGGGTTTAAGTATAGTTTGGATGTCAATTCAATATTATGGTACCATCGAGCTGATCTGATGATGGAGACAGAAGGTGGCCATGGAAATTCAGTACTTAACCGACGCAACCCCGTTGAGTTTCGGTTCGTTAGAAACGTCTTAATGAGTAATTTATAATGTTATACAGAAAAGTACAGTCGGCAATAAAAGCTTGTACCAAAAATGAACTTTTTGACAGAAACTAATTCAAACTTAACGATAAAACGATATCAAATTTAACCTAAATCTATGAATGTCTATCACGAAATACATGCCAATTATTACCGCCCGTGGCGAGGTACAGAATGTATACCAGACAGTAGGATTTTCAAGAAAAACTTGTATTGGTAAGTAATAATGTAAGTTTGCAAACAAACAAAATATTTTGATTGCGAGGCAAGCAAACGGAAATCTGATATTCATAACAATAATTGTTACATACAACTTGTGATTGACTGAACTCGATGAAAACGATTACTTACTTAATTATTTTTAGATCTTTATCATTAACCGTAGAAAAAAATTGAAGCTTACATACAAGCGATTAAAAAAACTAAAATGATGTTATGTCACAGTGAATTTTTTATTTAATTTCGCTGTGTCGCCTGTGTTCTTTTTAATACACTAGCGAAGCGAGGTGGGCAGCTATTATAATATAATAAGCTATTCAGTAAGTATGAGAGTATTAAGTGAGTGATGAGACTCAAATCCGACTACTAAACTAAACAAATATATTTTAGTCTCTACTACGAGTACGCCACGAATATGCGGCTACTATTCAGTATTCGGCCTATTCGGCCGAATATTGCGAGCCATTCGCCCGAATACCGAATACCAAATCATGAAAAAAACGCATACGAATAATCTTGCTGTTACAAAGCACACAAGCTGCCTGTTTTTTGTCTTCACTAAAAACATATCATATCATATCATATCATTTATTCAGTAATAATCATACATTGTCATTGTCATTGTATAGTTGTTGTTTAGTAAGTAATAATGTTTTCCCAAATAACTGAGCGCTTTTTTAATAGAATGGCAGCTTTACTTCTGAGGGTCTATGCATTGTGACATTATGTTTTACTTTTAATATCACAAGATAAATTATAAAGTTTAATAATACAAGAGCAAGTGTGCTTTTCTTATACAGCGCTGTGTAACCCTAAAGAAAGAGATGCATGTCTTCTGAATATTTATTAAGACCCTGTTGTGTCCCACTGCTGGGCAAAGGCCTCTACCCTCCGTTTCCAGACTTTGCGTTCCTGGGCAGTATCTGGCCAATTGTTTAAAAAGAAGTCTAGCTCGTCCCGCCATCGCCGACGAGGTCTCCCGCGTCTCCGTTTTGAGCTGTCGGGCTACCAGTTATAGTATCCGCAAAACCAAGTGGCGAGTCAGGTCATAAATCATTGGATCGTGCTATCTCTCACGCACCTGCACTGCTATATGGAGCGGGCCGTGCAACAATAGTACTGACTTTTATTGCCTGACTCGCCACTTAGTTTTGCGAATACTATAGTTGCAATCTTGGCCTACTGCGGATACTAAAGCTCGCTCGGCATGTGGATGAAATGACCAGCCCAATTACACTTCAACTTGGTCGCTTTCCGGGATATTCATATTCCAAGACCCAAATAGTAGACATTTGGGTCTTGGAATATGAATATGTCTACTGAAATGTTTTGCTAATCAGATTTTATTTGTGTCACACTTCGCAGGTCTAACTTAATATTTATTAGGATTAAAGGCACAATATTCCTTTTTTTTCAGCCTTCGTCGTGGAGACTGATTCAATTCAACTGCCTAGAGAAGTAATATTCAAAGCTAATTGCGGTTTTCTTTATTAAATTCTGCTAAAAGGAGATCCCATATTTTCTGGGTATCTCAATCATCCTACTGAGTGACAGCGTATGACCAAAACAAATATAGGTACATATAAGAATTAATACCCTTATTCATAAAACTTAAAATGCCTCTGTTAAATAAAATGTGCTTTGTCCCTTTCTTACGAACACAAATGTCAAAGTGACAGATAAGGACAAACGAATTTTAACGCCATTTTAGTTAAAACAGGCTTGTAGAACGTTTATGAATACGGCCGTAAGTGTTTTAATTTTATTAATTGTTGTGAGTACATGCTATTTATTTATTATAGTTGGGTAGCTTATCTTTTTATCAATATTTTTGTATGCATCTCCACTACCCAGAAATTGTCTGGAAGATATCGCGTCTTATCGATAAGGTCCCTGTTTTATGTTTAATTCATTTCTTGGTTTCTTTTAGCGTAAGTACTTATTATTATAATGAGCAATAAAGAATATTTGTATTGTATTGTACCTAGTTATTACATTTCTTTCTTGTATATCATCATGTCATTGCTACGGCCATGATTATTTGTTAGCCCAGTAAAGTTAATAAACGCACAGTTGTGCACACAAAACGTTGCCTTTTAATTTACATTAAACCAATAAAATACTACGCAAGGAGGAAAACAAATAAAGATTAAAAGCCAGCAATGTTTGCTTAAGTACTTACTTCAGTAGATTTTTTTATTTCAAACACTTGGAAATAAAATATTTTTTCCCAAAATAATTACTTTGTACTTGGCTTTGTTACTCCATTCGTGAGAGATATAATTAAGTAAGTAGTTGTTGGCTCAGCGACCCAAAATGAATCTTGGCCTCCGACACGAGAGTGCGCCACTTTTCTCGGTTCCGCACTAAATCGCAGTTGATAATTATGCGTTATTTTTTTTAAATACCATCAGTTTCCATGAAAGTTGAGGTTTTGCGTTCTAAGTAAAGCAAGAATACCTGTATTTCACTATCATCATCACTACATCACTACATAGTATAAAACAAAGTCGCTTCCCGCTGTCTGTCCCTATGTAAGCTTAGATCTTTAAAACTACGCAACGGATATTGATGCGATTTTTTAATAGATAGTGTTTCAAGAGAAAGGTTTATATGTACAATATAGTACCCGTGCAAAGCCGGGGTGGGTTGCTAGTCTTTTATAAATGTGAAAGAATAATCATCATCATATCAGCCGAAACGTCGTCCACTGCTGGACATAGGCCTTCCTCAAAGAGTTCCACAGTGAACGGTGACTGGTGACACCGCATCCGCTGAGACTGTAAGATCATTTCACTCCTTTTGTCGCCGACCTGGCATCGTGGGGATAGCCGCCGCGGACGCCCACGCCTACATGTACGCTCCCCGCCTTCGACCCGGCAGGTATGTCTCTCTCGGCGCGCGAGCGAGAGGAAAACACAGCCACGGCTACCGTGCGACAGTGATAGGACTACCTCGCCACAGGTTACACGACCTAACCTTATTATCGACCGCTCAGGTTCAGAGCAAATTTAATAAAGGAGTGAACGGAGTTCAGCACTGACTAACCTCTAGTCTTCAAAGGCCCACGCTGGTGCCACACAAGAAAATATACGAATTCACTGGCGCGTGCATTTATTTACAGAACTAAGCACTAAGTACACTTATTACTTACGCTATTCTAGATTTACAATATTATCAAAGCAACAACAATACAATATTATATTAACACTATAAATCTTTGACACACTAGAATTCACTGTACTGCACTTTACTTAGTACTTGCAGGATATCACTTCTTCTTTTCTTCCTTTTTCCCGATTAAGACCTTTTAGAAACTGAACTGTCGCTTGCGGCCCTTCGTTCCGCTTATACATGCAACGAAATGGGTAGGTGTGTCAAGACTGTCTGTCATTGTCTTTTCTATCTAGAGCGTTCGCGCATTTTTCACATTAGTATCCATAGATATTAAAACAGTTATCGATGCGAAACGTCAATTCAGTATGTTTTTTAATATAAACCGCACGACATTTGATCAAGAGTGACATGAGAATAGGGACATCATTCGTTTGTCTATGATTTAAAAAAACATTCGTCTTGACGTAGGATCAAATTGCCGCCATTACTTTTGTCATTTCTTTGTTGGTTTTTGCTGTTACGAAAGTAGAATTGTGAAAAGTTGTTTGTAATTCATATTTTAGTTGAAAATATGAGTAGTAGTGACTCCGAGAACGATATGCACACTCCGCCGGATATCGTAAATGCAGCCACGATTGCAACAAAGATATTTTACAGGTAGCACTATAGTAGCAATGCAGGTCATTTTCCTACGGCTTCTGAACCGATCTTAGAGTACTTATGATATGTGTGTAGATAAAGTAGTGTATGCAACTGTACATAATTTAGCCTTAAAACACTCGTGTGATCCTATTATGAAAACCACACTCGTATTTTAAGGCCTCTGATTATGTATCAGTTGCATAAACTACTATTATTTTAATTAATCAATGTTAATGTTATTATGGAGAGAAGCATGCTTAAGGTAAGAAAGCTGGATAAGATCCGTCACACAAAAATAAGAGCAAAAACAAAAGTTACTGACGCTCTGAGCTATGCACAGAAGCTAAAATGGAGGTGGGCCGGTCACATAGCGAGGTATAAAGACAACAGATGGACCTTCAACACCACCATATGGACAGGACCTCAAGGTAAAAGAAGGAGAGGAAGACCTTATACTCGATGGGACGATGAAATTAAAAAAGTTGCAGGCTCAAACTGGTGGAAATTAGCGCAGGATAGAGAGAAGTGGACGTTTTTGGAGGAGGCCTTTACCCAACTGGGGACCTAGCTTGATATACTTTAATGTTAAAAAAAAAAAAAAACTATATATTAACTAGAAATAGTGTAAATTAGGATTAAAAGAAAAATATATTTAAGCATGAAATACCTAGCAAATAGTAAGTAAACAAAGAAATTAAGTTTAAATAGAAAAATGTAGATTTAGCTTGGTCAAATAAAGGCTTTTTTATTTTTATTTTATTTTATTAATGTTATTATAGACTCTTTTTCGAATGCCATTAAGTTATTTCTTACAAAGCATGAAAACGGAGTCTCGTGGGGAGTGTCATGACGTATCCAAGAAAGAATTGTAAATCGATTACATAATCGTTTAATCTGACGTGTCATGAAAATATTTTCATAAAAAGCAATACTAAAATAACTTACAAATGGAATGTTATACCATATTTTCTAAGCTTGAAGTGGTTGAAAGTTTATTACACGTGCTTACAGATTCAACGTCCGTGTGACAGATAAACATTCCGGCCAGTGTTAGCTATAAAATACGGTTACATATATTATCGTGACTAAAAAGTTTCTGCTACACTTTGTCCACTCCGGGATGCTTTTCAACAATCTGACTTTAACTAACACCACGTCTCCAATATTTGGCTCAGGTACAAACTGTGTCCACTTGTGCCTTTGCATGAAATGATGAAGATACTTTTGTGCCCATCGTCGCCAGAAATAGGTCCCTGGTTTCGGCACCACCACGTAGAAAGGTCCGGCTCATGGTTACTCTTGGTGAAGGTAACTGACCCATCAGTTGAGGTTTGTTTGCTGCTGCATACCTTATACTAGTGACGCATTTCCTACAATTAAATTTGACAAGTGATTTAAACCCAATGGTGTAATACTTAACCCTTATAAAGTTCTTCATGAGCTGTGGCGCTCCGTGAAGAGTAAACTTGTGTGCATTTCTTAAAATGTGAGTCGTCAACAGTGATTGCTTCGGTAAAATTATAGGATGCTTTTTACTTTCACTAATATCAGCGTTATGCAGCCACCCACCAACTCGTAGTATACCAAACTCGTCTAACTGTGGACTCAGTGAGGTAAGTACACATCTTTTATTTACAGAGTTTCCTTGTTTAACATCCTTCAATTCCTCTAAGAATGCTTGGGCTTGACACTTTTTTATCATTATTATTAGTGCTTCATGAATTTCCTCCTTTAAAAGATACTTATGTTTTGGTTTCTCTGTTTGTAAAACTCTTCGGCAATAAGCTACCACTCGCAATAACTTCGTCAACGATGAGAATTTAGACCACACTTCTTCACCATTGATGTGATCTTCCACCGAAGTAGCAAGGTGAGTTTGAATTTTCCTTTCTTCCAAATTTGTACTAATACCCTTAGGATTAGGATAATCACACTAATATTATAAATGTGAAACAGTGTCCATATGGAAATCCATGTGGTCAAAGATACATAATAAAGTAACAACGAAGTAAATTGTATTTATACAACTAACGTTAAAAACTTCAATAGTGCGATACAGAGCTTCACACATTTCCAGGCATATTCTAGCCGTAGTAGGTAATTCTTCCGATTTTTCTATGCGTTTAAACTCTGCCAAACCATATGAGAACGTATAAAAAAGAGTTTGATGGAGTTTAGGTATCGTAGACAGAGTTCGAGAAAGAACGATTTAAGAACACATCACCAGCGCCATCTTTTGGTAATCAGTAGAAACATGGATTCTTCTCTAATGTGGTATAGTGGCGTTGAGGACAAATTAAACAAAAATATGCGAACCGATTTTATTGAAACTTTCCAATATTGTTGTTTATACCTCAGAGTAGGATATAGCGTGCCGTTTTTTTAGATATAATTACTTCAGAGGGTGGAATAAGGAACCAAAGATTGTATGGGACTTAATTTTTATTTTTAAATAGAAACTTGAAACTTCGTAGATTGATTTTATATCAAAATATTAGAAGACTAATTTCTGCGTTTTTGAGAATTCATTCCCTAAGGGGGTCAAAAGACGTTAGAGAATTTGTATGAAAAAAAAACGGTCACCCATCCAAATATTGACTTCTCTCGACGTTGCTTAACTTTGGTGATTGTTGCGAAGTGTTCATCGCTATTAGACTACATATATTATAGGCAAGTAGTTTCTGAAGGTTACATTATCTTTTAATGATTTTTATAATTACAATAACAGTGTTTTTAAAATAAAACTGTACTGTTTACTTATAATTACAATATCAGTGTTTTTAAAATAAAAATGTACTGTTTACTAGAAGGCGACATATTTGTATAAGTCAGCTACTGATCACTAGAATCAGAGGATATTTTGCACAGATTCGAAAGAATGGGTCAGATCAACAATGATCTCTGTTTAAATGAAGCGCTGCGCCTAATAGAAGACAAAATATTATCAATATCCGGAAAGAAACTTTCCGACTTTGGTATGCCCACGTCAGAGCGTAGAGAAGGGTTGTCAAATGATTTGATTAGAGAGCTCAGCTACGATACCAATATATTGGACACTTACGTAAGAGAAACTGAGTCACGTCTACTACCCGAGCAAAAGGAGATATATCATAAAGTTTTACAACGAGTTGTAAGTGGGAAAAGTGGTATTTTCTTTCTTGATGCGCCGGGCGGCACAGGCAAGACTTTTTTGCTTAATTTGCTCCTCGCAAAAATTCGCAAAGACAAACATGTTGCATTAGCTGTGGTTTCCTCTGGAATCGCTGCAACATTATTAAGTGGTGGCCGAACAGCACACTCAGTTTTCAAGTTACCTCTTAATTTAGCAAGCGAAGAAAATCCAACTTGCAATATTAGTAAGAGTAGCGCCCGCGGCGCCCTATTGCAACAGTGCAAACTGATTGTATGGGACGAATGTACGATGTCTCATAAGCGAGCTATTGAGGCGCTCGATCGTTGTCTGCAAGATATGCATAGCAATCGAACGTTAATGGGTGGTGTGGTTGTGTTACTGGCTGGTGATTTCAGGCAGACATTGCCTGTTATCGAGCGAGGCACTCCAGCAGACGAAATAAACGCATGTCTGAAAGCATCACGCGTGTGGACCAAGGTGGAAAAGTTCCATCTCACGACAAACATGCGAGTCCAGCTGTTTGATGATGTAGAGTCGGGTGCGTATGCTCAAAAATTACTCGAGATAGGCGACGGTCGATTAAAAACTGATGTTGAAGGTATGATTCTATTCACCAACCAATTTTGTCCTGTTGTGGATTCGGAAGACGAGCTTATTGCTCAAGTTTTTCCGAATCTGCAACAAAATATTCTGGATGAAAATTGGTTGTGTGAAAGAACCATACTCGCACCAAAAAATGAGACAGTATCAAAAATAAATAAAAAAATCTTAGAAAAAATATCAACCGAAACAACAGTGTACAACTCCATAGATACAGTAATGACATCCGACGACAGCACCAGTTACCCGGTTGAGTTCTTAAACTCTCTGGAGCTATCCGGGGTACCTTCCCACAAACTCGAATTAAAAGTAGGCGTACCCGTAATGTTAATGCGCAACTTAGATGCACCAAAATTGTGCAATGGAACAAGATTACGGGTCACTGAATTGGGAAAATACATAGTAAAGGGCACAATCTTAACTGGTGAAGCGAAAGGAGAAGATGTACTCATACTCCGTATTCCAATTATACCTAATAACTTGCCATTTAACTTTAAACGACTACAGTTCCCTTTAAAAGTAGCGTTTTCAATGACAATTAACAAATCGCAGGGTCAAACCTTAAAAGTAGCGGGATTACATTTAGGCACGCCATGTTTTTCCCACGGGCAGTTGTATGTAGCTTGCTCACGTGTGTCTAAATCTAAAAATCTACATGTTTTAGCAGAACGAAATAAATCTTACAATATAGTTTATAGAAGTATATTGGAATAAGTAGCAGCGGCGAAGCGGCCAACTTATTTTTTTGTTTCAGTATTTTTGTAAGCTTTTCTCTTAGGTGCTTTATTGTCTGACAATATACTAGGTAAGCAAAGTAATTTTTTTAGTTTTAATTATGAATAGCGTGAAAAAGAAAATAATCTCTAGAGGGAGTAAAATAACAACAATTTTTGTAGTGAAACGAATTCTACGCGGACGAAGTCGCGGGCAAAAGCTAGTGTATAATATCTTCACTCAACCATGAAGGTCCCTTTAACCACAGTTCAAATCCTACCAACTCGGACGCTATGATGCCTCGTGATGCGCAATCTGCTGGATTGTGTTCAGATTTTACATGCGCCCACTTGCTACGGTCTGTCACAGTTAGAATCTTTGAACACCTATTCCCGATTAATGTTTCCAACGACCTGGATGACTGCTAAGCCACGCAAGTACTATTTCAGAGTCAAGTCCACGCATGAATATTAGATTTTGGTACGCCCAAAACTTCTGACACTTCTATAAGCAGCTTGGCCAGTAATACAGCACCTGATAACTCCAATCTTGGAAGGCTGATCTGTTTGATTGGAGCTATTCTGGTTTTTGCTGTGAGCAAACTGACGTGAACGTTTCCCTTTGCATCTATCACCCGTACGTATATAACTGCTGCTAACGCAGAGTTTGACGCATCACTAAAACCGTGGAGTTCTACTAACTTCGCGTCACTTTTGACGTGCGTCCAACGTTTCAACCGAAATTGTGTAAGGTCTGAAAGACCCTCTCGATACTTAGCCCATTCTTCTAATAACGGTTGTGATAGTTCCTCGTCCCAACTAATGCCTGCTAGCCATAATTTCTGTACGAATATTTTTGCTTTTATTATAGTCGGTGCTATCTATCCTTGTGGATCATATAACTTTGAAATATCCGAGATAACCTTCCTCTTTGTTACAGGTGCAGTCATCAGTGGCAACAGGACAGCATACACGAAGTCGTCGGAACCACGACTCCAGGTAAGTCCAAGTATTTTGTTTATCGCATCTAGTTTGACTTCTATTTTCTTATCACTTTGCTTGTTTAAGTTCCATAGATGTATTTGATTTAACATAGCTTCGCTATTGCGGGACCATTTTTGCAATTCATATCCACCCCTAATGAACATTTCATTCATTTGCTTATGGATTTCAATTGCTTCTTCGTCACTTTCACAGCCCGACATCAAATCATCCATATAAAATTCATGTTTTACTCTTTCAGCTGCTAAAGGAAAGTATTTTCCTTCATCCTTTGCGACCTGTATCAGACTTTTTACCGCCAGATATGGAGCTGAAGAAGTTCCAAATGTTACTCTGAGCATCTTGTATTCTTTGCCGTCTTCCTCCGGCGTTTCGCGCCACAAAATACGTTGATATTCCGAATCTTCATCGCTGACCTTTATTTGGCGGTACATTTTAACTATATCTACAATGAAGCAGATTGGGTACGTACGCCAACGCATTATTATGTGACGCAATTCCGGCTGTAAGGTTGGTCCTACCATTAAATCATCGTTTAATGATACCCCATTCGTACCCTTGGTAAAGGTTGCGGGAGTCCGCTGGATGTGGGTGGCGCAGGACCGGTCGCTTTGGCACTCTTTGGGGGAGGCCTATGTCCAGCAGTGGACGTCTTTCGGCTGATATGATTGATGATTGATGATTGAATATTTTAATTGTTTCAATATACTCATTGGTAGCTGTTTTTTCCAATTCGTTAATCGTTTTGAATAATCATTATTTTTAGTATTCTGACTCATAAGGCAGGATACAATAACTATTATAATATCATACGGTAGACACAGCAAAGAATGTAAAAGTGTACCAAACCCATTCGCTAACAAACTGCTTCGCAGTTCAGCGAAGTTTTGTAGTAGTTTTAAGTTTATTTAGAAAAGTAATAGTGAACAAATTAGTAATACATAGTTATTATGCCTGTTCATAATATGTATTATTAATTGTTCACTATCAGACGAACATACCTCAGACGAAAATTTCATATATTATAATATTTATAATGTATATCTGCCAAAACGGTGCGGGCTCAGTGTGGTATCAGTAAGCTGGTAGCACTGAAGCGGGACGGTACAAATGTGGTACCGCAAGCATACCGCACCGCGTCCGCACAACATAATACTACTGTGACAAGTAGAGAAATATGGGTGACAACAGTAAGCTTTCGGTAAAATAAATAATGCCGCATATTTGCCTCGGTCCGCCAAATGCATATTGATGAATGGAAGTGGCATAAAAAATAAAAGGTGACCCATGTAATTTAATAAGCACTGTACGAACAAAATAATGCCAATGCCGAGTCTTCCAGTTTTATTTTAATCTAACATGTCAGTAATACATTACTGCCTGTAAACCGCACGCCTTACGAGACTTTTATATTGATGATTTAATTAAGTACTATCCCTTGCGTATTGGGCTCTCTAGCGGTCCTGCTATTTTCCAGTTCCCTGGAATTTGTAATTAAGAAACAACGTCTTGGAACGAAATCTGTTTACTAACACTGTGAAAGTATTCGTCTTGTTTGGTTTCCCGAAATGCTGGGAATATGGGGAACGGAATTGTTGGCAATCCTAATGTTGTTTACGGGTTGTCCATGGACGTATATACTCATTTATGTACCCCTAGTTTTATAAAGATCCGTTAGGCGTTTATGTCGGTTAGCAATTCCTACAATGTATTTCTTTATATATCGAAGCGAATCTTACGGTCACGTGACCTGTTGCGAGAATCTCTCGAATATCACGGTCACGTGACTTCTTACGGTCACGTGACATCTTACGGTCACCTGACCTGTGGCGAGTTTAACAATTTTTCCCCATCACAAAAAGTGCACAGCGCCGCTAAAGAACTTTTCAATTCAAAAAAAATTTTTTTTGTAGCGGCCTAGGATACTTTTTTATAAAGGTTTAGAGGACCTCCTAATACGCATAGATATATAAAATACAACGCTTTTGACAATATCGGATCCTAGATATTTTAGTTTAAAGATTGTTAAAGTATATCTTTTAAATTTGACCCGTGGAAATATATATTGCAAATATCTCGGCTCCTATGCATTTTAGAGTACATATTTCATCGAATTTAAACTTTCGTGAGTTGTTTATGTTGAAATAATGCTAATAATTACATGGTTTAACTCACGTATTAAATGTCACTGCGGGCGTCATGTTTGTAACTCCTCGGGAGTTCTTCTTCAGATGATTTGCGGCGGTAACGAAACCTTACGAGTATATTAACCTCAGAGATACGGTATAGTTGGTATACAGAGACAATTGCAGTGTATGGGTCTACGCTGTGTCCAGCAAAAACCAAGCCAAAACCCGAGTTGCAAGTACTATAATTATATCCTACTCAAAATAAATTCTTAGCACAGACACGCATAGAGACGCAGACGCAGATCAGCTAGGCCAAAGAAATTCGTTGCTTTAAAAGGTGGAGTTAAAACTTATTTTTAAATGTAAACAGGAAAGGAAACTTTCTTATTGGTGGTGGGATATTAATCCAGCTACGTGTGGCAGCCGACGAAAGTTGCCACGGAAACTAGCTGACCTGCATAGTGGACAGATGAGGCGGGGGTTTGTAATGTCTAACATGCATAGGGGAAAATATCAATTTAGTCGGAGTGGTTGCTTACTCTTAATAATATCAAATAATAAACAGGAGAGGTGATGATGAACAATTTGTTGTTGTTTAAATATGCCGTTTATCCGTTAAACAAAATCTAGCACAAGGCGTTCTGAACCCTTTGTAACCGTGCCCTCGCAGTTAGTATAAGTAAGTCACATAGTTTAATGCGCATGTTAGGGTTTAGGTAATTACGAATTCTATATTAGACTTTAAGGCTAATAAAAACTATTTCAGAAAGATGGTCTACCGTCCATTAGTACCTGTAGTCTTCTGATACTCGAGCAACGCTTTCATCTAGGATACGGACCTGAGGATTGCCAGATATCGTGTTGGCCATTTGGAGTTTCGTGCCGAGTACCAGAAACTTTTAAAGGTTCAAAACCTGACTATTAATTCGTCTTAAACCAGTGCACAATCAGGTTTAGATTTTGATTTTTTTTCCTAAGGCTAGAGCTGTATGTTGAGTTTTGAACGATATACGAGTATACAGTTGCAGCTCATCTACATATAAGCGACATTTACATATAGTAATATTATTTATGATATCTGCATCTGAATAAAATGGGTCCCAAAACGGATCCCTGAGGGACGCCCCTGGTGATAGGGCCTCCTCAGATGATATTGACAAACCCTCAGAATTTGGCAAATCAACTCGCTGGGTGTGCTTCTCAAGGTAAGTAGCAAACCATTTTAAAGCTTTGGAGTCAAATCCATGGTAGGACAATTTAGATAACAGCAATGTATCGCGTGAGAAATCCAAAAGAACGGGAATTGTGGCATTTCCGTTGCAGTTGCTGTACTATGCTTTTTCCGAAAACCCGATTGATTAGAAGGGAGAATATGGTTACTTCCCAGGTATTCCACAAGTTGCATACACACTACCCTCTCAAGTATCTTTGACATAAGAGGGAAATATGTTTTTTTTAATAGACATATCATAATCTTCTACTTTTACGAGTGGCCGCTCACCTAAAAAAATTACAATACCTAATGCCCAATGGATTTGGTTAGTTTTTCGGTGAAGATAAACGTCGCGAGGAAACCGGTCAAATGGCAGTCGCTTTCATAAAACTAGTACCTATGCCAAATCTTGGGAGTAGGCGTCAAAGCGGACCCCGGGCTCATTTAGGGCACAATCGGGAACAACGTTATGAGAATGGATGGATCTGAAATTTGGTCTAACGCTTCTTTGGAAAACCATCTTTATATTTCTCTTAATGAGTCTTTACACCCATAGACGAGATAATCTAGTAACACGTTCACTGCCAAGATTCGCTACGCGCTACGCTCATAGTCAATCTCGTTGTTTTCTCGTATGTAGCGGAAGGTAGCTAAGGCGTAGGCGCCCGCTAAGCGGATTCCTGGCAGTGAAATTGGTAACCCGGGCTCGTTCCACCGAGATTTTCAAAAACTTACGTATGTATTATCATTTATTATTTGGCAGTCGATTTAAAGGAAAACATCGTGAGGGAACCGGTCCAAACCCAACAAGGTCTACTTTTCCTTCTGGGTTGGATTCTGTGGCCCTAGTGAAAAACGGTATAAGTGCACTTGTGACCTTTTTCCGTTATATATATCAAAACTATCAGAAAAAAATTGCGGTTCGTTTGGTGTAATCCGATCTAAGTTATCTCTTCAATTGGCTAAGTTAGGATTGTGCCTAACGGTATAACTTTAAAATTATGTTGTGAACATTAATGCAACTCGAGATTACAGCAAATATTTTTGTGTGGACAGAGATAATTCATTTTAGAACCTTTGACGTATGTGGTGTTAAAAGATAAATTTCATGTTATATCATTTTACAAAACAGAAGTGCTTTGTTCAATTAATTTAAATCGATTTAAATTTTTATTCACGACTATTATGTTATACGTTATGGATGTAAGTTGAGTTATATCACTTAAGAAATTTGGTGTCAAACGATCAATGTTTATTTACACCCATTTTCACCAACAATAAGCGGAAACTTTAAAGATATAAGTCAACTTTTAACCATTTTCACGAATTAATAATATACATGAGTGGTACAAATCGAAATGAACTGACGAAAATTTGGTTCAAAAAGATCAATATGGAAATACACCACTTTACACCAGTATTTTATTAAGGCTTAGTAAATTAAATCTAAATTAATCACTTGCCACGGTCACCTTTTTCGTTCCTAAGAATGCATGTTTACCTATACCACCCATTATTATGTGACAAACGGTATAAAGTGTAGAACACTTTTCTGGAGAGGGAAGACCCCCCGCCGCGATCGACCGCAGTCGTCCGAAAGTGATCATGGGAGCTGGTTGCGCTTGCGCTCCGCAGAACTCGAACATTTTACGCGTAAGTTATATCCTTTTTCACATTGTATTTTGTATGACAACGTAAGGAAAGAACATAATATTCTAGTATTTAAATCGAGTTATATCGTTTCACACCACGATTTCTGCCGTTGATGCCTATTTTCAATACACGAGAATCTGCCTATGAAAGCAATGTTTTCTACGAATACTACATTTGTTTTATTAAACCATGTAAGTACCAACAAATAACCAAAGGTTAACGATGATGGATAGTAGGAAGTACGTAGGTATTATACTTAATTGCGACAAGTCGCCCACGGGAGAATTGCGAATTAGAATACGGTTGGCAACGATCCTCTCGATTACGTGACCTTGGTATGAGTGGACACCGAATATGGTTACAAATAACTGTCTAGATAGTCAGTGTAGGCCAAAAGACAAAAGACTTATCTGAGAGGCGTGTTGGCAGCTGTAATTCGCCCTTTATTTTATTATTCTGTTATTGTTTGATTTACTTCTTAACTATTTTTTTATTTCTTAAATAATGTACTGTAGTACCTACTGTTGCGGTCATGTCACATTACACGTCAAGTCCGACGTACGCTATTAACTAAGTTCTGTTACCTACTAGGTTTAATTTGGTCTAATAAGTGATTGTTTAGGGGTTTTTCTAGGTGTTACTTTTATTATACCTCATGAATGGTGAGTTTAAAAGCAAAATAAAACAAAGACTAAAAAACTTTATTACGGTACAGAACTCTTCGTGTGCGTGTCAGACTCGCACTTAGGCATTTTTTTTAATTAAATCGAGTAACAAATTGTTTTAATATCACAAGTGACATAAAGCATTTTTTTGCTTTTTAAACAGGATGGCAGGCAGATCTCGAATCAGTCGAATGCTGAACCTTCTGGAAGAAAATGATAACGACAAATTACAGAATAGTCGACCTGCAAATATCAACATAATATCTCCAAGTGAACTGGTAGTAGATCATAAAAATGCTAGTTGCTCAAATGTAACACCTATACTTGGTAACACTAATAATACAACCCAGTTTACCACAAATGAGAAACGTGCAGCTTCCCCGCAACCCGGTTGTTCAAAGGATTTTGAAGGTTATTTGCAAAATGATAGTAGTCTTTTTGAGATATCATCAGAAAGAGAACCTATTCCAGATCTTTTGTTCACTGTTGAAGATGAAACTTTTCTGGTCTGCTTTGATATATTATCTTCTTTAGTAGACACTTTACCCTGTTTTGATATAGATTATAGTTCAGGAAGTGATGACGATTACGTTCCTGATACCGACAATGATGGATCAGAGTCAGAGTCAAACGAAGAATCCCAAAATAACAGAAACGGCCAGAACAGAGGTAACGTTGTCATCGCTGATTCTGATCAGGAACAAGAAGAAACTCAAACCACAGGGGAATCAGAGCAGGCACAGCCATCATTTTGGGACAAAGTTGGCGTGAGTCAAGGACGCAAACGAAAAGCAAGAAAATCTGAAAAGGAGAGGAGAAAGGATAGGGAGGAGAGAAAAAAAAAAAGAAATTTAGGGAAAGAGTACGAAACACAAAAGGGAAAAACAGTTAAAGAAAGAAAGTTTCAATTGCTACCAGACTGTCAAAAGAAATGCACTGTTAATATACCAGAAGATTATAGAAAAAAAATATTTGAAGTGTATTGGGGCTTAGGAGACTATAAAAAAAGGGTTCAATTTCTTGCAAATTTAATTGAACTAAGAGCTAAAAATACTCAAAAACTAGGTGCAACAAATAATAGGCAGTTCGCAAACCATTATTATTTGAAACTAAATTTAGAGTGTTATCGGATTTGTAGAGGTTGTTTCCTAAAAACTTTTGACGAAACATCCAAATTTGTCCAAGGCGTAACTGAAAAACTTAAAGGCACTGAAGGCAGTCTTATACCTGACTCATCAAGAGGATTGCAGCCAAGTGCCACAAAAATAAGTGATGAGAGATTGGAAGCTGTTAAGCAACATATTTTATTATTTCCATCATTTAGCAGTCACTATGGTCGATCTAAAACTAATAAAAGGTTTTTGGCTCCACATTTGTGTTTGACAGATATGTACCATGCGTATCGTGAAGTCACCGAAGACCCAGTGTCGGAAACCATATATAGCTGGGTATTTAAAAGCCAAAATCTTTCCTTTAAAAAGCCATATTTGGACACCTGTATGAAATGCGACACTCTTGAAACGGAAATAAAATATTGCAAAGAAGAACAGCTTAAATTAGAAAAAGAAAGACTAAGAGACGAGCATGTGAAAAAAGCTGAAAGCATTTATGACAGGAAAACAAAAGATAAAGACCTTTCACGTGAAGTTTCCGATACTTTGGTTGCGGCGTTTGATTTACAGCAATGTCTACCAACTCCGTACCTTAAGTCAGGTGCTGTATTTTACAAACGTCAATTATGGACTTTCAATCTGACTATAAGAAACTGTACCGCAAACAAGTCTTATTGTTTTATGTGGCATGAATGTATTGCTGGCAGAGGTGGTAACCAAATAGCTTCCTGTGTTTATAAGTTCATCTTGGATTTTGTACCTGATGGAATAAAACACTTAGTGTTTTACTCGGATTCCTGTTATGGGCAAAATAAAAATTTTTTCGTGGCGACTATGTTCATGCTTGCTGTTCGAAACCATCCAAGTCTTGAAACAATCACGCATAACTTTTTTGTTTCCGGCCACAGTCACATGGAGTGTGATGTAGATCACGCTATGATTGAAAAGGCGAAAAAGAAGACGCAAATGGACATCCATCACCCTCGAGATTGGTACAATTTGGTCCGCACATGTGGGAAAAAACATTATTTCACCGTCATTGAAATGGATAAAGACTTGTTCCTAAACTTTGAAAGTCTGCTCAAAGGGCCACTGGTTCAAAGAAAAGTAAACGAAGATAGGGACAAATTCTTAATTTCGGCAACTGCTATCTTTCGATACTCACGCGAAGACTTCCCAAAGTTTATGTATCAGGTTTACGAGAGCGAGAGTTGGGCTACCGTAAGCCTTTTAAGGAAACGAGGAAAGTCACCGATGCCAGTCAATATGTTTGAGACCGAAAATATTCCAAAAACTTACAATGGTCCAGTACCAATATCCATCGAAAAAAAACGCGATCTCATGTTTATTTTGCCACTGATCAATCCAAGTGCGAGATCTTTTTATGAACATTTGCCATCTTCCGAGAATGTGACAGAATCTCATCCGTTGGCACCTACGTACATGGAAGACTAAGTCTTCTCTTAAAAGTTTTTTTAAGATTTTAATCATAAAAATGATGATAATTGAGGTTTTTATTTTAACGGCAGCCACAAAAAGCTCTTTTGTTTTTGTTTCACAAATTTGTGTAATGTTTTGAATTTTGAAATAAATAAAAATAATTAAGTCATGCTTCTTTTTATTTTTGATGCACCCGAGTAAACGGATACAAGTTCCAAAATAGATAATGTAAAACTGCAGTTACATTATAATACACGACAATTTAATTATGTGTTAAAAGGTTAAAGTCGATTTTCTTACGATTGTCGTTGAAATTATGATTGAAATAGATTAATATGATTCAAAAAAGTTTTTTTTATAATGTTGTACAATGTTTATTGTAGCTTCAAAATAAAAATATTCGAGGTTTAAAAAACCCTTCGTACCGTTTTTCACTCTTAAAATTATACGTGAAAAAGGATATAATTCGAATTATATTCTTTGGTAGCACAACAGCACCTACACACAAAGGTGAAAAAGGGTAAAACTTCAGTTATGTCACTCAGTTGCACTTTTTTCAAAGGGTATAACTTATTTTTTTTTAAAAACTTCATGTTTAGAGAAATATTAATACAACTAAAAAAAAGAAGATTTTTTTTTCAGTAAAACTGCATTAACAGTTTGTTTGTAAGTATGACAGTTAAAACGCAGTGAACAAAAATGTGATTAATTAAAAGGTGTAACGGTTTTTTGCGTCTCCTGTAAAGTGGGGTTTTCGACGTTATACCCTTTTTCACTAGGGCCACAGGATTGTCGGAAGCCAAGATGAAAGTTTTATTGTTCATAGTTTCGTCTTCAGTTTTATTTTCTTGACATATCTACTAACAACCTTATTTTTTCAGCTTCACGGGAGGAAAAGTCCGACGCAGCCGCCAACTGCAAGAAAATTACTTTAATTAAAACCAGTGCGGGAAAAACTGCAATGATTTATCAATGTAAGCGGTGTGCCCTAGAATGGAGTGCAGTGTGCACAAGACTAAGAACATTTTCTAGCTATTTGTAAAAAATAAAGACCATTACTTTTAAACTCAAACATTTTTGTATGTGGAATATGTTTCTATATAGGTGTCCCAAAACTTTGCCACACGGAGGGAAGGTACCTTAAATATTAAAGATAGGAAGTTTTACTGAAAGAAGCTATCATATTATTAAAAAAAATATTTTGATTAAGTCGCATGTACCTACGTAATAATTAAAATTTAAATGTCAAAGGTGCGTCTGTCACGGAATGGCTGCTGCGAACTGTCACGTGGAATTTGATACGAATTTCAAATTTGAATATAATCACTAGTTTTGTAGGCCTGGCCCCCTAGCACGCTAGGTTTTATGTCCGACATAAAGCATTTGTCCCTCTTGCACTCGCATATTTGCCAGAAAGGGCCGAATGCTTTATGTCCGACATAAAACTTAGTGTGCTAGGGGGGCTGGTAACAATGTTTGGTAAGTTAAGCTGGTGGTAAGTTTGCCGGAGCTCCCGAGGCTGCGCTGTGTTGAGTGTCCAGACCCCGTATCATGGTCGGCATTATCACGCGATAAGTGACAAGATAGAGCGTCAGTCTCGTTCTATCGAACGGTGTCAGCCAGTGACGGACGCTCTATCTTGTCACTTATCGCGTGATAAGGCCAACCATGATACGGGGTCAGGTCACCCAAGTCCGTTCATCACTGAAGACTGAAGTTGGTTTCACTATGCAGTCCAAGAAACAAGAAGCGAACGAAGTGTAGGGACACTGCGCATGGCCCGACACACACTTGGCCGGTTTTCTTTGATTAGAGTTCTGCTACGGAACCCTTTCTGTAGTTGCCTGTCTGTCTTTGTAACATCGACACACGCGCGCCAATTAAACGTTGCGGTTGCGTCGCCTGTGTACGGATGTTGGACTTTCCAAGTGCGTTTAAAAAGTTTGTACGTAGATATGGCTACTTACCCGTATAGTTTTCCTTTTAAAGTACGCAAACGGATCCCTGAATTAAGGTCCCATAAAAAAAAGTTTTTTCAAAATTTTACCACCATTTTGTCGACGAGATTGATAAAACTGTAATTTCGGCATGGGTATTTATATACAATTTACATAAATTACAGTTTTCTTATAGGAAAAGGTCACTGAGCTAAGCCGCAGATGGACGGACGGACAGACGGACATGGCAAAACTATAAGGGTTCCTTGTTGACTGCGGAACCTTAAAAAAACTTTCACAACAGGGGACTCGAGACCTTTAGGAATAGGAAATAGGACAAGATACGAGAGTTTTATCGAGTTTATTCTCTTCTAGGCAAAAATGTTCAGCTGTGTGCCTTTTTTTCAGAAATAATTTTAAAAACAATCCATAAAAAGCAAATCCAACCAATCTGATATCGTACTAATAACTAGTACAATGGGCACAGAAGAGATTTTGTTGAATCAGCGGATTGAAAGGAAACCCGAGTTGGATCGAGCCCAGCGCACTGTGGGTTCGGTAAATGTGCTTCATGGACAAACATTAAACAAACAGAGATTTAGAATAAGAGTCAAACATTTATTTATTCAAGACACAACACTAAAAAAAAGTTAATCTGGCACGAAATGGGCCCAACTCAGCATGATGCATGATGAGAGCTGGTCTTGCGTTGGGTCCATAGTGAGGATGGATACGGTACGTAACACATAAATCGGAATACATATGCAAAATATCAGTAGATAAAAAGTATTATGTTGGTCTAGCTCAATGCCGCACTGTGGATCAAATCTACTTCATGGATAAACTAAATGAAGAGTAAGTAGTTATTTTTTTAATACTATACTGAAGAATATTATACAGAACATATTATTATTCTATTATAAATATTATAATGAAGAAGTTATTTATTGGATTCTACCTACATTTGATCGGGTCGCCACCTTCCCTAACATATGGTTGAGGGAGGCGATGGCTGAGATATGCGTCATACTCGTGATCGGGTGCTGTTTGTGGAGTCCGGACTGTTCATGCTTGCAAGGGCATAGTACCTAATTAACTACTTAAATACTAGTGTTATTATTATTATTATCGTATTGACGAGAGACATCATTCTGATCTTGACACGTTTTATTGTTATTGACCCTGTACATCTCTGACAATATAACATTAATGTTCCTTTTTTGTTTTGACGCTTAGAGACCGTATACATCTCTTAGAATATTAGAATAATTATTAATTGTATTTGGACGCTCAGAGACCTTATACGTACATCTCTGCAATACTGAATAATATCATTAACTTCTGTTAATGCTGGATACAGATCTTATATCGAATGTAATGGTCATATTTTGCAATTTTGTTTTGTTTACATTAACTTAGTGACATTTAGTTTGTTAACCTTTTATATATCATTTTAAATTATTATTGTGTAAGATTACTATTTTATTGTAAATTACCGTTTGACATGTAAAAGTGCCCTTGTGGCCTATTTGCAGAATAAATAATTGATTGATTTAATTACGGTATGGTACCAATATTCGGGGGTAAGAACAACTATTGTTCCTGAGTCTTCGGTGTTTTCTACTTATATATCTATATGCCGGAGAATGGGCTCAAGGATGCGGCGTTACCATCGGGCATCGTTGGGGCGATGTTGGGAGATCGAGTATTTAGACTACGACGTAATTCAAATAGTAGTTTATGCAACTGATACATAATCAGAGGCCTTAAAATACGAGTGTGGTTTTATGAAACAAGCGTCAGCGAGTTTCATAATAGGATCACACGAGTGTTTTAAGGTAAAATTATGTACAGTTGCATACACTACTTTATCTACACATATATCATAAGTACTCTAAGATGGGTTCAGAAGCCGTACGAAAATGACCTGCATTGCTACCAGTGCTACCTGTAAAATATATTTGTTGCAATCGTGGCTGCATTTATGATATCCGGCGGAGTGTGCATATCGTTCTCGTAGTCACTCACTACTACTACTACTCATATTTTCAACTAAAATGTGAATAACAAACAACTTTTCACAATTCTACTTTCGTAACAGCAAAAACCAACAAAGAAATGACAACAGTAATGGCGGCAATTCGATCCTACGTCAAGACGAATGTTTTTTTTTAATCATAGACAAACGAATGAAGTCCCTATTCTCATGTCACTCTTGATCAAATGTCGTGCGGTTTACATTAAAAAACATACGGAATTGTCGTTTCGTCGACCTTACGTTACGGCATAATTTTTTGGGGCAATTCTTTAAACAAGGAAGCGGTGTTCAAAGCTCAAAAAAGGTGCATTAGAGCAATGTGTGGCCTTCAACAAATGGACAGTTGTATATCACATTTTAAGGATTTGAACATCTTGACAATGCCCTCTCTTTATATTATTGAAGTAGTGATGTTTGTCAAAAATAATCCACTGCTATTTAAAAAAACTAGCTTTACCAGCAAACGTTTGGGGCAAAAATATAGGGAGGATTTGAGCACAGTTCCAGCAAACACCGCTTTAGTGCGTAAGAGTGTATATTCTCTGGCGGTAAGGATTTATAATAAATTACCAACAGAATTTAAATTGTTACCAATGTCACTCTTGAGGCATAAATTATTACCTTTACTCATAAATAAGTGCTATTACTCTGTTTTAGATTATTTAAATGATGAACTTAATTGTACGTAGTGATTTCTGATGAATATATTGTAAAGTATTGTTATTTTTAAATTTGATTATCTTATTTTTGACATTATTTTAAATAATCTTTGACATTATATCCTAAATACATCTTTGACATTATATTCTAAATACATCTTTGACATTACACTCTAAATACATTTTTGACATCATATTCCAAATGATATAATTCACAATGCTTTATTAATAATCAAATGATATGTTGTAATGTAATTCAAGACTAGATATTTAAGCCAATGTTTTTGTACGCCAATCGGCAAAACATAGTGCAACGTACAAAATTGAACATCTCTGTTTCTATGCAGCCATCACCTATGTTTGACAAATAAAAACACTTTGCCTTTGCCTTTGCCTTTGCCTTTCGCATCGATAACTGTTTTAATATCTATGGATACTAGAATAGTGAACCACTTGAGTTTTGATAGCTGTTCCAAATTTAAACTCATAACCTTACAAAAATCTGTACTGTAATAACATTACAGTACAGATTTTACCTACTACCACAGACAAGAAAATTCTCATAGTAAAATTGGTTGTAATAATGCTGGTCATTTCCTACGGTTTCTGAACGCATTTTAGAGCACTAATGATATGTGCGTAGATAAACGTACTTTATTGAAACACTGACTAATTTCACAAGTTAATATAAAACTCAATTGTAGCGTGGACAGTTCCGAGGTGGAACCAGTGCGTCCGGTCACTAGCTTGTTCAGCCAGAGAATGCCCGGAGCTCGGCCCGCTCGGCTCCAGCCTAGCGCACGGAGTGGGGATAGATAGTTCGATGTGACGTCAGCCATAAATCAATCACTAGTTGCCATTCCAACGCTGCGCTACAACTTAGCGTTCGTACTCATTAACAACCTGTCTCCGACATAACAATACTTTCAGAGTTAATAGTACTCGTCCTTAGAAGTAGACTTACTTAAGTATAAAACTAATTTAAGGTTTATGTTAGTTTTTGGAGAATATTAGGAAAATAACTGTGCCACGTAATAACGCCCTGTTAATGAGATGTTATGATTGGTACTTATTGAAATTTATGATAAGCTTCTAAAAAACCCGCCAATTTTAAACAATGTCATCGATGACAAACAAGGGCGCTCACTAGACAGAAAGTGATAAACACCTTGTCAGTTAATTATGTTTGGGCAGAATTTTAATTTAATAATATCGTTCGGAAATTTAAAACAAAAATGTTTTCTTAATTCCTATTTGAAGCACCTAAATTTTTTGATGTAAGTTACTTAACCTCTTTTAAAGTATCGGCATCTAATTTGGAAGCACCATATATATGTAGATCCGCATATACTTTCGATATCCATGATTTACTGTGCCATAACACTACTGTTTTCCATAAAAGTATTTTTGTCAGAACCCATAACATTTTCGGGACGATTTTGATTAGGTCAGGTTATAAAAACCCTAAAAAGTTCGCAGTTTCTGAGAAAAACCACTGTGGGAAAACAATGATCATGGCAATCGTAACATTTATGTCAAATTAATGTATGAAATTAAGTCATAAGTATCTTCTCCTAGGATGGGCCCTAGAACTGGGTCCGTGTTATGGGTAACACAACCCATATTGAGCTCACTTAGGACTAGATCGATTTGTGCAAGAGTGACCCTAGTATCTTTTTTGCTACTTTGACCGCGCCACGGCCCACTGTGCGCCGAGATTGCAGCAATTTATCCGTCGCGACACGCGCTATCTATGCGCCCGCGATAAATGAGACAATATACCTTAATGTTAGAAGATTTTTGAACGAGGCCGTTTATTGGAAGATTGGGTGAAAGGCGTGTTTCCATTAGAATATAGCCCCAAAGTAGAGGGGTAATAGAGTAACTTTTCGAACGAGCGCTAAGACAACTCAACTGTCATTCATGTCATTTGTCTTTGACGACCGGTTTAATAATAATAAATAAATCAGCCTATATACGTCCCACTGCTGGGCACAGGCCTCCTCTCATGGATGAGAGGGAACGGGCAGTAGTCCCCACGCTGGCCCAGTGCGGGTTGGGGACTTCACATACACCTTTGAATATCTTCGTGGTCTTTCGTCGGGGATGCGGTCAGCGGTGGACGCCTTGCTCCTTAAGCGGAGCTTCTGACGCTGATTGCATTATTGACGACTGACCAAACCACCGAACAACGTCGCTTTATAAGCAAACTTGACATTGGCGAAATCATCTTAACTTAGATGGAAGACATTTTTTAAAAGAAGAAGAAGAATATCTTCGTGAATGTATGCAGATTTCCTAACGATGTTTTTCCTTCACCAAAAAGCTAACGGTATATACATGATGTTCCCTACATAAGTTCCGAAAAACTCATTGGTACGAGCCGGGACCCACGACCGCCGTTTGACAGCCGCATGCCTGAACCGCTAGGCTACCGTAGTTTTTCGGTTTAGCCTTGTGGGCAATAATGACCCTGCCTGCGAAGCTAACGGTTCTGAATTCTAATTCCGGTAAGGGCAAATATGTATATTGTAAATATTTGATTCTGATTCGTGGCTGTTTTCAATGTATTTACGTATTACTTATACATTCAATAATATTGTTTAATAGTACCCCAACCTGAATGAGCCATAACACAAAAATTAATGAGCTTACAAATAGGGCTGGGTCGATTTGTGTAAGATTGACCCGTATTATTTATTTATTAATACGTAATACGGTTTTTGGCGTTTTTACGTTAAATATAAATAAATTTAACGTTATCTACAAAACTTTTTTTTTTGTAAGTAATGAATTTTAAATACTTACCGGGCCACGCGCAGTGTCACATTCCCAGTAGCAGCCATTTAGCCGGCAGGGGGGGACACATGACTCGAACAAAAATTTGGGCTTTAAAGCCCAATATCTCGCAAACGAATCACCAATTTGAAAAATGGTTTTTAAAAACCTGTATTAATTTTGAACAAGCTATCCAACAATACCCCACTATGGGTTTATTGAGAAAAAAAATACATCCCCACTTTAGGTGTAGGGGAGGTACCCAAAAAAAACATTTTTAGGGTTACGTACCCAAAGGGTAAAACGGGACCCTATTACTAAGTGCAGGGCCTGAGTGGACGCCCCGCTCAGAGCGGGGCGTGCAGCGTCCATATAAAACTAGTCCAATTTATATGGACGCTCGACGCCCCGCTCTGAGCGGGGCGTCCACTCAGGCCCTACACTACGACTTCGCTGTCCGTCTGTCTGTCTGTCACCAGGCTGTATCTGAAGAACCGCGATAGCTAGACAGTTGAAATTTTCACGGATGATGTATTTCTGTTGCCGCTATAACAACAAATACTAAAAACAAAATAAAAATATTTAAGGGGGGCTCCCATACAAAAAACGTGTTTTTTTTGCCGTTTTGTCTGTCGCCAGGCTGTATCTCAAGAACAGTTAAAATTTTTACAGATTATGTATTTCTGTTGCCGCTATAACAACAAATACTAAAAACAAAATAAAATAAATATTTAGGGGGGCCCCCATACAACAAAGGTTTTTTTTTTCAGGCTGTATCTCAAGAACCGCGATAGCTAGACAGTTGAAATTCTCATAAATTATGTATTTCTGTTGCCGCTATAACAACAAATACTAAAAACATAATAAAATAAATATTTAAGGGGGCCTCCCATACAACAAACTTATTTTTTTTTAACTGTTTTTATAGATCATGGTACGGAACCATTCGTGCGCGAGTCCGACTCGCACTTGGCCGGTTTTTTTTGTTCAATATCTTATTATTTTGTTTTGTCGGTGTGATTGACTATTTCGTTGTAGGCCATCGTGGCTACATCATTACATTTGGGCTACACAAATTAACCATTCATTCGTAAGCCGCGTCACCAACTACCGATATTAACGTCGGCAATTTCAGCTCCGCTTTCACGGCATTGACGACAAAGTAGCTCTCCAGCCTGTCACAATATGACCTCCAGCTACCACTTTGGACGTCGAACTCGCCAATTCTTCCTACAGACATTTTGTATGTGTTACACTTTATCCTCGTCAGCCACTGATAAATAAAAGACAGCGTGTGAGGTGTAGTACATATAATCGCAGACTGAACGGCCTAGCTGAAACCCACCCTCATATACAAAAGTATGTTAGTATAAACTACCCCCTATCTAATACATAACAATACCCATGCCGAATTACAGGTTTTCTAGTAATAATGGTCACTAAGCTAAGCCGAAGACGGACGGACGGAGAGACGGACAGACGGACATGGCCAAACTAGAAGGGTTCCTTGTTCGGGCGGGACCCTAAAAAGGACTATAAAACGCTAAGTCAAAAAGTCCCACACATGATTATTAACCTTGATTGAACTTGGTTTGGCGAGGTTTCATACGCTCGGGTATTATTGATATTTTAAGTAGTTTATAACCCAACAATGTACTTCTAGCTTTTGGCTATCGAGCTAATGACGAAACAAAATGATGTTGAGCTGTGCATACTTATTTATTCTTGGATATTATACACATAAAAAAGCTTGGTTGTTATTTTTTTACCAGTAACATAACTACATATACATCCGAATCTGGTTCAATTTCATTATAGCATTCTGATATACTAAAACGACGTTAATATCAGAATTCTGGCCATTGATACAATGTTTCGATTGCAGCCATTTCATGACTATCATTACTGAAATGGTTTCGATATCAGACGATCCCGGTATTAACTAGTTTTAAGGGCTTAATTAGAATGCCTAACGGAGTATGTTCGCAATGAAAGGTAAATTTCAGATTTTATGGGTATTTGGCCTCCATTCAGATGGATTACGGGATAATCTGACAGTTTGATATCAATGTGTTTTGTGCGCCCTTTATGACACTTTATAGACACTATGACAGGAATGCCCGCGAGCTGTGTTGCGGCCACACAGATTATAACACGTCTCTTTCACAGCTCGTGGGCCGGTGACTCTGAGCTCTACTCGGCCCTTTACTAAAAAAAACTGTACCTACTAAAAACAAAATAGACAATCCATTGCCTGCGGATACTTGCGACTTCAGAACAATCGACATCTCTGAAAAGTTGGGTTTTTTAACCCACTTCTAACAGGTTCTCAATTCGGTTGTTTTTTTTTTTTTTTTTTCAATCTTTGTTACCTCAGATCGGGATCGGGATCGTCCTCGCCTTTGGTCTTGGAGCCTTTGGTCTTGGAATCATACAAGACCATTAACCCGGCCTTAGGGGGGGCAGGGACATCTTCCCTGCACCCCACTGGGGTAATTCCCGGCTGGCGCGTCCTCGCCGCGGGGGTGGGCACCCCATACTCCAGTAGGCCGGTGTATGTGGGTGGCAGAGTCCAGCCGGGGACCCAGTTCAGCGGGGTATAACGCAGAGCCCTTGCCCAGGGTTACGGGTGAAGACCTCAACGGCTGTGAAGGCGGAGCCATAGTATGACTAAACGGTGGAACAGGCGGAAGAGGCAAAAAACCCCAGTTACAAGCAGGCCCCTCATATTGGAGTACATGGTTGTACTGGAGCTACGACATTGGGCAGGATGGCGTAGTAGGGATGGCGGCGGAAACGGCGGCACCCAGGCTCCTCAATAGGAGTCACTGTCTTGGCGTCAGGTGGTAACCGGCCGTAAAACCATAAACCAAACAACATCTCCTGATACAAATATGAAAGTACACCAAAATAGAATAGCGATAAATACTAGGGCGTCCCCCGGAAGCGACGATCAGAGTTCCCACAGTAAATATGCGAAAAATACTAGGGCGTCCCCCCAAAGCGACGTACTTAGACGCAGCGCTGTCAACATGCGCATAGCGACTTGGAACATAGGTTCAATGACCGGACGCAGTCAAGAATTGGCTGAGACCCTACAAAGACGAAACATAAACATATGTTGTATCCAAGAACTGAAGTGGAAAGGCTCCAAGTCCAGGGACATTGGATATAACTACCAACTCCTCTATAATGGCTCATCATCTACTAGAAACGGCGTAGGCATTGTTCTTGATGAAAACTTAAAACAGAGAGTAATTAAAGTCGACAGAATAAGTGACCGGATCATGTATGTGAAAATAGCCTTAGATAACCAACCCTGCCTCAACATAATTTCGGTGTATGCACCACAGACAGGCTGTAACAGAGAAGAAAAGGACGCATTTTGGGAGGATCTGCAAGAGGTTTTGCAAAATATACCAAGCGCAGAGAAAAGAATAATAGCTGGAGATCTAAACGGACATGTAGGCCAAACTGCTCCTCAGAATTCACGCATTCATGGTAACTTTGGATACGGCTGCGTAAACGACCAGGGAAAAGATATCTTGGAGCTTGCTACGAACTTTGATATGCCAATAGTCAACACCTTTTTCCAGAAAAAGAGTGAACACCTAATCACTTACAAGAGTGGGAAACATGCCTCACAGATAGATTTCTTCATGTGTGATTCGACAATGCGAACACTTTTCAAGGACTGTAAGGTCATTCCAGGTGAGCCTTTGACCACCCAACACCGAATACTCGTTGCGTGTCTCAAGGTGCCAACATGGAATACAAAACGCAGAGTAAAGTCCTGTCCTCGTATAAAATGGTTCAACTTGAACAAACCTAGCGGAAACCAAGCTATAACGCAAATAGAAAAACTACTCACTGTTTCTATGGAAAATGAACCCAACAATGAAACCCCCGATGCGATGTGGAATGACTTTCATACACGCTCTACCAGCTGCGCCAGAGAAATATTGGGAGTTACCAAAGGCAAGCTTAGTACAGGGAAAGATGCTAGTTGGTGGTCGGATGAAGTCAAACAGAAACTTATTGAGAAGAAGACTTGTTTCAAATTATGGCAGGAAACAGATTCCGATGCAGATAAAGAAGCCTACAAAGCTGCAAAGAGCACAGCAAAGAAGACTGTTGCAATCGCCCGAGCCGCGGCGGGGGAGGCTCTAATCACCAGACTAGAGAACGCCGAGTCTGACGCAGAAATATTCAAAATAGCTAAACAACGCCATAAACAAACACAAGATTTTAAACAAAATAAATATATAAACGATGATACAGGTAAACTTCTATTAACAAATAAGGAAATAAATACAAGATGGCAGGAGTATTTTGAGCATCTTTTAAATGAAGAGTTCCCACAAGACCATCTTGCACCAATCCCACATGTACAGGGCCCCATTGATATTATATCACCCGGTGAACTTAAAATAGCTATATCCGGCATGAAAAACAACAAAGCAACCGGACCTGACGAAATCCCATCAGAGCTTTGGAAGAAAATGGGTACAACAGGAGTCATGTGGCTGACACATTTATTCTGCAACATCCTAATATCAGGAAAAATGCCAAACATGTGGAGACTTAGTAATATGATACCATTTTATAAAAACAAAGGGAACATTGCCGAATGTGGGAACTACAGAGCAATTAAATTAATGCCTCATACACTCAAAATATGGGAAAGGGTTATAGTTAATAGGCTTAATAAACTTGTAAATATTACCCCAAACCAGTACGGATTCACAGCCGGTGTTGGCACTACAGACGCGATACACTCGGTGAAGATCTTAATGGAAAAATATAAGGCCCTCAAAAAAGATCTCCACATGGTCTTTGTAGACTTAGAGAAGGCGTTTGACCGAATACCTCGTCAGCTTATATGGCAAGCACTCAGAGCGCAACTTGTACCTGAACAGTACATCAACATTATACAAGATATGTACAACGACATTACCACCCAAGTGATCTCACCCGCGGGAACAAGCAACAGCTTTCAGGTTAAAGTCGGAGTGCACCAGGGATCTACTCTTAGCCCTTTGCTCTTCAATATTGTAATGGACTACATCACCAAAGATCTACAAAACCTGGCCATGTGGTCACTTTTGTATGCCGACGATGTAGTCCTGATCGAGGAATCGCTGCCGAAGCTTCAGAGTAATCTTGAGAAATGGCGAGAGGCACTTGAAAGCAGAGGTCTTAGAGTGAGCCGCCTGAAGACCGAGTACATGCACTGCAACTTCTCTGGCATCAACAATAGCAACCAAGCAACGCCTACCATTGACGGTTTCCCTTTAAACAAAGTGGAAGAATTCAAGTACCTCGGATCCATATTGAATACCAGAGCAAACGCAGAGCGGGATATTGCACACAGGATCAACACTGGCTGGATGAAGTGGAGAGCGCTCTCTGGAGTCCTATGTGATGCCAAAATGCCAATTAGAACTAAGGGCACTGTGTACAGACGAGCTGTGAGACCTGCCATGCTTTATGGCTCTGAGTGCTGGGCGATAAGAAAGTGCGATGAACAGAAAGTACATGTCGCGGAGATGAAAATGCTGCGCTGGGCTGGGGGTGTTACCAGAATAGATAGAGTCAGAAACGAATACATACGCGGAACCTTCAAAGTCGCTGAAATCCAGAATAAAATGCAAGAGAGCCGTCTGCGTTGGTATGGACACGTTATGCGCAGGAACGAGGATCACATGACAAGACGGGTGATGAACATCGAAGATGGAGTGCGAGGCAGAGGTCGTCCTCCTACTACCTGGATGAGGACTATCGCTAAAGACCTGAAAACGCTAAATCTGACCACAGAGTTGACACAAAATCGCCAGCAATGGCGTAAAAGTATCAGGAGGGCCGACCCCAAATAGGGAAAGAGCCAGGAGATTGATTGAATCTTTGTTACCTCAGATCGATGAGCCGATTCGTAATTTTTTTTTTGTTTGTAAGTATATGCGTCCAGGTGGGTCCCATTTTTTCCGAAAATTCAGTTGGATGATGGGATCCATGAGGAATTGAGGGAACTTCTCAATTATATTAGGCACGCGTGTAGTGATTTTGGTATTTTCTATTATAGCTAGCGTATTTACACCCGGAAATAAATTTGGTGGAGTGGAATTGATGATGAAGACCACAGATGACTTATGGAATTCCTCAATTATGTACTTAAAAGTACAAAAGTATATAACAGATTCTGATAAGATTCCGCTGAAATAGTAACTAATGAAGTGCCAAAGGTGATCCTTGTGGAATCGACGGAAGTCCTCAAATATTATCGGGCCACATACAGCGATTGGGTTTTTTTCTCTAATAATCAGCGCATTTGCTCTCGGAAATCAGTTCATGTGGTAAATTAGAAAAGAAATGTGGAAATGTTCTCGTGCCTTGGCGGAGTACTAAATTGAAGTCGGTTAAAACTTTGTTTTAAATTAATATTGATTTAATTAAATTAAATTTGTGTTAAATTATTGTATTTAATTTACCTACTTTCTTTCTTTGTTGGTTTTTTTAGTGTATCTAAATGTAAATATTATGCCTTTAGAAAATAAATACATTACGCAGTATGTCGTATTCGAATAAAGTAAATACTTATCATATGTGTGTAGTGTTTTCATTAGAAAGAGACGGATAGTCTATTTCGCGACCTGTAGAGGAAAACAGCTGGACATCCGGACATCCGGACATACGGTTTTTTTTGGCTCATAACTGACACGGAGAACTTCGTTATTTGCCTTTTTTATATTCAATACCTTTTTTATATTCATTAGTTACTGCTCTAACAATAGCGATGATGACTAAGATTTTTTCATGATGTCATTCGAACCAGTTTTTGGAGAGGAACAAATGTTTGTATGGGAGCAACTACGATTAAAGAACATAAATACCCAAAAATTTGAGACAAAGATTGACGTCGCTGGCGGCAGCGCAAAACGCTTCATACTGATAGACACAAGTATGACAGCACAATTGTACAAAGTAGTTGTATCGTTGTATGGAAAATCCGGTAAATTGTTGTTTCGGTGGCGAAATACTGCGTTTAAGTACATAGTTGTCATACAATTTTGTTTCTATAAAAGCGTAAGGCAGCTTCTATTGGCAGCATTAAATTTACTCTTGGACAATAAAAAAAAATGCATAATTTTTCTAAACTTTCAAGGTTCGTATCGTTTTATGAGTTTAATTATATTTTATAGTTTATACTTTTTTACGATAATTTGATGGTTTACTATCCATTTAGCATCACTACGTTATCAATTTGAACATGAGGCATCATGCTATTGTACTGAGATTACGAACGGGGGATTTCGGAAAAAATAATCGATCTAGCTAGGTTTCATTTCGGTGAATAATCGTTTAGTTTTCTGAGACAGAAGCTCGTTCTCTCAGGTTAACACATTCACTGCCAACAATTTCGTAGCGCTGAGCTCGTAGCCGATAACATGGGAAAAACGATTTGTAGAGGAAAGCGCCTACCTTTTAATCCCTTAAATCGGCAAGTGCTTTAACTATTCCTATAATGAATGTTTAACATATATATTTTGTCGCTTTTATATATTACTAGCGACCCGCCCCGGCTTCGCACGGGTACTATATTATACATGTAAACCTTCCTATTGAATCACTCTATCTATATAAGAAAAACCGCATCAAAATCCGTTGCGTAGTTTTAAAGATCTAAGCATACATAGGGACAGACGGCGGGAAGCGACTTTGTTTTATACTATTCATATTCATATTCATTTTTTCATATTCATATTCATTTATTCGTTGCAACCATGGTATTCACAGAAAGTTCTTAAAATCTAATCAGTACAGACATGGACCCTACTAGGGTGTAGCAACATATTTAAGTACTAAGCTAACCTAAACAACATATATTTATAGAATCAACATGTTATACATATATATCTACACATTAGATAACAACGGTATTTATAACACTTTCATCTTATTCATAATTAGTCTACTTATTACATTATTACAATTGAATGGCCCATGAACTTCTGCAGAGTGTACGGGCATTTAATAATGAGGTACGTTTTTAGTTTATTGACAAATTTGTTAAATATTACTTCATTTGTTATATGCTGCGGAATTTTGTTGTAGATCCTTATGGACATAGCGTAAGGGCCTTTATTGAACATTGTTAGCTTGGCGGGAACTGCTTGAACTATTTTATTGCGGCGGCGTAGGTTGTGTGCGTGCGAGTTGGGGTTATCAGGTTTGGGATATAGGTTTTGGTATTTACGAACAAATTTACAGGTTTCCAGTATATATAAAGATGTGAGGGTCAGAATTTTTAGTCAAGAGAAGTGAGGTCTGCAACTCTCTTCATTTCGTATGTTACTGAGAACTCGTACGCATCTTTTCTGCAGTAAAAATAGGTCTTTAGCATTTACACTACTGCCCCACAACATTATACCGTATTGTAGCCATGATTGGGCAAAAGCATGGTAAGCACTCACAGCGGTTTTTAGGTTGGTATTAATCAATATTTGTCTGAGGGCATAAGCAAACCTAGATAATTTTACTATGTAGTGAAGTAGTTTGTGTATAAGACTGTATGATGATTTAGGTCAGCTGCTCGATTACGTAACGCATTTTACGTGCGCCAGCAGGTAAATCCAAATGTCGCTTTTTATATAGGAAATAACAGTTGAGTTGTCCTAACGTACGTTCGAAAACTTACTTTATCATCCCTCTGGTCAGCGTCTTAAGAAGCGTCGAATACTTTTAACTAAATATCGTTGGTTTTAAAAAAAAACACATAATTAAGATACTTATGGACACTGTAGTGTCTGTTGAATATTAGGCAGGCCGTACGATTGTTTGCCACCATCGTAGTTGAACCAATGTAATAAACAACTAACAAAAAAAAAAGACCGGGTTGCGCTGCGGGAGTGCCGGCAGAAGTGAAAACTCAATAACATTGTAACAGTTTTTCGATCAGGTCACGTGACATCTTACGGTGTCACCCTAAAAATGAATTTGACGCAAATTTATAAACAATTATCAATTATTTAGGCGGACGGGCCGCGGGCGCGTTGGGTGCGACGGGCCGCCGGCTCGCCGACGGGCGGCGGCAAACACAATACCAATTTGTTTTTGCCATTGCCAAATATTTTTCAAAGCTTTATCTCTTTAGGAATGACGTCTAAATTCGAACTATTCGAATTTGCAAGAACGGGAGACGGCGGTGGCGACCAAAATATCAATTTGTTTTTGCCGTTGGTAAACATTTTTCTAAGCTTTATCTCTTTAGGAATAACGCCCAAATTCGAACTATTCGAATTTTCTCAATAGCAAAACGGTGAAGGACGCGTTGGTATTATTACAAATTTATTTGCAGAATATGCTATTGCAAAAAGTGTTTAACGGCTTTATACTCTTACGAATAGCGTTCAGTTTTGAATGAAGTCGAATCGGCTAGCAGCAAAAAGTGACCTCCTTCACATCTGACGTCACAAAACTCTGTCGCGTATTTAACAATTTTTCCCCATCCCCAAAAAGTTTTCACTTCAAAAAATTACAGAAAAGGACCTGTAGGTATGGTATCCTGATTTGGAATCAAATCGATTCCAACAAGGTAGGTACGAAAACCTTTACAAATAACCCAAAACACTATGAATGGATGAAAAAAGGAACCGTGGAATCTGTGCCCATCAATTAAATATTTCTGACCCATTAGCACAGGTGGCGGGCGGCGTAATGGTACCCATTAGAGCCGGCGGCTTGCATTGCCGCATTATATTTATTACTTGGATCCACTCGTTTGGATCCATACACAACGCGATTCATGTCGGTGTCTTCCCTGGGTCTTGTGTTCGTCACATCGCATTGAATGTGTATCGCACTTCCTCAATTTGATACAATTTAAGGTTAATCCATTTTCGCTAAATTGCAAATAAACCTTGGCTGATTGGTTCAACATTTCAAAGTTGAAATAAACCGAAACAATAGTTTTGTATGAGAATTTAATTCGAGGTCAAGCAACGCTACGCGTGTGCCGTAGCGCGTAGCAGTATTTTTCCCCTTTGTAGCGAAAATCGCTTGCAGATAGACGCATGTGTGAGTCATTGGGCTTGAATAGGCCAATAGAAACATATTCTATGAATAAATTCATTACGTTTCAGGCAGCATACATACCTTTTAACTAAAGCCATTGTCCGGCGCGCCCAGCATTACGGCACCAATTCGTAAAAGCATAATATCACTCACAGACAAAACGACGTAACAACCATGAGTTTTCTATTACAAAATGACCTTTCAGTTAAACAGAATAGTACGGAAACTAGATGATAGACCAGGCTTTTGTGCCCTAATGAACGCTGTCAGAAGAACAAACCAGAGATTAATGTGGGCACCTTTCGCTTTCCATGTTATCTTTATGGACGCCATTGTTTAAGGCTTGTCATGATTTCACTTAAACATTTAACTGGGCTTGTTTGTAATAGGAGCAAATAATTAGAAGGATGATCCTTTGAATATCAGTGGTTATAAATCCCATTTTTTCAAATCGGTGAAATGATGTTCAATTGTATGTACCACGAATGGATCTTTCTTCGCATCGTGATTATTTCGTTACATCGTACAATAATACGAACTTCTTAATGACTATCACGTGTCTATCGATCTTGTTACAGTATATTTGTATTCAAAACAAGGATTTAAGAAAATGTTACCTACTATTTTACTACTCATCGTCATCATATCAGCGGACTCCCGTGATCACAGGCCAGGGGGATGGGCAGCAGCATCTTTAGAGTTTGTTTCTGAAATGTCTTTATTAATAACAAGAAGAACAACAGTTACTTACTTGTCTAGTGTACATTTGGGTCCTAGACAGCAAACACATAATACACGAACTTTTTCGTGAGCTATTAGCGTTCACTTTAAACTTTTTAATACGCCCATAAAAGCGTTTAACCATTCTTTTATTTACACTAAAACAGTAGTAGTGTTGTATACACTTGTTGCTACAGTAATTACTTGTACAGTCGAGGAAATTGAATGTTTAGCACTTTTGAACCTTAATGTCATTCCAATAGAGTTGACATGTGCCAAACCTTCATTTTCCTCGACCGTACTAGGTATAAGTAACTTTGCAACAAAACCTATTTAGTGTGGATCACATTATATTATGTCACATCAACTTTTGTTTTATCTCAGTTTTAGATGCTGTTTAGTATTAAAGCTCGTTTCGTTCGCGCAATTTTTTTATTTATTTATATAGGTGAGATATTCTCCTATATACTTCTCGATTGTTTTAAAGATGTGAAGAGTGGGTGCACAAAACTGTTTGTAATCCTAATCGTAAGCGGTTTGACAAGTTTCTATGGAATGACAGCACCTGGCACTATATTTAATATTTCACTATTTCAATGTAGCTACATATTTTGTATAAGTATATACTGCTCACTATGGGGAATATTTTAAATGAAATACCTGGTTAAGATATCCGCAGAATTTACGGCAGCGTACTGTTAAGTATTTATTTGAATTATTGACACCTTTCTTAATATAATAATATTTTTACATTTGGTTTAACAGTTTTTCGACCTGACGTGACGGCAACGACAGTGACACTTTTTTTCTTCTTTCAGTCAGCCTTTGGAAACTCTCATAGAATGAAAAAATGTACGGGGACGAAGTCCCTTTGCCAACCTAACAAAACACAGAATACATGGACCTAATATACAGGATGTTAACGGGGTCATGATCCGGAATGACAAAAAGCGAATAAGATGATCATACTGAACAACCTTTCCCATGGGACCAACCACGAAATCGCAAAAAAAAAGAGCCAATTAAGAGTGAACTGTGAGTTAACTGCGATTTAATTGAGAGTTAATATATGGAATACCTGGTTTTTTTTTGCGATTTCGTGGTTGGTCCCATGGGAAAGGTTGTTCAGTATGATCATCTTATTCGCTTTTTGTCATTCCGGATCATGACCCCATTAACATCCTGTATATTATACTCTAATACAGAATATAATATATTGCCAATATTTTCTTTACGTTGGTAGTAGACACAAGATAATCTTAAAACAATGTATGAAGTTCCGCCTCTTAAAGGGTAGTGGTTATATTCTCTTTGCTTTCAGTCTGTGCTAATGCATACCTACTCGTACATTCCTCTTAACGGCAAAAACGCTAGAACGTACTTGGGCATTTTCAAAAAATTGCGTAAGGTCAATGTGGCTAATTCCGTCATATTTTTGAGCTTGTTCAACTTTGGTTGAAAATTGTAGACCTTTATGTAGACTATTTACCCATGGCGTGCATGTAGTGAGCTATCAATTGGCTTGGGTTTCAAGGTAAATTGTCAAATTTCGAGTATCTCAGTTGCTTAAAATACTATAATATATATTTTTTTTTAAACAGTCAGGTAGATGAAATTTCCCGAAAAATTGGGGCTATTCCATCTTACAACATGTTTTCCTAGCATAACCAAGTTTTTTCAAGTCTTTGCTAGTTTAAAATAAACACACGCAGATTTCAATCAAATGTGTGTTTTTTAGGCCTTGAATACAATATTCACAATATGAGTTATCGGCAAAAAAGGTTTTTTGGGGTTATTCCGACATGTTTTGGCAATCAGATGAGCTCAACCTTTTTAAGATTCTTTTGTTATATATTTTTTTCTTCATTTTTTTATGAACAGTGCAGTGCAGTCAGTTGTAGTGTCGTACTACATTCTACCGAAGCACTTCAATCTATCGTCATGGCTAAGACTATTTTTAGTAGTAATAATTAGCCCAAGCCATCGTTAACGGATTGATCCACATACTGGGCAGTGTTCATTGACGTAACAATTCTTACAACAATAATCAATATAATAAAGTTGTCTCTGACAATGCATTTACCATATTGTCGTCTGACACAGAAACCATCCGCATACTTTTCAGTTCAGCTCTAAAATAAAAGTTAATTTTGTAATTATCATTTATAGAAAAATAATCAGCCATTATAAATTATTGCTCAAGTAAGTAAATTAAATTTGACGAAACGAACGATTCTTAAAATGATCACACTAAAAACATAGTTGAAACGTCTGGAATCGGGAAATACCGGCGGTAGATGATGGCTTAGCCCCTTTTATAATGTACGGATTTTCCCACTTCATTATTTTGAGGTTCCTAATATTACACGGTGAATTACTTAAAACTAGCGGGCTTTTTTGTATAATTAACAGGCAGATACTTTTAGACATATCTTAAACATTATAATAAGCACAGAAACAAAGTTTAAAATCTAACTGTTTTATATATACCTTTGGTAAAACTGCATGACACTGCACTCCAGTTTCGACTTCGGAACACAACTGTACTTCGAAAGCAGATATATTTCTTCGTCGATTGCACAGCGCCATCTGTGTTTTTTTTTAGTTCGAACTAGAAAACCCTGCTGCTTTATCGACCGAGACAGCATTGGCGTAAAGTGCTTGGATTCAACGCAGGCGTGCATATGACGGCATAGCCCCGTGGACGGAATCGGCCTCATTGACCTAACTCAATTAGCGCGAGTTGTTAAACAAAAAATTACTCAGTGTCAGTTTTGTGACGACAGCTCAGTAGGTTGTATGTTTTTTTTTTCTTAACAGTATATAATTATATGCATCAACAAGTTCCTGACTAGAATCTGAAGCTAGTTATCTTTTTTGTTTAACGAGTCGCGCTAATTGGGTACAGAAACTATTGAAAATGCCCACTTTTACGATACTTTCCCTTATTATAATAGCAATAAAATGCAATTTGTTTAAGAAAGCCATTTATTAATAGTGTAAAAAATAATTAATCATTTCATTAAGTTCTTATAGTAATATCGATCAAGTAAAATTGATTTAAATTAACTATGACTACCCTGTGGCTCCAGAAGATCAGAATCCGCTTCTTTTGTTCTGAACAACATCATGGCTCTGAAAATATAAAAACATGATCAGTATTTTTTTTGACTATATCGGCTGAGTTGTCTGTATTACTGAAATTAACATGTGGAATTTAGGAGCAGCCAACACCGCTGCTCAAAATAAGTTGAACGCATCGTAAACGCAGCAAATTGTACCGGCGGTGTGGGTGCTCCCTTTATCTACATTAAAGGTGTTATTAATTGGGAATGCAATAACCGGTAATACTTCATAACCGGTTATACGGTTACCGTTATTATAATGTTAAAAACAAGGAAATTATCGGTTTAACTTCAGAAAATAATACTAGATCCATTTATTCCCCGATAAAAATGACAATATATACATTTTCATAAAATATGTCTAAATTACAAGAATTTCTACCATGATCGCAAGACAGTCGTACAACTACTAGAGATCTAGATAAATAGATACTAGACCATTCTGACAAAATGTGGCAACCCAAATACACGCTTTCATTTATCAATAAAAGCAAATGCAGTGTAGTTCGAGTGTCACTGCGAAGGCACCTTTGAACTCAAACCGCAACTACCAAGCATGAGGCATGAGTGCACCGTTTTCGCCCTTTTTAAGCAATTATTCAATAATTCACCACTAAAACTGTACAAACTTCTTTGTCAAATACACAGAAATAATGTAAGAAGCCTAATTTATTTTGATATTTAGTCAGCAAAAGTATAACCAAAAAAAACGATAACCGTTTTTTTTTAATTTCGAAACCCGGTTACAAAATTTTGTCGAAATAATCTTCGGTTTCGGTTAAAACCGATTTGCATTCCCTAGTAATTAAACGCTTATCCGCAAATTCGATAAAACAGTCGTAACATTTACCCCACTTTTACTAAGTAGATTGATGAGCAGAGAATCGGAACAGAGTGGCAAGTGCCCACAGCGCGTTGCAATTGCGTGCTATCCTCGAGTTATGGGCGTAATAAATAAAATAAATTGTAAATTCAAAAAAAAAAATCGAATTGTATAAATTCATTTATCAGTACCTATATAGAATGAATCTTTGTTGTAGCCATAGACTATATTTTATATCGCAGATTGCGTTGCGTTTCATACACACCGTAAGATAGATCTCAGTCGGAGTAGTTGCGTAACATTTCGAACGATCGTTAGGACAACTCAACTTATATTTTCCTGCAGGTACGAAATATATCGATCGATTGGTGTGGTAGGTTTGGTTGATAGTAGAAATTGTCGCTCGACATCGACCACCATCGACCGATGGCATCAATCGATTGGTGTGGTAACACACTAAATGTTATTTTTGTCCTAACGCTCGTTCGAAAAGTATCGCAACTCCTCCTACTGAGAACAACAAGTGAAGTGTTGGTACCTAGTTAGCGAACACGCCGCTGAAGAGTGTGCTGTCTCCAGTCTTCAAGAAGAACAGGTACGGATGGTCTGCTCGGAACTCGAGCGGCTCGTGAATGGGTACCACCAGGCTGGTTGCTACCATCGCGGTGAACACTGAAATATAAATTAATAAATATCATAAGACAAACATACAGAAATCGAACTAGTCCAATAGTAAATGCTCAATATATTTCATCATCATCATCATCAGATCAGCCGGAAGACGTCCACTGCTGGCCATTACATTATTAACACATAATGATAACGATGATGAATATTAAATAATGCCTTCATTAACTATGCAATAATGAACCCTAAAGTTCTTTTATCTACGCACATATCATTAGTGCTCTTAAATGCGTTCAGAAACCGTAGGAAATTACCAGCATTATGACAACCAATTTTACTATGAGAACTTTCTTGTCTGTGGTAGTAGGTAAAATCTGTACTGTAATGTTATAGTTAGTTAGTTAATAGTGAAGTGGCAGCCTTAGGGGCCTTTGCCAAAGACAGTTGACGTCTGATTTGACGTTTAACATATTAATGTGAAAAAAAAAAACAAAAAAAATCGGGAAAACTGACCAGAAGCAAGTTAATTTTATATAGAAAAATACCAAACAAAAATACCAATTTAACTGTTAAGTTGCCAACATAAAATGATCTACTAAACTACAATCTAATGTTATTAAGACTAAAGAAGTCACATAAAATGGCGATGAATGGAGTGAAAACTAAACGAAGTAAAGATTTAGAGATAACAGGGCGAGGAATATAGGGAGGAAGAATATCATATAAAGAAGAAGATAGTCTACAGCATTCGAAAAGAATATGATCTAAAGTACCCTCATCCAAACCACATTCACACAGCGAAGAATCTCTAACTCGGATTTTGTGCAGAAATACGGGAGTACACGAATGACCCAAGCGCAGTCTACAAATTGTGGACGTTACTTTTTTGCTTGCCTCACGGAATCGAAAAAACCAAGGTCTTACAGGAATTCTGTCTTGGAGTTCAGCGTAATGCATACCTTTAAGCTGGCTAGATCGTGACCAATCAACAAACCAGTCATCATCAAGACGACCCTTAGCTAGTGAAAGCAAATCCTGGGCATAACATCTAAATGTTGAAAGACAACCCCTGTCTGTTGCGTCTTTCGCACATTGATCCGCAATCTCGTTACCTGGGATACCAGCATGGCCAGGTATCCAAGCCAACGAGACCTTTAAGTTCTTACAGGAAAGACAATGTAGGAGGCGTTTAATTTGTAGAATAACAGTAAATTTGATTTTTGATCGTAGTTGATTGGCTAATATAGCTTGCAGGGAACTTTTCGAGTCAGTAAAAATTACACAATTATGTAGGTTATGGGAGTCAATATATCTAAGCGCTTCCAGAATACCAACCGCCTCACCTGTAAAGACCGAGGAATAAGAAGGTAATTTATAACTCAAAATTACCTTAAATCTAGGGATCCACACTGCAGATCCCACATTACCTTGTACTGACAATTGAGAGGCATCTGTATAAATCGTGATCCAATTAGGCCAATGCTTATCAATAGCTTTATTTAAAAGAGAGTTCGCTGAAACCGAATCCTTATCAATTCCCAAGTCAAGGAGGATACTGGGTCGGAACATAATTGCTTCATAAGGAGTTTCAAAGATGGGATTAAGCCTAGACTGATAAAATGGGCAGGGGAGACGAGTCATTTTAAGATAGCTTTTAATTAAACATGGGCTATCTTTGTGAGACCAGTAATTTGAGGAGATAATCAATTGAGAAAGGGAGTGAAGTTTAGAAATAAGCGGATGAGTGGAAGACTGCATGAGTTTGAAAAGAAATCTGTCAGACAAGTATTGCCTTCTTAAGTTAAGAGGCGGATCAACACATTCAATTTGGAGAGCATTAATAGGGGATGATCGCATAGCGCCAATAACAATACGAAGGCTTTTAGACTGAATTCTGTCAAGAGAATTTAGAGCCAATTTATTACAAGGTTCTAAAAGAAATGACCCATAGTCAAGGTTACTACGAACTAAGGCATTATAGACTAATTTTTGACAGTAAGGGTGGGACCCCCACCAAACACCAGAAAGGGAACGGATAATATTAATATTTTTCTCACATTTTTCAGCTACGTAATTGATGTGAGGGACCCCGGATAACTTTGAGTCAAAAATTACCCCGAGAAACTTAACCCTATCGGAAACCGGGATAGAAACCCCGTTACAACAAACAGACAAATCAGGAAGAATTCTTTTACGAGTGAAAGGTACAACTGTGCTCTTAGAAATAGAAAGAGATAAGCCATGATTCTCTAGCCAGATACTTAAATAACTAAGGGCAGAACTAAGCAACGGAACAGTATCCAATATATTTGAAGCGGAAGCATACAGACATATATCATCAGCGTACTGCAGAACACTACAAAAACAGTTCACTGACAATTCTAAATCATAAGTATAAAGGCTATACAATAATGGGCTTAATACAGAACCCTGCGGAAGGCCTTTCCACACAGGCCTAGGGGGAAGGGAAATATTATTGGAACTTACAAGGATTGATCTTGATAGGAGAAGGTTCACAGTAAAATTAACTAGTCGCTCGGGAAGATTTAAATCGTGCAATTTTTGCCTAAGACGAGGAAGAAGAACATTATCATACGCAGAGGCAATATCCAAAAAAACACCCACTACAGACTCACATTTTGAAAATGCAATCCGAATATCAGTAGTAAAGATGGCTAGACTATCTATAGTGCCAAGGCCCTTGCGAAAGCCAAATTGGCTCTTTGCCAGCAAACCCTTGCTTTCCACCAGCCACTCTAACCTGTTCTTAATAAGATGTTCAAGAATTTTTGCTAGGGTTGACGAGAGAGCAATAGGGCGGTACCCAGAAGGATCATTGCTTAGCTTCCCTGGTTTGAGAATGGGAACAATAATTTGAGTCTTCCAATCCTCCGGAGGAGTGCCCGATAAAAATATTTTATTAAGTATATCAAGAAAAAACTGTTTTGAATCAGAATTAGCATGCAGAATAAAAGAGTAAGGAATACCGTCAACTCCAGGGGACGAATCTTTAAGGTGGCTAATGGCTGTTAAAAGTTCCTCGTATGAGAACGGACTCTCAAATCGGTTAGTTATATTCCGAAACGGGGAGGGTAGAATAGGCGTGACTTCCTCTAAAGTAGGAGCTGAAGGGGGAGAGAGTTTAACCGCAAATGGCTCAACCCACTCAGAAGGATCATTGGACTGTAATTTTGATTCAGAAACAAAAACTCCCCGAAAACGTCGTAAATTCCTCCATACTAAAGAAGAAGGAGTAGAAGGAGAAAGACTCTCGCAGAAATTTTGCCATCCTTTTTGTTTTTTATTCAAAAGAAACTTAGAGCATTCCTCTGCAGTTTTTAGATAATTATCATAATTCTCTCTATTGAAGGATTGAGAAAGCAATGCTTCTGCATTTTTTCGCCTCCCTATTTCAACAGAACACTCAGAATCCCACCACGGGGGGAGAGGGGTCTTTCTTCTATGCCCCATCTTCAGAGGAATAGATTTATTTGCCGCGGAAATAAGAGCGTCTTTAAAAGCCTTATATATTATAGGGACATTTTCGACGGATGGATCAGAAATACTAGCAATTTCGTTACCCAGTGACAAACTGTAAAGAGGCCAATCAGCTTTCGCTGTCTGGTATTTAATCCTAGGCGAAGAAAAAGTATAAGACACAGGATCAGGGAAAGACAAAATAATGGGAAAATGATCACTACCATACTGTAATGTTATTACAGTACAGATTTTTGTAAGGTTATGAGTTTAAATTTGGAACAGCTGTCAAAACTCATATGGGTTTCTATTCTAGTATTCATAGATATTAAAACAGTTATCGATGCGAAACGTCAATTCAGTATGTTTTTTTAATATAAACCGCACGATATTTGATGTCGAGTGACATGAGAATAGGGACTTCATTCGTTTGTCTATGATTTAAAAAAACATTCGTCTTGACGTAGGATCGAATTGCCGCCATTACTGTTGTCATTTCTTTGTTGTTACGAAAGTAGAATTGTGAAAAGTTGTTTGTAACTCACATTTTAGTTGAAAATATGAGTAGTAGTGACTCCGAGAACGATATGCACACTCCGCCGGATATCGTAAATGCAGCCACGATTGCAACAAAGATATTTTACAGGTAGCACTATAGTACCAATGCAGGTCATTTCCCTACGGCTTCTGAACCCATCTTAGAGTACTTATGATATGTGTGTAGATAAAGTAGTGTATGAAACTGTACATAATTTGGCCTTAAAACACTCGTGTGATCCTATTATGAAACTCGCTAACGCTCGTTTCATAAAACCCCACTCGTGTTTTGTGGCCTCTGATTATGTATCAGTTGCATAAACTACTATTACTGCAACGTATGGTCGAACGCACCTGTAACGCATACACGCCATATCTATACGCAAAACTGTACCGAAGCTCATCAGCTTTTTCCATAAGTCTTATTTTATCTACAGGTGACAGATTCGGCGACACGACATGACAAGGCACGCATTGCATTTAGATAGATAGATAAACACTGTATTCATATCCACAACATACGTGGCATTAACATGATACAGAATTAACAGTAAAAGTTGTGAAGTGGCAAAAAAACAAAAGAAAAAAGCTGTCACTTAAGACTACTACATACTTAATTTAAATTGCACTAAAAGGAAGCATGCAACTTCATACTAAAAACTAAAAAAACAATTTTTTGGACTAAATGAAAATAACCATGTGCCTTGGCAGAGAATAGGCGCTGGCTCAGCATAATGTTGTGCCAGCGCCTCATCGCTGATATTCTGCCAGGACGTTTAAAATAATAATAATCTGAAATTAAAGAACCCGGCCAAGAGCGTATCGGGCCACGCTCAGTGCAGGGTTCCGTAGTTTTTGTAATTGTTTTCAAAAACTATTCAACCTATCAACTTCTAAATAATTTTCCTAGAAAATTTTTATAAAGTTCTACTTTTGAGATTTTTTTCATATTTTTTAAACTTATGGTTCAAAAATTAGAGGGGGGGGGACACATTTTTTTTTACTTCTGGAGCGATCATCTCCGAAAATATTAACATTATCAAAAAAATATTTGAGCAAACCCCTATTCATTTTTAAATACCTATCCAACAATATATCACACGTTAGGTTTGAAATGAAAAAAAAAAGCACTCCCCACGTTACGCATAGACGAGGTACCCTAATAAAAAAAACACTTTTTATTTTACCACTTTGTCGGCGTGATTGATATACATATTAGTAACACAGCTTTCTAATGCTAACGGTTACTGAGATTATCCGCGGACGGACGGACAGACAAAGCGAAACTATAAGGGTTCCTAGTCGACTACGGAACCCTAAAAAGAGACAATTAACAACGCCAAGCAATGCGTCCAAAACATTTGTTTTATATGCACGCAATCGAGCACGCCCCGTTCACTCAGGCCGTATAATGAGGCGACTATGGAAAAGCCATAGTCAACAGAACGCGTGTCGGGTGAAAAAAATGGTTTCCAACGCTTAATAGTCATGTTAAATAGATGACAAAAGAGCTGGCAGCTTCCTCGCAGAGATACAGCGAGGTAATGCTGCCAACGTTTCATTTTCAGTGCCAACGGTTTTATGGCGCTACGCTCGTAGCGTCATAAAACCATTTGTCGAGGAAAGCGCCTACGAGCAGCTAGGCCTAGCCGCCTAGTTTCCTGGCACTGAAAGTGTTAAGTTTTACTCAGGTATGTACTGATTTATCAATTTTAATTGCATTCAATATTTATAAGTATATTTTGTTATTTAACATGTAAGTATTATACATCATCCTCCTGGAGTTCTACTTCGTAGTGACCTAAATGAGCCCAGGGTCCGCTTTGGCACCTAATTTAGCGCAGGCACTAGTTTTAGGAAAGCGACTGCCGTCTATAGTGGCTTAAAAGAGATTTAGAAACATGTAAGTGTTCAACGATATGATACAGAGAGAAAGAATATACTGGAGAAATAAACCATCTTCGTCTATAACATAATAATATTTAATTAAATAATTTGTTTCGTTATAAAGGTATAATGTAAGTGGACAAAAAAACAAAACTTAAATGATTAAAATGATTTTAATTATAATAATAGTTTTTTTTATTTCGGACATTAATATCCATATGTTTGTATATAAGCACGACTTATCAACTAAGGTACATCAATTCAAGAATGTTATGTTCGTTATCGCTGTAGACTGAGACCCTAATCTTGGCCCCGAATCGTGGCAGCTACATTTGCCAGCCCTGAGAATAGATACAACAAAATTATATAGCACCATTTTCTTGACTCACAACTCTGAAAGATTGTTTAAACAACGGGATCCGCTATATCAGACATAGAAAGAAAGAAACAGAAGAAATTTCATACTATAGGTACCTAATCTTCTTTTCTCTCAATTTTTTTACCTCGAGAGCGGACCCTACTGTGTCATACTTATCCAGTTTCAAGTTATTCCAGCAGGTCGATCACGTAACGCATTATACGTACGTTTAGGTAGATCTAAATGTCACTTTTTTATGGGAAAATGACGGCTCCTGATAGTAAACAGACACCGTCACCTATGGACTAGTAAAGTACCTACCTAGATATCAGTAGTCTGGTATATGGCCGGCAGGGAGAATATTAATCTATGGTAGGTACATTACATTACGTAAAAACAGACAAAGGGGCCAGACTGACAGAGATCAGTAATAATGACATTCCTATTGAAAGTGTAATGATTCAAACTATTGGGGGTCATTATTATGTACTGAACGAAGGAATCACAATATTCATGTCATTATTATTGATAGTAGGGCTGGGAATCCCTTAATTTACCGAAAAAAAATTCATCGCATGCATTGTTTCGGAGAATTTTCATTGCATCGGTTGTTTTTCTCAGGTAATTGTGTGGAACCCATTAGCTTAGGTTAGGTTTGCTTAATAATAGTCCTGAAACGTTCAACGTTTACCGTTTTAGAAAAAAAAATGTTTTCGATTACCTAAACGAAAATTCTGCGAAACATTCATTATGATGATACGTTTGTTGGTAAAATAAGCTGTATAAATATGTACCCGTCAGATCATGTATACCATTAGTTTATTAATTTACTCGCGATATTATAAACTGTCGAAAAATAGTGAACCGCCAAAACCGTTCACAATTTAATGCAGTTTTTTCGTTGCTAAAGTTTAAGATAATTTATTCTCATAAGTATTTACAATTCACTTTACATGAAATAAATGCAAAATAGTTTTATATATCGATAACGATCGCACAGTTTATGATCTATCAATGTCGAACAAATCAAATCGACAAATTGTGAAATGATATACATATGCACCGTATCTGTATCGAACACTAACTTTGTTTGTCACCTTCGTTTTCGAATAATGCAGCCGAGACTGCTAATAAACTAACGGTATAACAATCTATGGTTCACGGAATCGAGGAAGACCTAATAATAGATGGCAAGAAGAAATAGCCTCAGTCGCAGGCAAAAATTGGTTAAAAACCGCACGAGACAGACCGACTTGGCAAGCCTTGGAGGAGGCTTTTACCCGCGAGGGGTCAATTCAGCAATCTACCTAACATTTTTTTTTTTTATCTTACTAAAAAGTCATGCATGTTTAGCTAAAGTGGTTATTACATTGTCCGGAATTCAGTCACTGACGAGAGGGACGCCGCAATACGTTGGATACGATACGAGATATCTCGCTATCTGAATTCCGGACAATGTAATAACCACTTAAGTAAGGCATATGTTTAACGGACCACCAGATATAGTAAAATATGAACACAAAAAAAATACTTTTGACGACCAAAAATAGTAACTGAGCTTAGGTATTTTTTTCACCATTTTAATGTGAAATGATAACCTAAATAATAACATCTTACTATCCTATTTAAAGAAAATGTCTCCTAATTAATCATTGCTAACACATAAATAGTAAATGATCACCAAAATGTTACCACCATTTTTATGTTAAATGAAAACCAAATTATAACATCTTACTATCCTATTCAAGAAAATGTGTCCCAACTAATCATTGCTAACCCAAAAATAGTTAATGAGGGCCAAGATTTAATCACCATTTTTATGTTAATTGATAACCAAATTATAACATCTTACTATCCTATTAAAGAAAATGTCTCCCAACTAATCATTGCTAACCCAAAACTAACTCAGTCTCCCGCCCTCCGCCCGGGCTCCCGCCAGAAACTTGCTTCTGTCTCCGCGGGCTTTTATATACACTCTAGGGGTAAGACAGACAAGACCACGTGGAAGTGGGGTACGCTGATTCGGGTTTTGGTAGCTATTTTTACCTTTCGATCGCTATAAACAAGGAATCATTTAAGTTACTAGAAAATGTTTACTAACCTGATACCTCTTCATATTCCCTAAATTCGCGGCGCGGGCGGGGCGACGGAGTTGAGCGGCAAGTACTACTTTATTTGGTAATATGCATACATTTTATGGCAATCATAGTGACTTATTTAGGTAGACATATTGTAATAATTTCTTCGCTAAGATTAGGTGCTCAGTTACTAAATTTGGTAATCATTTACTAAATTTGATCTTTGAATACAATTTAATTGTGCAGTCGTTACTAAAACAGGTAGTACCATTGTAATGGTAGAATTCTTTTTTTGGTGTTCAGTACATTTTTTTGGTAAGAAAGCTTGAGGGTATCAAAGTATTTTCTGGTGGTCATTATATTTGTTTCCCTTAGGCAATTCAATACATTACAGTACATACTTAATTTATTACTTACTAAACTGTAAAAAACGCTGTAATGGAATTAATAAAGCTTTTCATTTATTATTTATTTATCTATATATATAAAAGAAGACTTCCTGACTGATTCATCATCGCGCAGCCAATGGGGCCTTGTACTGTAAATCTCATGAAGATCGTTGTAGCCGTTTTCTAGTATCCATTTACAAACAAACTACACTACTACAATAATGTTAAATACAACTTACTCGTTACTGGGCATATTCAAAACAATGTACCTATACTTCCCAATTAGCGTGAGTTCGCAAACAAAAATGTACTCAGTGTCAGTTTTGTGACGACAATTAAGTATTCAGTTTGTATAAAAATTTACTTTTTCTTTTCAATTTATATAGGATATGCACAAACACATTGTTTAAATGTGAAACAAGTTAATTTTCTCATAATTTGTTTGCTTAATTGACGTCACAAAACTGACACTGAGTTAGTTTTTGTATTTTTATTTAAAACAACTACGCTAAATGGGAACATAATTTTATGAAAATGGCGTAATTTACGATAGGATGTTATAACACAAAAATAACTCGTAAAATTCATTCATTCATCTGTATTTATTTCTCAAAAAATGTGTATTTAAGGTTTTATGTAGCGTGAGTCAACAATGCCGCCTGCGTATCCAAAGCAGCCACATATTGTACTCAGCAAACCCCGAAAAGTAATAATAATATTAATGCTTTTATTACATTGGCACTTTTCTGGTTCTCGACCAATATATAAATAATCTCAACATCAATTATATGACCAACAATTTATAACTCTGACATGTAATATTTGTAATATGTATTATGAAAAAGCCATTCGACTCTGGAATTCTCTGCCCGTGGACTTGAGGCGTGCTAAATCTGTCGCTCCTTTCGAAGCTCACCTAAAGGTCCTAAAGGAGCACTATCATATGTCTCTGCCATGATCCCTCATAGTTACTATTTTTCTGTATTTTTTTTTCCGTCTCTATGGTTAACACTATATGTATAAGTATTTATGTAGGAATTTATGTATGTCTATTTGCATTAATAACAAATTACAATTACATTAATAATAAACATACACACATAAAGCATGTGTGTGTATGTTTATTATTAATGTAAATGTGTATGTTGTAAGTTCGGTTACTTCCAAATTTGCCACCTACCTATTATGAAATTTTTTGTTGCTATTTCTCCGACACCTAAGGGTTGTCTGGAAGAGATCGCTCTTTAGCGATAAGACCGCCTGTTGTTAACATATTTTTTTTTATAAGTTGTTATGTCTATTTGTTTCATGTTTTACGGTGTGCAATAAAGAGTATTTGTATTGTATTGTATGAATATGAGTACGATACGCAGCGTGGGTAGACCCCCCCAAAAGGTGGACTGATGACCTGGTAAACGTCGCGTGAGTCCGCTGGAGGCGAGTGGCGTAAGACCGGTCATTGTGGCACTTTTTGGGGGAGGCCTATGTCCAGCAGTGGACGTCTTTCGGCTCAAATGTGGTGACGATAATGATGATGATGATGATATAGGTGAGGTGGCAGCGTTGACTTAGTGGTGAGCTAATGGTCTTTGCCTGAGACGTAGGTACCCCGAAGGATTTTATCGACCCATTATACCTACTAACACGAGATTGTCGTCGTCGTACTACAATATTCTGTTAAAGGTATGTTACCTAATTGACGAAGGATCCACTGAAGAGTTTACTGTTTCCTGTCTTCAAGATGAACAGGAACGGATGATCAGCTTTAAACTCCGCCTCCCTTGAGGGCCAATATGCTGCCACTGGTCGTATAAGGAAGGCTGAAATAAATAGTATTAGGTACTAAGTGCAGTTTATAACTAGAGAGTCTGAAGACCCGCCACCATTACGAATCCCGTTACTAGTAATACGTCAATGTTAATCGGCAGTGTCTAAAGACGACAGTTTTCGACCAGTGTGCGTTGCCTGTGATGTGATGACTGAAACTATGTGCCTCCTAAGAAGGCTTAAATTAACCCTAAGAGCTCAGCCCTCCTCCCTCCGCCCTCCCTTCCTCCTCCACGTTTCTGGAAGGCGCAGCTTCAGAAGACCACAAGGTGGACTGAGGACCTGGTAAAGGTAATCCGCTGGTGGATGGCTCATGACCGATCATTAGAGCACTTCTTTGGGGAAGGCCTACGTCCAACAGTGGATGCTGTATGGCATCGCTAACCTTTTACCGTGTCAAAAAGACATGTAATTATTTGTTAGCTTTTATCGAACATGAAATGTATAAAATCACAAATGGCACAAAGTCCGACGACGTACATACTTGCAATATTTCAATCAGGATTGACTTTACACTGTTCTAAAGCATATTTTGCAACGCCCATTGGTACCAAATAATGAGCAATACCATCGTACCTACTCCACATCATCGGCCACTTGGTTACCAGTCTGAGATAGTCACCATGCCCGAGGGCAACCAGCACCTCGAGGTATGTAACGGAAACGCAGCTAACATGTCTGAGAAGTATTAGCATTGCTTTTGCAGTCAAGAACTACATTCAACGGTGAAAGGTGATGTTTCTAGTGGAGGCGATGTAATACGGTTGGCGTGTAGGCGTCGAGATCTCCGTAAGGTAAGTAGGTTCCAACTAGTGTTGTTAGAAGACTAGTCTTGAAGACTTTCGAACCTTAAAGACTCGCAAACCTTGAAGGCACAAGCTTTGAAGACTTGAGCGTTGAATGTTTTAGCTCAAAAACGGTTCAGAACCTTAAGCTTAAGCTTTTTATGAGATCTTAAGAGTAAGTCTTTAAGACTCAGCCTTCATACAGAGCTGAAGCTTTAAAAACTCATTTATTGAACGCTCAACGCCTTCCGAACCTCGAAGGCCTCAGTCAAGCGTTAAGAGCTCAAACACTGGGCGCTCTAGGTACAATTTCACGATTTTTAGTACGATTTTATCTTAAGTAGGGGTGATGTTACTGATGTTAGATAGATAGTAACAAGAGGTTTTACTAAGATTGCAAATACTACTTGACCAGTTCTTTCCCGTCCCGGTTGACTTGAATTTGGTTCAAATAGTAACAATTTCGTGAATTTAAAGTAATTACCAATACTCATATTTTGAGTAAGTTGTATGCAATTATATTTTTACACTTGACTTTACTTAAAATTACACGTTATACATTAAAAAAAACATATTGAATATATATGACACGATTTGATTTATTATTTAATAATATTATTAATAAGAAAAGTAATGCCTCTATATAGTTCAAATATGTCACAAATTGATTTGATTTGTTACAAGCTTTGAAAACTTTTACACGCTCTAAACCTTATAAACTTAAACCTTCAAAGCTCAGGATGCTTTAAAGCTTGAGGGCTAAAAACTCGAGGTTTCTGTGCTTGAAAGCAGTAACACGAACCTTCTAATTTCAGGCTTATACGCTCGAGGCTTTAAGGTTCGGGGCTTCTAGACTCAGCAGTCGCCACTCGAGTCTTGTAGTTTGTGCCTTGAAGCTTAAATTTACAACACTAGTTCCAACTGATGAAGATGTCAAGATCACTCGCACCTTGCGTTAAGCTGGCGACCGTTAGGATTATTTACCAAGGCCCCACCGTCTTTATCACCAGTCATTGTCAGATTGTATATTCGGTTCAGTAGGTTCCAAAAATATTATATAGTATAGCTTCATTATTTTGATAAGCTTCATTAGCTTCATTATTTTAATAAGGTTTGTTTCGGTTATTAGAAAGGGCACTTAGCATGATAAGCAATTTTAGAAGGGCAATCCAATCAAGCACAAAAATCAAAATATTTTCTACAAACCCTCATCAAAAGTTTGAAAACACAGAAATTGTAGGTAACTTATATATACACGGTGTTAGGCTAATAGTGGTACCGAATGGCACCAACAAAAAAAAAACACTCGTATAATAAACAACAACAGTGCTTACTAAATTACAAAATTCAAATATGGTTCTGTAATATTTATTGATTGATTCCATTAATCACAAAAACAAAAGCATTCAATAAAACACAAATGCCAAACAAAAAAATATAGTTATATAACTGAAAGCTTCCTCCATTTTTGAAGATTGTGTCGCACACTAATGTTTACCACAACTTGCCAATCATGCACTGTGATTGGCTATGCAGCCGACTAATCAAAAGACACATAACTCCTAAACCGATTTGACGTATAAAATTTCAACTAATCACAGTTGACGCGAAATTTGGCGCAGAAGTTGAAAAGTTTGAAAGGTGAATATTCCCTTCCCTATTTTCCATCTTCATATCAATCTTTTTGTGATGGACGTTAAATGACATCGCAACTCAAAATCCCTCAATTATTCACGAGGGTCTTGATATTCTGCTATATTATTTAGGCATTTCGGTAACTTTTCAACGTTTCTTGAGAATAGTTAGAATTAATCCGTCGTCGGTGTGGTGTGGTTCACCAGTGGTCCATTTTATTTAATCATTCAATTATCTATTTAAAATATGGTTCATACTTACTCAACACACCTATCTATCGTATTTACAAAAAAAAGCTTGTGATAATCCCTTAAAAATACGTGGTTGTATGTTTACTATGCATGCTATGTATGGGTTCTAGGTGGGGCAAGCAAAAGGAACATGGTACACATTTCCTTCAGATAAATATTGAAAATGTTAAAATAAGCATCTTTTTCAACTATTTAAGATTGATGATTCTCATGATATCTTTGTACAGGTACATAAAATTTGTATGTATGTGTACCTACGTATGTTTATATTCTACGCATTTATGTATGTATACCTATTGATTTGTGTTTTCCATTCGAATCTCAGCATTTAGAATCCTGCACCACTAAAGTTTCTGTTTAGCCCAATGGTTTACTAGCAGAGAGTGCCTAAATTCATTAAGTTCGTCAATTGTATTTTTTTTGTGCAATAAAGTTTTAATATTCATAATGGTATCTTGTCAAACTCCGTGTGACTCCAATAAAAAGATCAAAGATAACATTCTATTGTTTATTTGTCCAAATTTACATTTATTCTGCGTTTCGTCGCAAGTGACTTGGCGAAAACAGCAACTCCATACTCCTCCTGAAAATAATACGGTACTATTAGGGAGTTCCTGACTTGGCGAGGCGGTGTCGGTATTGCGATAGGTATTTTGTACTTTACTGCCTGATTTAGCGGGCGGATCGGTATGCAGTATTTCATACTTTGAGGTGAGCTGATATCGCACAAATAGGGGTGTAGACTCGAAGTTTATTATTACTCCAAAAGAAAGAAGGCAAAAATATGCGTGGTGACGAAAATTACATTCAGATATCTCAAAAAATTGCGAAGCTACAACATTTTCAATATTGCTGGTTAGAGAGAGAAAACGAGGAGAAAACGCTCGGGGATCGTGACGTCACGAGTCATAGTAAATGGCAACCGTTTCATATGAAGGTGCGTTTTGCAGAAAAAGGACAGAATAGACCCCCTCTTAAAACTTTGAACACTTTTAACTTTGTATTTAATGCCCTGCTTTACTTTTTCCTCCATTTGATAATATTTTTAATGCTTTTTCGAGACATTGTTGGTTATTTTATTTGGAGTGTACACCCCTATTCTCTCACTTGTCGGTATAGTGTCAGTATTATCGGTTATTTGTGCAGTCGTGATATCCTGCGCGGAAGCGGGGCGGTGCGCTTGCACTGCATTCGTAGCGCCTGCTTCCGCTCATCCCTCGCTTGTCAAGAGGCACTCATTTAAATATAGGCGCGCAGCAAATAATCAGAATTGACTCGACTGACAGTTGACACTGATAGCTGACAGCTTACTGATGTCGTACCGCTTCTGCACCGACAAATCGGAAAGTCGCCTTAATTAATAATTCTGCTAATGTGTTGGTCTCCCTTTCATACTTTACTTGGTCAAATTGTTTAAAAAAATACGTACAAATGACGACAAGCTGACCATATTCAGTAGTGATAAGGTTAGAAGGACCATCTCATAACGTATCGTATTAACGAGAGACCAACGCAAGGTAATCTAATAAAAAAATATTTTTTATTCTTGACAACGTGAACGAATAAATAATACAGACCGCATGGTCAGCACAGTGTTGCATTTCTTCAAAATAAAATGTTTGCCGTGCTTGTGTCGCCTCAGACAAGAGCTAGACTAGCATTCATTTCATTTAGCACTTAGACATTGTAACTGCAACACTGTCATCTATGAACTCAATGAAAAAGCTACCATAGATAGTGTTATTGTGGCACCTGCATAAATAATTAATCTTCTTGAAGGAAACATGACATTTTACAAACATTGGCGGTTCATTTTGATTTATTCGTCCTTGGTTGAATATCAATAGTTTTAGATTACCATGCCCAAACTATCGGTTCCAACCGATATTATACAATATTCAAAATGTTAAATTAGTACTTATTAGTTTTAGAGCAGTCAGCCTGAAAAGTAGCTCAATTTTCTGTCGATGATCGGTGCACTAAACTCCCGTTGTAAGGTGATCGGTTTAGTTAGTTAATGGGCGGTTATAGCGGGCTCGGTGCCTTCCAAATTTATCGTTGGCTAGTTCAGTTTAGTATTATGTTACACTTACACTTGAGATTATTTGTGTTGGCCGAATTGCATCAACATATTCCATTCAAAAAGCGACTCTATCGTCCTAGGTAGAAGGTTCTAAATACAATGACAGTATTATGAAAAGTCAGCCTCATTAAAATAATCTCTCCCATAAAGTCGCCGTCAATGGACTTTGCTATGTAAACAAAGGACGTAACTTTGTTTTGTCACTGTTTCTCCTTGAATTTTCACATCACCTCATCAAACACCACTGAAACTATACACTATTGAACCGGTCGTTACCATAAAATACAAAACCATCAAATATATAACTGAATCTTGGATAATTAATTAAAAGTTTAAAATGGTTTTATAAGTTAGGTTAGTATAACCTGATGGAATGACGTTTTTGTTTCTTTTAAATTCTACAATTATTGTCTATGATGGGTAGCGTTGTGACTAAAGTTGGTGATATTGTAAAGCCGCTACACACTACCCAACTCACTCTCTGTACCTGTCATCGCGGTTATGTACACTACGTTGTAGTTTTATCAGTGGGTAAAGAATCGTGGTGTGGTAAAGAATCGTAGTGTTTTATCAGTGGGTAAAGTGGTTAAAAAAAATACCTGGTTTTTTATTTTCGATATTTTTACATATTTGATATGTTTTGACATAAATGAGTACAGTACGAGTCTTCTCCATCACTAGTAAATTCATCATTCAGAGACAATTTCAATATGGCGGTTAGTTTACATAGTTAGCAAAGTCCATTGACGGCGACTTTACACGAGTGTGGCGGAAGATACCATACCAGGCTGACCACACTGCCACAGTATTTAGAATGGTCGGTGAAAATGGTTAGCAGATAAAATGAATGCATTTGGGCCAATAATATTGAAAAGCGAAGCCTGCTGAAATCGGTATCTTTATTTTTTCTCATCATACACAGTCTATTGAACCATTTCACCTTATGATACTTAGAAAATGGAATTAAACATACTCAAAAGCATAAGAAATGGGTACAAATTGTATTGAAGAAGCATAAACATGTTTTCTTCCATTCCATTTTCATCGTTCATGAGTGCAATAACAGAACACAGGTCATGCAAATAAATTAATAGCGTGTACTCCGCAAATATACAGACATAGGTGATTAAACTTAATATTATTATGTACAGCTGCACACACTGTTTTTTTGTCTACGTTTCTCTAAAGTTGAGCTAAAATCGCGGTGTTTATGAATGAAAATGAAAATGTAGCTAAGGATCTTTTTCATTCCTATTTTATTTTCGAATGTTAGGTCGGTTTACCCTTTCCGTGTTTCAACTCGTCTATCTTTGAAAACAAAACTATCCAGAGCTTGTGCAAATATGTAGTTTAACCACAAGTTTAATTGAAATGTGCATTCCCTACGTCGTGCGGATGTGCGGGGTGAATGGGAACAGAATAATTAATTACGTTGTCATCCGACATAATTTGCGGTGAACAGCGTTAGGTTTTTGCTCTTGATCATTGCGAGGAATGGGCGGTCAGCGACAAATAGACGTAGCGGTTGATAAAATCTCGCTTCGATGGTAAAAGCTGGGAACAACGAATAAGAAGCATTTTAGATATTTAAGACTTCATGCACGGGTATGCTGAAAGTAAGAAAGTAAAAATAAAACAGCTTGTAATACACATCCTACAGGATTATTCACATTTCTTAGATTAAAAAGCATAGAATTGGAACAAAATGTAAGCGTTAGAGCGTCCAAGTTTAAGCATTACGGCCAATCACCCTTAGATTATTAATTGCTTTCTAAAAGAGTTAAAGCCAGAGGGGTAAAATGAAATACGGGGGCAAACTTAACATACAATATAAAGGAGAAATTACCTCTTCTTCGTCTTATTTTTTACTCCCTTTGTGATAATATTAAGTTTTCGCCATCCCGCCTTTGCGTAGTTAGTTATAGTAAGCGAAATTGATGAGAGTGGTAATGAAACAACAATTGTACCTAATTAACGAAAACTCCTTGGAACAAGGCGCTTTCTCCTGACTTAAGAATGAAGACGAATGGATGATCGGCAACGAACTTGTTTTCTATTTGGGAACATAAGCGCTCAGGTACGCTACACCGAATTCTGAAACATGCAAAAGCGTTCATCACGATGAGGATCAAAATTATAACGTAGGCGAAAATACCCTCACCAGCAGTTGTAAAAAATAATAAGTGATAAAAAATACGATCACTACCGCAGTAAACATAAAGCGGGTGGTAGGAGCCTATGTCGAAGTCTGGTTATCAAGAATAGGACGTGATGTCAAGATCCTCAGCATTAAGGTAACGACTGGTAATTGGTCGATAGAATAGAGCCCGCATTAGGTGAGAGGTTTCAAAAACAGATAGGGCCTGTATGCTGGAAATCGTTTTCACTGGTCGATATCGGTGGGTGGGAACTCTCTTGGATGTATGGTCTTGCATACGGTTTCCCTGCCAAACTACCCTCTCACAAGATTATAATTGACTGATAGATTTCACTATCCGTTACTCGGTCTGCGACATAATATAAGTTAGGCCGCGGATTGAACGCCAGCGGGCAGCGGGGCGACGAGCGGCAGTTCATACATTCGTCGCCCCGCTGCCCGCTGGGGTCCAGACCGCGGCCTGACGATAGAACGGCTGTGTTATCGACTGATGACTTTCAGTGGTCATTATCCCGTCTCCGGGGAGTATCAGCATGCTATTATAGCGAACGATTTAACGCTGTTTATCTTTGACTTTTGACATTGAACTTTATATCATCTTCACTTAAGTATAGTAATTGTGGTGGAATTAATACCAATTCTATGTAAATTGATATTTTTAACCCCGACGCAACGGAGACGTGGGGGGAGACGTGTCTGTCTAATTGTCTATGCATCTGTCTGTGGTATCGTAGCTCCCAGACGGATGAACCGATTTTCGTTAAGCTTTCTGGGTCATAGATAATTTTATCCCGAGTATTATTAGCCATGTTTCATGAAAATCTGTTTAGCCGTTTTTGAGACATTGGACTTCGAAATGAAAATGTCGGGGGTTTTTCAACTTTTCTAAGTTTTAGTTATATAAAATTAAAATGGTGCATCAGAGGTAAAGCGACACTTATTCCAAAGTGGACGTAATAGGTACATTTGAATTCTTTGTTACATACGGATTTCACCATTAGCGACTGAATGAAAAATATCTGAGAACCTTACTTTCATGTAGGTATCTGACTTTCAGAATCACAATGACGGAGACATCAAAGACTTATGTCATGCTCCCTGGCAACCCCACTGTCTGTTTTGTGATTTAATAATACGTAACGCTGATGTACCAAATATGTACTCAAATTGTACCTAGTTAAAAAAAATTGTACCTCAACAGATCGCGAGTACAATTAACTGAATTTGGGGTTGCCGTAGAGCATCTCCCCAGCAACCCCATTTTTTTTTTGCTTATTTCACGTAAATACTTGCGTATTTCAGCTAATAAGAGGCCGAAAAAAATTGTACTGCGGTTTTTACCACCAAATGAGTTAGCATTGGCCATTAAAATTACCTAATTGTCGTCAAAACGCGAGCGCGTCCAATGCTGCCGAATCCTTAAACGTCATTTAAAGCGTCAGAAGCCTAGTACCATGAGAGATAATTATTTGATGTTTTACTTATGCCATAGTTTAGTACCTTTTTGGTACTATGGAGTACCCTAACATCAAAAATTGATTGTACAGTCAGCGTCATATAGTTAGTAGCAGCCAGAGTAGCCAAATATTTCGTAACACACCCTTATTCTTACAGTAATAAAGACGTGTACCGAAATATTTGGCTACCTTGGCTGCTACTAACTATATGACGCTGACTGTACCATGAACTTTTGTATTAAAAAAAATAAGGAGGTACTAAAACTGTAAGTACTAAATTACGGTATAAGTAAAAAATCATAATGGACCTAGGGTACATTTTGTTTGTACAGTGTAGGCAACTAGGAATTGTAGGTTTTTTTTTCTAGTATATTGAAAATAGTTTTGACCTAAATATGAGTAATCCCATTCCATTGTATGCACAACGTTTTACATTAATTGAGCACGCATTTTTAAAAAGAACAAAATGTACCCTAGGTCCATTATGATTTTTTACTTATACCGTAATTTAGTACTTACAGTTTTAGTACCTCCTTATTTTTTTTAATACAAAAGTTCATGGTACAAATAATTTTTGATGTTAGGGTACTCCATAGTACCAAAAAGGTACTAAACTATGGCATAAGTAAAACATCAAATAATTATCTCTCATGGTACTAGGCTTCTGACGCTTTCAATGACGTTTAAGGATTCGGCAGCATTGGACGCGCTCGCGTTTTGACGACAATTAGGTAATTTTAATGGCATTTGGTGGTAAAAACCGCAGTACAATTTTTTTCGGCCTCTTATTAGCTGAAATACGCAAGTATTTACGTGAAATAAGCAAAAAAAAAATGGGGTTGCTGGGGAGATGCTCTACGGCAACCCCAAATTCAGTTAATTGTACTCGCGATCTGTTGAGGTACAATTTTTTTTAACTAGGTACAATTTGAGTACATATTTGGTACATCAGCGTTACGTATTAATAAATCACAAAACAGACAGTGGGGTTGCCAGGGAGCATGACATAAAGACTTATCCTTAAGTCTCCATTTAGCATTTTTTTGCGGAGGAATTGAGAAATTCTTAAGGCGTGATTCACACTGACGTAGCCTGCTGTGGCGGTCATTAGTAAACTTGACAGTTAAGACGATTTTGGATAGCGCGCACACTGTCTATTTGTATCGGAGTAAACGAGAGCGAGTGTTACTGGGCGGTCCGGTTTTTGAAGATAATAGTACTTACATAGATATTGAAATAAAAGAAAGGGTGGATTATTTGTGAAATATTACTCGCTAGCGGTTTAGGTATGAATATGTTGACTTCATGTCTTAAATTGCAGACCCATATTTCAAAAAAATAAAGACAGGACCGTTTAATGTGATTTTAAGACCAATCATTGCAATTATTTTCTATCGAGCCGATTTCGTCAAATTATGTATCGAGCCCATCTACGGTCTATGAAATATGGTGAATATTAACATATATTTTATTTGATGTGCTAGAACAAATAGTTGGTCTTAAAAACTGCTTAAATAACATCAATTTCACCAAATTAGGTCTTGTCAGCCTCTTAATGTCAAGTATAATATTGACCGCCGCCGTCAGGCTTACGTTGGGACATGTCATTGTGACGTGTCACTTGACACGGCATGCGTTTACGGATACTGCCTATTGTATTTAGTTGAGGAACTTGAAACTGGGATAAGCGAAAATAAAAACAGTAGGTACAATTCATCTTCATTTATTTTTTATTCAAAGCAAGTTTTGTACATTATTAATTCTAGTTAGTTATTTATTTCTCTTGAGTATTGAAATTTTACAGATATTGTGTAGTGTACGGGTGATTCAGACAGTGGGAGAATACATTACATTTAGTTACGTATTGTTTTCATTATCCCCGTAAAACAAAACGCTTAACACCTACCACACATGTATGATAAACACGACTTAGTAAAAAAGTAGCGAGTGTATTTCAATTCGATATAAAAATACAGAAAACAAAATATGATAACTAAATAATCGCAGCTAACCACTGGTTTGATTGATCAAAAAGTCACCACTCCATTAAAAAGAGTACGGGCTTCGTGCCTAAGGTGAAAAATGAATGGGTGATCCGCCACGAACATCAGCTCTTCTTTTAGCGACAGAGTTTCCAGCACGATGAACGCTGGAATAGAAGAGTTTTTGCTAGCTTCTCGATTTTAAAACACAAATTATGCAGTAACAATACCAACTATATTTGTACGAAACGAGCGTCATTCCAGAAAGTGTTCGCGTGAATTTACAAATGTGGACATTATGCATATGCTGTTGAATTCTTCAGCACATACACATACCAACAGTTTTCGAGCCTACACTTCGAATTTTTGACCTTATTCGATTTAAACGAAGATGTTCAGGCATTACTGGAGGAAGGTAGAATGAAAGTTAACAATAATTAATGTTCTTCCATTTGCCTGTTTTTCCAAAGTGTGCTTGTTTACAAGCTTTTATTTAACTTGCACTGTTCGTATGTACGAGTATGTATGTAAGTTGTCCGTCAAAACTTGCAATCTATTTTTCAGTCACTTGCCGTTACAACGCTCCCCACAGCCCACAGTGCAGTGGGACATGTCATTTTCATCTGTCATGTCATGTGTTTACGAATACTGCCCATTTTATTCAATACAGGAATGTGATACTTAAACGCTGGCATAACAGAAAATAAAAACAGTACCCACATTATAATCCTCATTTATTTTATTCTTCAAAAGCGAGATAGATATACTATACCTACTGATATTTGTTGGTGGGGTAGGGCACAGCGAAATGTCATCCCGCTCGAATTTGGAGCAGCCCAACTGGGGAAGTACCTCCGCCTTGCAGAAGACCACAGCCATAATAACACTACTACTTGCTCTGTAGTAGTGTTGTGTTCCTGGAGGTGAGCAAGGTCGCCAGAGCTCCCGAGGATGCGTTGTGTTGAGAGCGAGGGAATTTGTTCCTTCAGCTCTCAACACAGCGAATCCTCAAACATATCAAGGGTCGGCAACGCCCATGTTACTCCTTTGGAGTTGCATGCGTCTATAGGCTGCGGTGTCCGCTTACCATCAGGCGGGCCGTACGCTTGTTTGCCACCGTCGTATAAAAAAATAAATCATTTCTATTACTTATTTGTTGGTTTTAAGTATTAGAATGGAACAAGTATGTAGTGTAGCGGTAAACAAACCAGTGGCAGAACACAATAACGTTGTGTTGTATATTGATATTCGTATCCTAGTACAAATAAACACTTGACACACCATGAAAACAAAACTAGTTTATCTTAACATCAGCTCTTCTAGCGAGAAATTCACTAAGAACCCTGAAATTTTTAACTTCCTAGTTATTTCAATAAATAATAATAAGAAATAATAAAACATAACGTTCAGTACTATTTAATTTTAATCATTGAGGATCGGTACACAGTCTTGAAACATTTAAACTAGGTATGTATGATAAACAAGAAAAATAAAATTAAAGTTAAATAATTAATAATGATTACCGCCTTTACTAACTAACGAATGGTTTGTTTGTTGTTTATAAACTTAAAATGTAACAATTCCATTCAATATAGTACGGTCTTCTTGCATAAGGTGGAACATGAATGGATGGTCTGCTACGAACCAGGTTAGCTGCTCTTCTATGCCTTCATTTCCTGCTCTATCAACTAAAATAAACGCTGAAATAAAACAATCAATGCTAGTTTCTTGAATCAAAACTCCTTTCACTATAAAAATATTCTGATTTCGATACCTAAATTAAATTTATGTTGATTCCACTTATGTCAAAAAATAACTTTTATTACCTCCAGATTTTTAAAATTCCACATAAATCATAGAATTAAAAGCGCCTGACGTAAGTGGAAAATTTTAATGCCAATTTCGTCAGATTCACCCGGTACTTTAGGTTTGTTAGGTAGATTCAGATACCCAAAGGCCAACTCGCCTGGACTGAGCCCCGCAGCGCAGTTCGAAACAATGGTTAGCCCATAATTTTACTGGCCAAAGCCTAGTTATGTCAGACCAGGGGACCGATTTTTGACTTTCGAGCGCTCGAAAATATAAGCAATTTGCAAATTGATGTTACCTGGCATAGAAACTGTTAATGTGTCTTTAGAATGTGAGAAAAAAACAAACTACAAATATGAACATTTTATTAAACAATAATAATGCTTTACCCCCTATGTTGGTTTAAAATGCATAGTTTTCATACTTTCAATTAAACAGCTGAACACCGCTAAACAAAGTGTACTTGGCTCTTAACTCGAAATAGAACGGTCTGTCTACTACAAATTCGGGAATCGGCGGCGGCGCGAATGGTGATGAACCCACTCCAATAAATTCTGGAAATAAAAACAGAACAATTAATAAAACTATGTATAGTTTGACTGATATGCAAATACATGCAACTATTAAGATGTTTTAACATCTTAGAAAGCTTGAGCGAATAATGTCGGACACAATGTCCAACAGTAGCTTGAATGAAAGCAGGTGGTAATTAGAGATGCGCCGAATATTCGGTAAATATTCGGTATTCGGCATATTCGACATATTTTTCAATGTTTGTTAATCGGGTGAATTATTGGATTAAAATGCCGTATATTTACCGAATAGTAATAGAGGTGCAATTTGCAATAATGTGATATATTATTTAGTTATTGCCTAATGCAATTGTTATTCTAAAACGGATTTTTACTGTTACTATTTAACTACCTTTACTGTAAATACTTTACTTTCCAAATCAATAACATTTTTACCACTTAATGAGTCTGTTTTAGAACGGCTCGATGTTAGCAGCCGAAACGCTTCATACTAATTGATATAAAAGTATGACGTCACAATCTGCTATTTGTAACAATCGTTTTATGGAAAATCCAGTAAATTGCTGTTTCGGTCGCGAAATTCAGCGTTTAGGTCCATAATTGTCATACAAATTTGTTTCTATAAAAGCGTAAGGATTCTAATGGTATCTTAAAATTAACTCTAGGACAATAAAAAAAATGCATGTTTTTTTTAACTTTCAAGGTTTATATGTTTTAATGATTTTGAATGTATTTTTTATTTAAAATATTATTGTGTAATAGAAATAACACAATATAAGTATAAGTATATTACATTGAAGTACAAATATTATTTATACCTCAATGGTGGCAAACAAGCATACATTCCTTTGAGCTCGAGTATTTTTTAGCTTTTTGTATATGCGCAGTATTTTAGAAAACTGTTGAGGATGTATTTTTTCAGGGAAAAGGTATAAAATGCTTCAAAAAGTATAGCACAATACTGACAGCTGAAAAACAGATTACCGAGGCGATACAAATTACCATACCATTGTGCAAAACTTTACACTTATTATGTAACCTTTTTTAACCATCATAAAAATACTTAAAAAATATTAAGTTGCATGCACATGCAGTTTTTTACAATCATACTTGTATAAAGGTAAACGCTAACCTGAATGTATTGTAGTAACTTTAAATTCTGCTGATTGCCGCAATATCACTGTGACATCTCTTTTCCATTAGAAATGAAATACAATTTCGCTGATTCATTCACTTTACCACTTGACTACACTTGTTTTAGGCATAGAACACATGACGCGTTATGCCAAGGCGTAACGCAGTGTTCAGAGGCTCTAGTATAAGTTTTACCGAAACAAAACGTTACGACCGCGTTCGCGTTTAGCTGTCAAATCCCATACAAATTGGAGTACGGACAGATACCGGATACCGGAAATGCGAACGATGTTCGGGCCAAGCAGAAACATAGAACTTCGTTCGCTTCGCTCGCTCGTTCGATGACTATCGTCTTTGCTAACTCATGGCCTGTTTAAAAACTAGAAAATGTCATAATTCCTTTAGAAACAGTACGGACTTACAGAAAGTGAAAAAAATATGGATGTTTCTCTAAGAACTAGCTACGCACTATTACTATAAGCACACGAATGGTTGCTTGGTCTCAAACGGGCTAGTCAAAATTGTGATCCTATTTAGAATTGTCATATAATAAACCTAAATGTCAATCTGTGTAAAAAAAACTGGCTGTCTCAGAATTATACTTTTTAAAAAAAAATTTTAGAATGTGAGAAAGAAAAACAAACGACAAGCTATGAAGATTTTACTGAATAAATAAAACTACAAAAATACATTTTTGTTCCGTTAATTAAACCGCTGAACACCATTAAACAAAGTGTAATTTGCTTTTAATACAAAATAAAATGGTCTATCCACTATAAAGTCTAAAGAGGGTAACGGAAGGAGCGGTACCGGTCGAATTCCTACAAAACGTGGAAGTTAGAACAAAAATATTAAAATCTTAATTGGATTTTACATTCCGTCACGCAATAGGGACTAGGGGGGGGGGGGGGGAATAGACTCGAAAATTATTATTACTCCAAAAGAAAGAAGGCAAGAAAATATGCCTAGTGACGAAAATCCCATTCTGATATCTCAAAGAATTACGACGCTATAACCGTTTTAATATTGCTTGAAAACGCAAACAGTATGTGACGTCACGTTACGCGTCGCGCGCCGGGGGTCCGCGTCGACGACGGCGCCGAAAACGATGGGGCACGGCACGTTGCCGTCTATTAGTGATCGTTTCATATGAAGTTGCGTTTTGCGAAAAAGGGACAGAACATACACCTTCTTAAAACTTTGGACACTTATAACTTCGTGATTATTTAACGCGTTGATTTTTTCTCTATTTGACTACATTTTTAATCCTTTTTCGAGAAAATGTAACATTATTGATTATTTAATTTAGTGTCTACACCCCTTATAAGAGTGTTTCCGCTTCTAAAGTACTTACTAAGGCAAATAAACTTGAGCTATTCATGTCGGGGATGATAAGTCACGGTAGTTTGAAAGTGCTAAATATTGCATCAGATAAGTAAAAAAGAAAGTATCTTTGACACTAAGTTTCTCGACGAGCGTCGGATATTTCTCAATGTGAATTATTTTTCTTTTTAAAAATATATCCCATTGCAGGTCATGTAAATTGATTTACTGTTAGTAGTTTATATCTAGATATTACACTGGATGTTTATAAAAGACAGAAGACCCTTACAAATGATTAATGATTAATTTTAAGCAAACATATGCTATAAAAAAAAAAAAAACTAAAAAGAAGAAAGAAGCAAAGGAAGATATTAAGAGTAACCAAAACCATATACAACAGCAAATTTGTAAATGTAGTTCCCCAAATATACCTTACGGTTATAGACAGCGCAGAAAAATCCACTCAATAGCGCGATTTTACAGCATTGAAAGTAGAATCGGTCCTGATATATTTTTGAATACTTTTATAGTGTATATATACAGAGTATAAGTGCCAACGTATAGAACGCTATACTATTTTCAGACCATACTACTAGGTACTCGAGCTAAAATAAAATTTCGTTGAATTCGTTTGTCTTTATTTGTCACCTTGACATTTGTGTTCTTAAAAGAGGGACAAAATACATTATATTTGTCAGAGGCATTTTAAGCTTTATGAATAAGGGTAAGGCCGTTGAGATTATCACTTATAACACAAAAATAACACAATCACTTTTGTGATACCGTAACACAAATATAACACAAAAGTAACACTATTTTTTGTAAAGGTTGTTTCATAATAGTATTAAAATAAAGGGTAAGGAAAAAATATCATTTTTTTTTACGTATGTTAATATATTTATAATGAAAACATTTTAGAATACGTGATCGATCGGTATTTGACTAAATCAGTATTTTTTATGATGATCTGTTTTTATAAAAAAAAGATAATTTCCTTTTCTGTATAAAAAACAGATCATCATAAAAAAATACGACAAATTGAGCATTATTCCTAGGAAACAAAAAAGTTTTCAGAATTATTGCAAACATAAAAGAATTTAAAAATATATTTCAAGTAGAAACTAAATGATTCATTTAATAAGTTCACGTGGTTGTCTGAAATAAACGAATTTTATTTTATTTTATTTATTTATTTAATAAAAATCACATTCATCAAAGGCAATTGAGCATGGCGTCTTAGTTTAAAGAATTCTCGCAAACATAAAAGAATTTAAAAATATATTTCAAGTAGAAACTAAATGATTCATAAGTTCAATCAATAGAACGCGCGCGGCTGCGATAGCCGCGATTCACGAATTATATAATAGAAGACCTAATTCAAGTTTGATCGAATGCGGCATCACTGGTGTACATCGTCCGGTGAGAACCTAAACTGTCTAATTACACGTAATAGTAGGTACATGAAAACTCGACCTTATTTCTACGTTAACACAGTTGATATTGGTTTTTTTTTTGCAAATGCACTAAATAGTGAGTTTTGGTTGTCACCCGACGACCATACTGTAAGAATAATACGTTTAGACTGTAAGTACTATTCAAAATAACAATTCGAATAAATCTCACGATAATATGAAAATGATTTTCTTTACTATTACAGTATTCTCAATCTGCATGACTCTTTACACTTGTTTTGTGTTACTGAACACAAAAACTTGTGTTATGCATAACACAAAACTAACACAAAACGCCATAATATAACACAAAACCAGTTTTTTACAAGCGTTTTAGGTTATAAAACCAAATTAAGTCAAACTAGACGCAAATGTACATGTTTCATGTAAGCTTTAAACATAAACGAAAACAACCATAGTAAAGTGAACTTCTGAAACGCTTACTTACTTGAGATATTCATCAACACAAATTCTGACGAAAATATGCGACTCACTTTCAATTTTTCTCATAGACAAACTAAAAATGGCAGTTTCTTTTTTTTAACATTGATTGACAGCTTACGGTGTTGCTGTGCCAAAATACATTTTTCCCCAGTTTTCTGTTAATATTTAGGGGTAATTATGCATAACACAAAAATTTGTGTTACGAAAGCCAAAACTCTGCCCACTAATCTAAAGACCTATAAAGTACGCAAAACAAAGTATTTAAACACCGTTCTTGGTTTTACAGAAAGTAATGTGTCTCACCTTTCAAATGTATTTAAACGTTTTTTTCTAAATGTTTAAATATGAAAATAATTCGTAGTTGAAAAGTACTCGGAAAAAAGCGACACGTCATTTTCGACCAAAATTAGGGGGGTTTGATGAACATAAATGCAAGTATTTTATAGAAACAACAACTTTTATTCAGTTTGCGAAATGGGGAAACAAGCTCAATAATTGCTTTATAGAATCAACTAACAACAACGGCAGTAGTGCTTACATATTTGGAGAAAACGTGCTGGAAAGTTTTGTTCCGACCAAAACTGACAATGTCGGCGGCCTTACCCATAAGGGGGTTAATGTTTTGTATATTGTTCAACGAAGTAGTCCTAAAAATATTACGAGTGTGCACCCAAACATCTCCCTGAGTCCAGTGACTATAGTGATCTTTGAGATAAGTACCAAATAGCAAATAAGATCTACCATGCAGCATGCAAAACGTGCAATTTTAGATATCAACGGAAAAAAGCTAACTTGCATGCACGGCGAGTCACTTCGTCGGCTGGCGGTGAAAAGGTTAATAAATAAAGGCACAGTATAATATATTCTCAAAATCTGTTTGTTTAATCATTTGAGCTCTTGTTAGCATCTTAATTTATATTATAATAGTCTTTTGTATCTCTGAGACCAAGTCTATGTCTCATCATTGATCACTAAGCAGCTCATTAGAATCCACAAAAAATACACACTGTGATGGCAACGCCCGTTTTAGGGCCGGCGCTCACTGAGGGCGTGGCACGGCATGGCACGGCAGGTTGTACTGTGGCATCCCGCGGCGTTCCGTGGCATGCCAGTGCGTCTTCTCCCTCCCTCCCGTCGGTGCGCGGGGGCAAGGGAGGGAGAAGACGCACTGGCATGCCACGGGATGCCACGGCATGCCACGGAACGCCGCGGGATGCCGCAGTACAACCTGCCGTGCCATGCCGTGCCACGCCCTCAGTGAGCGCCGGCCCTTACGTACACTTTAGTTCCAGTAAATGTATGGTAATCGAAGTTTCGTTTCCCCAGATCTCGCAAATGGTATTTAGTCTCCATCGTATAAACATGACAATGATGATTTATATGCGCATGCTTGCACAGTAGGATTAAAATTTTGTACCTAGGATTGAAAGGCTCCATTGAAAATCGTTCTGGACCCAGCGTTAAGAAAGAAAATAAATGGCCGGTCCGCATTAAAGATATGTGGTTTTTGCAGCATCTGGAACTGCAGTTGGAATTCTGTAATATGCAATACAAGAACACAAGTTCAGTTGGAATCGGTCATGTCAACGACGAAGTATCTTCTAAAACCATTTGATTTTCAAGTATTTCACATTGAGTTGCTTGTTTTTAGCGTAGATATGGTCAAGATACTTGAATTCAGCGTGGGTTATGAGAGCAAAAAAATATACTTGAATATTAAGATTATCAATAACTCAGAAAATAGGAGGCTTAAAAGAAAAATTGCAATGAGGGTAGATGCCTTTTCAGGTCCTTTTTCCAAATATCCAAAAAAACTAAATAGATTTAGATACTTGAATTCTGCGTAGGGCATCTGAACTTCCCTGTTAGCTTTTCATAGCTAAAATAACATTTTAGAGACGAAATAAGAGTTATTCTTATTTCGTCTCTATTATTGCCAGCTTTGCTTAAAATAAATGATGAATGCTATCTCCGGAATATTCCTTATACGTGTCATATATCATATAAAAGTAATATATTCCTGTGTATGTAAAATGCTCTTGCGTTCACTGTAATAATAGACGCGCTAATATCTAAAAATCAGGATACGTTTTTAGTTCCAGCATTTCGAAACAGGAGTTCTAAAACTTGCGTGTGTTAATATATTTGGGGCTTCTTCTAAATTAATAGTCTCTCCCTTCCAAAATGACATGAAACATTCCCATGAAACAAAAGCAACCTAGATATAAATTGTGCCCCTTATGTCTTCATTTTGTAAGCGCGTGCGTAAATCGTAATGCAAATATTAATTTGGTAGTTACTTAGGGCTCGAAGACACCGTTGAACATGGTACTGGAGGCTATGGTCAGGTAGAAAAGGAACGGCCTGTCCGCCCTAAACCAATGAGGTCTTTTTGCCATAGTTTCAACAATTTGGAACTCTGTAATGGAATTATAAAAAAACGTCTTTAATTACAACTAAAGTTTTTAAGAAAAAACCATTTGACTTAAATAATATCAAAATGTGGTAATAATTATGTAGGTGTATTCCAATTTCTAGTTACATGTTGGCAATTTTTTCTAATTTTTTTTTATATGTTTCATAAACAAACTGGTGTGTGGTGATGGAAACTGGGCGGTTTTTTTTTTGTGATCTTACTATACCTCATTCTACATAACATTCGAATTTTAACGGACAAATTCGTCTACGATTCTTCATTTATCTAGTGTATCCAAGGGAAATATTGGACTAGTATTACTTATTTCGATCATAATACCAATGTTAATGCGTTTCAAAACGGCTTTCCTGACAATACATGACATGACGATTGACGCACGATTTTGCTAATCTTATCTGGACTAGGATATCCTCAAACATATCAAGGGTTGACAACGCCCATGTTACTCCATTGGAGTTGCATGCGTCTATAGGCTGCGGTGTCTGCTTATCATCAGGCGGACCGTACGCTTGTTTGCCGCCGTCGTTGTATAAAAAAAAAAAAGATATAGTCTTTTCTGATTTGATTTTGTTGTCTTGATTAAATCTCTTTAAATATCTCAAACCAGAATAGGTAGAAGGAAAGCCACGCCTGTATACGATAGGTTAGTATCGTGTATCGTAGACGAACTAGGAATAGGTAAAGTACCTTGTAGAATTTTTGAGTACAATGTGGATTTTATTATATTAATTATTGTCATGTTATTTTTATACATATTATATGCTTTTCTTACGCGAGCAAAGTCGAGGAATACGTTATCTTTTGGTATCCGTAGGAAAAGGGATAGTTATATTTCAAAATCAAAAGCTACTTGACTTTGTCGTGTTAAAAAGAAAACTGCAAGATCTAGTACCTACGAGTATTTAAATTGATTTCGTCTCATGTCATGGCGACTCGTAGGTACGCGTCGGCCATATTTAAAAAGAAACGACTAAGTAAAGTTTGTTTATATTTCTAACCCAATGGAATCTATCTACAAATTGCGAAATGATATGTACAAATTACACAACCTTTTTCAGTACCTAAGCTTGAAATACGCCGGTGAATATAGCCCGCCCGGCTGTTATGAAGAAAATGAAAGGCGAATCCGCAATAAAGTCATGTTCTGAATCTGCAGCACTCAGCATCACTATTCCATATTCTGTAAATAATGCGATGAAACTTCGTATTGACATAGCTACGTCTGTATGGATTTAATAGGCTTTACACAAAAGCGTTTCACTCTAATTCTTCATAAAGAAAAAGAGAAACCTAGAAAGTTTCTATCGAAAAGTGGGTTTGATTTAATGACTAGGAAAAATATGAAAGGATGGTTAGCCTAAAAATCTACAGGAGATAGACATTCTGATTTAAACCACTGGACGTGCACTTCAGCTCGTTTGTAGTGCGCGTGCCGCGGCCGCTGCAGGAGACCATCGCGTGTGCTGACTTCTGGCCGAAGGGTGTCGTGTTTCGGCGGTTCCGGGGCAACCTACCGAACTCTACACCGGACTTGACGACGCAACGGAGCCACACTGTTTCGTCGCCTAAATAATAATTAGTTTTCAATATTATATTGTATGTATGTTAGTCTGTAAGGTATTTTTAACTATGGGCCTTAGTTGCCTGAAATAAATGTTTTATTATTATCTCCTTTATTCAATTTTCTTCTTAGACTAGGTTTTTACAATAAATACGAGTATATATAAAAAAAAAAAAAATTAAAACAAATTCAAAAATCCGAAAGAGTAAAAATAAACATGATTACACTTTTTGATTTGTCCGTTAAATATTACGTAAAAAACGTACAAGATAAAATTATGATTTGCATTGAAGACTGAAATACGTTCGAGGGGAAAACATATCCAGTCGCCCAGAAATGTATAGACTTTATTGCACAATACAAAAAAACTACAATTGGCGGACTTAATGCCATAAGGCGTTCTCTCAGTCAACCATTTGGGCTAAACAGAAACATTTGGTGCAGACATTGAGCTTTGTAGTAGAACTCAACTCCACATGCTAATACCTATTGGAATAAATATACACATATATAACATATTATATACTATACCCAGCAAAGATAATTATGGTGACTACGTTATCAAAACGATACTTGCGGAGAAAGTGCTTGAAAGACAATTTGACTATTTACTTTTCCCCTGACTACCTCGGAAAGCCGTCTTTTATCCTTTAAAACAAGCGGGTAAAAACACATTTTATCCACTAGTGGGGAAAGTAATTTGAGCTTGGAGCGCGACCATTTGTTGTCGGTTTTTGGCGGCGCGGCAAAGGAGCGTCAGTGTTTTGTTCGCGCGCAGTTGGGACGGATGTGTTTTGACTTCAGTTGGCTCGCACGGCCGTAGACATGGATAACGAAAAGTGTCGTACTTTAATTAAATTATACGGCTCTAAACAGCTTCTATGTTTGTTGTGAATAATGTGATAAATAATTTTGACAGCGGCAGCTGCACGTGGACGTGATACGTCCATTGCCGCCGCATACGTCGATTTTAAATAATGTTTATAATTATTGATGATGATTATAATAATTACATATTTGATGATGATTATAATAATCATCATCAGGTTAATTATTGCTAATTTTGAAAACCTTAAGTAGCGATTCTCCTCATTTAATCCATCGCGTTTTTAAATTAAATTATTGAAAGTTCCAATGAAAGTTCAATTGATATTCAGTTTAAATAGTTTAGAGGCATAAAATAATAAACATTAAGTACCTATTACTTATAACTAAAATTTACATTGAATATAATTTTACCTACAAACTTTCAGGATCGTAAATGAAATGTCAATATTAATTATAAAACAATGTAATCCAAAAAAAACATTAGATTGGGCGGGTACATATAATAAATGAGTGAGGTAGTATAAAAGCATAACACACATTTACGCTTACATTAAATATAACATTTAGTGATAATACACTCCATTAAAAAGTGCGTTTGATTTACTGACGAGGAAGAAGATGAAGGGATGGTTGGCGTTAAATTCTAGTGGTGGTTCGGAGAAGAATTTACCAGAGCGGAGAAGAAATACCAATGCTGAAAGAAGAAAGAGAAATATGTTTATGTTAACATATAACACACATTTACTGATACACTCCGTTAAAAATTGGGCTTGATCCAATAAATAGGTAAAATAGGAAAGGATGATTTGCGTCAACATGGATTGAGAAGGCAGCCCGGTCAATCAGGAATTCTGAAAGGCGAAATATTCTCTATGAAAGGGACTCCGGCTGGATCTAAAGGGGCTTGTTTAATTATCGGCCTGCAAACGGCTACGTATGTGCATATTTCAATATATTGGTCACGGAGTCACTTGACCTTCGAAATTGCTATAGGTTCCGGTTCATGTGTTACTTCATATTCTTCCTAAATTATTGGAATTTTGATTACTTTAATTAATCGTTAGTACTCGTAGTTATTTTCTAAATCATATAGCTAATCTTAAGGTTTGTTATGTTTTGCTTCATTCAGTTTCGTTTTTTTTTTTATATGGTAGTGCGAAATGATTATATTTAATTATTTTATACTTACTAAAGAATGGGAAATTAAAGTTTTCAGTGTTCATTATTCAGCTTATGAACTTGCGAAGTGACAAGGTATGCCTTTATCTCATTTTGACAACCCAATTATAATTATTACACGCACAACACCAATAAAGTCTGTTATGTACGGTCGACATCATACACATACCTATTGTTGTGCGGTTGACTGGTAGAGAATGCCTGCAGGTATTAAGTCTGCCAATTGTGCGCTTTTCTTACATTTGTGCAATAAAGTTTCAATAAATAAATAAATATTTACACTTTTGCATCTTTTCTTTATAAATAAGGCAAATAATGGATATCTTAGACGTCGACTGTGCTGCTGGCTTTCCATAAATATTGTAGCAAAATATGTATTTTGCATAATCATATATACCAGTATAGGTACTTGTATCCTTGTATGTATAGTATACAAGTACCTATACTAAAAATAATAAATAGGTAGGCCTAATATTTATTAAACACTAGCGACCCGCCCCGGCTTCGCAAGGGTACTATATTATACATATAAACCTTCCTCTTGTCACTCTATCTATTAAAAAAACCGCATCAAAATCCGTTGCGTAGTTTTAAAGATAAGCATACATAGGGACAGACAGCGGGAAGCGACTTTGTTTTATACTATGTAGTGATATGAGTTAACATACGCGCGACGAGAAATCATATATATATATATACATATATTATATTATCTAAGAACTGTCAACCAGTTAAAAAAACAGTCATGTCACTTTGACATGTATTGTTTTTGAAATGGCTACAAAAGAAGTTGGGAACACCCAAAAAAAAAGGACACGAAAGTTTCCAGATGACCCCACAATAGGATACCCACAATAATAAGTACAAAGTAAGATGGTCAAGACACAGCGTAAATATGTATTCTGTACCGGAACCAATAGTCATGTAGTAAAACTGTTGATATAGCACACGAAGGACACACACTCACACACACACCACTCGTTCTTAGGCTTGGCGACAAATTCTTCCTTAAATAGGTAAGCAGATGTTAATTACGCCGTAAATCTGATTAAAAAACTGATGAAGGCAAACTCTGAAGAACTAGCATCGTTGGCGGCCATTTTATTTATACAAAAAAAAAAAACGATTGTGTCAAAATAACGTCACACATCCGACAAACGCATTAAAGTCAAAATAACCCAATTGAAACGAAAACCCCATCTATATCGAAGAAAAGCTGAAAAAAATACCTCTTCAAATTTCAAAACGCATAAATGCATAGGTAGACCCAATTGGATCAAAGTTTTACAAAAACTCCAGCACAACGTTCGAGATAAATTTTGTATACATGATTTTAATTTCAGGAATGATATATCTTAAATTTTAAATATCGTTATTCAGTTGTAATGGTAACGCACTTGTAATACAAGTCTTATAGCGTTTCCGAATCAGGTCTTGCTCTTGAGAAACCACTTGGCTGCCAACATATATCAGAAATCCTAAATTGCAAAAAGCTTACCGTTAGCTGCAGCAGCTTCGGCTCCCTCCTCGTTGACTTCGATGAAAGCTTTTTGAATGGCGTCGCTGACGAAGAGATCCTTTTCGTTCTTCAGGAGATTGTCCAGCCTGGCCTTAGAAGAGTCGAACAAGCTAGTCACACCAATCTGTAATAGTAATATAGGGATTGCTACATATTCTTTTTTTTTTTCATTTTCGATGGTGGGTTGGTAAGCAGACACGTTTGCCTTTGGAAGCTAGCGATACTATGAGAGTCACAAGCAGGCTGCCGACCCTTTATTGATTAGAGGATTCATTGTGTTGGTTGACAGCTGAGACAAATGCAGGTTCTACTCTACACAGCGCATCCTTGGAAGCTCTGCGACATGTTGAAGCAAAAAATATTCGAGAAAAGGTAGGTTGCCTTGCGCTTCGCTTGGTTCGTCTTGTCAGGGGCACTCCCGTGCCCCCAGTTACAGAGTGTGAGTGATAGTTTATCGAGAGCTGAAACCAGGGTTTAAACCATTTCTCTGAGCAGGAAAACATTGGAAATGTTCCTTGGGAAATTAGGGCATATTGCTTGATTATAATTCTCAATTACTGAGTAAGTAAGCGGTGCTGTAAGCACAAATAATTCACGCGCGACACAAATACTGCATGGATTTCAGACTATCAGACTATATGTCTCTTTTTCTAAGCATTCTAATGAGAAAGGGACGGATAGTCTATATCGCCGCAACACAGCTCGCGGGCCGTCTTAGCCATGCATAAGTGTGACTTTGTCGCACCTTTTCTCGCGTCTTGTGCTACCCGTGTAGAATATAACAATTTAACACCGCTTCCACAACTAGCGGGCCGGAATCGGTATGCGGTATTTTGAACTTTACCGAGAGCTTACTGACGACGCTCACCTATCCTTACTGAGTGGTAAACTGACAGTATTTACATTTGTGCAAGTATTATATTGCGCGCAAGCTGGGCTTATCCCACGCAAGTGCTTCCTTTTAGGCATGGGCAGTAATGTAAATGTAGGCGCACAGTAAAAAACAATCTTACTATACACACACACTGGCAGCTTACATATAACGCAATAAAAGCGGAAGTGGCTTAGTTAATAATTTCAAGGTACCTTTTGCAGAATTTTTTTAAGGTCGATCGTAGTTTCAATCTTGAACTTGGGCAGGAAGACCTTGACTTCCACCTCGCGCATCTTGGCTACAGCTTTGTCCAACGCGGTAGGGTCCTTGAGTTTCTCCTGCAGGCTCGCGAGCCCATCGATCTCGTTGGGAAGGACGACCAGGAGGGATGCCTCTTTTCCTTCATACGGCAGTTCCAGAATCTATATAAGTAAAAAATGTCATTTAACTTCTTTCATTGCCATGTTTATGTCCTGGGTCACTTTTTCAAACTGTGATTTTATGGATTAAGGTGGTTCGACGACCATACAAAACGTTTTTTGCGATTCGCAGGCGAATGGCGTAATATTTTAAGAAACTTATGTAACACACTTTCATAAATTGGCTTTCTATTTGCGCGAAATTCCCCTGCTTCTTCATCATCAGTTCCACTTCACCACATTTATGATTTCCGGGTGTAACACGAGTTATAATAGAAAATACAACTTCCTCATTTTTTTTAAGTCGGTTAGCAACATGATTTTTATGTGACAAAAGGAACGAACTCATCACGAGCTGGACAGTCATCGCGGATGCACAACACTTCTTGTGGGAGCAGAGGTAAAACCAAAGAAAATACTTTGTAGTTCGACTGCGTGTGAGATTGCCCCCAATATTTATTCATGTTAATGTTACCTTGGCATTAAGTTCTTCAATTTCGGCGTATTTGAAGTCGTCGCTCTTGAACATAGTCGGCACTTTCACAGTATTGTCCTTAGTTACGTGGAAATCACGGTCGATCGTGTTGGACTTTTCGAACTTCTTCACCCAGCTACCCTGTAAGTAAAAAACGATTACTTTAGTTCATCGTCGGCCATATTAAGAAGGACAAATACTTTTTACTGCACACCTCACCCTAAAAAATCAGAAACAAAAAGAACAAACAAGCAAAAACAACAATTTCAAAAAAAGCAAAAACTATTTTTTTTTATTAAAAATAAACATTGCATTTTTGGAGTTGCAAAGCGGTACCGAATATGGCCTTGATGTATTCCAGACAACCTTTAGGTATCGGAGAAAGAAAAAAGTGTAGTCTTTTAATTGCTTGTGAGATTTAACTCAAGCATCGATGGACTCACAATATTCTTAGCGTTTTTCCCGGAAGTGCCCTAAACGAGTCACGGGTCCGTTTTGGCACATCTGGCGTAGGTACTAGTATTACGAAAGCATCTGATCTCCCAACCCAGAAGAAAATCAAGACCGGTTTCCCCACGATGTTTTCCCTCACCAAAAATACAGTAAGTAATGTAAACCAATGTAGTAAGGAATAATTAAAAAAAAAATTCTTTTTATCCGGGGTTCGAATACCCCCCCTTGACCCCCAGGTTGAAAGTCGCGTGGCTTACCGGGCGGCCACAATGGGTAATTCTTTCAAGCATTAATAGACTCATCATCTTCATATCAGCCGAAAGACGTCCACTGCTGGACATAGGCCTCCCCCAAAGAGTGCCAAAGTGACCGGTCCTGCGCCACCCGCATCCAGCGGACTCCAGCAACCTTTACCAGGTCCTCAGTCCACCTTGCGGGGGGCCTACCCACGCCGCGCCTTCCGGTACGTGGTCGCCACTCGAGAACCTTTCTGCCCCAACGGCCATCGGTTCTACGTGTGCCCCGCCCACTGTCACTTAAGTTTAGCGATTCGGAGGGCTATATCGGTTACCTTGGTTCTGCTGCGGATAGCCTCGTTTCTTATGCGATCACGCTGAGAAACTCCCAACATAGCCCTCTCCATAGCCCTTTGGGTGACTTTGAGCCTTCTTATGAGGCTTATTATCAATAGACTGACCAATAGTATTTAACTTACCTTGAAGTATAGAGCGTTGACGAGAACAGCGCGGGTGGTGGGTCCCAAGGATCGAGGGTCGACTAAATCCTTGATACGGTTGTTGGTGTGCTCTTCAACCTAAAATATTACAAATGTTATAAAATTCGTTAAAATAATTTACTTTCATGTTTTGACAGCCATAAACCTGACAAAACCGCCCGCTATGCCAGCGGAACGCCATTCTTTATTTGGCTAAAATGATTGATAGAGACTGTTACTTGCCGCGTTTGTGATGTTCCACTTAAGGCGCCGTAGGTTCAGCGAAGTTACGTGAACAGAGTTTTTAAAACAATATAATGCGCCTGTTTATAATAATATGGTTTCAAATAAATACGTATAGTAATCTTGAGGCTTTTCTGCAGCGAGATCAGTGATTCGAAACATGATTAAGCAATTTTCGCTCGATAGAAAAAAAATCACGGACATAAGTCTAAACTACACTTAAAATATTCGTAACTAATTATGCAAAGCTAAAAATATTAAAATTGCTTCTAAAAATCGGCAATATCATGTTTGAGAGAACTCAGTCATTACTTTTTTATTTATTTAAACGGCAAAAAATTAAAATAAAAAACATTATATCCGCGCTTCCGAGCACTCACTTCCTTCTCGCTCACGCTTCTGCTCAGTGAGAGGGAGAGAAGACCATGAACCTACGGCGCCTTAAGGCAATTTTGCAATATATGTCCCTCCCTACCGAAATAACGTGAGACGTTCAAACAATTATCGTCCTTAGGGTGGACGCAAATGCAGGGTGATTGTCGATATATTAAAACTTAACTCACCCAAGTGTTAATTTCCTTAGCAGCAGGCGCTTGTTTCGAAAAGTCGATGTTCTTGAATTCGGAACCGAAAACGCTCTTTGAGAGGGCAGCAAAATCTTCTTTCACTTCGGCATCAAGAGGAATGTATATTTTGTTCGCCATCTTCAGTTCAACTCCTTTCACAGCTCGAAGTTGAGAGTTCACTTTAGGGAAGACTTCTTTAGTCTGAAATAGATAAGACATAGATGTATAGTATTTTTTAATTTCACTAACTAACATTTTTGTAAATATGCTATTTAGGACCGACACTAATCATCATCAAAATATTCACCCGTATCTAATTTACACGCTATCATCTCCTCCAGCCTCATTTATTTTTCATACAATATAATTTAGCACGCAATGTATTCAATCACGTCATTTGTATACGACACCCATAAAAGTCAAAAAAGTTGTAACACCTGTGTTTATCATCACCTGCTTTTCGACAAATAAAAAATTATGATTATGATGATAGTGTCATAATAATTACTCTGTATTAAGCTAATTAACAAAATAGCTTTTTCATATCATTTGTGCGGTCGAAAACTATGCCTGGTTAAAATATACGCCCGTATGAAATTTAGAGGCTGTAGAAACGCCAACACAGTTAGCAGACCATCCTGTATTTATATAGAACCTTATTACAATGCTCATAAAGTGCACGGATGGTCAGGTAGCTGTGTTGTCGATAGTATAATAATTATGACTGCGCTAGTTCAACGAACAATGACTAGCCACCTAAGAAAATTACATTAAGCTATTGTTGAGAGAGGGTTGAGGCCAACGACGGATTTATTTTGTGTTATTGAGCAGTTTCCCCAACTCCCTTAAGTTCGTCATCAGACCAGCTTTATGCTGATATGATATAAATAAATAATCAAGCTCTTTCCTATATAGTTGTTTCAATTCAACGTCAATAAATAAATTATTTAGTCAATATACGACCTTTGTTACAGGGTTATTACTCGTATTATCTTGTATTCTATGAACTAAGAAAACAAGATAATAAATTATTTTATTTATTTATTGACGTTGAATTGAAACAACTATATAGGAAAGAGGTTGATTATTTATTTATTCAACTCAAAAAAAACTTAAAATAACTAAGTATGGTATGTTACGAGAACCAAAATAAAAATAAAGAACCGTATTCCTTTGCCATTCCGCTAAAAAAAACTGTTTTTTTAGCGGAATAGCGAATATTGTGTTCGTAACATATCATGGACTTTTGCAAAGTATAACGCCTGATTTATTTAATTATTTAACTATAAGTACACATTTTAATTCGCCAAACTATACACCGTTTGTTGGCGAGTGATGCGCTCTCTCGTTTTAATACATTTTAAAGTAATACCTACTTATTTAAAATTTAACTTTTAACTTAATCATGCAAACTTAACTAATTATAAATCCGCGCAGCGTAAGCACCATGCAGCGACATCACGCCCTAGGTATATGAATGTGGTTTTGGTAGAACTTACCACATTGTCGTTGGGCAGGCCGATGGCTCTCAGTAACTCGTCATGGGACTCGCCGACGGAGGCCAAAGCGAGCTGTGCTAGTGGCTGCAGGACAGAGAAGGCAGACATCACCACGCTCTTGCCTGCCTGCTCTTTCACCACCTCCTGTAAAAATAAAACCAAGTGTGAGTCGGACTCGCGAGTGTTCCGTACGATCATATTTGATTTGGCCTAATACATAATGTTAGGATGTTAGGGTCGCCGTCATCGAAATCGATGAGAAGAACTACATATAGATTTTTAGCTACTTAAACTTTATTTTGGGGCGTGTCTAGAGTGACGTCACCTTCTGTCACTAAGCGTTTACCGTCTGACTGTCCCTTTACGCTCATATCAAACCCGATAGTGTAGTTCCCGTTGACCAACAATCATGAAATTTGCCAAAAAGTGAGGTACAAGTTAAGCAACAATTACGAAAACGGTGAATTGTAAATATATCGCATATTTTGGTTTTGGTACGAAATATGCGGCATGAACGGTGGAAGTTTGATTTTATCACAGTTTAGAAGAACTGCAGACCCGAGTATTTGATATATAACTAGATACCTCTACGCGTTATCGTGGAAAAGGGCCTTTACAGACTGACAACGAAGTGATCCGATAAGAAATGTTTTTTTCCTTTTATAGCACGGAACCCTAAAAATATAATTTTCGGCGGTGTCGGTTGCTAAAATCCTACAACGTAACAATATTTAATTATCATATTTAAAGACAGTGGTCTTGTCAATTACAAAACTAGAAATAGTTGCATCATTGTAGTAAATTATGACAATAAGGTTAGAGACTGCGCGAAAAGTTTGCGGACACTCGCCAATATTGCCTTGCAGTAAAGTTGAAACAGTTTTAAATTAGGTGTGAGGTTAAGGGACCTTAAATAGGTAATCTTTGGATACAAAAATACCGGTATTGAATTCTGGTATATCTCTTATTATTTCATATGGTTCATCCGAATAGACTCGTGTACCACCGTCATTTCTTAAATATAATTTTGTACTAGGTACCGAAAAATATCCTAGAAGATAAGTATACTTTTATTTTGGTTTGTAAATGTTTGCAACATATATTGATTTAAATTTTCACGATTCTCACACATTATTTTGACTAAACGGGAATTAAAGGTCACGGGACAACTCACCCTCCCGTGACGAAGGGTGTTATGATACGTGCGAAACGTCGAAGAGCCACAAAGAATTGAATAAATAAGTTAATTATACGTGATTAAGTACCGTTTAGTCAAAATAGTGTGTTTAACATCATATCAGCCGAAAGACGTCCGCTTTCGAGCATAAGCATCCCCAAAGAGTGCCACGATGACCGGACTGGACTCCTGCGAACTTTCCCAAAACATCAGTCTACCTTTTAGGGGGTCTACACACGCTGTGAATTTCGGTACGTGTTCGCCACTCTAGAACCTTTCCCAAACAAATCATGATAAACACAATGAATGAACCTTAAACATGTTGGCGGTGAAAACGTTGTGCGTGCGGGAAGCGAAACCCGGCGCCCGCACGACGCGTGCTCATCCGTTATATACAGGATGTATCAAAAATGGGGTGTGAACCGAAGTCGCCACTCTAGAACCTTTCCCAAACAAATCATGATCCATCATCATAGGCCTTTACGTCTATTTCAGACGATTTAAACATTGCTATGGAGACACCGTTTTTGGTGACTGTGAAGACCGATACGAGACCGGCATGGTCTTCCACATTTCTGGCAAACAAAATTCATGTCCTGGTCTCTGGTCCCCGTCTGTTGTCTACGCAACCTTCTATTGGCTAGTGTCTCGAACCAGATTTCATCGCAGAAAGCTCTACCGTCCACAACGCGTTTGCGCCATTGATCTCTGTCGTCGGCAAGCTTTTCCCTGGCCTTACAGTCAATGTTAAAAGTAGTCATGTCTCGCTTAGCGCAGTCCTTGAAACGCAGCATCGGTCTCCCAACGCTTCTCTTGGCGTTTGCTACTGCACCAAGCAAGACACGACGAGGTATTCTAGATGGTTCCATCCGGTGCACATGCCCCAGCCACCGCAAGCGTCTCTGTTTGAGAAGAGCAGTCAGACTGGGCAGCTGTGCCATGTCCAGAACCCTCTGATTCGTCACTTTGTCCTTCCAAGTAATGCCTAAGATGTTACGTAGACATCGCATGTGAAAAGTGTTAAGTCGTCGCTCTTGCTTTGCATACGTCGTCCAGGTTTCGGCACCGTACAAAAGTATGCTCAGAACGCATGTTTGGTAAACTATCACTTTGGTTCTGATGGTAAGATGTCTATTGCACCATACTCTTGTGCGCAGCCTCCCAAACATTGTCGTCGCCTTGCCGATACGAATATCGATATCTGCGTCAAGTGAGAGATTGTTCGACACGGTCGACCCGAGGTAGCAAAACTTATCGACGACTTCTAGGGCTGTACCATCCACTAGTATAATTGGTGTTTCCGCACTACCCTGCACTAAAACTATCGTCTTTTTGGCATTTATGGTCATACAGAACAAAGAACAAGCCCGGGAAAACTTGTCCATGATATTCTGGAGCTCGAGAGCAGAGTTCGCCACAAACGCTGCGTCATCAGCAAACAAGATACTGTCGACAAAGAAGTCCTCTCGATGTTTTCTTGATTTGAGGAGCGCGATATTAAATAACTTCCCGTCAACCCTTGTATGCAGATGCACTCCCTGTTGGCTGTCACCAAAAGCCATTTTGAGAAGAAGTGAAAAGAAAATACCAAACAGGGTAGGAGCCAAAACGCAGCCCTGGCGAACACCTCTCCGCATTACAAACTTCTGAGATGTTTTACCGTCATATACAACAACACCGTTCATGTCTTCATGAAATGATTTGACGAGACTTAAAAGTTTCGGTGGGTATCCAATGCACTCAAGCGCCGTATATAGTCCCTCTCTGCTGACAGTGTCAAAAGCCTTGTTAAGGTCTACAAGCTACAAACAGAGGTGTTCTGCTCTCTGCACTTTTCCTGCAACTGACGAAGTGAGAAAACCATATCCACCGTGGAACGCTGTGGGCGAAAACCACATTGTGACTCCGGATATACGCGATTAGCAAGTTTTCGGAGTTTTTCAAGTAGCACACGCCCAAATAACTTGCCCACTATGCTCAAAAGGGAAATCCCGCGGTAGTTTTTACAATCGCCGCGGTCTCCTTTCCCTTTATATAATGTAATGATGTTAGCGTCACGCATATCCTGAGGAACGTGTCCCGCGGCCCAGCATTTACACAGTAGATTGTGCAGAACGGGTGTCACGCACTCAAGTTTGACCACCCAAGCCACACACAACACACAAACAAACACAATGACAAATCATGATAAACACAATGAATACTGACCGAAAACATGTTGGCGGTGAAAACGTTGTTTCCATCGTTGAGCACCTTCTCCACACCGGTAGCGTTCGCGGCGGCCATAGCGACAGCGACTGTAAAACAAATGTATGGTAAAACAAACCAGTCACACACGTATATGACACATTTAGAGTGACACACTTATTTATACACCTATTACGCTTTATCAGCAAGCTAATATGAACGCCAGGAATGTACTCGAAGGTATTAAAAATATTCAATAATTATGTTTACAGTACATATGGTGCTAATTTCCCGCACTAGTGCGGGAAAGAGCACTTTTCGTGCATATGTCGAAACTTTAAAAAGCCATATGTACAGTAAAACGTTGTACGATACACGTGCGAATAGGTAATTCGCAACTCGTGTCGATTGAAAACACTCCCTTCGTCGGTCGTGTTTTAATTTATCACCACACGTTGCCAATTTCCTATTTTCGGCACTTGTATCGTAAATAACTATTACAGCACATATGGTGCTCTTTTCTTGCACTAGTGCGGAAAGAGAACTTTCCGTATTAACTTCATTCTGTCGTAAGATAATGTATTGTTTGAGTAGGCTGAGCAAAAAAAAAGAAAACAAAGACCCAAATTTGGTTTTTTTTTCTATCGAGGTTTCAGGCAATCATGTATCGATCAAATCAGATAAACAATCATACAGTTAGTCAAGAATCATATATCTGAAAATCAGACCTTATTGTTTCTTAATCTAGTCAAAACGGCGTTTCAAAGCACGCGATAATTTCCAATTCACCCCGTTAAGTACCTAATTTATTTTAAAAACAAAGTTTTAACTGACTTCAAATCAGTACCCATATCGCTTCAAGTGTGCCCATAAAATTTGAAGCATTGCCTCAATTTCCCCAGGATCCAATTTTCAAATCTTATAAGAATATATGTATACCCTTTTAAACAACATAACTACAACTTAGAAAAGTTGAAAAACCCCCGACATTTTCATTTCAAAGTCCAATATCTAAAAGCAGCTAAACAGATTTTCATGAAACAGGGCTAAGAACACTCGGGATAAAATTATCTATTACACAAAAAAAACTAAACGAAAATCGGTTCATCCGCTTGGGAGCTACGATACCACAGACAGACACGTTAAACGTATAACACCCCCCTCTTTGCGTCGGGGGTTAAAAATAATTGTCAAAATCGGTCCAGGCATCTTCGAGTACCTAATCGAGGAACATACATAAAAAAAAAACATTTATGAAGTCAGTTAAAACGCCGTATGAATGCATTTTAAAACTATAAACACGCGGTAATAAGCACAGGACCGCGAATATTTCGTTCCATTGTTATTTATTTTATAGCCCGTTCGTTTCAAACGATTGGCTACACGAATAACAAACGCTTAAGGGCATGAATTGGAAAATTAAACGATTTTTAAAGGTTACAATTTCTGAACTAGGAAACAAAATGGATGAATTTTCGGAATTCTGTATCTTGACTGTATTTCGTTGTATCTCATAAGCTTAAACACTATTGAATTGACTAGAAACTGTGCTTTTTTTTAGTTTTTTATCCAGCCGGCTCAATCAAACTATGAATACATTTAAATGACAGTATGTTACCTAATGTAAAATCTTATAGAAGCAAATATGAATAATACTTGACTTTCGATATTTATCGTCATTTTCTCTGAAAGTGATTCCTTAAGAGTGTTGCATCTCGATTTCTCGTGCGCTCTCTCTTACACTAAGGCGTAGTTGTTAACAATCAAGGCGTCCCCTTAAGTTATATCGTTGTAATTGTGCAAGTATGCATATAACTTTGAATAGTTTTGTAGTATGTAATACTGGTCTTTTGTTAGTGCAAGGAAACATTGCGTTGATGACTACGGCCATTTTGTTTCTAAAACACAGTAAACTAAACGCCGGTTATGACATTTTGAATGGAATGCGCTATGAATGTGCATGTTACGGTTACAGCGCCATTGTTATACATCTGTGTAAGATATAAACAATGAGTACTCTTGACCTTCAGTTTCAAAGCTAAATCGATCAACTGAGCCAACCAAAATAAAAATAAATGAATAGGGTAAATCGCCAGTCACTGGCCACCGATCAATAACTGGCCACCTCAAACTAAAAATTAACTACAACCTATAATAGAATTCATTTTTAGTTTAAGGTATTATTTACTGGCCACCCTTATTTATTTATTTATTCCATACAGTACCTGGCAATCCCTTCAATAACTGGCAAATACTAAATAGAATTCTGTTTGTAGGGAAACAAGGTTCATTTTTAGTAAAGGGGGCCAGTTATTGATTTACCCTACCAGGAGACAATCTTGGACATATTGACCTAGTCGGGAAATACTCTGCGGGCTTATACTACACTAGCTGCCCGCTTATTACAAAGAACGCAAGATACAACATAATTTATAGTCTATGTCTCCCCAAAATGACCTAGAAACATTGCAGCATCCTTCTAAAAGTAAACTCTAAACGAAAGAACATTACTTCCTGTCATGACTAGGTACATGTAAATTAGATGCCTAAATTCGAAGACAACCCTGTACAAACGTGAACCCTGTAAAATTACTGAAATAGTTACCAATAAGCAGCGAAGGAAATAACCACAGAAGTCTAAGCAGACCCGCAAAATGGCCCCAGAGATGCCACTGCTATTATGCGGGGTTGGGGGCGGGTTGTCAAAACGATGCCAGGCAGCCGTTTAGTTCGAACATGCGCATACCGTGTTTTAGGCACGTGTTTGGGTAGTTTGTAAGGAGCTCGCATTCCATGGATATTTCGTTCGCTGCCACTAAAACTATAGACGTGGAAGTTTTTAAGAAAAAAATACCGAACGGATTTCTATCTATCTGGAGAGCGAGGGTTCGAACTCCTGCTCTTAAAACTGGGTTTTTCAAAAAAACTTTGGTATGTAGTAGCTAGCTAATATATTCCAGTGGGTTTTCGGAAAAGAAAAATCGTCGTGACGAAACCGGCCTACTGCCAACAAGGTCTTGTTTTCCCTCTGTGTTGGAAGGATAGATGGCAGGAGCTTTCATTAAACTAGTGGCTAGACGCTAGGTCGGCACTGGTGCGTTCCGTAGGAGATCCCAGAGCCGTCCGTAATGTGTTGAGGAGGACCATCGGGGGTGTTTAGTCGGTGCGAGTCCGACATAACCTCCACGCTATCCCCGTGGTACGGAGGTATCCACAACGGATTTTCCTCCTAATCAAAAAAAAATACGACCTGGAAAAACGCTAGGAGGATGATGAGCGCATAGATGCACTGGGGTAAATCCGCATAATCGCATTATCGGAATTACTCATTAGATCGAAACACATGATATGCTTACTTATGTCTATGTGGTACCCATGCAAACGTTTTCGGGACCAAACTAGAAGACGGTTGTCGCTACGCAATCTTTTGAGATGTTTTAATTGTATTTTCACCTTGTACTACCGTTCATCCTAGTAGGTACCTACTAGCTTGCCTGCAAATCTGTCTGTCCTGGGTTCAAATCTCGCTCCCAGGACATAGTAATTAGTAATTATAATAGTTCTTGTAAGGGCAATAGAATTAATACTTCTGAAAAAGAGTATGAATATTTTTCACGAGTGTTGAATATTTCCTATGTATGTATAACTTTTAAGCATATCACGTATAGTAATTCTAGTGCCCCTATATTTTTTTTTGAGTACAATCTTATACAAATTGGTCTAGCCCCATTATTGTACAAGCCTTTATGATCTTACTATGGGACTACATAGTTGGATAATAAAATTTTCCCCTATTTTTTTTATTTTTTTTCATGTCCCTTTATTAAACTTTCGACTTATGTTACATGTTTACAATCCATACTAATATTATAAATGCGAAAGTGTATTTATGTGTGTGTTTGTTTGTTTGTCCGTCTTTCACGGCAAAACGAAGCGACGAATTGACGTGAATTTTTAAGTGGAGATAGTTGAAGGGATGGAGAGTAACATAGGATTTTTATCCCCGTAATCATCCCCTAAGGGGATGAAATGGGGGGGTAAAAGTTTGTATGGAGCTGCGATATAAACGAGTTCCACGCGGACGGAGTCGCGGGCAGAAGCTAGTGATAATATAAAAAGTAAAATGAAAAACTATACTAAACAAAACATAATAACATAATCTATAAACCTAACCTAGGGTGCCGCCGCCTGCGAGGCCGGGTCTAAGCTACCGGTCACATACTCGTATAATTACCTTTAGCCACAGTTAATTAATATCGTTTACGTGACACCTGGCCATAATGCGAGTTATACCGCACGCTGCGCGTACGGTAAAACTCGCATTGCGGCCAGGTGAAGACGTAAAATTGTGTACTCACCACGGGCGGTAATTCGTAAAGCCCCAGATCGCATATTTATGGCCCTCACCTTCGGTTCGGGCCTCAAACACCTGCGATCTGGGCCATTCACGAATTCACCGCCCTAGGTACGTAATGTACTATTTGCAATGTGTTGACTAGTCATTGGGACGGGGGAATTACCTCCAGCAGGTCGATCACGTAACGCATTACGTCGCGTACGTCAGGAAAATCTAAATGTCACTTTTTGTACGGGAAAATGACAGTTGAGTTGTCCTACCGTGCGTTCGAAAAGTTACGTTATCGCCCATCAGAATGCTAAGTAGCCACAGTTGAAGGAACCGCATCATTACGTCTAGTAGTTTCCTTAGCAACTGGCCAGTAAAAAAGATAAACAAGAACCAATTACGCATGCTTGCGAGCAGAAAAAAAGCTTATGTCAGTACAAATAACGCCTTATTTGCAATGTCGATGACATTTGAAGTGACCACACCAGGAAAACCTGTTGTGCGCAGTGTCAAGGGTAGACCGTGTGTAGACAAATATAGATAGTGTTTTGTTTAGCTTGCATTCGTCTGGGACCGAATTCAACATGTTTCAATGTTTGCTTTTAATATGTCTAAGACGATGATGATGGTAATGGTATCTTATACCTCATCAGGGACATAGGGCTCTTAGAAGCGTTTTTCCATCTATTACTTTTTTTTTTTTCTTTCCTGACTTCCTAAATCTATTTTGGCCTTCATGAACACCCAGGCAAGTGTGTTTATGAAAAACTTTAATCTATTTTTGATATTCTTGTAAATTTGATATTCGTTATAATCATCAACATGTCACAAAATCGCAGTTAAGTCGCAGACTATGCGGTTAGTTCATTACCTACCATTAATAATCGATAGATACTGATTTAATAAAATAAAAATTAAATATTGACGCGATTTTTTTAGTAAAATAACTGTTTCAGACTTGTACAGTCAGAGATGCTGAGAAACGTGACCCCCCTCCCTCTGCATACACAGAATAAATTAGGAAGACCTCTTATATCTTGAACGAAACTGATATTATCTCGAACCGAGAGAATAAATTCTTGGCTCAAGATAATTTCCCTTCATTGGAAATAATTGAACGCAACCTCAAATCAAGTATGTATGTATGTGCCAAAGTGTATATGCAGGGGGGTATGTGTAGCCAGGGTCACGTTTCTCTGACTGTATATCTCTCTGTCTTCTCATCAGGGCTACTATTGAGCTTTTGTGAAACTTACTAAAATAAACGTATATCAGTCTAGACTCGTTTTAATAATACCCACTCTGATCACCATTTATGCGAATCGTGATTCGATTTACAATAAGTCTTCTTTGTCCAGTCCTATTCTCAAACCGGTCCCAAAAGATTATTCCCTATTGTAAGACCTCTAGATTAGTAACAACAATTCGTAAACAGAGGTCTGATATACACTGGACCGCCAACAGCGCAACCGTGATCTTTAGGAATCACAGGAAAACCCAGACAAATACTGTGTGTACATCACCGGTTTCGTGATGACATCACCTGTGCTCAGGGCTCTTAAGGCCACACACAGCAATTTGTCACAACAACGAGCTATAGTTGGAATACTTGGAATGTGACAGCAATACATAAATTGCATTCTAAGTATAGCCACACTAACACTAAGTTTGTGTGACAAATTGCATCGTTTGTTGTGTGCCAACCGGTGTAAAGTTGGGTATGCACGACCGCTCCAATCATAATCATAATCATAATATTCATAATCAAAACAGTTTAAAGATATTTAGCTCGGGCACTTAGATATCCAAACGGATGGAAAGTCAACGTGCATTATCCCAATGGAATAGTTGTGAATGCCAAAATTAAACGTTGGTTGGAACAATATCACGTGTATCTGTCGGCGGCCTATCGTAAAATCCGCCAGATCACGAAATTCCTAGGCATATCGTAAAACGCCGCCATTTCATGATTTGGCTGAGTGACATCCGCCATATCGTTAAAAATTCACCATTTAACGATTTGCCTATTGACGTTTAGGCAGATCATGAACTTCCTAGGAATGTCATGAATCGCCGGCATTTCATGATTTGGCCAAGCCAGTGATGCTTAGGCTGATCATGAAATTCCTAGGCATGAAACGCCGCCATATCGTCCAATACTCACCGTTGTACGTAAGTAAGGTGTCCAAAATTGAAGTATGTAAATAAAAAAAATAAGGAGTGCGGACTGATAATCTCTAGCGAATCGACGCCACGCTGCGCGGGGTGTCTATTTCTGGTCTGAGGGACACAAGTGAACCCTAACCTAACCGACCTAAGACGGAGTTCGCTTATGACAAGCCATTTTTGTCTGCCCTGATTATTGGTTCCCAACAAACACGGCCTCCATCGCATACGCAGCGCCACCAGTGACCCAAGAAAGAAACTATTTTACGATGAGCCCGGTATAGAGCTAGGAATATCGACGAATGCGTTGCTCTAATCGATCTGCCGTATTATTTATCAGGCACATCGTGATAAGCCTGGCCACTTTTTAGGCATATCATATGAAATCGCGGCGTTTCACGATATGCCTAGGAATTTCGTGATCTGGCGGATTTTACGATCGGCCGCCGACATGTCCATTTGGATGCGTCCATTTAATTTTGTTGCAGAGATAAATGGTGCGACAGAGAATGTGGAAACAACTCGCACGAACACGACCAAGTACAGCGGGATGTCATGATTTAAGTTATCTTACTGTCAAACATGGTACGGTAGACTAGTCGTTCAGGCATGCGGCTGTCAAGCGGTGGTTGTGCGTTCGAATCCCGGCTCGTACCAATGAGCTTTTCGAAACTTATGTACAGAATATTTACCGTTAGCTTTTCGGTAAAAGAAAACATCATGAGGAATCCGGTCTAATCCCAATCAGGTTTAGTTTTTCCTCTGGGTTGGCAGGTAAGATAGCAGTAATTTTCTTAAAAACTGGTGCCTATTCCAAATCTTGGGCTTAGGTGTCAACAATTAGGCACAACTGGGATTAACGCTAGGAGGATGTGTGTACTGTCAACCATGGATTTTGTTACATAATTCATAGTGGTCATACCTAACCCCGCGGTCTGAGAGGGTTGGGAGCCGACTTGACCAATGAATCAATAGAAGATCTTCTGTTCGTAAATACCATTATTTATTCTGTGAGATATATCACCTCACCGCTAAACGCTTCGTTCGGCCGCATATCATATCTCTCTCTCTGTTGCTCGACTACGCAAGTGGAATAGACACAGAGATACACAAACGAACTAAGTTGGCATATAGCGGGTGCCGTTCTATCATAATCACTTGCATTGATACTGTATCGTGTTATAATCACCTGTATCGATAGTTTATCGCGTTTGTATCGCTGCAAAAAGTCACCCTGTATAACCGCGTTATTATTTCAAGTTTGACTGGCGAGCGAAATTATAATCTTCATGTTAAACACAATTACTACAAGGTAGGTCAGTACTCTTATTCATCTATGTGTCGCAGGGAAATGGCCAAAACAGAGATTTGAACAAATCTCTAAGGGAAGAGAGTATCCCTTTTTTGGCCGATTTCTTCATTTCACTAAACAGATTCAGAGATTTGATCGAATGACTGTTTTTTTCTAGGCAAATGATAAAATGGATTCGCCATTTTAACATCCTGCGTGATTTGGTCATATCCCTTAGAGATTTGTTCAAATCTCTGTTTTGGCCATTTTCCTGCGACATATATACTCTAGGCTGATACAACGTAGTACAAAACTAGGTATTTTTACCACAGTTACGGTACCACAAATCGATTTTGAGTGCCTGGCAACTACGTCATTAAGTAAATTCAAAAGGCATTTTCGCGATAAGGAAATCATTCAAGCATCACAATTCTGCTTTACAACGCGCCGTGCCTAATGATCACTCGTTGTTTTGTTGGTTATTTAATTGGTAATCCAGTTATGTGTTTAAATTCCATTATTGATATTGATTTCGTTGCATATAGAAGAGAGGAGATAGAGAGGTAGGGCACAGCGGAATTTCATTGGGCTCGTATTCGTGGCAACCTGTCCGAAACTTCTTCTACCTTGAAGAAGGTAGAAGAAGGTAGGTTTCATACAATATTTGGTCCTTGTATTTTTATATCGAATATTGTTTCAGTGACTATATACTTGAATGAAACATGTTTTACAGAAAAACATATCAATGAATTCAATTTTTTTTACGAATATCTTTTGTTTGGCTAAAATGTTTCCATGGCATTTTATTTCAACGAAACTCTAAGGCAGGTCCATGTAGTTACGACGACTAGCGAAGCGAGAAGGAGTTTTGGGAAGAACTGCTACCCTGAGCGAGCGAGCGATGCGAGCGTGCCTCTGCAGCGGCCGGCGAAGCACCAGAACCAAGTATTTGTGTTATTTTTTCTTTTGGATGCTGGATGTTTTCATGTTTATCAAATAAGTTGAAACGTTTAGACTAAGTTTTTTTTTATAATACAGGAATAATTTTATTCTGCGAATGATTACGTTGATTATTACAAAACTTGTGTATTAAGCCATAATTAATGGGATTTGAATTTTAATTGACATTCTATTTATTGTGTACATCCATTATAATTAATTTATATCTATTTGTTTAGGTATATTAAAATGTTTGCATGTCAGTTGCTGGTTAAATGTGTATTTCTCTGTGATATATATATAGCATATTCTGTACCACGTTTTACGCAAAATAAATTACTTATTTACTAACAATTTTGGTATGGAATGTTTCTCATAGTTTCATAGTTTCCCGCACTTAAACACCCTGAGGCTCCCGTTTAGCACTTTATATAAGGTTACCTTTTTGATTGTATTTCTTTTTTCCGTGTTTGTGTGCTAAATAAATAATTCTTATTCTTCTTATTCTTAACCTTCTGTGCATTAGGAATCTACCTACTAAAAAAACTAGTAGATATCCCTTCATCTAAGTGGTCGCAAATTTATCGGCATACAAAATTGGATACAGCAATGATCGTATTATTGGTAGTAATCTCAGAAACAATAATGATAATTACAAAGAAAATATCTATATAAAGGATTGAATTCAAATACCAACATTATTCAGGAATTTCCCTTTTAGTAATATTGCTAGGAAATAGCAAAGGTTATATGAACCTAGGTACTTAGGAAATATATTTTATTACTTTGTTGATAGCGAATAAGTAGGTAATAGTTTATTTGGATACTTGTAACGTCCATGTTTCGATTACGGTTACGGGTAAAAACTGTGAGATAGATGCAATAAATCTTCCTGTCTCATTCATTTGCATTTCTTATCTGAAACGAAGTAGATATGAGACATGCATAACTATTTCGTATCTCAGGGAGGCAACATGCACGTAACGTGGTTGTTTTGTTTCATACAAAAATGAACCAAACACCATGTGTAAAAAAATATTTGTAAAAAAAAATACCTATTCACGACTCTAATATTAAGGGGATAAGGACTATCTAAACATTTGAGCGCGATGTTTTGCGTAGCTACTTCGGCTGCCGACTGTACAGATGTCGCGCGCTTACAATGATCTCGTTACAAAACAGGAAAATTTCGATATTTATTGTGATTCTCATAACAGCTTCAAATGCAAAATCAGGGATCTGTTGTTGAACCTTGACCCATAGTCTGACTGATGTGATTTAGTTTTAAGCCTAGATAGTTTAGTGCATTAATGCAAAAATTGTAACGCATGCCGATGTTGCCTATTATTAGGGTTACAATTAGACATATGTACTTGATGTGTCCACATAAAAAGTAACATTGTGAACTCCGTTGGCAATCCTTAAACGAGCATAATATGAATGTGCAATAAATACAAACATAATATTAAAATAAAAAAAGAACAAAGAAAGAAAGTAGTCTACATACTAAAACCAACTATAAAAAAACACACCATCCAGAACCTGTCATAGCATATCCCTATCTTGTGCATAAATCAACTAGTCTATATAAGCATATAGGCATCTACTCGGCCGGCCAACCCTATTTTCCCGGCCTCTGCAGTTGATGTATTATTAAAGACTCCTCCTATTTTCCGAAAGTTTGACAGAAAAACATACCTGTCATAAATTAAAATGACAAAAAAGGCTACCCTCTCAAAGAAAACTGCTCTTCATAGAAATGTACCGGTTAAATCCTAAAGAAGACCAGGGGTCGCTCGCTATTTTATATTTTATTCGTTACGTAAGACCAATTATTTTTTGAAAAGGCTACCAATCGCCGATGTTATCTTCGTTCTTGTTTATATTAATTAAGAAGATAAGAAAAAAGTTGGTTGTTGTATCTACTTGGTTTAGATTACTCTTGCCTTGTGCAAAGGTTATCTACCCACGAAAAAAAGTAAACAGGTACTTCGACTGTTTTTTTCCACACAAACAAGATCGGTTTAGTATTATTATATAAGCGTAATAGTTATGGTTAGACAAGTATCGTTTATGACTTGGGCTAAAAAACAATCCAAAGTGTAATTAGGTACCTACAAAATGTTTGTCTTACTAATAAAAATAATATCGCGAGCTTGTAGTCCCCAGTTTAGATTGTGCTAAACCAAAGAAATAGGAAAATATCTACACAAAAACAGTAAGAAAAATATACATACTTTAATTTAAACGCATAAATGTATGTATACTCCTATTTTAGGACATTGTAAAAATGCATTGCAGTATCAATTATCCACACAATTCGTTCCGCTCTAACACTAAACAACTTTTTTTGCAACTTCCACTTTTTCAACTACTTAACTAAAATTATAGGATCCTGTTGCTGTACAGCGGTCATAAATATAAAATAAAAATATGTAAAACACTTACAGAATATAAGAACCTTCATTTTGATAAACAGTGTGACTTGTGCGCGTATCAGACTCGAACTAAACCGGTATGGTCATTACGATTCTTATATATGAAGCTCGCCGTATGACCACCAACTACCGTTTACTAAACGGACTAACACTCAACATATTTCATAAGAATTGAATACCTTTTGTCCACAGCATGCTTCGTTCACAGATATCATAACAGATAACCCACTGCACTTAACTAATGAATGACAAGTGGTAAATTGTTTTGGAGTTTCCAATAAAATATTAGTCATGTGTTATGGTCAGAGATCGGAAAAATTTGCGACATTGTTTGCAATTATGTGGACATGACTCCAATATCAATCAAAATGTTATTCAGTTAATTAATTTTTTACTTGACATATAATTTGATTCCTAGTCAATAAATACAAAAGTTTGTTAAAGTATAGGTTTATTAAAAAAGAATATCAGTATTTTTTCCACATTTTTTTCTTGTGTAAGTAATCGTGTCAGTTTAAAATCGTTATTTATTTATTATATATAAATATTTACGGAAACGATACCCATTTTAAATACGAACCTTTTGCTAATAATTATTTATGTAATTCATCGTCGTCGTAACGTCATTTTTTTTTAAGTTATTATAGTATATACGTGCTTATAAGCACTTTATAAATAAACTATTATCTCCAATAATTCAAATTATCTTTCAATGAATAATTAATTAACATTTTGATTAATTTTGGAGTCATGTCCACATAATTGCAAACAATGTCGCAAATTTTTCCGATCTCTGGTTATGGTATAGTTCTGTCCCCTGTGAATGATGCACTAAGACCTTATCCGCATTTTCATCAGAGGGTAAGCGCGCAACGCTTTTGAATAGATTTGGAATGACTGAAATTAAATTATTTTTTGCAAAAGGGAGGCCCTGATTAGAAAAAATATATTTTTTATAATAATAATTAAATAAATATTAGGGGACAATCTTACACAAATCGACCTAGTCCCATAGTAAGCTCAATCAGGCTTGTGTTATGGGTACTAGATGACGATATATTTTAATAGATAGAAATACTTAAATACATAGAAAACATCCATGACTCAGAAACAAATATTCATGCTCATCACACAAATATATTTTTAATAATTGAAATGTATTTTTATTTAACGCTTTTTCATTATTAATTTTAACGTTTCAACTTGTAGAATAACAAAACATTATGTCAAAATGATACTTGAACAAAGGCTGTTCAACTTAAAATACTGGTTAAGAACTATCAGTGATCTGAACGACTGGCGGTGACCGCTTATCACTTACCGCCGAAAGCTCGTTTTCAACCGACGTGGTATAAAAAAAAACGGCCAAGTGCGAGTCGAACTCGCGCACGAAGGGTTCAGTACCATTATCTATAAAAACAGTAAAAAAAAGACGTTTGTTGTATGGGAGCCCCCCCTCAAATATGTATTTTATTTTGTTTTTAGTATTTGTTGTTATAGCGGCAACGGAAATACATCATCTGTGAAAATTTTAACTGTCTAGCTATCGCGGTTCTTGAAATACAGCCTGGTGACAGACAGACAGACGGACAGCGAAGTCTTAGTAATAGGGTCCCGTTTTTACCCCTTGGGTACGGAACCCTAATAACAAAAGAATATTTCATAGTGTCAATATGTTTTTTATTTAAATGTCGCAAGCGCGTGGATAAAGAGCACAGCAAATCGAGAACATTAACGAGCAAGCGAGACAAAATGTTGAGGGTTACCTCAGTCTTTATTGGTTCAGAACACACACAGAACACGAATTCGAATACGACGCTAGTGTTAAAACAAATTGAGGCGCCGAGTCCATATTGTTAATATTTCTAGGAAGCTATCTTTTATATGAATTAGTTTTAATTATCCTTAACTACTTTGTTTCATAAAAAGTAGTCATACTAGGAAATCTGCCATTAATATGCTGACAGCCGGTTTTATATCTTTCTGATAAGATTTCATTAACTTGATCAATCCACCTAACATGAAGTAAAATCTAACGCTTTTTACGCATTCCAATTCGACATCAATGTGTTCCGCGCGCTCCTTCTGACGCGTTCGTTCTGGGGACTAAAACGTCTAATTTTCTTTTCGAATTTTCCCCTACTCGAATTTTTTGCTAGTAGTAAGTACTTTGATTACTTCGTTAATTTCGACATTAGCTATCAGATTTCCCTTTTGCTATTTCTTTATATAATTATATACACCCTGGAATTTCTTCTCAGATGTATGCAGGTTTCCTAACAATGTTTTCCTTCACCGAAAAGCCGCCGATGTAATGCCTGTACCACACTGCGCTATGCGCTATCCCTTATTCGGCTTATGCGCCTGTATTCGACGCAGTGTGGACGGTTAATATTCTATTTTTGCCTTATTCGCACGCATAACGCATTTAAGCACGAATAGCGAATACGCGTATCCGCCGATTTGTCGGTTTTTTTTGGTATACACATCAAAGGAGGCAAATAAGCCGAAAAGCGCGTCGACTTCGTTCACTCACTCATTGCTCGCTTGCTTCTAGAATGAATTGTATCAGATGAACCCAATGATGATGAGACCCAAAAAATGGTTTCCATAAAAACAAAGATTAGCGATGCCTGGGTTGTAATAAAAAAAAATATAGACGAACGCTAACATCACACATATTTGGCATGTTCAGCAGACCGGCACGAAGTGTGGTGGGCATGTTTGTTGTTCGCGCACATCCTACTAATATTATAAATACGAAAGTTTGGATGTATGGATAGATGGATGTAAGTTCCAATTGATCTCAAAAACTACAGGATGAATTTTTAGGCATATGCTATAATTTATGTCAAATTTCATCCCTTTTAGGAACGAAAAAGGGATGAAACTTTGTATGGAGACCAACAAACAGCGTGAAATTAGCGTTGCCAAATGCAATATTCTTATGTACTATCACTAAATGGCGCTAGATGTACCTGCTTCCTAATTCGTTCTTTATACGTATTACCTTTGCGATACAATTCTTATGTTAGATGTAGTTTTTCGCTTTTCACAGTCCTGTTTCCTGGTTTAATAGGGTCACGTAATGCTAATGCCATTATTATAAACGAGTTCCACGTGGACGGAGTCGCGGGCAGAAGCTAGTAACAAATATTTTCGCAAATACGGCGCATTCACATAACAAATAGCGCATAGCGCAGTGTGGTGCTGGCATTACATGTGAAGTTCCCAAATCACCCAGGTCCAGCATGGGGACTACCTGCCAGTTCCCTTTCATTCATGAGAGTAGGCCTGCGGACCAATTTTTGACTTTCGAGCGCTCGACTCTTTCACTCGAAAACTGTCAAAAATTATGAAATGCTATTTTGAAATAGCGATAGAAAATTAAAAAACGAGTGGTATTGACCACTCGTATTCAATTCTATTGGTAGAAAGTAAGTGCCTGCCATTTTGACACTACAAACGTATTTACTTTTATTTGATTTTCGAGCGCTCAAAGTCAAAAATCGGTCCCCTGTGCTCCGCACGTAAATCGGCTGATAATGGTGGTGATGATAATGAATATATTAATTTCTGAATTATAATGCCTCACATTTTAAATAATATATGCAATTGTATAAAGTAAACGTTACGACACCTTAGCCGGATTGATGACCTGATAAAGGTCGCGAGAGGCCGCTAAATGCCGGTGTCGCAGTAATTATGGCGCTCATTTAGGGACGCCTATGTCCAGCAGTGGACATCTTATGGCTGATATGATGATGATACGGGCTAAAGTAGGTAAATAGATTTAGGTTAATATTATGCTGATTAACTAAGGTCTCAGAAATAGGTTTTTCGTCGAATCTGTTTTGATGTATGCTGAGTTTGGGGAAACATCCGACAGGGAAAAATACAATTCGGGGAATTACGCAACAGTGAAATTAAGCAAATGATAAAAAGATGCACAGGTCCCAACAGGAGTGGAGAAAAGCGCGAATGGAAATTTTTGCTACGTGGAATGTGGCATTTTAACTAGTTTGGAAGCGGCAAGAGGAACAGGACTAAATATAAGTGTCAAATTGACAAACTACTAGCCGATAGTACCAAGTGTACCAACCTAGATAATCATCATCATCATAAACTTAAAAGTTGGGCTCTTGTCGGTTCAAGATAAAAACTTATTGGGGTTAAAATGACGTTTGTTTCTTGTAAAGACTGAAGACCAAAGTTAGTACACCTATGAGTTCTAGTTAACTATCTGAATGTCAAAAATGTTGTTGTGACATAAGTGATACAAACCTTTTCCACCACGCAGGTTTTTTCAATAATTATATCCAAACAGGAAACATGTACAAATTATAGATCCACCACCAGTTTCGTCAACTAACTATCTAAATTGAGGAGATTGGTGGCCTTTTTCAGGCAAAATAAGTGTCGGTCGTTCAGCAGCCCGATGGGATGACGACATAAAAAAGACCGCAGCGGGGCTAGCACAACTGACGCCGCGCCGCGACGCGAGTCGAGGAAGATCTACCCATCTTATTCTAATTTGCACAGTGCGAGTGAGATAGGAGACCCTCAGTCGCGCGAGAGGCGTCTGTGCAGCAAGTTGTGCTAGACGTACAGGTCAGTCCTGGATGAGACTAGCACGGGCCCGAAATAAATGGCGTACTCTAAAAGAGGCTTATGCTCAGCAGTGAGCGATTACAGGCTAATAATGATGAAGATGTTGATAGCTCGGCTCCTAAAAATACTGCTGATCTGATCTTAAGGAAACTCAACTTTTAAAAATAAGAACGTACTTACTTTTATAGCAGCTATATTTACACCGATAAAACATCTTACTTGAAAGGAAGAGCTTGAAAATGTTGGGTTGGTGCTGAGCTGAGACTGCTGCTGCTGCTGCTGGGCTGCTGTATAGGGTTCGGTTAATATACAGCTCAATAATCCGCATCCTCGTATCCTTCTCTCTCTCGTTGTGCGTAGGTTATAATTATAATAGGTATAGAAAATGCGTATGATTGTGCCGTACATTAACCGAAGCCCTATATCCTTGCAGTTTAAACAATGGCTCCACTGATATATTGTCTTTTCTCCTACTTCTTCTTTAGACGACTGCTGGATACAAACCTCCAATCCCCAATTTTTCCATGCCCGACTTGCTGTAGCTTGCCCTCAGACCGTCCCTGCGATCGTCTTGACGTCGTCCAACCAGTGGCAGGGCCAGATTTTTTGGTTTGAGGGGGCTTGGTACCGTTTAGGGGGACTTGACCACGCTGAGATTGGATTTTGGTAAGAACACTGGCTCTTGCTCCCCCCTCTTGAGCCCCTTAGCCTCCCCTTGGATCCACTAGTGCGTCCAACCATCTGGCCGGCGGTCTACCGACCTGTCTCTTGGTGCGATCTCTCCCGTCGTTGCGGCGACATACGCGTCCGACCCACTCCCATTTCAAAGTAGATTGAAATGTTAGATTAAATAAAATGTCCAAAGGTGCACGTATACCAGTAACAGGTACGGGGGTATGAAACACTTTTATAACAAAAAACAAAGATAAAATAACTCGAGCGGTTCTGCGACACGAGGCAATTATTATTATTTTCACGCCTGCTATTTAGAACTTTTCCTACCCGATAATCCCTGTTTAATTTTAGCCTCCTAGAAGGTGTGAAATATTATTTGTTCTTTGTCGTAGGAGTTTCAGCGGCGACTGACTTTGAATTATGTCAACGGATGTCATCGCGACACCAATCTTTGGCCCTAGGCGATAGGCGGTGCGGTCGGGCTTAATTTTTCCGACGTTAAACGTTAAACGCTTTGGCTCAAACGAAATAGTGGTATATTATTCTCCTTTAATATACATATAAATTAATATGTGATTAATCATAATCGAACATCTAACTCAATCACTAATTAGATTGACCGCGCTTTGTTAAGTTACCTATACTTAATTGCTAAATTGTTTAATGATGTCCAGTTTTTATGTTTATCTGTTAATCGATTTTAAAAATTCATTATTTTACTAACTCAACTTCATTATTTTATTAAACTTTTAACAATAGAATCCACGAATTGCCTTTCCCGCCGAGGCAGGAGGAAATAGATAAATATGTCTGCAATCTCCTTTAAACCTCTAATCATAAAAACAATACTTACTAACTTCCCTCTCCATTTTTTTAAAAGTAGATTCACGACATGACGCATATAATACCAGTTTCTGTCGAAATAATATTTCGAAAACGGAAATCTTCAAAATCGAATGACTTGATTGATTGAAATGGATGATTATTGATTAATAATGATTATGTATTTAAAAATAATCTTTTCAATTGGATTCTAAACGCCTTTCAGTTGATTTTGAATTTTATTTTGTAACTTATGTTTATTTAGGGTTTCGTAGCTCAAAACAAAAAAACTGAACCCTTATAGGATCACTTTGTTGTCCGTCTGTCTGTCTGTCAAGACCCTATATCTCGGGATCAAGATGTAAACCATATACTCAAGTCTACAGTCATTTGAAGCTGTGAAAAATCAAACTTCTAAGTTAAAGTACAAAAAAGATACGGCCGTTTATGCGGCGAAAAACGTATACTTCGACACTCTCAAGGGAATCGTATAGGGTACTTTCCGTTGACCTAGAACTATGAAATTTGGCAAGCAATATACCGCAAGTACAAGAAAAAATCTGAAAACTATACATTTGTACTTAACTAAGTAAGGAACACTCGGTAGGCAAGTCCGACCCGCAGTTGGCCGATTTTTTATATTTATAGTTGTGCTTTAGGATAAGCAAATACTCCTTTCCAAATCTTAATTTACAATTATACAATGATGAAATTTCATATACTTTCCTGGCTACTGCGACAGTACCTAAAGTAAAGCCTTTAGTTTTTTTTTTATTTGGGCTCGTCTAATAACCAGGAACTTTACGCACTTAGGTAATATTTTTGCTACAATAAGGCAAACATACCGAGCATATTGGAGAAAACTCCATTTCTCGCTATTTTTGTATCAAAATGTTTTTCCTCAGTTTCTGGTGTTTATGTTTAGTGATTGTAGTTGCGGATTTTTATTGTGGGAATTGATTAATTGCGGTAAAATACTTTCTTTTAATAGATAATTTTAATATTCACTTCTCCGCTAAATAAATCATAGTGATTTCAATCTGTGCACCCAAAAGTTGCGTCCACATACACTTTTAGTTTAATACATGCTTACTAAGTTAAGCTAGTTTAACACTACATATTAGTTTAAAATAAATGCATTTTAATTACTTAAATAAAAAAATACTCGAGCAACTCGAGTAGTTGGTCTCGAGAATTCTCGTAACTAGAGAAAACAGAAACCAAACCTAAGGGCAACCGTCGGAACTAGGTAAGTTCTCAATAGATTTCAAAAGTTCTTAAACTACTGTATAGAATAGTTTCAGGATGGAGATATTAATATTAGGCTATATTTTACCCCTCGGCTCGTACCGGAGCGCGCGCGCATCTACCTAGCATGCATTAAAGTGGACATTCTGTTGATTTAAGTTACGCATAAGGAAGATGAGCTGTTACTCTTAGCCTCGTCTTATCTGTTATTCAATTTATTGTGGTATTCGTTGAAACGGACCAACGTCAGTACTTACTTAAATTACATCTACTACGAGTATGTGTATTCGTTAAGGTGGCGACAAACATGAAATTGCGGCGTCACTCCTGTCAGCTGTCAAATTTGACGTGTTCTGCATCGCGTTATAGAAGTTTTGAAAATCGGTTGCACATATACATCCAAACAGCACTCACTGGACGTCAGTTCCTGAGAGATCTTTCTATTGCCGTGTCTCCTGCCTATTGCATATATTATGTACATGACCGTAACTCTTTCCTGTAGTGTAGACAGACAGTCAGCCCTTGTAAATATTACTACAGAATATTACTCGATGTCAACATGTTACTAAATAATTTGAATATTCTGTGTGATTTCGGGGTCATGTTCCAGAATGACCAAAAGCGAATAATATCATCATATTGAACAACTTTTCCCATGGGACAAACCAAGAAATAGCAAAAAAAATATTCGCATCGGGCAAATGCCCATGTCTGTCGCCACCTTTATAGCTAATATCTGTAAATAGACATTAACTTCGAACACAACTACTGATTGACAGTTCAAGGAACTGCACTTACTCAGTTTCAGAATGGCGTTATACGATGATCTGACGTCATTAGATTTCCAACAGGCGTCATCCATCAATAACCGCGCTTGCTGGCGAATTCCCCGCCATGTTAGAGCCAGCTGACGGAGAGAGCATTTGTTATTCGAAGACTATTGAATAATTTTTAAGTGTTCCTAAAGTTTAATGTAACAGTAATCAAAAAATTAACTATTGGCAGAAACCTATACTGCCACACTTCCATAAAATTGTGTTGATTTTTGAAGCTTGTTGATAATTATGATGGTTTTAATTTTTTATTACTATATGGTATCAGCATCATCACCATCATATCAGCCGAAAGACGTCCACTGCTGGACATAGGCCTCCTCCAAAGAGGAAATGGTACACATATATAAATACATTTAATGTAATCTTTCGTCCAAAAGATTTAGAAAATATTGAAGTTTTTGGCTTTCATTTCATTTCCTCAAATTCGAAATGAAAAGTAGTGTTTAACTCGGGGAAAGCCATCAATTTCAGCCTCGAACTATTGGCGCTCTCACTTTGTTCAAGCGCCAAAATATCTCGTCGGAAATGGGTGCCATTCAACCCTCGGTTAACAATCTACTATTCTTTAATGTTTATTTTTTAAGCCCCGACGCAAAAAAGCTTTTTATACGTTTGACGTGTCTGTGTGTCTGTGTATGTGTGCGTCTGTCTGCGGCATTGTAGCTCCTTAACGAATGGACTGATTTTAATGCATTTTTTGTCCGTAAGCTGACGTGATCGTGATGGTTCACGTTTAAACAAAATCGGTTCAGCCGGTTTTGAGATATTAAACTTTGAAATTAAAATGTCGGGGTTATTCAACCTTTATAATTTGTTAAGAAAAGAAGAAGATTTAAACGAAAGACGGATTAGCAATAATAACTAAACAACAATTTGTAAGATTAAGTTCAGTTTATTAGCTGATGAACCCGGCAATGTATTTAAACTTGCATATTAACAGAATTGTAACGTGTAAATTAGTGTAGTTCCACCTTTCCTGTAAATATATTTGGTTACATCCATAAAATAGAAGTATATGTTTAAAAGGCTTTGTAATATACTTCCAAATAATATTCCACTTAATATTCATCCAAATCGATATATTATTATTGTGGTTCTTCTGGCCAAACGCTATTTTAAGGAAGCCATTTTTAATTTTATAGTCATAGAGCCCATATCGTCAACTTGGTGAAATATACTTAAAAAATATTTTTTTTCGAAAAAATCTTTTACGTGTTCCTTCAGTGTGTGTGTATAGTGTGATGGATGGAATACTCATAATTGTTGAAAGGGTTGTACCTACTTATTTTTCACCTGTATTCTATTGTTTTATTTACATTATTATTACCAGGAAAGATTCAGTGGCACTGTAAACAAAACGTTCAGTAAAACATAATGATGAGTTCGGTAAGGGTTCACCGAGGTTTGAAATTGAATACGTTCGTCGACGTCAGCAAATTGTAGCGTCGCGGCTGGGGCTGACGGGTCACGTGTCTCATTATCAAGTCTCGATCACGTGCTCCGAGGCAGGCTAACTTAGAGTACGAGTTTATAAAAATACTTGCTTCTGCCCGCGACTCCGGTCGCGTGAACTCCCGTATCAAGTGCCATCTTTAATAGGGATGATGACTAAGATTTTTTTATGATGTCATTCGAACCAGTTTTTGGAGAGGAACAAATGTTTGTATGGGAGCAACTACAATTAAAGAACAGAAATACCCAAAAATATGAGACGAAGATTGACCTCGCTGGCGGCAGCGCAAAACGCTTCATACTGATGACTGACACAGGTATGACGTCACAAACATTTGTACTAATCGTTGTATGGAAAATCAGGTAAATTGTTGTTTCAGTCGCGAAATACTGCGTTTAAGTACATAGTTGTCATACAATTTTGTTTCTATTTAATAATTTAATTTAAAAACAAAGTTTTAACCGACTTCAATTTAGTACTCCGCCAAGGCACGAGAATATTTCCACATTTCTTTTCCAATTTACCACATGAACTGATTTCTGAGAGCAAATGTGTCGATTATTAGAGAAAAACACCGAATCGCTGTATGTGGGCCGATAATATTTGAAGAATTCCGTCGAATCCATAAGGATCACCTTTGGCACTTCATTAGTTGCTATTTCAACGGAATCTTATCAGAATCTGTGATATACTTTTGTACTTTTAAGTACATAATTGAGGAATTCCATAAGTCATCTCTGGTCTTCATCATCAATTCCACTCCACCAAATTTATGATTTCCGGGTGTAAATACACTAGTTATAATAGAAAATACCAAAATCACTACACGCGTGCCTAATATAATTGAGGAGTTCCCTCAATTCCTCATGGATCCCATCTTCCAACTGAATTTTGAAAAAATGGGACCCACCTGGAAGCATACCTATACTTACAAACAAAAAAAAAAATTCGAATCGGCTCATCAATGACGGAGTTCTGAGGTAACAAACATTGAAAAAAAATAAAAAAAAAAATAACCGAATTGAGAACCCCTTATTTTTTGAAGTCGGTTAAAAATCGTAAGGATGCTATTGGTAGCTTTATCTTGGACAATAAAGAATGCATACTATTTTTTCTAAACTTTCAGGGTTCTTATATTTATTACGATAATTTGATGGTTTACTATCCATTTAGCATCACTACGTTATCAATTTGAACATGGGGCATCATGCCTATTGTATCCCTTTAGAAGATGATTATGGGGATAAAAGGTATCCTATGTTTTAATCCAGGTAATAAACTATCTCCATGCCAAATTTCATCTGAATCCGTTCAGCTGTTTTGCGAGATTGAGTAACAAACATCAAAAAATCTAAACTTTCGCTTTGATAGATAATATTAGTAGGGCTAGCTTTCGCCCGGGACTTCTTCCGCGTGGAACTCGTTTAAATCGTAGCACCATATTACAAAATTCCGCTCCCGATTTCACCCACTTAGGGACTCAAACTAACTCCATACCAAATGTCATCAGTGTCATCACGTAAAAAACAGGGACCGTGCAACGGTATTATTTTCATACCAAAACACCTGCGTTTAATTTCTTTATCTCGCCTATTATTTTATATTTCTGGACGGGCATACATAGACTAGGTTTATCCAGCGGAATTGCCTGTGTTATTTGCAATACGCGAGCGAAGTCGCGCGGGCATCTAGTTATTTTATATTTTTATATTCAAACTGACTCATCTAATTCTAAGCTTAGTATTATGAAGGGAACCATGTAGGGGTTGATTTGTAATAGTGATTCGAAGCTATTCGGAAATAATCTAAATAATGATGAACAATAGGCATCAACTATTAATTAAGCATTAATGTATTGATTAAAACTATCACGATTCTCACAGGCTATTTTTACTAAACGGGACGCAATCGCGTATAATTAACTTATTTATCTTTTACTCTGTGAGGTCTCCCGAAGTTTCGGATGTGTCGCGGCATCCACGGTCACGGGACAACGTTGTTAATGTGTCAAACATTAGGATGATTACCTTATGTTATTTGGAAGAACAATTTTAATATAATGATGTCTTGACACACTGACAAATTGTCATAACTCAAACACATCAAAAATACATACCTACAACATAGATGACAATAGGTACAATATTTAAGCAGGGGAAAGAGTAGAGCATTCGAATTCCTTTTGTACATCCATCACAATAAAATTTAGAAATAATAATAATGTTAGCATTCTGACGGTAGCCTAGTGGTTCAGGCATGCGGCTGTCAAGCGGCGGTCGTGAGTTCGAATGCCCTCAGGCGGTAGTCTGCAACAAACGCCGTAGGTCGCGTCCGACGTGACGCTGTACGCGACGTACGAATGCTTACTATGGAAATGCACTAAAGTGGTCTCTCTCACATGCCAGACGCGGCGCACATAAATATATAAATATATTCCTGCTGGTCGGTTGCGAAATTATTTATACGGTGCGTCAGGTAAATCGATATGTAATTTTTTGTATGGGAAAATGACAGTTGTGTTGTCGTATACCTACATTTTGTTTTTAATAATGTGAAAGCCATTTTTTGAGTAATAATAACCTCGACACCCCTTACTGTGAAACTCGCCTCGACAATCATCACAGCTGTTTTTAGGGTTCCGTAGTCAACAAGGAACCCTTATAGTTTCGCCATGCCCGTCCGTCTGTCTGTCCGTCTTCGGCTTAGCTCAGTAACCATAACTCCTAGAAAACCATAATTCGGCATGGATATATAAATCAATTACGCCAACAAAAGGATACAATAAAATTTTGCAAAAAAAAAATTTTTTATGGTACCTCCCCTACACCTAAAGCGAGGATGTAATTTTTTTTCTAATTAAACCCATGGTGTGGGGTATCGTTGGATAGCTCATTAAAAAGTATTATGGGTTTTATTTTAACCACTTTTAAAATTAGTAATTCATTTGCGAGATATTGGGCTTTAAAGCCGAGTCGAGTCATGTGCCTGCCGGCTAAATGGCTACTACCGTCGTGGTCGGCGCCGCCGTCGACGCGGACCCCGGAAGCATCCTGTAATGTGACGTCACACACCGTTTGCGTTTTCTCTCTCTAACAAGCAATATTAAAACTGCTGTAGCTTCGTAATTCTTTGAGATATCTGAATGGGATTTTCGTCACTAGGCATATTTTTTGCCTTCTTTCTTTTGGAGTAATACTAATTTTCGAGTCTACACCCCTATTAAAGGCGCCTGAGCACCGGTATTACAGGCGCGTGCAGATGCACATAAAATAACGCTGCAGCAGCGGCGAGTCGCAGCGGTAAGCTATAAGCGGTATGAGAGTATCTATATGATTTATCTATGCTTCCTACGTATATTATCTTAAAGGTTCACTTGCTACTAGCCACTTTGCCAAGAAATATTTTTAGGCGTTAAAATCACTTCATTCAAACGTCTATAGATACTTATAGAACGAGCGAGCGAAGCGAACCAAGCTCTCCATTTCAGCTTGGGAAAATCATTTTTTATACGTCCGGTTGTCCGGCCGTCCGCCTGTTCCCCTCTAACCGATTCCCGTGGAATATTGTGAGCAGGTTCGTTATAATTTATAATAGTTTTTTGTCGACTCAGTTTTAGACATTAAGTATTAAAAAAAAAAAACCAGACACTCGCAGAGCCACTAGTATTATTGATGCAAAAGTAACTCTTTCTGTTTGTATGTCTGTCAGTCTCTTAAGGGGCTCCACGCGCTTAAAGAGTTTTGTTGAGTTTTAAGTTGCTATTCCTCCGTCAAACTATAGGTACTCGTATATTTATGACACAATCGTTTTTGAAAAAAAAAAATGTTTTTATGATTATATTCGAATAGTAAAAAAAACAAAAAGTTAGTCCAAAAAGACTACCAAAAAAACTCTGTTTTCGACATAAGTATGTGGTTTATGCACTTTTGTACATGAAATATTTATTTTACTGTTCCTTATTGACGTCTCTAACAACCCACGAGAGATATTTATTTTTAACTCATCTTCACAAAAGTTACGTCCATCCCGCTCAAACACAAAGCACGTAATCTTTCGTCTTGTTAAGATAGTCGCGTTTTGAGTCTTCGACATCTTCCTAGCGTTTTCTCCGTTGTTCGAAAATAAGCCCAAAATAAGTTTTACGAAAGGTACTGCCATCTGACCTTCCAAGCCAGAGGGAAAACTAGACCGTGTTAGGATTGGACCGGTTTCCTCCCGATATTTTCCTTAATTGGAAAGCTACTGTTACATGTCAAATTATATTCGTACATAAGTTTTTTTCTTAAACCCATCTGCAGGAGCTGGGGTTCGAACCAGGGATGTTGCAGATATTCGCATCCGCATCCGCAAAGACTCCGCATCGGTTTTTGCGTATGCGGATTTCGTGCAATTCACGACAAGAAAGAACGCTTACCGCGCGCGTTTCAGATATTTTCGCCATTAGAAAATCAAACTTCATTTCGTTTCTGTAACCAAGACCAGACGCGCCTTTTATTTGTTCGCTATTATTGTAATTTAGTCTCAACGTGTTTGATGATTGCGTGATATCATAAAACGGACGTTGATTTTACGTTTTTTAGTGAGTGACCCCAAAATCCGCATCCGCGGATGTCAAAAAAATCGCATCCGTGGCATCCCTGGATCGAACCCAGGTCCTCCAGATCGAAAGTCACGTGCCTTACTCCTCGTCATTGAACATACAAGTAATTCTAGTGCCTATGTAAGCTGTAGAACTCACAAGCCCGTCTTAAAAAAAAATATGTTTTAACAAAACGAATCTACAAATAAAAACCATATTATTATTATTATTGAAGCTGCTCACAACATTTCACGAGCATCAGTTGAGAAATGAGCCCTGTAGAGGAGAACAGCCGAACATACGAAATAATTTATGCCAAACTGAAACTGAGGTCTGAGATACTCGTTCGTTTATTATTTTCATATTTTGCCAGACCGAATATCGCAAATTCCGTTAAATTGAAGCCATTGATATTTATATTTTCAATGTTCACTGCGAAGCGAGATTAAACATGAACAACGGAGAGTTAATCTACTAATGGAAAACCAAGATTCGCGAATTTAATAAGTCTTCCCCGTGGATATAGCGTTTGACTGGAAAGCGCAATGTGGCTCTTTTTAAGAGGCTGACAAGACCTAATTTGGTGAAATTGATGTTATTTAAGCAGTTTTTTAAGAAAAACAATTTGTTCTAGCACATCAAATAAAATATATGTTAAAATTCACCATATTACAAAGACCGTGGACGAGCCCAATACATAATTGGACGAAATCGGCTCGATAGAAAATAATTGCAAAGATTGGTCTTAAAATCACATTAAACGGTTCTATGTCTTTATTTTTTTGACGTATGGGTCTGCAAGTAAAAACATGAAGTCAACATATTCATAGCTAAACCGCTAGCGAGTCATATTTCACAAATAATCCACCCTTTTTTTATTTCAATATTTATGTAATACATATTATCTTCAAAAATCGGGCCGCCCAGTAACACTCGGTCTCATTTACTCCGATGCAAATAGACAGTGTGCGCGCTATCCAAAATCCTCAATGGCATTTTGGTCGTCTTAACCTTTGGTATGGTGAACGTGTATCACCTTATACTGTCGGAGCGTGAATCCACGCTCAAACACAATTGCAATTTAAAGTCGCTGGGAAAATTAAAAATATCGACAGGGTCGTTAGAACGTCCGTCCGGACGCACGCGGTCGAATATTGATCCCCGCGGCGTTCCTTGGCAAGGCGGAGCCGGCAGTCATTGGGGTTTTAGACGGTAGTCCAAGGTTTTTTTACCGCGCTTAGTCAGTCATACCCGTCCTGAGGGCCTACCGCGAAACGAAAACGAACTTCGTTCGTGATCTGCCTCTCTGTCGCTCGAACTATAGCAAGTGCGAAAGCAATTCATTTTCGTTTCGCGGTAGGCCCTCGACCGGGCGAGATGCGTAAACGCATTTCCCCAAAGTAAAATAAAAAAATCGGCCAAGTGCGAGTCGGAACTCAGCAATTAGTGTTCCGTACATTCAGTTAAGTATTTTAAATGATTCATACTTTATCTCCTGATTTTGAAGCTAACTACTACAGTCAAGGGCACCAATCATCACAAAGTCTTAAAAATATGTAGGCAGACCTTATTTCTTCAACAATGAAGTTGTAGTATACATATTTATGAAACTTTGAGTAAATTCATATTGGTGCCCTTGACTGTACTAACTAAACTGCTTGATTTATTGAATGGAGTTCAACAAAAAGTGAACACAAGTCCAGTGTCCAACGTCAGTAAATGGTCGGTCGGTCTTCTCCCTGAGGCACAGGCTCAATCAAGTGCAGAGCTTGCATTAAAAGCACGTCGCGCGGACGGTAGCTTGAATTTTCTGAAAATATCCTGTGAATTGCAGTCACGCATTCGTCTTCAATATATTCATTTCCCAGTACCTACATACGAAAAACGAGTCATTTTAATGTTTTAGGTCCTCGCCTTTTTAGGTTAGGTTTCGCAGCAAGCTTTCGAATCGAACGCCTCACACGTTCCTTACAATCCAAAAAAAAATTGCGAATCCCCTTATTACCCCTCAAACTGCCCTCTTTATTGGGGTTTACACCTTTTTGACTTTATTTATGTAATTAGGCCATACATTTCTATATCTATACCAAATTTCAGCTTCCTATGTCAAACGGTCTTTGAGAAAACTGGCTGTGACAGACGGACAGGCTCCGAGTGATCGCATAAGTGTTCCGTTGGACCAATTTTGGTACAGAACACTAAAAAAGGGTCGTTAGAACGTGGCCTATGTTCCGCCACCTAACGGCATTCTGAAGATGCACATTCCAGCATAATAAACCGTAAATACGAACAATTTTAAGTCTAAGTAAGCCGGCAACGCTGGTCAAATGGCTTATTGGTCAAGTACCTCAGTGTTGTCATTTTAGAATAAGTATATACATCATTTTTTTGTCATTATCGAGTAAGATTTTTTCTTATACCTCATATTCTTAATTTTTAAATTTCCTTCTACCCAAAGGTTGTCTGGAAGAGATCGCTCTAAAGCGATAAGACCGCCTGTTGTTACCTTTATTTATTGACTATACTTTTGTAACATGTCTTTCTTATGTTGTGGTGCAATAAAGAATATATTATTATTATTATTCTTCTGAAACCGATAATCTAATCTAACCTAACCTGATGGGCTCTATGCGATTACTAGTATTACTACAAAAAGTTAACGGCTTCATCGTTTGCGGAAATAAAATTATCCAAGTTGTTCGCTCATATCAACGGGTACCTATCTAGTAAGTACCTCAGTTGAGACTCGTATAATTTCAATTTTGAAATTACTTCGTTTCAAGCTACTTATATTAAAGATTTCCCATAATAAGTTTTCCCTACTTTGTAAGTACCATAATCACCGAACGTCGTGAATGTAAAACGATTTCGGAAAACGCTTTCAGTACTTACTAATTCCACGTTATTTCTCCAGTCGATTGTGTTCTATTGTTTAGAATCTTGGCTTTTATTCCACGTCTTACTTATTACTTCGGAGCGACTTTTCTTAGGACCAATATTGAAAAGGGTGATATTGTTTATGCTGAATTTAATAAAAGATCTGTAGAAAAATACTGTAACAGACATATTACTTAATACTTTATTAAGGTTCATTAATAGACTAATAGTACATTACTCGCGTAGGGCGGTAAAACAAAAAAACTCAGTAAGGTCGAAGGCTCTAGGTTGGAAGGATGGCAGTCGCTTTCGTAAAACTATTAGTGCTTAAGGGTGGTATTCCACTTGTCCAAGATCTTTGTCTAATGTGTATTTGCATCTCACATTTTGCTTAAAGAGTGAGTGAGACGCAATGCACATTGGACAAAGATCTTGGACAAGTGGAATACCACCCTAAGCCAAATCTTGGGATTAGGTGCATAGTTCCTATAGGGCACAACTACACTGCTAGGAGGATGGTGATGATAGCAAGGCTGAGGGCAAGGGCGATAAATATGCTATATGGGGCTTTCTTCATTACCGCCCGTGGTGAGCACACGAAAAAATCTAAACTCACACTACGTATAGGTACCTATTTATGAACTTCGCATCTGGTAAGTTTTAAATCTAGGGTCGATTACCAACTGCGTTTTTGACGTAACTATGTATTTAATGTGTGTTCAACTTGATATTAAAGTTTACCGTTAATTTTTCAGTGAAGGAAAAACATCGTGAGGAAACCTGCATACATCTGAAAAGAAATTCAAAGGTGTATGTGATGTCCCCTACCCGCACTGGGCCAGCGTGTGGTGGACTATTGCCAGTTCCCTCTATCCATGAGAGGAGGCCCGTGCCCAGAGTGGGACGTATATAAGCTGATTTATAAATTACTAGCTTCTGCCCGCGACTCCGTCCGCGTGGAACTCGTTTATATCGCAGCTCCATACAAACTTTTACCCCCCCATTTCACCCCCTTAGGGGATGATTACGGGGATAAAAATCTATCCTATGTTACTCTCCATCCCTTCAACTATCTCCACTTAAAAAATCACGTCAATTCGTAGCTCCATTTTGCCGTGAAAGACGGACAAACATACAAACAAACAAATACACACATACACTTTCGCATTTATAATATTAGTAGGTATGGATTATAATTGAATGTTCCATACGCTCCTCCTTACGTTAGGGCCTATAACCAAGTGTGTGCGAGCGCTTAATTCTCAACAGTGGATTGAAATCATAACATTGAAATTATTCGTTGCAAAGTCCGCCGTGTGGTGTCGGGATATAATAAGCGACCGGTTTATTTATTTATTTATTTGTCTCAGGCAACGAGGCTCATATTAACAAATACCTTACAGACTGAAATATACAAAATTTATAACAATAACACGCTAAGACGGCGACGCGCGGCGTCTGTTCTGGGTGTGAAATCACCGGCCTTTAGCCTAATTCCGACCGATTCACTGCCGCGAAGACACACACATTATGTGTCAATTGTATTGTATTTGTACTCCCTTTGTCTTTGTGTGTCTTTTGTGTAGTGAATAAATGTCGTCTTTCTTTCTTTCTTTCTTTTAATGGATGGATAGTGACCCTGCGACACTTGCGGTCCTGCACGGCTGTTACAGCACGGCTCGCACGCGACGGCGCGCGAGCTCTCTCGATTTTTCTCGCACTATCCGTCTCTCTCTTATTAGAACACTTAGAAGAAGAGGTAGTGCGATAAAAATCGAGAGTATGTCGTGGCCGTCGTGTGCTAGACGTGCAGCTGTGTCGCGACGAGATAAAGCACCGCCTCTTTCTAATTAGAACGCATAGAAAGAGACGGATAGTCTATGTCACCGCGACACAGCTCGTGGGCCGTCCTGTCATAGCTGACCTGGGACCGAATCGCGGTTAGGGCTATTTGATGAACATGGATCTTGGATGTCTGGAGTGTTGGGTGTTTTCTATGTATTCAAGGATTCAGGTCTATCAAATATAATGTCGTCTAGAACTCGTAACACACCTTATCAAACTTATTGATTTTATTATGGGACCGTTTCGTTTTGTGTAAGATTGTGCCCTAATATTTTTATTGATGAATTTTTCATTATTGAATAGCATCATCCTCGCTCTTGCCACGGGTGTTGTAAGAGTTGGACTATGTGAATAGATTTTTTGGGCGATGGGCTAGCAACTTATCACTGTCATCACATTTTCTTCACCTTCAAACCCTCTGTCAGAAGTGGCACTGATAATTTATGACCCGTAAAACTCACGAGCCTATCCTTTTTAAATATATTTTTTTAATTGGAAAAAAAATATTGTTGGCAATAAAAATCTATATAATTCATTAACCTGCGCACAAAAATTCATGCTAAAGACATGCGTCCTGTAGAAGCGGACAGCAGCACGTCTGGGCAGCCGCACATACGAAATAATTTTGGCCCAAGCTGAAATGGAAAACTTCGGTCGCTTCGCTCGCTCGTTCATTTATTTATTTATTAATTCAACATCAGAGTTACCTACACTTCAAACAGAACTGTTTTAGACAGTTTGTCCCCAGGAAGACATTGAACTTTTTGCGTGATGAGTTTGGTATGTAAATTGAGCCTCAGGCACTTTCGTCAATTTAGTAACTTTTCAATATCTAAAGTTCTACTTTCACTATTGTCCATGGGCCTCACATCCTCTGAACCCGTCTAACTGTGCGAATATTAACTAACTAGTTTGGCGGAACTGCCTATTTAATTAGAATCCGATATAGTTCAAATGTTAGCTTTCAGGCGATCACTTGGAATTGTTGTATTTGACTTGGTCCCGGGGATTGAAGGGGGGACGAACTTCGCGATCTCGGGGTAGTTTTCTAATTGTCATACTCGAACACTATACAGTACGAACGAATCTAAATCTAAGAGGAAATCAGAAACCGTTAGGAATAGTAAAAGGTAGTTGTGTAGTCAAATTACCAAAACAAAATGTTTTATGGAGGCACTTTATTATGATATGTAATATTTTTTACTTTATGGTGGCTGTCCCAGCAATACTTGCCTAATACTTGCCCAGTAGTGTTGAATTGCGTGGAAGCGGTGGGGTGGTACAATTGCAGCACTGCATCACATGCATGCATCCGCGCATCCCACGTTAATCTCGAAGTTACTCATTTAAATGTAGTCGAGTTCTCCAATAATCTATACAGACAACCTTTCAAATGTATCTAGGTAAACATGCGTCTTAAGTCAGCAACTGGTCCTTAAAAATTGAAAAGTAGAAATTTCATTGCGACACTCTCTAATATTGTTCTGATACGTGAAAAAGTAACGTGTGTTTTTTATTTTTGGATAAAATTTAGGGGTCGCGACCGAACTTTTTAACTTTTTAAGGTTTGGATTTCTTAATACTAAGTTTTTTTTTCATTTTTATCATTTTTCTACTTTTTTGAGCCACATTTGATAACAAGGAATAAACAATCCAGAAAATAAGTTATTCGTTCACTAAATGTTGGACACTTGTTTTTAATCAAATTTAAAGTCTTCAAATCATCGCCAGAGTCCGTTTTCAGCATATTAGCACAATTAAAATATTTTTTGAATTAATGATTGAAAATTAGTGATTTCTTTTAATATATTCAAGATTATTCATTTCCTATCATCAAATGTAGATCAAAAAAGTAGCAAAAAGTGATAAATTCAAAATATATTAGTATGGCGAAATACAAACCAAACTAAAAAAAACAGTCGCAACCCCTAAATCTTATGCAAAAATAAAAATAAAAAACATGTTATTTCATCACGTATTAGAACAATATAAGAGGGTGAAATTACAAATTTTCAGTTTTTAAGAACCACCCTACAAAAACATGGGCGCATAGGTAAAATAAAAATTACTCAAAAATATGCGTATATCGTAATATCGGCGAATTAAGGTACTTTTTTATGAAATGATTAAATCGATCCCCGTGTGGTGTTTGGAATAAATAGCACCACCCGCTTTCTTCCTGTGGTTGTCGTAAGAGTCGACTAAGGCAACAGGGTTGAAGTGCGTTGTGGGCAATGGGCTAGCATACTGTCACTGTGATATCACATTTTGTCGATCTATTGTACATTTTATTTTTATTTATGCTAAAAGTGGTACTAACACAAGTTTCATGTGCTCTGTCTACCCCTTTTAGGGATAAAGGCGTGAATGTATGTATGTAGGTATGTATTAAATCGATACCTTCATATTTTTGCACTCGACTGTACACATAAAACTGGATATTAAACGGATAAGTGTAAACAATACAACGCTGTGTTTACTAAAACTTCCAAATCTATACAAGTCAAACAGCAAAATTAATAATCTCTCCCGAGTTCCAAGACGCCCCACCAAAAAGGGTCAGTCGGATCGCAAAAACTTCATAACGTTATCTAATTTAGTCAACAAAGAGATTAATTAAAATCCTCAACTTCCTTTATTAAATAGGTGAGATGCCTTAACCCGGCCTTTAATAACGTTACAACATTTAATTGAATACTTGCTTCCATTCAATTTTCATTTTAGTGAAATGTTAGGACCTACCTACTGAAGAAGTAGAAATTACGTTTACCGGTGCGGGCCTGGGCCGATGTCGGGACATTTATATGTTCCAGCTTATAGTGGATTATCCCAGCGAAATAGTGTTTAACAAAGTCATATTTCACTCGTAGCCTGGACAGCGCGCGAGTCGCATCACAAAAAGGTACGGAATACTGAAAAAAAGCATGATAGTAACACGAAATTAAAACTAGCAGAATCAAAAAAGGTTTTGACACGACTGCTAGCCAGACTAGATTATTAATTACTGGCTTCTGCCCGCGACTCCGTCCGCGTGGAACTCGTTTATATCGCAGCTCCATACAAACTTTTACCCCCCCATTTCACCCCTTTAGGAGATGATTACGGGGATAAAAACTATCCTATGTTACTCTCCATCCTTTCAACTATCTCCACTTAAAAAATCACGTCAATTCGTCGCTCCGTTTTGCCGTGAAAGACGGACAAACATACAAACAAACAAACACATACACTTTCGCATTTATAATATTAGTATGGAAGTATGGATTGTCATTCTGTTCCCTTCGCAATTTTGACGGGCTGACCACGGGCAAATGTTAATCTCGGCGACCGTATATAGAGGATTTGATATGGAGTCCTATTTGCGAATGCCCAAAAGAGATAGAGGTAAATTAACCTGACTAAATTGAGGACACTTTACGCTCGAAGTTGTAGACGATTATGTACACCTAGAACAGACTGTCCAGTTAGGTAGGTCCAACTTCTAGAAAGAGGTCAATCGTCGAATCCGACTCGGTTGGGCAGCGTTCGGGAAGCTGCGGCAAAGATGTGCTCCTCCAATATTCCGCAGTGTCTCAAGACGAGAGTCTTTGACCAGTGTGTGTTGCCAGAGATGACATACGGCACTGAAAAGTGGTTGCTTACTATGGACCTCATAAGAAAGCTCAAAGTCACCCAGAGGGCAATTGAAAGCGCTATGTTGGGAGTTTCTTTGCGTGATCGCATCAGCAATGAGGCTATCCGCATTCTATTAGAACCAATATAGCCCTCCAAATCGCTAAACTTAAGTGGCAGTGGGCGTGGTACATTGCTCGTAGATCCGATGGCCGTTGGGTGGAAAAGTTCTCGAGTTGCGATCACTTACCAGAACGCGCAGTGTGGATAGGCCCCCCCACAAGGTGGACTGGTGACCTGGTAAAGGTCGCGGGAGTCCGCTGGATGCGGATGGCGCCGAATGACCGGTCACATTGGCACTCTTTGCGTATGTCACGCAGTCGACGTCTTTCGGCTGATATGATGATGATGATGATGATTATGATGATGATGAAGTTGAGAAGGATCAGGAGACTTATACACCCTCGACATCTCCTGCTTATATAGGCAGAAAAGGAAAGCATATCTGTGACGCCAGTTTCAGTACAATATTTTGACAGGTCACAACAAAAAAGCCTACGCGCTGAGGGACAGTTGTGGTATAATCTATGCTTACATGTTTGTCACACATTTTTTCTGTCTTTTCTCAACGTCGTCGGTGACCGACTGGCGACCCGTCTCGGGCCAGAACGGACTTAATATCGAGATTCCACAATAAAGTTGGTAGTGCGACATCCCGTTGTGACAACTTTAAAAGAAAATATCTATTGTGTTGTGTTCATCTTTGGCATAGAATAGAATGGATCCCAGCCAGTATTTCTGGCTTAATCAGGCCAACTGAGAGCTTTCGTATTTCACTATGCGATTAATCAGTGTGTTACACTTACAATTTTTTACCCAGTTCTTATAAATTTAATAATTAGAGCAGTTGTCCTCAACCGATTGAGTTTTATTGCACTCACGTTTAGTTTGGATGGCGTTGCAACATTATGGTACCATAAAGCTGAACTGATGATGGAGACAGCAGAATCTCCTAAATGACATAAGATCACCCCATCATGTTTAAGCACAGTAGCATTCACGCTTTTAATGAGTAGTTGATGATTGTGCAAAAAAGAGCAGTCGGCAATCAAAACTAGCTAGAATACATTAGAAGTTACAAACGTTTAGTTTGACTAGGCCAACTACAGATTTAATATTAAAAGCTCGTTAACCCCATGAAGTGGAAATGTTGATGAGGCTCGGCTGTGAAATGTAAATTATGAGGTGTTGAAAACAGACGTCCGAATAACAGCACTGTCACTCGCAGCTCGCCGCATACGCCATACACACACGCGGTCGTACGGAACCCAAGCTCAACTGTTTTGCCAAAACCATGAGCACAGACAAAGTATATTAATATTACGGGACAGTCTTACACTAATCAAACTGACCCTATGCTCAAAAAGGCTTGTATTATTAATTTCAATATAGACTTTTATAATTTAATAGTATATTTATAATTCATTTTAATAATGAAAATGTATTTGCTTTATTTTTTGATGTATAAAGAAAGAAGAAAGAAAGATACATTTATTCACAAACACACAGGACACACATATTAAACAATAAAATAATCAAAGAACAGATAAAACATGAAACAAGTGTGTCTCTGCGGCAGTGAACCGGACACTGGCTCAGCATTATGATGAGGTGTCAGACACCTGCAGCGCTGATTTTCAGCCAGCACCGTCGGTGACTCACGGAAACGTCATACAAATGTAATAAATAAACTACCTACATTATTGGGAGTATTGGGACAGGCGAAAGAGAAATAAACATAAATACTTAAAGTGAGATAATACATGTACCTACACACTACCTGGATGCAGCTTCAATAAAATATCTATATTTACCGTACACATTAAAAAACAAAAACTAGATAAAAAATTAGCAATTGGCAATTGGCATATTTATTGCTGTCACAGTGCTGTATAATGTACTTTATCCATTATAAATAAATGAGTATGAGTATGAGTATTATGGGTACTGTGATATTGGTACCATAGAGAAAGAATAGAATAGAGGGGCTTACTCACACATACACACATGTGTGACAAAGATGCATAGCCAATACCTTATACCACTGGTAGGAACAAGATGTCAAACCAATGTCAAATCTCCTGTCCTTGAGTGCATATATGCTTTTTTTGTTTGCCACCTGTCAAAATATTGTAAATTTAAAATACAGGAAAACTATCGAACTCAAAAGTTGTTTCAAAAATTGGTGCAATTTAATCCCTCTCTGTATAATTTTCTTGTTAAATTTAATTTGTATAAATTCATATGTAATCGATATCACACTACTACAAATTTTAATGACTATTCATTTAGAAACAGCACGCATTAGCATGTGATTTTGGATTTTGAAATGGGCTAGCTAGCCTGCTATTTGTAACTGTATTGCCATTTCTAACTGAAGATATGTGTCTGCATAAATGTTATGTTTGAAAGCTGGAGTAAAAGAAAAACATAAAAACAAACCCGATGAGATAGGACGCTGTTGAGACAAGAGCGCTCGAGGTAGACGGCACTTCAGGTCTAAAGATCGCCAAGGAGGGCATAAATACTTTGTTTTTTCCAGAGGCTGTATCTTATGCAGTTTTGTAGCGAGACTACTGAGCGCGGAAATAACGAAAGGAGTGCACACTTAAGTTCAGGGATTGTTAAAGACCTATTCTTACATGTTCTGGTAGGTGTCAGAATTTTGCATTATTTACAAAATGTATGCTCTATCAGGTTATACAGAAGACTGTGCAGTATAACCACCCCTCCCCTTAGCATTCGTGAACTACAAGAACGCTTCCGATTCGATAGAAACCCGGGCTGCACTACAGTCTCTCCAGCGGTGGGGGAGGCCCGATGTCCAGAAGTGGACGTTTCCGATGACGATGATGATAGCGATGACAAAACTTATAAGACTTAAGGTTAATTCCAGACATATTTTGCTATCCTATTTGATTTATTCCTAAACCAGTGAGCTACATCTTTGGAAGGTCTGTCACAAGTCGAAAGAACCGTCATTCGCATCCTCTGTGCCTGTGGACCAATAACGCGCAAAACAAGTATCTAATGGAGGCACATCATGCGGCCAAATGAGATACAACTAATTGCGGCCTAAAAAGTCTGGAAACTAAAAGCAACGGGATATAAAACATCGGTTCTATTAGATAAAGGACCTTATGTAAGTAGGTAAGTGCTATTCATGGTAAAATAAAAGAAGGATTGCTCGTGACGTCAGCGTACCTTTCCTAAGTCATCAGCATCTTAAAAATGGCGGACTGTTAGTGTGCTGCCACTGTGTGAAATTAAATTACCCGAGTAAATTGTTTTACTTCACTATCGTGCTTTCAATCAATATTTAAGTTACGCTACTAAATATACACATTACACAGTTGTCTTTTCACCCTAACTAAATAGTTAAACAAGCATTTTTTTTTTAATCATGCATTAACAAAACTCCTTGTTTATATGGAAGATGTCAGTCAATCGCAACATTGTGTGCCAACTTTGCAAAATTACAACACTTGTGTGACGTAGACAAGATCGTCGGGAATTATTTACCTTATTTTATTCTACAATGCTATTATTTATTCTGTGAATGTCGGTACTCTATGTTTCAGAGGTACCTAACTAAATGAATCAATGTAAGTGACTTGGCCAACTGTGACGAACACCGAACACCGTGATGTACGCTCATGTCTGCAGTTTACGACTGTTTGAATTCCACTGCTCACTTCCTCTACCTCGTATTTAACTTACACTTTCGTTTAAATATGAACCTTACAGTCAAGCCTGTAGGATTACTTTTAGAATCAGCCAGTGGCAAAAACTGAGCACGCGAAAGTTATGACGCCATGTCCGCCATGAGTTATACTTTATTAAACACGTATATCACGTGAAAGCATCAAATTTCAGTATAAACCTACAGTACAGTATACGTAATGTTTTGGTGAACGTAACCGTAATTGGAAAAAAAATGGGTATATGGCTTTTTCTAAAAGTGTTATTCGGTTGATATTATGTGAATTTGGTTGTAAAACATATTGTCACAGATTGTAAAATACATTTTCATCACACTTGCTCGTCAATGGCGTTATTACTTGCGAGCATACATAGCAGTTATAGCCGTTTTACCTCCCACGGGCTGTTAAGTTCAGTTTTAAAATAATTATAGAACCCACTTATACTTCACTTCGGACTGAGGATGTTTCCAATCAGCCAAAGTGTACACTCAGAGGCAATGAAAACGGGTCACTTCCCATGGATTACTTTACAAAGTGACCCGTTTTCATTGCCTCTGAGGTAGCGTACCTTCATAGTTCACATTGGGAATTACACTTAGCGGCAATGAAAACGGGTCACTTTGTAAAGTAATCCATGGGAAGTGACCCGTTTTCATTGCCTCTGAGTGTATTTCATATCTTCAAAAGTTTGCTACAACCAAATTTTCATATGTATAAAACATATCTTTATATTAAAGACTGCAATTTAATGTTTAGCAGAATTATTTCACAGATTTAATATGTAGATACTTAGTGCCTATGTAAAAGTGTTTTCAAATCGTGGCCATACGGCCGAATACATATACCGAAGGGTCTTTGCCATACGCGCCTCACGTCAAATTCAACAAAATGGACAACTGACATGTTGCCATTATTACGATTTGTATTAATTTCATCTAAAATGTATTTGTTTCCTCGCAAATGTGATGAAAAACATTGTGTATATATAACATGGGCGTAAGAATAATTATTGCAAACTCGAGTCATCAAAAGCCCGACGCCGAATGACTCGAGTCGAGGCGAGAGTACGAGGCGTCGTATTCCACTTACGCCCCTCGTTAAACAATGTACTATTCATAAGTACAGTGAAATAGACAGTATAATTATATATATGTGTGCGAATCATTAAAATATTTACTCGATATTAAAAGCAAACCTTCAAGAATTATTTTGATATTTATGTCACCGTAGATTGTGAACACTGTCAGTTTATAATCTTACTCGCGATATTATTTAAGCTGTCGCTAAATTGTGAACTGCCTAAACGGTTCACAATTTAACGAATTTCATTTCGTAAGTTTATAATCTATCAATGTAAAATCGTCAAATATCAATATAATTTATAAACTAACGAAAAATAATGCGTAAAATTGTGAACGGTTTTGACATTTCACAATTTTTCGACAGTTTATAATATCGCGAGTAAAATTATAAACTTACGGTGTACATAATCCGACGGTAACATGTACATATTATTTATACCTCATTCCATATAACATTAGAATTTTAACTGATTAATTCGTCTATGATTCTTTATTTATCTAGGATACCAAATGGAAATATAGAACTAGTCCGATCATCAATGAATGTTTCGATCATTAATGTGGTTTTCAAACAAAACAATACTAATGCTTTAACGTTTCACAATGGTTTTCCTTGAAATCGCATGACGATTAAGCACGATTATTCTAATATTATTTGGAATAGTGTGAGCGATTTGGTGCTTCTATATTTTGAAAAGCCTTCCATCAAACGTTTTGCCACGACCAAAAAAATTTAGGACAGTCAAATTTAGGCCTGGGCCCACCAGATGCGTGTACGGCACGTGTGGAGCACTGCTTTGTGTAGTATTAATCCCCATAAGACATGTCACACTGGATGCCTATGCGCGAACATACACGTGCACGTGACGCGGTGACACATGTTTTATGAGGATTTATAGTTAGTAGTAGCAGTTGGTTGCTGCAGACGCATGCATTGCAGGGTGACTCGTCACTCATAAAGTATTAAATTAAAATTAAAAAAGACTGCGATATCACATTTTGACGATCTTTTTTTTATACCTACATTTATGCTAAAAGTGGCACTGGAACATAAGTTTCATGTGCTCTGCCTATCCCTTTTGGGAATGAAAAAAACACGTTCATGATGTAAGTTTGAGTACTTACATGAGTGACTATTATTATTTTGTTGCCCTTCTATAATACTATTTTATTAAGCCAATAAGGAACGGCGGCTTGGGAACCCGCAAAATTTCAAGTGTGGCTTTGCCGGCATTCCTGTCTTCAATTCACAGCACGCTAGATCTCGCAGGTAGAATACGTAAAGCCCCAGCGGGCGTTAACTGCGAGATTGCATGTTTGAACGAGGCCACGAATGCCTGGCTAGCTGGGCCGAGTCCAAATCTCCCGTCCAAACCACATAGGCAAAGGGCCTGGGATACAATAGCCTCCGTCGCCACCTTACAATCGTTAATAGAGCCCTTAACAGGCAGGGACCGGGCCAGGCTGTTAGCTGTGTCCAAGCCAGAATCTGGTTACTGGCTCCATGCATATCCCTCGCCCAACACTGGCACTTTTATCGACCCAGACACTCTACGCATAGCTGTCGGTCTCCGGCTGGGAGCTGGGATCTGTACAGGTCACAACTGTGTTTCGTGTGGGGCTCCAGTGGACCGACTCGGCCACCATGGCCTCTCCTGCTCTTCCGGCGCCGGCCGCCTGTCCCGCCACGCCGCTCTCAACGACATTCTCAGAAGGGCGCTCGTCAGTGCCAACGTTACTGCTGCTCTGGAGCCCCAGATTGTGCGGAGCGATGGCAAGCGCCCTGATGGAATGTCGTTGATACCCTGGAAGACGGGCCGTGCGCTGGTATGGGACGCCACCTGTACTGACACCCTGGTGGCGTCCTACCTACCAGCAACTACCAAACGTGCGGGGGCGGCGGCAGATGCTCGAGAACGCCTCAAGGTCTCAAAATACAGCTGTCTCGGCGCCCAATATCAATTCTTCGCTTTCGGCGTCGAGACACTAGGTCCTTGGGGTAAGGGTGCGCTGGAACTCCGCAGGGAGCTCAGCAAAAGGTTGTGAGAGGCAACAGGCGACCCACGCGCCGGCAGCTTTCTCGCGCAAAGAATCGCAATCGCAGTTCAGCGCGGGAATGCTGCCTGCGTGATGGGCACCCTGCCAAGAGGCTCAGGTCTTTTATATAATTAGTTACTATTTTAATTATTTTTTCTAATTTTAAGGTTTAGTTTAAGTTATTTTAATTTAATAGTAGTTTTATAATTGTATTTTATTTACAGTATCTATGTTTTTTATTGATTAAATTGACTTTTTTAATACTAAATATTGCAGCTGGAGTAAGAGGCGTGAAGAGCGATGGCCTGCTTCTGTGACGACGTAATGTCACAGAAGGAGGCTGCGGAGCGGGCTCGCGAAAACGATCCTCTCGCGGATCCGCTTCGCCGACGACGGACTGGAGGCAGAGCCAGGCGCTATGCGCATCTGTTGCCTCCGCCGTAGCGGAACCATGCAGGGAGTCGGGGCAAGCCCTGTAAACAAAGGTTCCACAGGACTGGAGGCGCTCGCTTAGCTGACGCTTCAAAATGTCTGCGGCCTGCTAATGTGGGCCGCCCGCCGGGACGTACGCAGTTGAATGCCAAGAGCGATCCTGCGACGCCCCCCCTACAAGGCGGAGCCGGATGTCGTTGGTGGTTTTAGACGGTAGTCCAGTTTCGGTCCTGCCGAGATAGGACGGGATGCGTAAACGCATTTCCCCAACGTTGCTCTTCTCTATATTATCAGACTATATTGCAGCGGAGATCCGCATTGTATTTTAGAACATATATAAATAATAAAACATCCATGACTCAGGAACAAATAATATTCGTTCTCATCACACAAATAAATGCTCTTACCGGGATTCAAACCCAGGACCTCTAGCTTCGAAGACAGGGTAACTGCCAACTAGGCTAAAGCGGTCATCGTCACTATAGGCTAACGTGATCGTTATCTATAGATTGATAGATTCATTAATTTTACAACATACATGATACAGCTGCACTTAAAATTACACAGTAAATTTTTAGAAGTCTATGTTGTGATCGTCGATTTTTAAATAAAATCAAATAAGTAACATTTAAATTATCATACGATTTAGGAAATATTTACGGATACATGTCAACAACTTACTAAATGAACATGTCAATAAATTTAAAAATTAAGGTCGCCTTTATATGGGTCGTCAAAAATCTTGGAATTACATAATCCAAACAATTAGGTTCAATGCAGATGTCAATAGAAAATACAGGTTAATAAATAAATCTAACTTGTAATGTCATAATACTCCTTTATGGAATATAACGGATTTTCCAATGAAAAGTTTATAGGTAGGTACTCATAATTCAGCAGAAGTAAGAATTCAGAGGGAGTAAAGGAGTGCAAATAGTGTATGAGTTCAGATAGATATTCTCTATACTATTAGTGTACCAGAAAGCATTGTAACAGATCCGCACTGTAGTGCAAACACCAACGATAAGTTTAACAGAACTGTACTTATTCCTTTTTTCATTAAAATAAAAATCCATCAAACAAAGCTCATTATGTTCAGACGATTACACTTTTATAGGCTTTTATTACGAAGAAGAAATAAATTGTCTTAAGCCAAGTAAATTACTTTACAAAAATGGATTGCACGGCTTTATTATGTTTGCGATAAATAATAAATAACTGGCAATAAAAGTACTTACCTATTGTTTTGGTGAACTATAAGATTCGGGGGTTCAAAGTGCATTCATTATGATATTCAGTTTTATAAGGACCGAGGGTAAGAAATCGAGTATCGGTGGAGTGGAGTTATGACTATTTGAACACTAAGAACTTTTTTCCAATATAATTTGTTTAACCTTGATGTTTTAATATCATAAAAACTAATATTTTTTATCAAATAATACTAGGTTTTAATTTGTTAGTCAGATAAAAATTTATATGGAAAGTTCAATTTCGCAATCTCGAAAATATGAAAAAAGTGGACGAGTTCTCGCGACGTCGAGTTGCATTCCCTGTGACTCTGCAACATCACATAGACATAAGACAATTATATGTCCATTCAGATTAACATAAATCAAAATCAAATTAGTGGTAACATGTCGACATTAAGAGATCTACATCGCAGGTCGCCACATGCCGCACTATCGCAGCGTCGCAGCGGTTAACTACATCACAAATCATCAATGGACTGCTACATTTGTCACTAGGCAATTAAGCTAAAGCCATTAGAGCAATCTATTCCTAATGATATTGATTTACCTTACATTATCCAGAACTTAGCTTGCGCAAGTAAATTCCTGTGTGCTCTGGAGCAGTCTAGAGCACAAAGTCAGAACCAGCGAGTAGTGACTTGAAAAAAAGGGGGTACCTACGAGAAATGCATATAGCGGCGTAATAATAGGTACAGTCAGCATCAAAAAATCCCTTTTAATAAAGACTTTTGACGTCTTCGTTTGCGTAGCTACTTTTGATGCTGACTGTACTTATAACCAGACATCGTACATTTTGTAGCATTTTCGGTGCAGCATGGTCGTGTTATCGGAGTTGGTATAGACAATATCAAAGTTGTTAATTAAGTTTAATATTAATGTTATTAGACGCTAACATAACGATTGAAGTAGTTTACACCAATTATTTTAACAATACTACGCTGCAACGATGATGCTACAAAAAATGCTTGTGACACTGGCTGGCCAGACTCGAATTTCATCCATTTGGGGGATGATTTTTGGGATGAAAAGCATCCTATATTTGAATCCGGATTAAGTTTTTTAAACTATCTTACTTTACGCCATATTTATTCAAAATCCATTCCGTCGCTTTTGCGTGATTTTGTTACAAACATTCAAACATCCAAACTTTCACATTACTATCTATTATTAGTAGAATTGATCATTTCAATAATTATTAATGTCAGTTTGGATGAGGAGACAGAGGTATAATATGCCGGTTGCAGAGAAATTATAAAAACTGAGATCATCAGATCACTAAGGGATATTTTACGATCAATTCAAATTCTCTAAACTAGAGTGAAATGACAGACTCGTTTGACCGATTTGGTAATTGCACTAAATTCGACCCAGGGATTAATTCCTTAGGGAATTGGTTAAATCTTCTTCTTTTTGGTCGTATCCTCATGTCTGAGTGACGGGACGTCCAGAGGCGTGACAATTTTTCATGGGTGTTCACTTCATTAAATTAACGAAAAATATATTGTTCGCCATTTATAAAGTATCGCGTATTTCGGGAACGATTGAATAAGTACTCAAAGGATAATTATAAATCGTTAAAAAGATCCTTGCAACATGTAAAAAAGATGTGTGATACTGTGGATATCTTGAAACTGCAAGAGACTTGGCTTCTTCAGCATGACCTGGACATGATACGTCATGTTCACAAGGACTTTGAGGGATTAGCGACTACTTCTGTGGACACTTCGATCGGCGTGCTACGCGGTAGACCTTACGGCGGTCTTGGCATACTGAGGCGTAAATCGTAAATCAATGCGAACCGTAAAAATATTAGTTAATTTCCTAATTTTTAAGAGTTTCTCTTTTTACATTTTATCTATACTTTTATTTTAAAATTATTTTTCTTCCTTCTGTAACTTTTTATTTTTACACTTTTTACATTTTATTTGTACATGTATTACTGACGAACGATGATATGGGTTTTTTGCCTGAATGTCTATTATTATTATTATTATTTACTGCTCTCCAGGCCATTCGATCCTGAGCCTGCTGTTGTGTGGTTGCCTGTAGTGTGGACCCGGAAACTTCTTGGACTACATCTGTCCATCTCCTGAGCGAACGACCTTTGCTCCTCCTTCCTTCAACACGACCATAGGTAATACGGGTGTAGACTTGAAAATAATTATTACTCCAAAAGAAAGAAGGCAAAAAAATATGCCTAGTGCAATGACGAAAATCCCATTCAGATATCTCAAAGAATTACGAAGCTACAACCGTTTTAATATTGCTTGTTAGAGAGAGAAAACGCAAACGCTGTGTGACGTCACATTACAGGATGCTGCCGGGGAGCCACGTCGACGGCGGCGCCGAACACGATGGGCACGGCACGTTGCCGTCTTCTGTGACGTCACATTCGTCCAGCGTCATCGTTTCATATGAAGTTGCGTTTTGCGAAAAAGGGACAGAACATACCCCTTCTTAAAACTTTGGACACAATAACTTCGTGATTATTTAACCTTTTGCGTTGATTTTTTCTCAATTTGACTACTTTTTTTATCCTTTTTCGAGAAAATATGACATTATTGATTATTGTATTTAGTGACTACGCCCCCTATTATGCGCCTTTCTAGCGAATTCGCACCGCGTCTGATAGTGTGTCCGAAGAATTTGAAATTATTAAATAAGAAGCACTTAGGTATCCTGCATTTTCAAAACTCAATTTAGTCAATTTCTTTACGACCTATGTTTTGTTCAGATTATGTCACTAGCTTATAGAGCCCCAGTGCTTCAAAAGGCAAAGCTGAGCTACTTAAATCCTGTTTGCTAATAAATATGAGTGAAAATCGTGAAAGTTTAAACGAGCCTTTTTGTGTCATGCCATGCCGCCTCCTCCAAGACACGGTGTGTTTCACAATTAAGTTCTTAATGTCTTTTTTGCGTACACCGCGTGTATGGAATAGTGCTTTTGTCGATGGCATCTCGCCACTTAAATATGCAGTAGCAATTTTCAGCACCCAAAAACGTCCTTTCACGGCTCTCGCTTTGAGGATAAAAGGACCAACAAATTGTTTAGAGAACGTCAAATTCCTCTGGACTTGTAGCGATAAAGCTAAAAGAAATCTAACACCTACGTTACAGTAAAGAGGTAAAGTTTTTTGAGGGTATAATTTTGTATGTACGGGGTAAATCCCCAAATTACTTTCAAGGGTCGATGTTATTAGGGTTCCGTACCAAAAAAGGTAAAAAAGGAACCCTTATGGTGCGACTCCGTCCGTCTGTCTGTCTGTCACAAAGTGAAATATCTCACAAACTACTTAAGCTATCAATTTGAAATTTGGAATGTTTACAAATTAAAGTTATCCACGTGCATGGAAAATGAGAAATTTAAATATACATTTTAATTTACTATGAAAAATTACGAATTTGAGGAGGGGGCAAAAAAAAAAATTCAACTTTTAAGTCAAATGTGGTATTGTATGAAAGGGCAGAGTTGCACTTTTTGAAACAGTTTTTCTTTTTTTTCTACATTGGTAAAATTTCGATCTATGAAGGAAAATGTAAAAAAAATACCATTCCCCCCCTTATCTCCGAAGTTACACAAGCGAAAAAATTGAAATTATTACTTGTGATTAAAATAAACGTAAATATTACAATACAATACAATACAAATACTCTTTATTGCACACCTCACACAAACAAAGCAGTTAAAAAGAGAAACAATACAATAACATGTAGGTAGAGGTAGACAACAGGCGGTCTTATCGCTGAAGAGCGATCTCTTCCAGACAACCTTTGGGTATCGGAGAAAGAGATAAAACTAGATTATGTAGTAGGTGGTGCAGAGATTATAATAAGCCAAAAATCAAAATAATTATATCAATACACGTACATAAATAGCTCTATATATAAACATACATACACAATCATACATATATACAAATAACACTAATAAAAATATATAAATATAATACATAAACAGTCAGCCAATAATAATAATAGTAAGACAATCAGGGTTAGGGGAGAGACAAATAATGTTCTTTAAGAAGAGATTTGAAGTTACCTATAGATTTAGCTTATCTTATATCAAGAGGGAGAGAGTTCCACAGTCGAATAGCCTTAAAAGTGAACGAACTACTGTAAAATTTCGAAGATGACGAAGGCACAGTTAATAGCAAATTGTTAGAAGATCTAACAGAATTAAAATAACTAAAACGCTCTTTGAGATATTACTGAATAAGTGTTACTTTTTTTTGTATCTAGCGTATTTTTTGTTTTGTTTTGTTTTTGAAGAGGGGGCAATAGTAGTTTATGCAACTGATACATAATCAGAGGCCTTGAAACAGAAGTGTGGTTTTATGAAACGAGCGTGAGCGAGTTTCATAATAGGATCACACGAGTGTTTTAAGGCCAAATTATGTACAGTTTCATACACTACTTTATCTACACACATATAATAAGTACTCTAAGATGGGTTCAGAAGCCATAGGAAAATGACCTGCATTGCTACTATAGTGCTACCTGTAAAATATCTTTGTTGCAATCGTGGCTGCATTTACGATATCCGGCAGAGTGTGTATATCGTTCTTGGAGTCACTACTACTCATATTTTTCAACTAAAATGTGAGTTACAAACAACTTTTCACAATTCTACTTTCGTAACAGCAAAAAAACAACAAGGAAATGACAACAGTAATGGCGGCAATTCGATCCTACGTCAAGACGAATGTTTTTTTAAATCATAGACAAACGAATGTAGTCCCTATTCTCATGTCACTCGACATCAAATATCGCGCGGTTTATATGAAAAAAACATACTGAATTGACGTTTCGCATCGATAACTGTTTTAATATCTATGAATACTAGAATAGAGACCCGTATGAGTTTGACAGCTGTTCCAAATTTAAACTCATAACCTTACAAAAATCTGTACTGTAATGTTATTACAGTACAGATTTTACCTACTACCACAGATAAGAAAGTTCTAATAGTAAAATTGGTTGTAATAATGCTGGTCATTTCCTACGGTTTCTGAACGCATTTAAGAGCACTAATGATATATATATATATATAGCGTAGATAAAAAAAATATTCTACTATTAGGTCGAGTGGGGTATCATATGAAAGGGCTTGAGTTGCACTTTTTGAAACAGTTTTTCTTTTTTTTCTACATTGGTAAAACTTTTATCTATGAAGGAAAATGAAAAAAAAAAATACCATCCCCCCCCCTTATCACCGAAGTTATTTTAAAATTTGAAATAATTACTCAAGATTAAGATATAAATGTAACGCACGATTTCTTTAGTAATAGATTATTATTGTTATTTTAATTTTTGCATGAAATCGTTAATAAATAAATAAATATCAAACCTAACTTCAGATATAAACATAAATATTACTGGAAAAGTATAACTTTTTCTGTATCCTAGCGTATTTTTTGTTTTATTTTCAAAAATGATTTCTTAGTTAAGTTTGCAAATTAATCAACTTTATAAGTATTTTTTTGTTTCGAAATTCCTATAAGACTATAATAGAAGTACTCTCTTTCAAATAAAAAATAATAATCGAGATCGGTTCTCGTGATAAACAATAATCGCTAAAATACCAACATACATACTAACCTGATTGCCCTTGCACGTTAGTACCAAATGGGGCCGATAGATGGCGCTGACCCCATTCCTACTTCGCGCTGTTAAGATTTTTCTAGAAGTAATGGGGTTGGGTCCGGTATATTTCAATAGGTCAATAAAAGATCGCGATTCAATTGTCTTGGTAGTTCGATGGTCTTGGTGTAGAAATGGAATTCTGTTGTTATGTCAAAATAAGTAATTAAACAAATATTGGGACATTTACTTTACCTTGAGTTAATTGATAGTGTGTACGGAACCCTCGGTGCGCGAGTCAGACTCGCACTTGACCGGTTTTTATTTTTTTATAAAACTGCTAACAACACCTAAAATGTATAATGAGGCTAAATCTTTACCCAAAATTTCAACTTAATCGGATAACGGCAAGTGAAAATGGATTGCAAATTTTGACGGACAACTTACTAAACATATGAACAGTGCAAGTTAAGTAAGTAATAAAAGTTTGTAATAAAAATTCTGAACTTCTGAGTAAACAACCAAATCGAGAGCGATTATTTCAAGTAGATATTTACAATACGACAAAGTTCCAAGTTGAACTGTCTGTAAGAACATCGTAGAACCCTAAACTCCGGAATACTTCGTCCGTGTACGGCTCCGATTTATTACGCCGCCATCCCCCGGATGAGTTTAGTGGAAAATAGTTGTGACAGCACTGGGTGGGTTGCGAACCGACTGTGCTCGTAAGAGGTGTTCGTTAAAATCTGAATTTGTATGGAATTTGTATGGAAAGCTTGACAAGTTTTTATGGGATGACAGCTGCCGGCGCCATGTTTAACGTTTGTAGGGTTCCGTAGCCGACAAGAAACCCTTAAGAGGGGGCGCTCCGCGAAATCGGGGTTCTTAGATTGAATATTTACCTATGACAAACTAAAGCGAATGCCAGGAAAAAGAACATACCAAAACTACATCATATTTTCAATTGAATCGTCTGAACAAAACCATACAAAACCAAAATTGCCTCGATAGAAAAGAACCGCCAAAACATGTCTTATTTTTACTCAATTTCAATAGTGTGAGGTTCCCGTGCATATAAATTAAGTAAAAGTTGAGTGTATAATAGCTTTTCACATTACCTAATGAAAGTACTAGCGGGGTATTTTTATGTAGTCCCTTTTCAGACTTATTGAGGTGAAACGTATTTGGCGTATAGGCCTTTTTTATTTAGCGCGATACCCTTTCTCCCGTCGCGTGTTTCGTGCGGTTCTGTATATCTTTTGTTGCCGTTCGCGGGCGGAGTCAGTCGTAATCGCTCCGCTGAGACGAGAGGACTACGTTCTGTGCTCTCACGACAGCACGATGAACATAATTATTTCAATAATATTGTGACCCAGTATATTCGTCCAGTGAATGAACGTATCATTACATTCCAGTAGATATTTTGCTACATTTTGAAATAATATATTTAAAAGTCGACCTTAACATATAGATCTTAAAGTTCAAAATACAACTATAAGATTACGCAGCGATCGGCGGGTGACCGGCTTCTTAGAATAATTTCTGCAGTACATGCAAAACTAGACGAACATTTTTCTGTCGATCGTGTATTTACTTTATGAAAGATTATCACTATCACTATCACTATCACTACATAGTATAAAACAAAGTCGCTTCCCGCTGTCTGTCCCTATGTATGCTTAGATCTTTAAAACTACGCAACGGATTTTGATGCGGTTTTTTTTAATAGATAGTGATTCAAGAAGAAGGTTTATATGTATAATATAGTATCCGTGCGAAGCCGGAGCGGATCGCTAGTTGAGAATAAATCCGGTTATGTTCAAAATCGATGTCTGAGAGGTCTAAATACGAATTCATAGTCAGAAATATTTCAAAAAGTGGTCGCATTATTTAAAATTTTTGAAACATTCGTTGTAAATTAATATGCGCGTTTATTTAAAGAACAACATACATTGGCAGGCTTCTCGAGGGTGAAGATTCTAGAAATGATGTCCATTTTGAATTCCAAGATGGCGGACATTGCTTTTCGAATTTAAACTTTCGTGAGACGTGTTGAAACAGTACTAATAATTACACGGTTCAACTCATGTATTAAATGTCACTACGGGCGACATGTTTCGAACTCTTCGGGAATTCTTCTTAAGGATGAGTGTTTTCGCGGCGGTGTCGCTTGAATCTTGTCGTGATTCAAGCGACACCGCCGCGAAAACACTCATCCTGAAGAAGAACTTCCGAAGAGTTCGGAACATGTCGCCCGTAGTGACATTATTGACATTGTTTTTCTTTAAAGTCATCACGGGTGTCGCTTTTAGGGTTATCGAGAGTGCAGATTCCAACAATTATTGCCTGCGAACTTGGACATTTTGATATTAAAAAAGTGAACATAATTATGCACTTTTTCTTTAATATGTTCAAAATTGATAACTAAAGGGCCAAAGCGTCTCCATTGTCTCCAAGTACGAATCCGAGATCAGAATTGAAAAATTTGGCCGCCACACAGTAGTGGCCTGAAAATCTGACTTTCATAGACATGATCGAAGTTTTCATAATATATTATAGTTTTTTTTTAATGCTACTAATAAATTCACGGTTAAATTCACGTATTAAACGACACGACAGGCGACATGTTTTGAACACTTCGGGAGTTCTTCTTCAGAATGAGTGTTTTCGATGTTTGTTTTGAAGAAGAACTCCCGAAAAGTTCGAAACATGTCGCCTGTTGTGACATTTAATGCGTGAATTTAACCGTGGATTTATTAGTAGTATTTTAGACATGTCTCACAAAAGTTTAAATTCGATTATAGCTTTTTTTGCTTTAGGCTTTTACTAGCCATTATTATGCTAGCTCACAACCCTTACGTGATTTAGTAAAAAAACGGAAGGCCATATTTCAGTTATAGCTCCGGTGGTTTTTTAAGCAACAAAATGTAGGTAGTGGTATTCCTTGGGTAATTAAAGTAATTTGTACTCTATAAAGTGAGTGTTTTCGCGGCGGTGTCGCTTGAATCTTGTCGTGATTCAAGCGACACCGCCGCGAAAACACTCAATCCTGAATAAGAACTCCCGAAGAGTTCGAAACATGTCTCCCGTAGTGACGTTTAATACGTGGGTGAACCGTGTAATTATTGATATTTTTTTTCTTTAAAGTCATCACGGGTGACGCTTTTAGATTCCAACAATAGGGGCGTAGACACTAAATAAAATAATGTGATATTTTCTCGAAGAAGGATAAAAAAAATTGTCAAATGGAGAAAAAATCAACGCAAAAGGTTAAATAATCACGAAGTTATAAGTGTCCAAAGTTTTAAGAAGATCCCTTCTTAAAACTTTGTTCTTTTGTGTTCTGTCCCTTTTTCGCAAAACGCAACTTCATATGAAACGATGACGCTGGAAGAATGTGACGTCACAGAAGACGGCAACGTGCCGCGCGCATCGTGGTCGGCGACGCCGTCGACGCGGCCTGCCGGCAGCATCCTGTAATGTGACGTCACACACCGTTTGCGTTTTCTCTCTCTAACAAGCAATATTAAAACGGTTGTAGCTTCGTAATTCTTTGAGATATCTGAATGGGATTTTCATCACTATGCATATTTTTTTGCCGTCTTTCTTTTGGAGTAATAATAATTTTCGAGTCTGCACCCGAATTATTGCCTGCGAAGTTGGACATTTTTATATTAAAAAAAGTGAACACAATTTTGCAGTTTTTCTTTAATACGAGTATGTTCAAAATTGATAACTAAAGGGCCAAAGGGTCTCCATTGTCTCCAAGTACGAATCCGAGATCAGACCCCGTATCATGGTCGGCCTTATCACTCGATAAGTGACAAGATAGGGGCATCGTCTCGTTCTATCAAACGGTGTCAGCCAGTGACGGACGCTCTATCCTGTCACTTATCGCGTGATAAGGCCGACCATGACACGGGGTCAGAATTGAAAAATTTGGCCGCCACACAGTGGCCTGAAAATCTGGCTTTCATAAACATGATCGAAGTTTTCATAATAAATTACGGTTTTTTTTAATGCTACTAATAAATTCACGTATTAAATGACGCGACAGGCGACATGTTTCGAACTCTTCGGGAGTTCTTCTTCAGGATTAGTGTTTTCGATGTTTGTTTTGAAGAAGAACTCCCGAAGAGTTCGAAACATGTCGCCTGCCGTGACATTTACGTTAATTTTTTAACCGTGGATTGATTAGTAGTATTTTAGATATGTCTCACAAAAGTTTAAATTCGATTATAGCTGTTTTTTTGCTTTAGCCTTTTACGAGACATTATTATGCTAAATTACAACCCTTACGTGATTTAGTAAAAAACGGAAGGTCATATTTCAGTTATAGCTCTCGAAACTGACTTAGCTACTAGCGAAAATTATATCTTCAAATATAGGTACTTACAGATTTTGTCTTTCTTTCCACTTATTATAATTATCTATAGGTATTCATCATGTTTCATCTGACTGTCGGGGCATATACTATGCGAGAAGGAGCGGGGCAGCAATAGACGCATCAGCGCGGCAGGTACGCGGCGCGCGGGTGATTTCTGATTTTTCCCTGGCGATACGCCCCCTCTTAAGGGTCCAACACACAGCACTGTCGCGGGCGCGCGGCCTGCGTGCTACGGGCGCGCAGCGCGATATTTCCCTACAAACCGCTAGCGTGGTCAAACAGGCTACGCCCCGTCGGCAACGCGCCCCGCTTCTGTCGCGCCCCGCCAGCAGCCCGCCGCGCGTTTAGTGTGGTTGAATATCTCGTTAAATAGTACATTACTGCAGCCGGGTAAAGCAAAAATTTTATCACTAGTAACATAAAAGTAACAGAATAGTAACGTTAATACTTTTACGTTACCGTAACGTAAAAGTAACGTAAAAGTGTTATAAGGCTGCATGCACAATGAGGGCTACCGTTTACAACACTTTATTTATTTTAGAAATAAACGAGCGTAGCTTACAAAAATGTATGTAATTTGACGTTTTGATGACCTCACTATACAGCAGCGCCTCTAGCGGCGAATTAACACCCTAACCTAACCTAACCTAACCTAACCTAACCTAACCCTCGTTAATGAGATTACGCAAATGACAGGCTATTGTTATTAGTCAAAATAATACACCTACCTTTATAATGCTTTTACGTTACGTAACATAAACTTCTAAAAGGGGTAACGTAAGAGTAACAGAAAAGTAACAGAAAAGCAACGGAAAAGTAACAGAAAAAGCTTCTGTCTACAGCCTTACACTAATTTATAAAAAAATGGCGAGGAATTGTTAGCTGCTTTGTTAGTTGTGTTCGCACAAATCTTACGTTCTCAAACGTTAATCTTACATAAACAAGTAGAAAAATAACTTGAACTTACTTTGTAAATCGCAGGTACAAGTTCAATAGTTTTTTATCACGAAAACACGCCGCCGATTCACTTGTTCTATGACAAACAAAACAAAATGGTTGACGGCTAGAATTCTGACAGCGACAGATGCTATAAGTTTTGCTAGTGTAAAAAAAAATATATATATTATTATTATTCATTTATTTCAGATAACTAAGGATCCATCATGTGTTAGTGGTACATGTCTCAAAAAAAAAAAGTAATTAAATAATATGTTAGTAGTAGTAATAAGCTAGAGTAAATTAAATTAAATTACATAAAAAAAAAAAATTCAGCAACTTTAACAATACCCAAATTAACGAATTATATAAGTCAAAAATCTAGAACTATAATAAAACTATAATAAAACAAACCGATGCAACGAGTGTACATGGAGGCTATCCCAGTGCATCGCTATGGGGCAATCTAGCCTACCGGCGATCCCACAAAGAATGCTGTTGGTGCTGGCCGCCACGCGGTGCTTGATGGAAGCGACCCGTTAAAATAACCACCCGTTATAATAACTACTACGATTCCTTCAGAAATTTTATAGAAATTTAGTAGCGTAAATAGGGTAACGTAAAAGCGCGAGAATCAAAGACAACACAGTAAAACCTAAAAAAATGCTCATTTACTTTGAAGCTTAAAGTTTATGTAATAAAATCGACATTCCAGTAACCTCACACTAAATTATGAATCTGAAAAATAAGTATAAACGCTATAGAAATTTCACTAGGGTACTCGACATATTTGGGTAGCAAAAAAGGACATTTCTTTTTGTATGAATTTTTTTGTTGTTGTTAATTTGTCTTTAAATTTTTATGAACAAAATAAACGTATACGTTTAAAATTGATATTTACATAACTAGTAAATACATCAATGTTACAATCGGAAACAAATACTCGTCATATTACTCAATATGTTTCTTTATTTATCATTAGACGCAAATAAAAATCTAAAAGTGTAATAAAATTTTGGCTTTACCCAGCCGCCGGGAAAGAAGGGCTTGCCGGGTGAGTAGGTATAGACGGCCGACCGTAGAGATAGATCAATAGTGGGACCGGATTTTTGCCCTAAAAGTTTTGATAATTCTAAAGATGGAAAAGTGATGCTTATATGACATCGGACATATTTTTAAGTATATTTGCAATATATGATGAAAAGTTAGAACGAGCGTTAGGTATAAATTAGGTATTTATACATTTTTATTTATAATTTGTTGAATATTGAATTAAAGTGCAAAGTTTTAGCTTCATCGTTTATAATATGTATGACGCTATATGTTATTAAGTTTGTAGAACTTTTTTTAAGCAGCTTCTTTGTCAAACCAGAATTAGGTTATTACTTTGTCGATATTGAATTAAAGTTTAAAAATCCTCAACAATATCTCTAATTTCTTAAGTTAATAGACAAAGCTAAAAATGTAGAAGAATAGGATACATGCTATAAAAGTAATATGCGTTTTTTGTCCTGTAAGATCTAATATTGAATTAGAGTCTGTAAAAATAAGTCTAATACTATAAAATAATATATGCAACCATATTATGAAAAGTAAGAAAATTCTGTGTATTGCTTGCATTAATAATAGTATAATTTATTTAAAATGGCGCGAAATTCATAACCACGCCGCGCTGGCCCTTCAACGGCGGCGCGCGGGGGCCGATCGTAGCCGACCTAGCGAGCGATACCTCGCCCCGCCCTCCCCGCATTACCGCGCAAGCGTGCTGTTGTCTTTCAAATCATTCATTTGTTTGTTTACTGTGCACATATTAGATGCAATTTTTAATACATTTGCTCAAATAGTGCTACTTTTACGTAGCTGTTTAGCGTGCGGAAAGTTGATTTTCACGAACTAATGCTTTTCACTTTTCCCACTCAATAATCGTACAAATTGTACCATTAATTATTATGTCAATAAAAAATAAATAAGATAGAGCTGTACTAAATAAAATGATTTTTGAACTTCATCATTTTTCAACTGTATTACAATGACGTTACAGAATTAATAATATAAAAGTTTCGAATTCCTTACTTGTTGTTTTTCTTATTTTTTCGCAACTGTATTAAAAAACGTCGTTGTGTAGATTACTATACATTGATTCGAAGGCTATATCGGCGCACAAAAGAAGAATGGAGATGGAGGCACCAGTAGCACAGCCTAGTGACGATGAGGAATGCTTTGATTTTCAAAACTTTTGTTCTTTTTTGCAACGAAGCTGCCAACGAAGTGTTTAAACAGGGTCAACTCAAACGCCCTGTTCAAGTCAGAATCACTGTCAGCGAAATAAAGAAATGTACTACACAGGTGTTGTTAAACGCAGCTATAGCTCCTCGCCGCAAGCAAACCAATGTTAGTTTGCCCCTGATTACGGATTGCTGTTACGAACACCAGGGTCATGTTGCAGGGTAATATCGCCGGTTAGCGACCACCTAATTTATGGTTCCGGTTTGCGACCACTAATTTCAATTGGTGTCAGGAATCTACCGCAAAAAACGACAATATGTCCTTTCAGTTTTTTCAATAGATTACATACATACATAAATATACTCACGCCCGTATCCCATTGGGGTAGGCAGAGACTAAGGAACGCCAAATATTACGGTCCTTAAATACTTCTTCAATAGATTCCTGTTTAATAATTATTTAAATAATACATGCGGGGCACGGTTTATTTAGAGTGCGTTGTAATGTCATTTTATTAGGTATATTTAATTGAAAAAAAATACGTTGTCTTTCACGTGGTCGCTAACTGAAGCTGGTCGCGTAACCGGAGCGGCGGGTCAATATCCAACGTTATTAAATTAAACATTCCAATTTACGTTAACACTTAAAATAGGCCGTTTCTGCTCTAATAGTACCTGATTAAAGAAAACTTAGAAAGTAGAGCATAATTTAAACCAAAACAGTGAGAAATATATTCTTTGATTACAAATATTATTTGTATGCAGAATGTAATGATAGTGAATGAAGCAAGAAAGGTTTGTCAAGATCGTAGCAAGTGGAAATCCGTGATCTCTGCCTATCCCTCCGGGAAATAGGCGTGATGTACATTTGTATGTATGTACGTATTATTTTATATTATTTGTGGTAACGTAAATCTCCAATAACTGGCCACCCTTGAATAATCGGCCCCCTCATACTAAAAATTAACTCTATTCACGTATAATCTCTCTTGCAATGCTGTTCACTTTTTGTATTCGTCACAACTACCTGCCGGACGATCTCATGAGGACGATAGTTGTACCTATCATTAAGAATAAGACTGGCGATGCCTCCGATAAGTCCAACTACAGGCCGATCTCTCTGGCAACTATACTGGCGAAGGTGATGGACGGGGTGCTTAATACATACTTAAATAAACACATACGTCTGCATGACGCCCAGTTCGGCTTTCGACCTGGGCTGTCAACCGAGGCAGCTGTGCTATGTCTTAAGCACACCGTGCGATACTACACGGATAGAAATACGCCAGTATACGCGTGTTTCTTGGACTTGTCGAAGGCATTTGACTTGGTGTCATATAATGTGCTGTGGGAGAAGCTGAGCAGTGACACAGGTCTACCGGATGAAATAATAGGTCTTTTTAAGTACTGGTACGATAACCAAACCAATATGGTTAGATGGGCTGGAAGCTACTCGCAGGTTTATAGGATGAAGTGTGGTGTGAGACAGGGGGGGCTTACGTCACCAACATTGTTTAACGCGTATGTGAATGGGTTGATTGAGGAGCTCAGCAGCGCCGGCGTGGGTTGCTCGGTGGACGGCTGTAGCGTTAATAGTATCAGCTACGCCGACGACATGGTACTGCTGAGCCCCTCAATCGACGCACTTAAGATACTACTGTCCATTTGCGAGAGGTTTGCCGTGACCCATGGACTCAAATATAACGTAAAAAGAGCGAGATACTGAGCTTTAAATCCGGTACAAAAACTTACCCCATTCCGCCAATAACTCTCGGTGGCTCTCCTCTTAAACAGGTTACCAGCTTTAAATATTTGGGTCACTGGGTCACGGACACCCTTAAAGATGACGACGACCTAGAAAGGGAACGCAGAGCGCTATCAGTCCGTGGTAATATGCTTTCACGTAGGTTTGCACGCTGTACACGGGAGGTCAAAATTACTTTATTTAAGGCGTACTGTCAGACGCTGTACACGTGCGGCCTATGGAGCAATTACACGAATAGGACGTTTAGCGCTCTGCGCGTCTAATACAATAACGCCTTCAGGGGACTGCTGGGGCTGCCCTGGCGCTGCAGCGCGTCGGGCATGTTTGCCGACAGCAGCACGGACGGCTTCACCGCCGTGCTGCGCAAGCGCGTGGCGTCCCTGTGGGCGCGCGTGCGGGGCAGCCCTAACACTCTCCTGAAGGTGGTCGCCGAGAGGACGGATAGTCCTATGATCAGACACTGGACATCCATGCATGTGAGGCTGAATAATAATTTTAATTTAATGTAATAATCCTTAATTGTATACCTAAATAGATTTAAATTGAATAATTTTCTAATAAATTGTATTTACTAACCTAGTTCGTAAGCCAACATGTACTTCCTAACCAACTATGGATGATGTCCGAAATAAACAATTTCAATTTCAATTTCAATAATAGAATAGATATAGATAGTATGAGGTGGCCAGTTGTTGACGATTTACCCTACTTGTTAGGAATATTCGAGACAATTAAAGGTTTACTAAGCAGAAACGTCTGCTAACGAAGTTCTAAAGGAAAACGCTCCCTAGGATTAAAAAAAAGTTGAAAATTTTGTTGAAAAAAACTATTTTGCGTATTAATGTGTATTATTTCAAAAAAGTGAGTACCTTTACATTTTGAGGAAAAGAAATGTGAATGGTGACCCAGATTTGAGCTGTATAGTAAAATGTATGGAAAAAAAAAAAGTGGTCAGATTGAAATGAAATTAATGTATGTCATAAGAATCGTTTCAAAAATAACTTGAAAAAAAATCTTACTGGTAAAAGTAGGAAGAATCTAACCACTTATTTTTTTTTCTCTTACATTTTACTATGAAGCTCAATTCTGGTTCAGTTAACAGTTTTCACAAAATATATTTTATTGAAAAACTAATCCTTACTTAAAAAGTTTTTGCACCTTCATTATTTTTAAACATACTTAAATACACAAAATAGTTTTTTTTTTATCAAAATATTCACAGTTCCTTTTTTCCATACTAGGTGCGCGGTGTTTTTTCGATCAGAATAAAAAAAAAATCGCCTGTAGCCTTTTCAGGTTTGCGTAGGCAACAAGGAACCCTTATAGTTTCGCCATGTCCGTATGTCCGTCTGCGGCTTAGCTCACAGTCACCCTTACTACTAGAAAGTTGTAAGATTAGAATTTAAGACTTTATTGCACTTCGAATAATCGAGATTACACTGTAAAAATAAGAGTTAAATTTTAATAATAATTAAAAAAAAGTTCCGATTAATTTTTTTAGTTATTTTGTGAAAAAAGCTGCACAGAATAATGAGAAGTCGCAGAAGTTCACTTAGAATTGTCATTAGGTGTAAACAAATATGAATGATTAATACTTATACAATACCTACTTGCAATTTTATTATAATGTTGTCGTAAATGGTTGTATTTTTTGTAATTTTTTACTATTGTGTTAGCCATCCATACTGACTTTAATATAAAATAATAAGTACCTACTTTATAAAGGACTAAACGTCGAAAATTTTATAATATTTCGACTGAAAATTTTATTCTTTGACACTTCGAATAATCGAGATTATACTGTATTAATAAAAGCTCGCTGTCAGTTATATTATAATGTGAAAAAAGTTACAGATATTTTTTTTGACTGTTATTGTAATAAAAATATACGAGCTAATGACAACTATTTTTATTATTTCTGTTTATTCTGGTTTCTATTGTCATATCTTGTCCAGTCCTATTCGCCGTCATGTATTATACTTACCCCACCATATTATACGGTCATTACGCCGATTCGTGACCAACTTCGGTTAACGACCACCTTAAGGACAAGGTTTTTTTTTCAATTAAAGATATAATAACATTTAAACAGGCTGTAAAAATACCTCGGTACGTACGCAATTTTTAAAGCAGATATTAGGCAGGAATCTACTTAAAAAACGAGAAAATATCCTCTCGGTTCACCATTACTCCCGAGTGGTCGCAAACCGGCACACTAAATTAGGTGGTCGCTAACCGGTGAAATTACCCTACATCCTAAATATACATAAAACAATTTCATCTAAGGTAAATTGAGTTTAACTATAGCTTACTGCTGACCACGTCGCAAAAAAATACATGTAGGTTATTTGTTAGTAGGTATTTATGCAGCTGGCTTAAAGGAGTAACAAAACATGGAAGAGTGGTCATTTGTATAAGGGGCGATCCCTAAAATATTTTTAAATTATGTGTATAACGCGATAACGAGTTCGACGAAACCGCGGGCAATCCCTAGTATAGTTGGCAATAAATAAGGATACATTTCTTCTTTGTATTTCCATTAAAGTACGTATAACAAAATAACATGTGTTATGCCATTGATATTTATTCTTTGTGGTTTTTTTTATGGATCGTGGACGCAATCAAGGGCACTCTTCTACCGTTGCGTTGATCGCTGCCTGCTGCCACAGCGCACAGAGCGGCGCGCGCATACATGCCGCGCTTTTTAAATGTATTCATTTACGCACGGAGTACTTAGGTATCAATATTTAGTGTCGCCGTAAGTTTATTTTTCTAAACTTTTGTTTGGTAACTGATATCATTGTCATGATCGTTTACTATTAACTCTACAAACTTTAATTCAATATTGGCTATACTGTTTAACCGGAAATCAATATCTAGACAAGCCGATTGTCTACATTTCTAACTTTTTTCCAATATGTTAAGTGGATCGACAATATCGTAACTTTGCAATATCAGCTACTCTAATTCTTTATTTACAAAATTATTTGCATTTTTACGTTCACCAGGATGCAGAAGTTCCAGATTTCTAAAAACAGAATATCGTATATAAATTAAAGTGTTATTGGATATGTTACAGTTTTTTGTAACTCTAATTCTATATTGACATAGTTATTGGCAAAAACTAAAATATTTCAATATAGCCGAAAGCTCCACCTAAAATTTTCTAACTTTTTACATAAGTATTATTTAACATGCCTCCAACGACATATCAAAAAAGAAAAAACTTTAATGTTGTAATAACCCATTTTTGTTCAACCGCTGGTCTAAGAGGCCGGATAGTGATACGAAGCCGGCAAGCCCTTTTCACGGCTAGGCATGTATAGTGCTTTTCTCAAACATATGCAATGAAATAAAAAAATATCACTCAAAAAAAATGTAATATCGCCGTAACCACGCAACCAGGTTAACATCCATACTAATATTATAAATGCGAAAGTGTGTCTGTCTGTCTGTCTGTTACCTCTTCACGCTTAAACCGCTGAACCGATTGCGATGAAATTTGGTATCGAGATAGTTTGAGTCCCGGGGAAGGACATAGAATAGTTTTTATCCCCGAAATCATCCCCTAAGGGGGTGAAATGGGGGGGTTAAAGTTTGTATGGAGCTGCGCGATATAAACGAGTTCCACGCGGACGGAGTCGCGGGCAGAAGCTAGTAGTCTTATATGTGAATATTATGTTTAAGCTGTATAGTCGCTTTAAGCATTGAGTACATTGCCCACAATGTCGAGGATTTTTTGGTTCTTGCCAGTTCCGTAAAATAAGCCAGAAATACATTCTCTGAGAAACCGTGGGCATTTTTGTCTGTCTTCCAGCTTATAAAATTTTGATATGTATTTGTCCGTCGATTTTGGCGGCAACAAGTTATTCATTGCTAATTCGGCCTCCGCCCTCAATTCCGGCGGAGTACAATTAGTTTCTTCGTCGCTGTCATCATCGGAACTGATTTTGAAATTTTATTTATAAATATCAACCACAATATAAAATCCAGCTACACGACAATAGTTATTTACGATACAAGTGCCGATAATAGGAAATTCGCACGTGTATCGTAGAACGTTTTACTGTACATAATGGCTCTTTAAAGTTTCGACATATGCACGAAAAGTACTCTTTTCCGCACTAGTGCGGGAAAGTAGGCGCTACTTTCCCGCACTAGTGCGCCATATGTACTGTAAAAATATATTATGGGTTTCTTAGAACTATTATTCAACTCAGTGATTCGTTTGAGAGTTCGAGTCCTGTTTAAATATAAATGGGAAAGTTTAGTGTATGTGTGTGTTTGTTTGTCCGTTGCCTTCACGGCAAAACGGAGCGACGAATTTACGTGATTTTTTAAATGGAGGTAGTTGAAGGGGTGGAGAGTGACATCGGCTACTTTTTGTCTCTTTCTAACCCCCCACTTCCCTAAAATGGGGGTGTGAAAGTTTGTATGGAGCTACGATATATTAAACGAGTTCCACGCGGACGCAGTCGCGGGCAGAAGCTAGTATATAATAAAGCGGGTCGCTAGTATATTGTATATAAAAGGAGACTTCCTGACTGATTCAGGCGAAACTTGAAACTTGAAATTTACACCAGAACTTCCTTTTATGACGTACTCGTAGGCAAGGGATAAGACGGGATCTTTGGAAATTCCATCCCTGAGGGGGTTAAATAGGGGTGCAAATTTTGTACATTAAGTTTTTTTTTTTACTAGTTTACTTACTCGTATAATCGGACTTACAGTTACCGAAAACCACCAAAAGATAAACTTAAAATGACTTACTAATTCTAACATTTTACAAAAAATGTGAGCGAGTTGCGAACCAAATATTTTTTTAAAGTCTTAGAGGATGACCAACTATCCACAAACAAATGGATTTGTGCTAGGAACTCATTCCGTAATGCAGTGGCTCTGGCAGTAGGTGCCTTGGAGGCTTGCAAACTGCGAGTTTTCGTTGATCGATCTCGGATCGGAAGTTGCTGCAACCCGCCCGAAGTCTTTGTAATAAATACTACTATGGCAGTTATATTACAGATTGTCCCAAAAATCAACGTCAAGCCAAAGACGGGACATGCCAGGCAGACCGCGAAAGTGCGATTCCGGCCTATTATCATAAAAATCTAAGTCATAATTTTTACAGGGTGCCCTGTAACAGGAGCAAAAAATTAAACGGTAGATTATTGAGCCTGTGAGCAATTATTTCCAGGCGGTTTTAATGAAAATTAAAAAAAAAATAATCTTCTGGGGTGACACGAGTAGTTTTTTTAATTAAAAAAAAACACTAAAAAAGTAACAAAAAAATTAAAAAATAAAAAAAAAACTTAAAAACATAAATGCAAAAATGATTATGACTCATTACATGATGCTACCTCAAAATCTGCATTTATTGTTGTGCTATGATCTCGTGGTGCCAAGATAAATTACTTGGAGGTCATAACTTTAGATCAACATTTATTTTCTCCGAATTGAAAAAAATACTGCAGATGCTCTTAAGAAGCGTCCTTCTAAATATTTGCTCATGTTACAGGCCCCAACCCGTATATGGTTGTAGTTTTAAATATTTTGTACTTAGACTTTTTCTTTTTTTTATAAGTACTTAATTGTTATGACTGGATCACCGGTTTTTTGCTTGACGTTTAAGTTTTGGGACACTGTATTATCATCATCTATCTAACCTCTTCTGTTATTATAACATATCATCTAGTGCCGAGCTTGACACCTTTTCAAATAGGTACGGTCGAGGTCATAAATACGGTTACACTTTTGCACCTTATTGCCTTGTAATAAGGTGCAAAAGTGTAAACATATTTATGACCTCGACTGTACCATGGTCTACTTTAACCGAATTGTTATATTGCAAGCACATAAATTAGACTGCCTTATTTTATACATTTACGATTTTGGTGGGAATAACATCAACTATAGTATTTGAAAGAGATGAGAAGTTATGACTGATTGTTATATTGTGATTGGTGACGAACGGTTGGAACAAGTGAAAGAGTGCGTGTATCTGAGGGTCGTTATTCACTAGAGAGTGAATGCTGGGAATAGTGTAAATGGGGAACTCAATGCCTTTATGAGTAGCCAGAAATATCTCAAAAAGCACGGCTGTGCTTAAGGGAGTGTTGTAGCAAGACGTGAAAGTTGGGTGTGGCAGAAGAAACATCAGCCAAGTGAATGCAGTGGAAATGAGAGCGTTGTGAAGAATGTGTGGGGTGAGTTTGAGGGATAGAATAAGAAATAGTGTGAGTGAGTGATGTGGAGTGACTGCAGATGTAGTGACGAAAATAAAAAATAATAATAATAAATAATAAAACATTTATTTCAGGCAACTAAGGCCCATAGTTACAAATACCTTACAGACTAACATACATACAATATAATATTAAAAAACTAATTATTATTTAGGCGACGAAACAGTGTGGCTCCGTTGCGTCGTCAAGTCCGGTGTCGAGTTCGGTAGGTTGCCCCGGAACCGCCGAAATACGACACCCTTCGGCCCGAAGTTAGCACACGCGATGGTCACCTGCAGCGGCCGCGGCACGCGCACTACAAACGAGCTGAAGTGCACGTAGTGGCGCGAACGCAGCTGGAAAACCCTCAGCGAGTAGCCCGTCTTCTGGTGACTATACTCCACCACGTCATCAGCCGTGGCGGAGTAATGCAGGCGCGACACGTACAACGTTTTACTCGGTGTGGCAACCCGCAGGCCCGAACCAACTGGCTCTGCTGTACCACACTGGCTCTTTCGCGATTAAGAAGGGCATGCTGAGATGGTATGGGCATGTACATAGAGATGATGGATGAAAGAAGATCAACAAAGAGAGTGAAAGAGGGAAAAGTGGATGGTACAGTTGGAAGGGGAAGACCTCGTCGAACTTTTTCCAACCAAATCAGAGAAATCCTGAAGAAAGGTTAAAAGTACCCTAAACCGAGGAGTACATTGTATGCAGAATGTAATGAAAGTGAATGAAGCAAGAAAGGTTTGTCAAGATCGTAGCAAGTGGAAATCCTTGAACTCTGCCTACCCCTCCGGGAAATTGGCGTGATTATATGTATGTGCATGTATCTAACATCAACTCGAGTGAAGTCTATAATTAAATACTTCGCATTTCCACTATTTTAATACAAAGCAAATATGCCGCATGTACAGTATCCGTTATTTAATACACGTAGGAACTCAATTTGCTTTGTTCTGCCAGATAATAATCTTACTTAATGTTTACTTTAGTGACATCAGTTTATTTGCTTTTAGAGTTCATACTTCACTATTATGTAGGTAGTCACAACAGCAGACTTGTGGTCTGTAAACATACAAAGAAGCAATTTTGTATTAAGCAGTAGGTAACGCTGCTAGCAAAATGTATACTAAACTATAAGGGGAACCGTTGACTACAGAACCCGTAAATTAGTTTAATTTTTTCCACTTCCTGCCTATTTCTGCATGCCAACCCGTCCAGAGGGGTGATTGCGCAACTTTCCGAACGAGCGTTAGGACAATTAAACTGTAATTGTTCAAAAGATAAAATGACATTTCGATCTACCTAAACGAGACCTAAACTATACATACTAAAACGTTACGTAATCGACCAGCTGAACTAAATTGAGTCAAATCATGCCAATTAGCAAGACGACGTTCATAGTTCAATGATCAAGGACATGCTTGAGTTGAACTCGCGTGGTTATGTAGCATATGTATGTAACGTAGGTATTTAATTAAGTACAGTCGAACTCATAAGTAGCTTGACACCTTGGTACTTTGTCACTTAAATCCGTTGGACAACTTCGAATGGCAATTTGAACGTTACTAAGTGTTCAGCTTCTTGTGAGGCCGATGTAGAGTCTGCATCAAAAATAACTGAACAAAAACAAGGTATCAAAAGTAGTAGTCATGTGTAGTGTCAAAAGATACACGTGTATCTTTTGACACTATACATGACTACTTACTACTAATGATGTAATGATGTAGTACATAATTTAACAATTCAGTTTTTTTATTTTATTTTATTATAACGTAATTTCAAAATTAAATGCAAAAATTCACTATAGAATGAACTTATTTGACGCCTTATGCAGTATCATGTGTGGATAGACACGAACCCATACCGAAATGTCAGAGGAGCTACCACGAAAATCAAACGTCGAAAATACGGCTGTCAATTCATATCGCCATCTCTGAGACCCGAATACAACGTATGAACAAAGATGGCGATACCATTTAACTGCAGTGGTAGCTCTCCTGCACAGACATGTCTATAAATATATTTATTTCGGAACTTGTGTGTGAAGGATACGATACCAAAAAAATCTTACATATTTCTAAACCTGACCGTACCTTGTATTTGGACTAGGTTAAAAAATAAAGGTAAAAAAATATTTTTATTAGACTATTGTGTGTAGAAAGTAAAAATAGAGATAGGTAGTTTTTTTTATAAGGGGCTTTATTCAGCGAATACTTAAAGAATACAACAGTTTCTACGTTATAAACTTAAATTAAAATTACTCTCCAAAACAATAGAATACTAAAGAATTAAAATCGTGTGTGCCCTCCAGCATTGTCAATAAAATTATACACTGTAGACATTCCCACATAGAACTGACCAAATTCTTGCATGTGTCTATTCCTCGTAGTACTCCCATGACTGAAAAACGTGGCAACGAAAAGCATTTAGTCGGCGAGAGGTTGTTGGATTTTCTTTAGAAGTTAACGTTTTTCCATCGGTGGATATCACATTTTCAAAATTGTAATTAAGGTATACGCGGGCAAATCTTAACCTCTTTTCCTTATGTAGGTTGACGGCAGCGTATATTGGCGTCGTGCAATATTCGTCGCACTGTAGACCGGGAGATATTATACTTAGTAGCTAATTCCGCGACTGGTTGAAAACCATTTTGTCTCACCTTTCGAACTACATATTTCATTACCAACGGCAGTGCTTGTAACTTTAGGCCTTCCAGTTTTTTTGACCACATGTAAGTGACCTGTACTTTACCACCGATGAATCCAGAGCACAGCGGTATTTCGAGCAACACCAACACGCCTGGCTATGTCGGGGACACCATCTTCGTGCATCGTGTATAACAGATTAGATAGTTTGAGTAGTAATAAATATGTACTTAAAATTTAACAATGTTCTGTTAAACTATATGATACAGAGAGAATGAATATACTTAAGGCGCCGTAGGTTCATGGTCTTCTCTCCCTCTCACTGAGCATAAGCGTGAGCGAGATGGAAGTGCGTGCTCGGAAGCGCGGATATCATGTTTTTTCATTCTAATTTTTTGGCCGTTTAAATAATTAAAAAAGTAGTCACTGAGTTCTGTCAAACATGATATTGCAGATTTTTAGAAGCAATTTTAATATTTATAGCTTTTGTGCATAATTTGTTACGAATATTTTAATTGTATTTTAGACCTCTGTTCGTGATTTTTTTCTATCGAGCGAAAATTGCTAAGTCATGTTTCGAATCACTGATCTCGCTGCAAAAAAGCCTCAAGATTACTATTCATATTTTTTTGAAACCATATTGTTATAAACAGACGCATTATATTGTTTCAAAAACTCTGTTCGCGTAACTTCGCTGAACCTACGGCGCCTTAATGGAAAAATAAACCATCTTCGTCTGTAGCCCCCAAGAGGAATCGAACCTGCGACCCTCTATTGCCGGTAGAGTGCTTTAAGAAAGTATAAAGTTCTGTTAATTTTAGAACAATGATTTATTTGTATGTATTCCATAGAATTTTCATATCTTTCAGGTACTTATGAAACAGTATTTTCAGATAGTTATGAAATGACACATGCTCAAATAATTATGACAACTAAGTATGAACTGATCAATTCTTGAATTTTAAATTAAGTTTATGTTGAAGCGATATATTTTTGACTCAACAGTTATCAGACAATTCTAGCCATTTAAAACGTTACAATCATTTGAGAATTTCATATGCTAAGCTACTTTTGATTCTGACTGTACCTACTGATTTAAGTAGCACCACTTAATATAACTTTCAACTTATTTCATTGGTAAAACTGTTCCTAATGTTCCCATATAAAGATTTGAAAAAAGGCTTATGACCGCACTCGCTGGCCAGACTCTACATATATTTTGATCATGTTCCCGAAAGAACTGTCAAAATATCACGAAGGATTGAAGCATCTCACAGAATGGCGCGGCGTGCGGTGGCGGTCAATAGTAACGTTATTGTCAAATTCTGAGTGGCTTTAAAGTTTAGACGGAGAAGTCGATAGTTGAAAACATTGCATGTTCTAAAAAAAACAAACAATAACATTGGTGTCAATATTGTGTATTTACAAGATTTTCTATTACACATACATATTGTGTTAATATTTTGCACATGTATACTTGAGATTTGAGTTGGGCGAATTGCGTCAAAGTATTCAACAAGCAGTTCTACACTACAAGTCAGCGGTAGAAAATTTCATTTCAATGACAGTTTTATAGAAAGTCAGCCACAATAAATAATCTCAGCTATATCTCAAGGTACATTATGATTTATGACGCCATCATAGGTGACGCGGTACGAATTAAAAAGCAATTATTTATCATCACGGAATTATGGGAGCGAGTGTCACGTGGCATATTATTTCGCGATAAGGCACCCATAGGATGTTTCTAGAGCGGTTACACACGGCGACTTTATGCAGATTCCAACGCGACATAATATCGCCACAGAATAAACAAAAACAACCAAGTCAAGTGACTGACTAGAGTCTAGAAATGTATATGATGATTCAAAGAAAAATTAGCTAGATGGAAATACCGTTGTAATTTTCCTGTGTACAATTAATGATCATGTTAATCTGAAAATTATAAGTTTTATTTTAACTTGCAATTCCTATGTAAAGTAAATACTAGTACAAATACCTTACAGACTAACATACATAACAAAATGTTAATCTTATATAATAATTACAAGATTTTCGTTTTGTAAACCTCCATTCATAAATCGAAAATCGAAATGTATTCACTGTAAAATAAGAAAACAGTTTTAAAATATTTGATTTCACTAGACTTTCAAATTAATAGCATGGGTAGTTCCTGAGATAGGTATTTAACGTTGTGATGCACGGATAAACGGTAAAGGATCCTTTTTTAGGGTTCCATACCCAAAGGGTAAAAACGGGAACCTATTACTAAGGCTAAATTGTTCTGTAATCCACACAGACCATAGCATCAGTTACACACACGATCATTATTATCCCGTCATACACGAAGTATGGAAACATACTGGTTCAATATTGATACAACGTATAAGCAAACTCCAAACAATTTTTCATCAAACTTGCTCGAAAAGGGCTTCATAATGCGCAGACATACAGAGCTGTAATAGCCTGTGTTACGCCCACGGGCGTAATGGTTTTTTTCTTAAATTGTATCTGTCACTCATGCGGCAATTACAAAGCAAAGAGGTTATTTAACAAATATATTATGATGTCTGAAAACGTATTAATAAATAAATTTAAACTTAAAAAACTACTTAAACATGTTTAACTGAATTATTTACAGATTTAATATGTAGTTATTTAGTGTCTTTGTAAAATGTTTTTAAGTGTTTTCAAATCGTGGCCGTATACTGAAGGGTCTTTGCCATACGCGCCTCACGTCAAATTCAACAAAATGGACGACTGACATGTTGCAGTTTTTATTACGATTTGTATTCATTTCATCTAAAATGTATTTGTTTCCTCGCAAATGTGATGAAAAACATTGTGTATAACACGGGCGTAAGAATATTGCAAACTCGAGTCATCAAAAACCCTCCGCCTTCGGCGTCTTCTGATAGACTCTTGTTCGCAATATATATTCCACTTACGCCCCTCGTTAAACAATGTACTATTGAAATCCACGATTACACCCAAGTATTGTGTGAATAACAAACCAACAAACAAACAAATACTCTTTATTGCACCACGACAGGAGAGAAACATCTTACAAAAGAATAAGTATGTGGCTAGTATCGCGATACAGTACAGTCAGTACACAGGATACAGTAGTCGCGCGTTTCTGTAACTGCAATTAGTCGCCGTGTGTGTGATCGCTCTAACGTGATTGCATCATGTATTTTATGTGTATTAATACAACATGAGATAAGGAACACTATAGTATATTAACTAAATAAGAACACCGTACACTCATCAATTTACAGATCTCTAACCGTGGAGACGTCTTTCCATAATTTTATTAATAGATTGACATTATTTAAAACATGGAAGACAAAAACGGTATAAATGTGTGCGAAAAAGTTGCTGAGGCCAAAAAAAGCAATGGTGTTAGAGACTGTGATAAAACCACATTTGAAGATGCTCTGGAAATAGCAGGTGAGAATCCAGTCTAATATTATAACTGCGAAAGTAAATATCTGTCTACCTGTCTTGTACTTTTTCACGCTAAACCACTGAAGCGATTGAAATGAAATTGGGCATGGAGATGGTTTGAATGCCGGGAAAGGACATAGGATAGTTTTTATCTCTAAAATGATCCCCTAAGGAGGTGAAATTGGGGGCGGAAGTTTGTATGGAGGTACGATATAAACGAGTTGCAGGCGGACGAAGTCGCGAGCAAGAAATAGTTTATTTATAAGAACATGGAATTTTCTTCAATTTATTTTTCTACCTCTTTATAGTTTATATCATGTTACGTACGGAGTTTCTAAGGATCAATATTGAATAGTGTACAGGGTGATTCAGGGCTGTTATCTTTACGTGCTCATGCCCCTCACCTCACCCGTCACGTCTAGCGAAACTAGACCTCTGCCTACGCTTAGTTACTATAAATCGCGGTGTCAAGATATGTTTGTGGATGGGGGTTGAGGTGAGCTGTAATTCGTTTTAACAAATTACAGAATAGCAGGGCAGGAGAAGTGATCAGGAATGATTTGACATGATGAGGGATTGGAAAATACACCTAATAAACTTATTTTCATAAGCTTCGATTTTGTTTCTTTTTACAATAAAAAACCATTTTTTGAATGCAATTTTTTGAGAACAAATAAAATTCACGCAATTTGGTAATCCACATAACAGAAAAATGACGTTATGCCATTACAGCACGTGTCAAAACTGATGGGGCGTCTTACCCGAATGTAATTTTTTTTTTCTGAAATGAATAAATCAATAATGAAAAAACATGTGCGTTTTCGCATACCTACACACTTTTGCAATACAATTGCCTTCAATTATTGAGTTGGTAAAGCCGACGATGTGTCCAGAATCCCAGTAAGGTAAACGTTATATAGTCCTTAACGTTGCATTAGTGTATTATGACATCGGCCCTTTATGTCAAAATAATGTGGCTTAAATGCGAACTACGGGTTTATTTTTCTTTATTCGAATTCAAACCAGGAACAATGAACTTTGAAATAAAGTGCCGGTGTCAGCCGCTATAGTCAGGCAGGGGAGCGGGCGACGTGCGGGAGGCGAAGAAGCCCGGTGCCCGCACGCCGCGTGCTCCCCCGTTATACCCCCCGCGCGCCGCACAGGCGAAGTCCGAGTGAAGCGGTCGGACTATAGTGCGGTTCTTCCTTCCTTTCTACTTGGGGTCGGGGCTCCTTGATCGCGTGCGCCTGACATTTCTGTCCTGGATTGTAATTTTTTTAAGTTGTGCGGCTTTCTAAGTCGTTTCGATATTAGACCACCTTGTTGATTTTGGTCTACCTTATAGCGACTTTAAGACGTTTATCTTATACATACATACATTCATGCTTTTATCCTTTATCACAAAAGGAGTAGGCAAGACCACGTGAAACTTATGTTCCAGAGCCACTTTTAGCATAAACGCTGGTATAAAAGATCGACAAAATGTGATATTGCACTTCAACCCTGCTCCCTTAGTGGACTTGACACCCACGGGAACGGGAAGAACGGGTGGTGAAATTCTAACCCGACACCACACGGTGAATATTTATCTTATAACGAATGATAATATCAACTTTTCAGGCAAAGGAAGGTACGGCTACGGCCTCCTGGTTATAGTGATCTACTCCTTGCTAGCGGCTACTGCGGAGATGTTCACGGTCGGGGTCGTGACCACGGCTGCGCAGTGTGACCTAGACCTGGACATCCACAAGAAAGGATTAATAAGCTCCATTCCTATTTTGGGTAAGTACTTTTTAATCTAACTTGTGTCTTGGCGTAAGTCTACCTGATCCGCAACCATATCCAAAAACCTAGACATCCACAAGAAAGGATTAATAAGCTCCATTCCTATTTTGGGTAAGTACTTTTTTTATCTAAATTGTGTCTTGGCGTAAGTCTACCTGATCCGCAACCATATCCCTTACAAGGCCAAAAACCTAGACATCCACAAGAAAGAATGAATAAGCTCCATTCCTATTTTAGGCAAGTACTTTTTTATCTAAATTGTGCCTTGGCGTAAGTCTACCTGATCCGCAACCATATCCCCTACATGGCCAAAAACCTAGACATTCACAAGAAAGGATTAATAAGCTCCATTCCTATTTTGGGTAAGTACTTTTTTATCTAAATTGTGTCTTGGCGTAAGTCTACCTGATCCGCAACCATATCCTCTACAAGGCCAAAAACCTAGACATCCACAAGAAAGGATTAATAAGCTCCATTCCTATTTTGGGTAAGTACTTTTTTATCTAAATTGTGTCTTGGCGTAAGTCTACCTGATCCGCAACCATATCCCCTACAAGGCCAAAAACCTAGACATCCACAAGAAAGGATTAATAAGCTCCATTCCTATTTTGGGTAAGTACTTTTTTATCTAACTTGTGTCTTTGGCGTAAGTCTACCTGATCCGCAACCATATCCCCTACAAGGCCAAAAACCTAGACATCCACATTCCACAAGAAAGGATTAATAAGCTCCATTCCTATTTTGGGTAAGTACTTTTTTATCTAACTTGTGTCTTGGCGTAAGTCTATCTGATCCGCAATGAGTTGAACTATTATCAATCCAATCAAAAGAATTACTTTGTGCCCGAGTAGTTTTTTGCTTACCAAAAACTACTCGGGCACTAAGTAATTTTAGCTTGCATTAATTTGACAGAGTTTACTCTAACAGCTTCTTAATAGTTACTGGCTGTTTGTCGCTATCGCTAGTCATCGAAATTATAGCAGCGAAATTAAATCACAGGTAGGGAGCTAGATTTGTTAGATCGGTTTCCCAAACGCAATTTTTCTTTGTAGCTATTTTTTTTTTCGCCATTATCCCTTGTCGTATAATCTCCCATGTTCGAAATTAACCTTTCTCACTATTTTATGGTAGCGAATATTCACGCATAAGTTTACATAATTTTTGAACATTCATTTCATACGCAACTTAACAGTTTCGAGGGAGCCTTCGGGCATCTGAAGCTACCTAACAAACCTAACCTACCTACTCTTTCGCGATTGCAATGGGTTTCCTACAGGGAAAAAAAATTGAGACGTAAGTAATAAAATACGTTACGCTAGCAACACGACTGGGAAAGTAAGCTATATTGGAAAAAAGCGACTAGAATAATCACATTCGGGAAAAAATGCAAAAAGAAAATTAGCTATAAAGAAAAAATGCGTTTGGGGTAAGCGATCTAACAAACCACTTCAGGGACGCAAACTTATGGGGCGCGTATTGTAATGTACTTCAATTTCCATAATGTTGCCAGGAGTGGTGGTGAGCGCGCATTTCTGGGGCTACCTGGCGGACACGCGGGGCCGCCGGTTCTCGCTCATCCTCAGCACATCTGCCTGCTGCGTCGCGGGGCTCCTCGCCACCTTCGCTGGGGACTGGGTCTACCTCGCTGTCATCAAGTTCATAGGGGCTATCTTGTAAGTTCAGCAAATCTTCGTAAACCTGAGCCAGGATTTCTGGAATTGTGAACTCATACATAGACTGAGGTAGGCTCATTAGGGCCGAATGTCCTTCTCCATTGCATTGTGTTTAAAAAAACTGAAATGGGGAATATGAAAAAGAGATTTTTGATAACAAAAGAAACGAATACGCACCACGAACGTATACTGTACGATGTGGTAGATAAAACTTTTGATGTGTTAGCGTTCAGTGTTGTCTGTGAATAAACACAGAATTGTTTAGGAGTGTTTAGGAGACATGAATGAAAATTGGTGTCTTTCTTTTTTTTTCTTTTTAATTTCTTGTTCTGTACAATATTTGCACTACAAAAATCAACAAGATAGTAAAAAGCTGCCTTATTCATTTGCGACTCAAGACTTGTATGATCCCAAAGTATTTAATGAGATGTAAAAGTACCTAAACTGTTCGTAAATACTGCGTTGCCCACCAAAAACGCCTATATTTGGTTCCTGATTTTGACCCACGCCTATCTTATAATTACTTATTTACGTCACACCTGGCCATAATGCGAGTATTACCGCACGCTGCGCGTACGGTAAAACTCGCATTGTGGCCAGGTGAAGACGTAAAATTGTGTACTCACCACGGGCGGTAATTCGTAAAGCCCCAGATCGCATATTTATGGCCCTCACCTTCGGTTCGGGCCACAAACACCTGCGATCTGGGCCATTCACGAATTCACCGCCCTAGGAACGTAATGTACTATTATTCCAGTGCGTCCGGAACAAACGCCATAGTGTACACATTCCTTGGAGAGAGTATAGTTGCAAACAAAAGACAACTGTACGTTATGTACGCTTCTGCCGGCATGATGTCGTTCCAAGCGCTCAATGCATGTAAGTATACTTGTTTTATACCTTGTGAGTAACCGCTACAGCCATTATTGGTTCGGCAAAAACCTATAATTACTCAGGACAAACTATGGTAACAATAATACCCGCCACTACCGAGCGAGATGGTAGTATACAAATTTCAATAGGTGTGATGATAGAAAGGGATATAGGTAAGTACCATTCATTGTCCTTGTCATAGTTTCACTTTTTAATTTGCCGCAACTGAGTTAGTAAGAGGTTGCGGCATATAAACCATTACCCGCCCAAATTAGGTGTCAAAGCGGACCCCGGGCTCCATGGCTCCATGTCTCCGAGCACAACGCTAGGAGGATGACGGAGAAGCCTTTTCGTCCCTTATGGTGGCAACCGTATAGCTCCTCTGTAGACATCTATCTCTAAGGGTATCCCTAACATATGGACAGGTCTTTACGAACTATCATTCAATACCAATTTTCCGGCAAGGAATCGAGATAAACCCAATGCAAGCCGCTAAAGCCTCTAGCTTTAGGGGTTTACATAGGATCACATAATAAAGAATTCGCTTATTATTTATTTATGCAATCCTTATTGCACATAACAAAAACATATCGTACAAAAGGCGGACTTAATGCTGTAAGGATTACTCACCAGTCAACCTTATATCACTGTAGTAATATTTACTTAATTTCTTTATGATATTTTCAGCCGCGGCGTATTTTGTTTTAAACATGGAGTTCTCCTACTACATGCCCCTCCTGGGTTTCTCGTTCCGGCCGTGGAGGCTGCTCCTCCTGGGCATCGGTCTTGTCAGCGGGTTTAATATGCTTCTGATTGTGTTCTTCACAATCGAGAGCCCGAAGTTCTTCTTTGCCATCGGAGAACACGACAAGGGATTGCACCTTATGCGGAAATTATATAAAGTTAACACTGGCAACGCTATGGAAGATTACCCGGTAAGATATGAATTACTAAGTAGAAAAAAACTTGTTCTTGTATTCACAAAGAAGCGTTCGTACAGTATGGCTTATTTTTATTAGAACAGCTGTATGGGTCTACACTAAAATTCAGCATTAAATCAACATTCGGATTCGGCACTCTAGATGACATAAGGCCGGCCGCAGGCCGATAACGGAGCGCTTTTATGAAGACTTGCCACCCATGTATGCGAAGGGTGGAAGGCGCGCGCCCTTTTGAACCATATGGAGGCACCTATGAGACCGAAAAGGGAGCGCGCTGCGCGTGCTCATGTACATAGACTGACATGACTTCACTTTTAATGCACAGGTCAAACACGTCGTTTTAAAAGCGGACGATTACAAGCTGACACGGGGAAGATTCCTTCGCTCCGTATGGGAACAGACTATCCCGATGTTCAGCAAGAAATATATCAAGAGTACGATCTTGATCTTTATGTGCTGCTTGCCGGCTTACTGCATGTAAGTTATTTATGTTTTTACATTGCACAATCTTAACATTGCAATTCAGATGAACCTTCTTCAAACCACGACCGCGTGCGTTGCATTCGCAACAGCCGTTACGATTGCCGACAAAAAGGCAATAAAAAAGTTGCGGATTAAAACATTAATCAATTCTTCACCTTTTTTCGTGTTTTGAACATTTTTTAATACATCAGTAAATCAAAAGCTTTTTAGTATTCGTCCTTCTCGTACTTTCATACTGGCTAATAGTAAGAGATCACGTTTTGACGCTAGATAGGATTTTAGACACCTTTGAGTAGCTTTGTGATTAATCCTTGGAGTAGTAGAAAACTACACTACAAACATGATATATAACTATACAAATACAAAACATTAAAATCATAAAAAACCGGTCAAGTGCGAGTCTGACTCGCGCACCGAGGGTTCCGTACATACTATCAATTAACTCAAGTCAAGGTAAAGTAAATGTCCCAATATTTCAGGGGCTGGAAACTTAGAAAAGAGGCGACACGCCGATTGATTGTATGGAAAGTAGTGACATCTCTGGCGAAGCGGATCGCTGTATTTAATGTTGTTGACAGAAAATGGAAATAGATGTCAGTACAATAGACCCACGACAATAAATTTTAAGATTTTGAAATGAAATAAAATATATTTTTATGTTTTGAGATAGAATTTATTAAGTATCCATTTTATTTAACTGAACATGAACCAATATCTCATTAATATGGAATTGTGTTTGTTGTTCGGGCTTTGTGGTTTTAGATGAAGTATACATGTCAGTCAGTAAATAAATGTCAATGTATTGTCTACAAAAACATTGAATGAAAACACATTTAAAACATATTTAAATAAAATCAAGAATAGTTTTAGCCACAGTATCTATTTATAAAAATAATATCTAGGTGTTATGTGTGCAGTAAATAGTTTGAGGTAGAGTAATATGCAGTGTAGGTCGGCTGTACGTGGATTTGCTAAATCTGGTCCAGAAGATTTAATCTAAAGTGTTGAAGCTAAATCTCGTCCTTGTCTCGTGTTTTTTGTTAAAAAGGTTGTGCTTTGTTAAGTTCTTGTTAAATAATTTGTTAAGTTAAATAAATAAATACTTTTATGAATGTTGCATGTTTCACTTTTCAGATCCATTTCATAGTTGTGTGATTATTTTGAAACCTACAATGTATGAAGGGAAGCGTACTTAGGTAACTAAAATGTGATTTATATCATGTTTTAGAAACGTTTACTTCCTAACTTTTATAGTCGCATTGTAGGCTTCAAAGTCAAAACAGAGAATACAACTTTTGTACATGTGTGTGCGTGGTGCGTGAATATGTATGTGTGCGTTAGTGTGTATGTGAAGCGTGAACAATGCACGCATGCGTGCGTCAGAGTAGTTCAATCCACTCGCTGCTAGGCGGCTGTGGGACCAGTAATTTCTTGGTGTTGCCACTCTTTACATAAATATACTTATTATACTCTTTGCAATATTTGTTAAATTACTTATTTTAACCCAACACAACAGAATTCAATTTCAAACAACGAATAACTTTTAAGTACACCAAGACCATCGAACTACCAAGACAATTGGATCGGGATCTTTTTTTAACCTGCTATTGAAATAGACCCGTCCCAACCCCATTCATTCTAGAAAAATCTTAACAGCGCGAAGTAGGAATGGGGTCAGCGCCATCCATCGGCCCCATTTGGTACTAACGTGCAAGGGCAATGAGCTTAGTATGTATGTTGGTGTTTTAGCGATTATTGTTTATCACAAGAACCGATCTCGATTATTTTTTATTTATTTGAAACAGTACTTCTATTATAGTCTTATAGGAATTTCAAAACAAAGAAATACTTATTTTGATTAAATTGCAAACTTAACTAGGAAATGATTTTTGAAAATAAAACAAAAAATACGCTAGATACAGAATATTTTTTACTTTTCCAGTAATATTTATGTTTATCTTAATCACAAGTCATTATTTCAAATTTTTCGCTTGGATAACTTTGGAGATAAGGGGCCGAATGGTGTTTTTTTTTTACATTTTCCTTCATAGATCGAAATTTTACCAATGTAGAAAAAAAGAAAAACTGTTTCAAAAAGTGCAACTCAAGCCCTTTCATATGATTCACATTCACATATGATCACTTGACCTAATAATTTAATTTTTTTTGCCGCCCCCTCATATTCGTATTTTTTTATAGGAAATTAAAATGTATATTAAAATTTCTCATGTTCCATGCACGTGGATAGCTCTCATTTAAAACTATTTCAAATTTCAAATTGATAGCTCACGTAGTTCGTGAGATATTTCACTTTGTGACAGACAGACAGACAGACAGACGGACGGAGTCGCACCATAAGGGTTCCTTTTTTAACTTTTTTGGTACGGAACCCTAAAACCAAACCTATGGTGCCGCCGGCAGCGAGGCGGGGGCTGAGCTACCGGTGGTCAGGGCGACAGAGAGAGGATAAACCTCCTGACTATCCGGGCAGTGTACAAGTTAGAGCTGGTTCCTACTATGTCGGATGTTAATCAGTCGTTCCAGTGGCAGAACATGTTATATGAAGCTATTCACACTTCGGACACAATTTTTATGAGGCACCGCCATCCGATAAAAAATCGGGCCCGACAGCAGACAAGTGGAAACGGGGGGTAACAGGAGTACCGCCTTCTGTATCTGACCCTTGACTTGACCCACCCATCTAACGAGAGTCTCTTAAACTGCTCTTAATTATTAAAATGATCTCAGTTGACATTTATTTTCAGACCGCCGCCATTATCGGTGTGGATGCCTTTCATAATGAACAGTGTCAGCAAAGTACAAGATACGTCGATCCAATTTTGCGACATCTTTAAGATCGACCATACAAAGACTGTTGTTAGTTTTAATAGTACTGTGGTAAGTTTTTCATTGATTACTATTTATGGATTTAGAAAGGGTCTTAATTTGTCTTCTCTGTTTCATGACGTTAATTTAAATTCCAACCACCTAATTGTATATTGCTCGACCCCTTTTATCCTCAATTCTCAAGAGAAGTACAGGAACCAGCACTAATATATCTCATTCAACCGCAACCGGGGCTATCAGACGATGCGCAATTAAACCTGCATGAATGCCACCATCTTGGTTCTGCTTCCGAGACAGGGATTACCAAACTGCTAACTAATGGGTGTGCACTTAAGAGAACGCCAGCACGGTCGGTTCAAGTCGACTTTCCATGCAAACGTAGTTTAGTTCTCATTTTATAACATACTGGAATAACATGAAACTCTTTTCTGTTGCTATTTTTTTTGTGAGCCTATTGTGTGTCCCACTGCTGGGCAAAGGCCTCTCCCCGTGATCTCCATGCGTCCCTACTAGGTGCCTCTTCCGCCCAGTTGCTGAAGAATACATCCAGGTCGTTCCGCCATCTCCGTCTAGGTCGGCCCCGTCTGCGTCGCCCGTCATGTGGCACACGTGTGGTAACCACACGTTCTACTCGTTCTATTTTAATTTAAAGCAAAAGATACTAGTTTCCGGCCTAGATATGGCGTTACCCATTGTGTATAAAAAGTTACATGTTATTCTAGCATGCGTTTTAAAATGCGAACCATTACGTTTATAGAGTCAAGCGTCCAGGCGACCCCTAGGCACTTGTCCCACCGCCGGCGAGTAGCGAGTACTCTCATAGTAATTCTTACTCGCGCGAGTAAAAGCGAGTAATAATTACTATGAGAGTACTCGCTACTCGCCGGCGGTGGGACAAGTGCCTAACCAGTATCATTTCTCTGTGCTCCAGATAACTGAATGTGACAACAGCATCGCTGATCTCACTCTGATAAGCCTCGCTGTATTCGCCATGTACCTACTCAGCTGTACTTTGGCGGCTTGCGTCCTGATCAAACACATTGGCAAGAAGTGGACGTTCGTGTCAATTCATTTCGTCTGTGCTATATTATGTGCAGTGGCAAACTATGTGAACGTGATCGCGGGAGTGGCTTCCTTGGGTGGGATGACAGCGCATGTAGTGAGCATGTTCATCGTCTTTAATTATGCGATCGAAATGTTCCCGACTTACATGAGGTGAGTTGTCCTGTCATACTCTACTATAGACGCAATATAACGTATAGTGCGTTTTTCGTAAACCATAAGTAATCCAAAAATTTTAAAGGATCAATCGAGATTATGAATTCGTAAGTAGCTTAACTTATCGCAAATAACTTTACTTTCAGAGCTATGGCGGTGTGTCTCTGCATACTCTTTGGACGGGGTGTCTCGATAGTCTTCTACAACGTCATCGGTTCTCAGCTGCAGGACAACTGTTTTAATTTCATCTTCATAATGACGGCTTTGATTGCTTGTAAGTGTTGAATTTTATACTATTATAACAATTTTCTCAAACATGCAATGAAATATTGACGTTGTGAAAATGAAATATTTCATACAAAATTGGAGGCCTAGGCCTACAGTCGCCATCAGATATATCGGAGCGGCCAAAGTGCTCACAAATATCTGAATACATCTCTATTGTTGAGGCAATAGAAACGTGTTCAGATGTTTGTGAGCACCTTGGCCGCTCCGATATATCTGATGGCGACTGTACAAGATGGTCTGTTTTAATTTCCATTCCACAATTTATGGCACAGCCTCACGGCGCTCAGGCATGAAAGTTTGATTTCTTGGAGTTTTTTTTATTTATTCCATTGCATGTTTGAGAAAAGCACTATACATACCTCGGAGTGCAAAGCCTCTACCTCGTCACGCTCGGTCTTCTATATGTACTCGGCCGGCAACCCCTTACTTCCTGGCCTCTGTAGTAATGTGCTATTATTTCTCCGGGAGCCTCTGTAGCCGAGTAAGACACACGACTTTCAATCTTTTTTCAACAAAATAACCTACTGGCTTGTCGGTGAAAGAAAACATCATGAGATGAGAAAACCGGTTTAATCCCAATAAGGTTTAGTTTTCCCTCTGAGTTGGAAGGTCAGATGGCAGTTGCTTTCGTAAAACTAGTGCCTATGCCAAATCTTGGGAAAAGATGCCAAATCGGACCCCGGGCTCGTTTAAGTACTACCGGGGGAAAAATGCTAGGAGATGATAACAATTTATTTCTCGCGGCGCTAGGAGCGAGTGCCCCGCGTTGCCAGGTCTGTCTCTGACTGGACTTTGTTATTCCAATACAGGGAAGAGTTACAGTTTATCCAAGTAAAAATCTGTGTCTGGCTCTCCGCCGCTTGCCTATATTCCTATACCTCCGTTCATCACGAAGCATTGTCACAGCTTTGATAATCATATTATTACTACAGAACTCGAGGAAAAATAATTCCCGGTGTTCTGGAACTATGCTCATATTATGTTACTTACCTTTATTCATTCAACGTTATTTAATTGCGTATAAGTTTCATGAAAACCATTTCAATCTGGTGACTACCGCACTCAATGTTTAAAACACATCGGTTGTGACCGACTTTTTATAAAAACTGTAATTGGAGTTTGATTGTTTTACCTTAGACGGCAGAGTTGCTTTTTGAATGGACTGCTTTAATGCAACTCGGTCTACCTAAATAATTTCAACTATACCTAATTTATTTATCGTATGGCAAATCAGTAAATTTAGAACCGTGAGATCCTCGAAAAGACAGACCTATAATATAAGCAGTTTCTCCCGCCTTCTGGGTTTTAATGGAATTTCGTTTCACAGGTGGTGGCTGCGTTGGACTTTTCCTGCCAGCAGACCTTGTGAAAAAAGAAGTTGTTAGTTTCGAGAAACAAGAAGAGGCAACTAACAACACTACGTGATACGTGAAAATTATATAACTGCCGAATCAATGATATTATTGAGGGTTTAACAAAGCCACGACGACATGTCATGTAATTACCTTAATACAACTGCTTGCTTTACCTTCAAGGTGAATTAGACTTTCCAATTTTGCGGGACAGAATCGGTATGCGGTATTTTGTACTCTATCAAGAGCTTACTGATGTTACCCAGATTTCCTTACTTGTCTTGTAGTATGATGGGTGAACGCGGCGCGGTACGCATGCATTCGAACCGCCCCGCATCCGAACAGCCTGCACCAATCAGGAAATACTCATTTAAATGTAGCCGCGCAGTAACGAATCTGTACCTACTGACTTGACTGATAGTTGATACAGACAGACTGATATCGCACTTAGCCCGCACCGACAAATGAAGAACTGGCCTTAAGAACACTGAACTTAATTTGTCCATGACCAGAGGTTTTGAATATACTTTAAGAACTTTTAATTGACTTTAATTAACCTGAGGTGTTTTCGGTGTATTTACTAAACGTTTACTTGCAATGCTCTCAAGCTCAACCAACGTCGAAGTAAGTTTACGAAAAGTACTGTATCTCATAGACTCCTGAATTGCTATTAGAGGTGCCTCATCAGGGTAAACACGTAACTTTTGGAAAGAGCGTTAGGACAATTCAGCTGTCATTTTCGAATTCAAAGAGTGACATTTAGAACTACCTGACGCACGTATCTACAATGCGTTGCATAATCGACCAGCAGGTCTACTTTTTATCAAAAGTTACCTCAATAGTTGCATTTAGTTAATGGTAAGTAACTAAATCGTGTGCACTAAAGAGGCCAGCTACAAGTGCATTATTAGGTTTACTTTTTGACTCTATTTCCCCTATTAGGGACTTAGGTTAACTTAGAGTTAACATAATTATACTTAGTATGGCCTGGCCTATAAGGAGGCTTGTGTCCAGCAGTAGGAAGTACAATAAGCTGATGGTTATTCATTTTTAACAACAACTAGCTAATTTCCTGTAAATTCTGCACACACACTTTCTACTTAAGTTTCTGTTGTCCGTTTCGGAAATAGGCTGTGCCAAGTTTGGGTCGTCGAATATCGTCACTATCGTTTCATTTAAATTGAGGATGTTCATCAGCAAGTTAATTGTTTTCAAGTTGATCATTTTGCTGTGTATAACTTTGTTAGTCACAATTTTATGAATTCGTTTGATTTAAATTCGACTTAAGTACCTAAATATGAAGCAATTAGGTTTGTGGTGGAAAAACTTATTTTAAAAACTTAAATCTCATAATCAACAGGTAAAGTATGGCTTATGAACTAAGGAAAACGAGCTCGGGGTTCATGATTCGTCCAACTTGGAGTTGTAAAGACTCGAGCAAATTGGCCTTATCGGGCTGGCACCCAATGTTCATAGTTGGTCGACTATAGACCCGCGTATTATGTAGTGTATACTCCAATACACGAGGCTGAAAGTGTGCAGCTACAAAATAACACTGCTTAATTCTGAGTAACGTCTGATCGTCGAAACTTATACATTTCAAAGTAGTAAAGTGTATCGCTCCGAGCCGTCGCTACGGCGTTCGATTTCGGCTCGGATCGATACATTTTTCAATATGTTCCTTTGATTTGAAATGTTAAACTGAGGTTTTTCGCTATCGGTAAGAGTTAAGTTCGTTCGTTGTGAGGCAAATCTTTGAAGTCTTCGACCAACGTCCCGGAGTCAGATAGCGTTCAAACTTTGTAGAATTATGTAAGTTGGATGAAAATGCAACACCTTGTACGGTCACGGACTTGAATTGTTGAGCCATTTAGAGCTCACCGTATACCTACTGGACACTTCAAAGCTTAACTATTAAATAACAAAATTAGTTTGACACCTAAGTGGCTCAACAATTAATGTCCATCACCGTACCATAAAGCTGGTCTGATGATGGTGACGGTAGGTAGCCATATAACAGGATTCAGTCATTATTTGGGCTCATAAAAATCCCCTCAATGAGTGGTTTGACAAATGTGCAATAAAATCGACCATAAATTCTTTTACCTAAAATTAAAATTTTGACTGAGACTTATTTATCTTATTTTAAGGAACTTGATAGTTAAACGAGAATGTAGCTCCATACGGCGTCGTTATCTAAGACTCAATTTTAAGGCCTTAACATTGGACTAAAGTCCGTCTGAAATTTGCAAGCAGTGCCCAAGTCGGACGGTCAACTAATTTACCGAGCGACCAATCTTTACCTTAAAAGCTAGGTACAGTCCGCAAGTTTCCCTGCAAACTTGGCGAACAGACATTCATTATTTAACAGAGTTTAAAAAGGAGGCTTTACAATTCAACTGCAGGTTTTTATATTATTAGCTACGAACTCTGTTTATTTTATTATGTACCAACTTAATTATTATTAAAACGAAGATTAGCCAATCCAATCCACTCCGCTAAATTCTTTTTTTTTTAATCAGATATAATCAAAGACACACACCTCTTTGCTCCAAGCGAAGACGCAGCCCAATAGGTGACGAATCTTGATATTGTATGTCAAACTTATAAATAAATAAATTACACATACGTACGAAAAATTAAAATATTGTACAGATAGTTCGACTTATGTTTCCGCGCGGCTGCATGATGAGTTCAACTAAGTATCTGTAGTCGATCTTTTCAATTAGAATATCACAATCACCCCCCGGTCGAAACGTGAGAGCAAACTTGACAATAATTGTCACTTTTGACCGCCTCCGCAGGCTGCGCTAGTCTGTGAGAGGCTTAAGGCCTGAATAACATCTATAGTCTCCAATGCGAAACGATACAATCTACCCTCCTCTCTCTAATTTGCTGGTGCTAGTGAGACATGAGTCACTGTGTCATGCGCGACACGACTTAGCAGCACGCTGGACGTGCAGTACGGTTAGCACAAGACGGCGCGCGAGCTGTGTTGCGGTGAGATAGTCTACCCGGCTCTTTCTAATGAGGACCCTTAACACTTTCGCAACCGGACTAAAAATGGAACAATACACTTGAAACCGACCGAATACGCTAGGCGTGTAGGTTCGTACTACTGCCAGCCTAGCGGGCTGAGCCGGCATCTGAGCAAATATTACGATTGCCTACCAGGCGGGTTCTTGGTTGCGAACGTGTTAAAATGGGACAGATAGTCCATCTCCCCGCGGGACAGCTCACCGTGCTGATGTGTATTGTAGATACCCTCGAATTTGTTTCAGTAAAGTATCATTAAGATCTTGTCTTGTCTAGACTGGGTGAATAGCCCAAAATCTGTAAGTAACGAAAAAGGTACAAGTCCCATATATTTCTATAGAACCAACTTGTCCATCTTTATACTACGAGTAGAGCCACAAAATGGTTTGAAAGTCAAAGATAATTCTTGAGAACACTGTTTTATCGCGATAAAAAGCTAGGTATTGAAAGTTTGCAATAAATATGAATGACTCAAAGTCTCAAACAATGATTATACTTACTTAGTCTTATAATATCGGTCTCAGGGGATAAGATTTAATTTTAATGGAACTGAGACTGGGTAAGTATATGATTAATCACGCTCAAATAGAGTGAGATGTCACTCCTTAGATTTCTAATTATACTTAGATACTGAGTCAGAATGAAAGACTAAATTATCACCCAACGTCCCACTGCTCGACACAGGCCTCTCAAGATTCAGAGGGAACGGCCAGTGATCCAGAGAGATATTAACACCCAACGTCCCGCTTCTGGACACAGGCCTCTCAAGATTCAGAGGAAACGGCCAGTGGTCCAGAGATGTAATAAATAAAATAAATAAATAAATATTTGGAAACAATCTTACACAAATCAACCTAGTCCCAAACTAAGCAAAGCTATGGGTACTAGACGACGATATACATACTTATATATGTCGAGGTGTGGGCGTATCCTGGGTTCTCGAGCATTGATAGGAAACGATGTTACTATGATTACAAACTTTACTAAGGACTTCTCCACAGCATAATTACAAAATTCATGTGAAATACAGTGAACTGGCAATTTCGGTTCTCGTATTCCGTCACACCATTCTCTCTAAACGATTAGTTCTCCATCCAAGAGAGCAACCACCTCCTGTCAGGCTCTTTCCTCAATGACAGCGAACACAACCGTCCGTTGTTCTGTTTCTAATTCAAAATAATACTCGTCATAGCCCTCTGTTGGCGCGCGGCGGAACTAATGAGCTCCCGAGTTTGCCCAGACAAATATGTCCTCGTTCGCATGTATTTCAATGATGACATTTGTAGATTGACAGTGGAGCACATTACGACCGAAGTCACGATGAATGTAATAGAGGGCGCTGCATGAAACTTCTCCTCTCCGACACGGCCAACTTGACAATGTACGCGTCCCTGCGTACACCTGTAAAAACAAAAGTTTGGAGTATCTAAAGCCATCGCTCGGCCTACCTGACATAAAAAAAGCTGTATACGTCAAAAAGGGCCCTTTCTCTGACCAATTAAGTTGCATTGTTGAACAATAACATCCATATACGTTCGTAAAACTTTAATAAAATTGATGTATTGACTGTAAATCACTTAGACGCACGCTCAGAACCATCTAAACGAAAGTAAGTACAGCTGTCAAGTAACTAATCAAAATTATGTCTGCCAGTACTTGCTGTAGTTTTCAATATCCACCCAGGCGAGGCTTCAGTCATTTTAATCATGTTTTGCTCTAATTGTAACTTGAGATTTAAATAATATAAATAATAGTCTACGACAATGATAACACTTGACTTCCTTGACACCCAATAAATACTATCCCGTGTTTCACCTACTCAACATTGCCACACTATAAATGCCAATCCGTTCAAATTTAACGTGCTTGTTTTTAAAGAACCACGACAGAAAATCAACATCATCACCATGAGTACATCAGACTCATTCTCCAACCAGACCAAGTCTGTCAACACCAAGGCCCCACTACATAATCAGTCTCATCGCCCAGTCCACAACCCCTCCGAGTTGCGGTTACGACCACTGATTCATGTAGCGCCTCCAACACAAATATCACTCCAACGTCACCGACATCTACATAATCAGTCTCATCGCCCAGTCCACAACCCCTCCGAGTTGCGGTTACGACCACTGATTCATGTAGCGCCTCCAACGCAAATATCACTCCAACGTCACCGACATCAAATGCAATTTAATTTATACGGAAAAGCATCCCTTATTTTCGAACCGAAAATAAACTTCACATTACTATCAAGCACGTCGGCGTCAAGAGCTCAAACACTTGATTTCCAACCGTCAAACTTGTCTGCCTTTTAATAAGTCAGTTAATATAGTACCCAGATAAGTTACGAGCACCTCCATTCTGCCAATTTGGAAAATGTCACTTAATCTCTCTTACTTATTATAACCCTGAACCAGCGTAGCGTCTTTAATTCTTAGAAACCCTTTGGCGGAATATCTTGGATGGAATTAGAAATTACTTAATTACTATTCTTGGACTGGGCGATGAGACTGATTATGTAGATGTCGGTGACGTTGGAGTGATATTTGTGTTGGAGGCGCTACATGAATCAGTGGTCGTAACCGCAACTGAGGAATAATAATATTATTATGATGTACTTCTACTGTCGAGGTGTGGGCGTATCCTGGGTTCTCGGGCATTGATAGGAAACGATGTTACTATGATTACAAACTTTACTAAGGACTTCTCCACAGCATAATTACAAAATTCATGTGAAATACAGTGAACTGGCAATTTCGGTTCTCGTATTCCGTCACACCATTCTCTCTAAACGATTAATTCTCCATCCAAGAGAGCAACCACCTCCTGTCCAAATATGTCCTCGTTCGCATGTATTTCAATGATGACATTTGTAGATTGACAGTGGAGCACATTACGACCGAAGTCACGATGAATGTAATAGAGGGCGCTGCATGAAACTTCTCCTCTCCGACATATCGATGCTTATCTAAAACAACTCTGTATCTCAAAAACTGTGTTTTTTCAGGGCAGAGGTTTAAAAAAAACACAATAAAGATATTGTTATATTTTTTTATTAAGATAACCAATTTAAAATCTTCTTGTAGTCACAGTTTCCTCTGTCATCCAGTTATTTAAACCCAAGAAAATAAAAAGAAAACAAAAAAAAACTACACAAAAAAAACTCAAAAATGTACTACATTTTAGAGTTGTGACACGATATTTATATACTTTGGATAAGTTTTTATGTGTACTAACGTCTCAATAGAAAATAATTCAAAAAAAAAATTTTTTCTTGTGAATAATAGTGTATTATTTGTCTTTAAGACAAACGTATATGTAAAATATGAAAAGAATACTGACTTATTTTGCTTTGTTTTTTTTTTAATATGGACAATAATGGCCTTAAACGACATACATCACAATAATACTCAAACTATTATAGACAATAACGGTATAGTTTAGTTTACAACACTTGGTATGGATGTAAATTAGTAACTTTTCTTTAAAGATTCAAAGATAATATATTATTATGGACTTTAAGGCTCCATAAAAATGTTTTGCACGCCTGCACGCAGGCTGAATGCACTGGACGATTATGTTGTATTTTTAAGAACTATGTAATTGCATTCCGAGCAAAATAAAAATCTTTGAATCTTTGAAATCTTTGAACCTCGTGGGGGGCCTAGCTACGATGCGTGTCGAACAAATTCTGAGGGGTCGTAAGGATCGGTTTTCTACCCGCCGTCATGAGTTTGGCTGTAATTCCGTCTTCACCTTGTGCCTTGCTGTTCTTAAGCTGTTTCAGAACCATTCTAATCTCGGACAGGCTGATGTCCGGGATGTCGTCGGTAAAGTGTCGGGTTGGTCTAGCTAGGGTCTTTTGCCAGACCAACTTCGGGTCTGCGAGTTAACGTGTATACGATATGTATGGCGTGTAGAAACGCACTCACTCAAAAGCTCAGGTTTGGAAAAAATGACTCTCCAGTCCTCAGTTTTTTACCTTGCGAGCTGGCTCTGCCCAATAGACTCGATCGAGATCTCGTGCGAACACATTAGAGCCCTTATTTCTCTCGATGGCCTCTTCAATACGGTTCGTAGTGAATTGGCGCAGATCGCGGGTAAGGGACTTGGAGATTCTGTTTATTTAGCTGCCGGTATAAAGTCGCATCGTTTGAAGACTGCAGAATCATTTGACTCCTTTCCTTCATGAGCTTCTGAGTGGAGCTAGAGAGCTTTTTAGTTCTGTTGGCCCGCTAGGCCTCGAAGAACATAGACCCAGTGGCACGAACAGGTTCCACAAAACCTAGGCAATGGAAACGGTTTTGGAGTTCCAGCCGAAAGCTCTTGGGGTCACCCAAAAGGCAATGGAGAGGGCTATGCTGGGAGTTTCTCTGCGCGATCGCATCAGTGAGGCTACCCGCAGCAAAACCAAAGCAGATTTCGGATATTTTTTCCAGTTCGCGTGTTCATTTCTATAACCAAAGTATAATATAGTCAACTGAAAGAGTTACTGATTCTTTGACAAAAATAGTGTCCATAATAAAAATATAATAATTATTGTTATTATACCACTTTTTATACAAAAAAGAGACGCACACGAGTAATTGAAGTCCCCATGTACATGGAGCATGTAGTAGGTATGTATCTTATACTTATCTTATTTGATATTACAAAATAAATAAATATTAGAGGTTAATAATATCTTACACAAATCAAACTACCCATAGTTAAGTTCAATAAGGCTTGTGTTGTATATTATTATTTTAATTGATATGAATACATAGATACCTTTTTTGCAATACATATATTATAACATCTAAATAAGTTTATCATCGTGCTGCTTATCTATTTATAGTGGCTTTTCTCGTTTTGAAACAAGAAACCAAATGCATATTTATGATGAACATCGTCCAAATTCGTATAGTATACCAATAATGAAGTAAGTCTTATGTAGTATAGGGGCTTATTTTGCTTACATGAACAAGCCAACTTTCATTATTTTCGTGAATACCCGTTTATTTGTTGTTAAGTCAAAACATCGGTACTTACTGTTTAACGGAAAGTGTCCCATCCATGAATAATCCTATATTGCACAAAAATTCGCTAGTGTTCCACTGAGCTATTTCGCGTAATGCCGCTGTTGTACAAACAAATTGATGTGTTTTAACGAATTATTTGGGGATGTGCCGGTAGTCAACAAAAAAACGTAGTGACGGCGTCGATCGCTATGGCTCATCTGGCCTACGGACGGTCTTCCAGATAAAATGACGTCGACACCCCACCAATGGCATAACGGCACAATGCTGCCACGGTGGCAATTTTTTGAATTAGAACACGTGAGTCTTAGTCACGATAAACTTTAACGTGTTCTGCGTCTAGTCTTATACTTAGTAGCAAAACGGATTATTTCGCGATACCGACTTGTTTTAGATAAGCGTCGATATAGATAAATAAATACTTACGAGTAAATACATAGAAAACATCCATGACTCAGGAACAAATATTCGTGCACATCACACAAATAAATTCCCTTACCGGGATTCGAACCCGGGACCTCCAGCTTCGTAGGCAGGGTCACTACCAACTAGGCTACAGAGGTCGTCAATATATTATCACCCAACGTCCCGCATCTGGACACAGGCCTTTCAAGATTTTTTTTTTGTTTGTAAGTATATGCTCCCAGGTGGGTCCCATTTTTTTTTTAATTCAGTTAGATGATGGGATCCATGAGGAATTGAGGGAACTCCTCAATTATATTAGGCACGCATGTAGTGATTTTGGTATTTTCTATTATATCTCGTGTATTTACACCCGGAAATCATAAATTTGGTGGAGTGGAATTGATGATGAAGACCACAGATGACTTATGGAATTCCTCAATTATGTACTTAAAAGTGCAAAAATACGTCTGATAAGATTCCGTTGAAATAGCAGCTAATGAAGCGCCAAATGTGATCCTTGTGGAATCGACGGAAGTCCTCAAATATTATCGGCCCACATACAGTGATTGCGTTTTTTTCTCTAATAATCAACGCATTTGCGCTCAGAAATCAGTTCATGTGGTAAATTGGAAAATAAATGTGGAAATGTTCTCGTAGCTTGGCGGAGTACTAAATTGAAGTCGGTTAAAACTTTGTTTTTAAAGTAAATTATTAGACAGCTTTGACCGGGTTCGTTTGAGGCCTGCACGTCTATCATGAGACGGCCGCGACAATACTCTCGTTTTTAGGGTTCCGTAGCCAAATGGCAAAAAACGGAACCCTTATAGATTCGTCATGTCTGTCTGTCTGTCTGTCTGTCCGTCCGTATGTCACAGGCATTTTACTCAAAAACTATAAGGTGTATTTGAATTAAAATTTTCAGGATAGGTGTATTTTTTTAACCGCTACATATTTTTGTAACTAAATTACTAAAAAAAATTTTTTTTAGGGGTGCACTCCATACATAAAACTGAAAGTCAACATTTTTTTTTTTTCATTGCAAGCCCACGTGTGGCACATCAATCGATAGGCCTTTCAAAATAAATAGAAGGTTTCTTAGCATTTTTTTTGATTAAGTGAATAGAGTCGGAGATAATCTCCTCGAAAGTCACCAAAATTGTGTCCCTTCTAATTTTTGAACCGTGTATTTTAAAAATATCAAAAAAATCGGTTCAAAGGTTTTTGAGATATTTCTAAAAAACTGTCTTCCTCAAAGAAAAGGACGTAAGTGCCATAAGATTTCAGTAACGATACGACCTTTTTAATAGGCATAGAACCCTCGTTGTGCGTGGTCCGACACGCACTTGGCCGCTTTTTTCTCGCACTATACGTCAAACCGTTTAGGCTGCAGGGCATGCCAAAGAATAAGACATAAGTAAACACTTACATACCTACATACGCTCGAAAAACATAACCCTCCTCTTTGTCGGTAGGTGGGTAATAAAATATTTTAGGAAAACCCTACATGACCAAATAATATTTTATTAAAATGACAGCAAACACACCATACATAAAAGTATGCAGGACACAGAAGTGTTAAATAAATTCATTAGTATTTATATGTAAATTGAGTTAGTTGGTTTCCTTATCAAACGGTGACTACTTACTTACATTACAAGGAAACACCTAGAACGTTAAGGGAAGTACAATATAATTAATATAAAACTCATGACCTAATTATTTTTTAAGTAAGTATATTTGAATTTATATTATATACAGGTACAATTTCATACAAACTATAGAGTAAGTTTTAACACCAAAAAAGCGGACTAGAGCAGTTGAATTTAAACTTTCGTGAAACATCTTGAAATAATACTAATAGTTACACGGTAGGTTCTAGCAGTTCTTACAATATACAACCAACACAACATAAAATAAAATTTAATAACCTAACCCAGGAAAGTGAGAATTGTAACCTAATGGGTACTACACGATGAGTATAAGAAATATAAAGTATACCCCTCGATAGCTATAGCCCGGAGTAGGTATCATTGTCAACAGAGCCATCGCAGCTACAAATAAGTTAGTGGGATCTATCTATTGTAGCTAGGATCAGACCGGAATGATCCCTCAACACCCACCGACGGGCTAGGGCACAGACCCGCTTGCACTGACATCGGACGCCGCCGTTCTCAAAGCCATAAGTGCTTTGACCATGGCCAATTTCTCCCTCAAAGCTTCTATCTTTGCCTTCAATACCTTTTTCTCCTTGCGTTCGTCACTTATTAGTTCACGAACATGATACAAAAGAAAGGTCGCAGAAAGAGGCGGTTTTTCTGTCACATCCCTGAAATCCGCGTCGCACGCGGGATCCACCTCACCAGTGCTCGGGACGGTGAAGAAATATATAGAAGCTGGTTCGGACCAGTATATGCCGTCGGTCGCTTCCTTATATCTCATGTACACACGGAGCTCGTAGTGCGTGTCCGGGCACGGGAGGGCTAGTTGTAGCCCGCAAATATCACTGTACCTGCATCGCACTGCGGACACGTTAACCGGTCGCCAGTCCGTCCCCAGCAGTCTGTACTCTACTTTATATTCGGTATAAAAATCCATGATATCTTGAGACCACTCAACAGAGGCACCTTGCGAACTAACATTAGTCAGTTTTAAATTATAAACTGGGTCCGCTTTGGTACTAGAACGGATATTGATATGGAAAGTCTGGTTGCTGCAAAACACACTATTACAGGCTTCAAGTTGGAAGGAAAGGTCATGGTAGTGCATCAATAAAGAATTCCATTCGTCATCAAACACGTCCGCACAGCCGGCAGTGAGGGCACCCGATTTATCGAGGCAGATAAATCTGCTTTTCTGATTATACATCAACATCACAAACAACTTGAAAGTGGTCCCCTTACTTGATGACTTCCACGAGCAGTCCACTTTTTGGTGCAAAACGCATTGGAACTCGCGAGCCTCGGGGTAGAAATCCACTTTAATCCATATTTCCGCAAGTGAATAGATGAAACTGCCGCAGAAGTATTTTCGTTCTCCTTCTGTGTGGTCCGCCACGGTTGCCATCACCGTCGTTGCGTTGAGGGGTTTTGATTCTAGTTCAAGGTCGCCCCAGGATATACTAAGGTCAGTTGTCTGAGCTGAGCAAAACACGCTGTAAGCCTGCCCATGAGGCACAAAGTACAAAGGTATTCCATAGTTATTTAATGTATGATGAATTTCTGGAGCCGTCACGGACATGGCAGGCCGTACATCAATATATAGAGCATCGGTGCAGGTGGTGATGCTGTCAGTGCAGTAATATCCGTAATTTCCTACGTCTGGCTTGTTGAGTATCACCTGGATTGTGGTGGAGTTAAGACGCTTGGCTTGCAGCGCTTGTAGGTTGCCTGGATCTTGTGCATCTAGTATTGTTAGGTTTGAAGCGTCACTAGATGAACAGAACACCGTGATATCATTGCGGTACGTTCCAGCAAGAATAGGGTTTCCTTGTATTATTGTTCTATACTCCGGGGGCCGGTGTAAGGTCACCGGGTCCCATTCCGCGGGGGTTATGGTCGTGCGAGGCTGGTCGCGCCCGCAGGCGAGCGCGCGCGCACCGCCCAGCGCCAGCACGACTAGCAGGGTCACGAGGGTCATGGATAATAGTGTCCACAGCGGAGACATCTTTACACGAACAGTAATCGCGGCGGGTACACGATTGACAATGTGTTGGTGTATGGAGACTTCCCTTTATATAAGGTACCTACTCATGAACACTTGTACAGGAATTGATAACCTATAGGTATTTCCTTTCAAACAATAATGGCACAAACATCGGATAATCCCTTATTTGTATACCGTAAAATGGGGTAAGTTGGGTCAAAATAGACAATCAAACCACGGTACGATAAAAATGTGTTATCCGTTTTTGAGATATTGGACTTTGAAATGAAAATGTCGGGGGTTTTTCAACTTTTCTAAGTTGTAATTATTATAGGCATAGGTACAATTATACAATAGGGGCGTAGACACTAAATAAAATAATCAATAATGTCATATTTTCTCGAAAAAGGATAAAAAATGTAGTCAACTGGAGAAAAAATCAACGCAAAAGGTTAAATAATCACGAAGTTATAAGTGTTCAAAGGTTTACGAAGGTATTATTTATACTAAACGGGACTTAATCGCGTATAATTAACTTATTTTATATACCTCACTGAGGTCTCCCGACGTTTCGGATGTGTTGCAACATCCATGGTCACGGGACAACTGGCTTGAGCGGGTATCTTCTTGCTGCGCGGGTTTCCGAACTACCCGCATTTGGTCTTTATTAACCACTTGTACACTAGGGTTGTCACCCGGCCGACACACAACACTAATAATATCCGGTGATATAACGGACGATGTTTTTTGACGCTGGCATTTACTTATGATAGGATTCCAAGAAGATGAAATCTTAAAACCGTCGTCCCGGTTGAAATTACGATGTTTTCTGATTTCAACGGCTTCACGTATTTTTCTAAGTCCCGTTTAGTATAAATAATGTGTGAGAATCGTGAAAGTTTACGAAGGTATGTTCTGTCCCTTTTTCGCAAAACGCAACTTCATATGAAACGATGACGCTGGAAGAATGTCTGCCGTCCTAAGCCAAAAGGACGCATCTGACTACGAGTCTCATAGTCAGATGCGACCTTTTTGCTTAGGACGGCAGATGTGACGTCACAGAAGACGGCGACGTGCAGCGCCCATCGTGGTCGGCGCCGCCGTCGAAGCGGCCCCCCGGCAGCAGCATCCTGTAATGTGACGTCACACACCGTTTGCGTTTTCTCTCTCTAAACAAGCAATATTAAAACGGTCGTAGCCTTGTAATTCTTTGAGATATCTGAATGGAATTTTCGTCACTAGGCATATTTTTTTGCCTTCTTTTTTTTGGAGTCATAATAATTTTCGAGTCTACACCCTTATTCCGTTTAGTAGACCTTAATACAATCATTTGCGTTTATGATTTTAAATACCCAAGTTAGTACCTAGGTACCTAATTATGGTAAGTACTAATTATCTATTTATCTTTACTAAACAATTTAAGAGGAAAGGTCTGTAAGATTGTAGCTTTTGTAAGTTTGTATGTACATAGAGGGGAATCTCCGGAACCACTTAACCAATTTCGAAAACTCTTTCACCTGTGTATGTATTTCTGGATGGCCATAGGCTATATTTTAACCCGCGGGTTTATCAGTCTGTTCTTTGCAATAATCCGGAACCGCGTGGGCAGCTAGTCGTTTATAAATTACTATAATTGGAACATTACATTAGCAGAACGATATTTGAAAAATGAGGAAATTATAAAGTTTTAAGTACATCAGTATTAATTAAAGTGCTTTGTTGATTCGTGCGGTCGTGCTTTATTATTTTCCTGAATCTGCTGCCAACAACAACGTTAATAATCTATTAGGTAGGTACCTACATGTACAAAACAGCACCGTATATCCGTCTTTGCCTCTTTGGCACCGTCACTCAACAACTAACAGACAACGCACAGCCTAATGGCTGGTTCCAATAATCAATCCACCGATAAGTAGTTTTCCTTACCGGCAGTTACATTTTGACAGATTACCCGTAGAAAATGTGTCAAAATGTAACTGTTGGTAAGGAAAACTATCGGTGGTTAATTATTGGAACCGGCCATTAACCGCTGAAGATAGACGCATGATAGGAAGACATATTCTTGAAGTGTGACCCTCGTACTCTTACTCTATTCTGTAAAAAACAAATAATAAGCGGCAAAAGATAGTGTTATAATACCTAGATTTTTTGAATTATGATACCATTTCAACGAGTTTGAGCCGACTGTGAGCTGTTGATTATTTTACTTAATAATACTTACGTTGTTTTACACCTAGCAGTATTTTTATAAATTTTTGTTTTTTTTATAGTTTCTATTACAGTCAACTTCAAAGGCAGTATGGCTCCTGGCTAAAGCTTGTCCGAAGAGACAAATAAAAAAAAATACTGTCACTGTCACTTTAAGATGTCATTCCAAAACTAAAACATAACCTCAAAGTATCTAGTGTATTTTTGCATAAGTTGTGACAATATATAAAATAATATATCTATTTCAATTGCTTAAATGCACTGATAATACATATCAGCCACTGTAATCAAATACAGTTAATTTAAGAAGGGTTTTACAAAATCGCACTTCATCTCACGATGCAAATATTACGTTTCTGAATGTACCTCAACTTCATTGACAATGACAACGACAAAACGGACGGACGTCATGTCATTGTACTCGTATGATACGTATTTAAGTTTTGTTAAACTCGTATTTACATATTTATTAACTAATTAATATTGAAATAGTTTTTGTGTTTGAGCAGTCCGGCATCTAGAACGACAGTAAGATGTCTCACCAGACAGGCATACAAGGTATGTCGGAAAAGAATGCAATTTCGATAACGCCACTTTCTACCACTTTTAACTTCTGTACAACAGCTGCAAACCCATGCCTTTATACATTGAATTGATTCATATCTTTAAATAACTTTGGTTATATAAATCTACAACCGTTATCAACTAACTAGTTTGTAATTTTTTTTATTTTGTTCCTTCACTTCAATGTAGAAAGACAATGTTGGTTTTGATTCAAGTCAAAGGATTATCTTGTTTTAATTTATGTTCGATGACAGAGAGCCTTAATGCTACAAGCCACTAAACTGTAATGTTATTGTTAAGGCAGAAATAACAAAGATACCTACATAGAAGCAAGAAAAGGGGGGGTGGTAGTCATGTTGTATTTGATCCTACCAAATAACAATGATATTTAATTGACGAAAGTCAAGTTAAGTCAGCAAAAACATAACAATTTTAATTGCAAGTGACAAATTTGAGTTGTATCTTTTATGTTTATCATTTTAAGGGTTTTGAGGATGTTCAACTCTCCATACAAACACACCAAACTACCTTAATATGGAGAGTCAACTGTGCAGGGGACTCTTAATTATGCCTTCTCTTTTCCGCAACTGTAAAGTAGGCGTAGATAAAATTATCTTGAAAGCATTTGCAATATGAAATCGAAGATAATATGTTATCTTAGATTTGCAAATGTTTATAGTTTAGCCTTTTTTAAATACATTGACAGTGCTTGCACAACAATGGTAAATGAGCATACAGTCTGCCTGATGGTACGCAAACACCATGGACGCTTGTGACTCCAGAAGAACAAGCATGTTGATTCACTCTCAATGCAACAACACATCCTCAGGAACATGGAACCTCGAAAAAAACTTGTAAACAAACTTAAGTGTGTATGAAGCTGGAAGATAGAGTATGAAAATTTTATTAATTTCAAGCCAAAACATTTTTTGCAGCCAATGAAGGCCTGAAGAAATATTTCAACAAATGTCGAGACGGCAAGATACGCGTCATGAAAATTAGTATAGAGGATGGTAAGAGACCCTTAGAGATACTTTACCTCATCTATATGACGACCGGTTAGCCTAGTGGGTAGTGACGCTGCCGACAAAACTGAAGGTCCTGGGTTCAAATCCCGGTAAGGATAAATATTTGTGTGTTTGTTTCTGAATCTTGGATGTTTTCTATGTATTTAAGTATTTTCTATCCATTAAATATATTGTTGTCTAGTACCCATAACTAGGGTTTGCAATTCGAATATTCGAATATTCGAGAATTCGAATTATTCGCCACAAATATTATTCGAATTCGGCAACATTCATTATTCGAATAAAACGAATATTTCGAATAGTGCAGATTTTTGTCTGACCTTATTTACCTTTGCGAAAATCTTAAATAAAATGCTAGCAATATCCTCCACATTAACAATTTCGTGGAAGTAGATTTAAATATTACAAAAAAAGCTTTAATCATATTATATCACATATGTACCTATACCATATTATTTTCTTTACTCTTGCCAAAATCAAACTACGAGTATAATAAGCGGTTATTAGGAAAGGCCTCAACAGAACTTACAGTACGTCTCGTCTAGCACAACTTGCTGCTCAGTCGCTTCCCGCGCGACTGAGCGTCTCTCATCTCACTCGCACCGTGCAAATTAGAAAGAGGAGGGTAGATCTTTCTCAACTCGCGTCGCGGCGCGGCGTCAGTTGTGCTAGCCCCGCTGAACCTAATTATTTCGTGAAATTCTAATAAGGCAGCTACGAACTGTTTTGTCGTATACCTGCATATTTGTTTATAGTATCTTTATGTATAGATGAATTATCGAGAACATCGAATTGCATTTGTAGTGGTAGTACGAGAAAATAGAAAATTCAAATATAGAATGCCTGTAAACATACAATACTACTACATATGCAATTCCATGCTCTCGTTAATTTATCTATAAACAAATTAATATTTCATTAAGTCATTATTTTTATTTTACAATACGAATAAAGATACCATTTTGACTTTTGCTTTCCGGCATCTTCACCAGATATAACCATTAGCTCTTTAATCTGTGCCATTAGGTACATTAAGATTCAGTTATGATGAGTCTGTTTACTAATACTAAACCCATCATTAAAATTGTTGTGTTTGTACGTATTCATATACGTGATACGTTATGCTAACTCGTTTTTTAATACATGGAAAGTTTGTTTATTACTGATTTAATTTTACTGTTTCTTGTAATACACAAAGTAAGATTATTTGGTAACTGTGCTGTGATTTATCTCAAAAGTTTAATTATTATAATGCAAAGTAATACTGGCTAATTATAAGAAAATACCACAAATGTTCTATATTTTTAAATTTTACCAGTCTGATATTTTACAATTAGGTACATAACTTGTAAAATAAGTTATTTTTGTTAGTTATAGTTTTAGTACCTGTTCATTTTTTATAAAATTTTAATTTTGTTGCTCACGATTCTCGCGAAAAAGTTGATAGTCATATCATTATTCAACCTACACACGGAAAAAGTGTTCCTTATTGGTTTGGTTTTATTGAAACTTATAATAAAGAAAGTAAAATTGTATTGTAACAGCTGTGATTAAATTAGTAATTATTATTTCAGAAGTTTAATTGTTATCATCGACCATAAATGTTGTTATTTTTTAATTGTAACAACAATTACACAACTTTAATCATTATTTTATTTTATTTTCAAAAATATTCGTTTTATTCGAAATATTCGAATATTCGAATATTGGAAATCGAAGTATTCGTATTATTCGAATACTGAAATTGGACGAATATTGCAAACCCTACCCATAACACAAGCCTTATTGAGCTTACTGTGGGACTAGGTCGATTTGTGTATGATTGTCCCCTAATATTTATTCATTATTATTATTTATATGCGCGCGGCTGTGTGGGTCCTCTTGCAAATAACTATTAAACCATTCTGACAAAATGTGGCAACTCAAATACACAAACTCATTTATAAATAAATAAAAAGCAGTGTAGTTCGAGTTTCACTGAATAGGCACCATTAGAGTCAAACAACAACTAACAAGTATGATCATACTGTTTTCGCCTTTTTTATGCATTTATAAATACATAAGGCACCACTAAAACTGTACTTGTTAGTTATTTGTCAAAATAACAGAAATAATGTAAGAAACTTAATTTATTTTGTGACTTACTTTAAATTAACTATGTTATGTGACAGGTTATTCAAATTCCTAAACCCGATTATGAAATTTTGACGAATTAATCTGTTAGAACCGGTTTTTTCGGTTTCGGTTAATACCGGTTGGCATTCCCTAGTGCGTGCACCTGTAATGGGGTATACAGATTATGTGATTTTTACCCCAATTTGTCAGTACAACATGTCGAAGTCATAATTGGGTGTAGCGTACAGATGTAACAATCCGACCACATGTGCATGCAATTTCTCAGTACAACTCGTTTGACAGTTGGATCAGCAGCGCAACATGCCTCCAGACGATAGCAATTAGTCAGCTTCTGATAAATTGGTGCTAACAAATCATGACATGTATATACCCCATAAGTCGTGTATCAACGACTATAATTTGTGTCAGTGTCACACACACACGAATCAGGCCTGCAAGATGCATAGTTACAAACGCACGCACACGTACAGCCGAACGCTAAATGGGGTATTTGACAACAGCGAAAATTAATAATTTTTTCATTAGCAGCAGATAAACATTACGAAAATACTCGGAAAGTATCAATCTTTCATTTGCTATTTTAAGATTTTAAATTCATAAAAACCAATAATAAGGATTTTGTTTGTTTGTCACGTTACAAGCAAGTAAGCCTGCAAATTCCATTCTAACGGAGCGTTTTTGACGTTTCATAAAAAGAAGCTAATTTTACTTTTGTCAAATACCATATTATCTAAATACATTTTATCAGCATGTTAGTCATCCCTTGTAAGGGCAGATCAGAAATGATATGTAAAACAATATGTTCAAACTTGCCACACATTCTTGCCTAAGTACCAATTTATAGTAAACTAGCTTCTGCCCGCGTCCGCGTCCGCTTGGAACTCGTTTATATCGTAGCTCCATACAAATTTTCACCCGCCATTTCACCCCCTTAGGGAATGATTTCTGAGATGAAAACGAACCCTGTCCTTTCTCGGGACTTAAACTATCTCTATACCAAATTTCATCTAAATCGGTTCAGCGGTTTAAGCGGGAAGAGGTAACAGACAGCAGACAGACACACTTTCGCATTTATAATATTAGTATGGAAGTATGGATTTAATGGGGACCTAATCTGACATCAAACATTATGGACTAATATTAGAATATAAATTGTTCTTCTTTGGTTGAATTAACAGCATAAGAAGGTTTTAAAAGTGCTTTAATATTTTTTTACCAACTGCTTAGCAGCAAGCAGCTATTGTTTTTTTTTTATATAGGTGTATGCAGTGTTTTAGATTTCCACATATATATTATTTTTAGTTGGGTAAGCAACATAATTAATAATAATAATTTTAACATTAGTAGGTTATTTATAATTTTGTGGTTGAATGACCGTGTTCTGACTTATTGTTGATTTTTTACCGTAGTTAAATAAACTATCAGGCATCACTAAAAACATTGAAAACTAATAATTTCACTAAGGAATTCTGTATAAGTAACTAAATTTAGTTGTGTTGTGTAACTTATTACAAACTTTCACTCCCGTTCCGGCTCCTTGTGGGATGATAATCGGGATTAAAAGTATCCTATGCACTTCCCTAGAGACCCTACGGACTATCTCAAACGGATGCTGATAACAGATAAGCAATAATTGTGTGACCCCACAAAATACTGGTACCCACTACCCACTAATAAATGACTGCAATCAGCAACTTTTATAAAACCTACCGAAATATCCTATGTCCTTTGTAATTCGCAGGCAGAGCCGCGAGGGCAGTGTAGATTTACTAAACTAGCCTCCTTTAAATAAAATACTATTTAATAAGTTAACTAAAATACTGGCCATAAATAAAATACTTGTGATCGTCTAGTTCAAGAAGTACGAATAGGACCCTCTACGTTGTGTTAAAATCTCGTCGTAAAACGCATTGTATAAAATAATAATGTCAAATGATGTTCCAAATGAAACCGTAACAAACGCAATAAATAAATGTGAATAAATAACATTCGTAATAAATAAAACGAATGAAACTAAAATTTCAAAATGAATCAGAACGTAAATGTAGTTCAATCGACGCATTAAATAATGCGTTTAAATAAACGTCAAAAATCATACGTAAATGTATGATCATAAGCCGCAAAAAACCGAAACAAAACACGTGAAAGGTCATTTCAGTAATCGTAAACATTATTGTAAATTATAATCCGTCAATAAATTTTATCGTCCGCAAATCAAATCGCACGGTAAAACAAACCGTAAAAAATCCGCAATAATTAATTAAATCCGCAAATCAAAATGAACATTTAAAATTGAGATCAACAAATAGTCTATCTACATAAGTGAACATGCGACTCACCCGATCAGGTACAACTCGAACAAAGATAATTGATTTAATTAGTTAATTACCGTATACGAATTATAATTATCTAATACTAATTACATACATATATTTCTAACTTAGAACTAACTAAAATTATACTATAAAAATGCTCCATCACGATGAACGACAACGATGACCTGTAAAAAACAGACTACAAGGGGACCTTGGGATTCTAGACCTTAGGTCTTGAAAAATGGGGCCTATACCTATTGTTATATCTTGAATCTTTCGAGGGCTCCCAACGCTCCTACACCCTCGCCAAACCAACAAATCCGTCATGATGCAACCTATCAACCCTTACTATCTATTTGATTCAAACCATCTCTCCTACACATTCATCATCTTACACGAATCTTAAGTACTTTTAAATGTACTTTTAAATTTACTTTACGCAGATTGCCAAAATTAATTTTAATAATTACGCAAAACATAACGCGCGGCAGAATTTACGCATACCCTAAACGTTCGTGCAGCCACGGTATTTGTAACAGAGATAGTGATTGTTGTCGATTATGTACAAGGTGCTCTGAATACTACGTATACACTATAACATAGTCTGTACTGTAGACCCCTTAAATTGGACGGAGAGCTCTCTGCCTTCACACACGACATCAGACGTCAGGGGTCAGCTTTATCGAAAGGATGCGCCCCAGGGAAAACAGAGAATACGTTACAGACATATACACAGCTCAGGCCTTTGATGTATACCTATTGTGTATGAAAAGTTCACAGCTTCTAAGAAATTGACACGTCAGATTCCTTAGGTGTAAACTCGAGTCGACTCCAGCAATCCAGGATCTAGTATCAGCCAAAAAGCTTTGCGTCGAGTGTACCTAAGTGCGTGTATTCAAATGAAATCTAAGCTCGTGGTGTGTCAGCTATGTATGTTGGTGTAAATGTGATATGTGTATGAGTGTATGTCCATTGAAATCAGGCTAAAGCCACGAAATACAATGGGTGTGTATAAGTTTTTTTTTGTAAGTTCACTATCTTGTCACAAATAATAGAATCAAAAAAAGCCATTAAATGCATAACACTACAATGCTTTAACAAATTAAAAAGAGCCAGTTATAAAATTGAGATGTGTGTGTGTGCTCTTCCAAAGTTCAATCACATTGCAATGCTATCATTTATTATACCTATTCATGCATCCTTATTTAAATTAGAGTTGTATTTCAAGACAATAGTAGTGTATCTTTAAATCCACTCTCACCAGAGATAGTATATACATAATATTCAAATTTAGAATAATATCTGGCCCTATGGCCTCTATTAATGTTCGATTAAACGTCTCAGCGGACCCGTTGAATTGCAGAAAAGAACTAACTATACCTTTAAATTATGAAGCCTTGGAAATGACTATCTCAGCAATTAGCACGCAGAACTATATTTCCTGCTAATCTCCCGAAGCGACGACCTAAATATTACAAACCAAAAATAAACACTTTACTCTTAAATAACTACATAGGTAAATTTTTATAAATACTTAATGTGAACACTGACTCTATAATTATTAACTATTCATATAAAAACAAATCAAACACTTAATGTTGCACACTCGCACTATTGTCAATTGTCTTAAAAAATACGTGCCTACACTAATTTCACTTATTCGTCTCTAAAATGTCTTAAATTGTCTGTTATAAATATCACTATAAAATCTCTAGTAATTGAACACTATTTCATACAAATAAAACGCGAAACGCGCGCGGAAATCTAATATCAAATTTAATTGATGATTATAAGGGAAACCGAATGGGATAATTGCAACCTGTCGCGAGGTCCAAACTCGACTGCCTGTTGTACTAAAGCTAGAAATCTCTACATGGATTCTTGTGCAATATTAAAAAGGTGTAATTATTTTACATGCCATATTAACATACGTCTTTTTGGTTTACAATAATTAATAGTCCTACTATAAATTAGTCAAAAGACATATGTGTTATATCTTGCAACTAATATAAGTCCTTTCGGATCTAAGCCCATGAACTGTTTTTGTTATCGTCAGCTCGCATAGTTTCAACAATCTAAACCACTTGAAATCAAGAGTAGTAATAACTTAGACGAAATACGAGACCAGGTCTTTAGATACAAAAAATTAAAACCAATAAATTAGTGGTTTATTACTCCAGTGTTGACATAAGATCGATTTCAAGGAAAGCTGGGCGTGAGAAACGTTTTTTATAGAATTAGTCTGAAGTAGGTACCTATTTTTATAAATATAATCAACAAGTACTGTAAGCTTGCAGTTACAGCAGCTAGTTCAATATATCTTGACAGTCTTGGTCTGACCCCGGATCATGGTCGGCCTTATCACACGATAAGTGACAAGATAGAGCTTCCGTCACTGGCTGACTCCGTTCGATAGAACGAGACGGTGCTCCTATCTTGTCGCGTAATAAGGCTGACCATAATAGGAGTCAGGACATGAACCTTGACAGCACCGCCAAAAAAAGATCCCATCTAACTGACTATATCTCAAATGTTTCAGAACAGTTGACCCTAGCCAAACACCACCCTGTAAAGGATACTTGGGAACAGGACTTCGACAGATATCTACCTTCATTGATCGTGGATGACATGCCCTGCTACATGTTGTATAGGTAAGGCTAATGAGTCGTTGTTAAGGCAGGTTGTATAGATTGTATCCTCCTTCTGGCGGAGTCGCGAAGTGTGCGTGAGCGTTCCCGTGGCTACGCCATAAAGCAGCGTGTAGAGAACCGTGCGGTTTTAGACGGTAGACCGGGCGATCCCGCCACTGTAAATAAGGATTGGCTAATGCAGTATCTCGACTAGAGTCTCTTCAGCTCCACCTGTGCTCTATTTCAAACCAGTTCTACGCACACGTATGCGGCACGCTGTCTAACGTCTAAGATGAATTATCGAGAACATGGAATTGCATTTGTAGTGGTAGTACGAGAAAATAGAAAATTCAAATATATAATGCCTGTAAACATACAATACTACATATGCAATTCCATGCTCTCGTTAATTTATCTTATACCGTCGACTACCCCGACTCAAGTTTTCCCGAGTGCGTCGCATTGGACGTTTATACTGATTGGTTTTACGACTTTAAGTTATGTATCTACCATGGCCCAGCAAAGTTATGAAGTCGCCTAACTGGACTCGTGTGACGCTTCCCAGATTCGACTCCACAAACTCGACGGGCCACGAGTGGCTCCTCCTAAGCTGGTCGCCCGACGACGCGGCGGTGAGACACAAGATGCTCTACGCTTCCACCAAAGCTACGCTGAAACAGGAGTTTGGCTCCGCGCATATAAAGGATGAGATGCACGCTACTGCCAAGGTAATAATCATCATATGAATTGAAAGACATCCACTGCTGGACTACCCTCAAAATGCCAAAGTGATCGATCCTACGCCACCCGCATCCAGCGAACTTTACCAGGTCATCAGTCCACCTTGTCGGGCACCGTACAGACGCAATGCACCCAACCAAGAACTGACTGCAGCCTACCTTTTGACAAAATTTTCGATGACCTGTTCGCGTACAAGTTACTGAATTGCGTTGAGGCATCATCATCCTCCTAGTCTTTTTCCCGGTGGTGCTTAAACGAGCCCGCTTTGGCACCTAATTCAGAGATTTGGTGCAGGCACTAGTTTTGCCCAGAGGAAAAACTAGACCTTATCTCAGACCGTTTTCCTCAAGATAATTCCTTCACCGTTAAAAAAACAAATGAAATGTCGTACCAAGGTTTTTGCAAAACGGCCTTACCGCTCGGATACAGTGGCTCCATTGTTGAGGCAGTGATTAATGTATTTAAAAAAGACCAGGTTGCACTCCGGGAGTGCCGGCAGAAGTGAAAACTCAACAACATTGTAACAGTTTTTCGATCAGGTCACGTGACATCTCACGATGTCACCCTAAAAATGAATTTGACGCAAATTTATAAACAATTATCAATTATTTAGGCGGACGGGTCGCGGGCGTGTTGGGTGGCGGCAAACAAAATACCAATTTGTTTTTGCCATTGCCAAATATTTTTCAAAGCTTTATCTCTTTAGGAATAACGTCCAAATTTGAACTATTCGAATTTGCTCAATAGCAAAACGGTGAAGGACGCTTGGACAAAATTACAAATTTATTTGCAGAATATGCTATTGCAAAAAGTGTTTAACGGCTTTATACTCTTACGAATAGCGTTCAGTTTTGAATGAAGTCGAATCGGCTAGCAGCAAAATATAAAAGTTTGTGACCTCCTTCACATCTGACGTCACAAAAATCTGTCGCGTATTTAACATATTTTCCCCATCCCAAAAACTGTTGGAGTCACAGGTGTATGCCACCAGGACGTATCGAACGAGAGCAAAATGTATGTCAGATGTATTGGTCACGGAAAATTTCGACAAAAGTATTTGTACAACATGTTTCTATAACTAAATGAAAAAGAAAAACAGAAGAAATGTGTTTCCTTTATGATTCAAACATCACCCTATACATGATTGATTGCAGGATGAGGTGTCCTTGAAAGGCTACAAGGCGCACCTCACTGGAATCAGTGCTCCCGCGCCGCTGACAGACAGGGAAGAGGCCCTGAAAGAACTGCAACAGACCGACCACGGCACCAACTACGGGACCGACTCTAGGTGAGCCCACATAACCACTGGTTCGCCCTGAACTGTGAACTCGCGATGTACTCGTGGATCCGTTTAGTGCCATCTAGTGATGTTTAGGGAAACAAAGTTTTGAACAAACGACTACCCCTCTTGACGAAATTATTAAACTATACAATACATTACAAAGATGTCTATGAAACTACTAAAATGACTAAAACTAACTTAACCTATGGGGCCTACACTGTATTTACATATATCCTCGAGATCAATAGCACTTGGTAGGGTGCCCATAAGGCTGGATGCGTTACCTCCCACCACCACCATATCAGCCGAAAGACGTCCACTGCTGGACATAGGCCTCCCCCAAAGAGTGCCACAATGACCGGTCCTGCGCCACCCGCATCCAGCGGTCTCCCGCGACCTTTACCACGCTTTTGCGTTACCTCGCTGAATGGCAATGTCAATGCGTTAGGAGTAATTCCGTCTAAACCGCCAGCCGAGCCATTGTTGAACGCTACGATCGCTGCCATAATAGCATTTTCAGATGCGACCACGCCAGGCACCGCGGCGTCTGGCGGGTCTGGAAGATCATGTGTTGATGGCGCTGGCGGGTGTTTGCTCTCGAGGGCGGCAAGAGTGTCCTGTGGGTCAGGGGCGGCCGTGTCACTGGAGAAAAGTATACGTGCGGCGCCACGGATGTCACCATCATTAGATTAGATTAGATTAGATTATTTATTTCATGATAAAAAATTACATTACAGATTTGCATACATGTCAAAAAAATAAGAATTATTATCATGATCGTCAAAAACAGAGAAATATTAAGAGAATGTCAACAAATGTAAGAACACAATAACAAGGAAATAGAAGAAACAAACCAAAAACAAAGAACACAAATATATCAACCTCTAGGTATCGTCATTTTATACAATATTTAAATACGTGACACAATACATTTAAAGTCAAATCATAATCATACAAATTTAAATAGGTCATAATAATAATTTAACATGTCAAGTCCAGACTCATATACTCTTTAACTGAGTATAATGGATTTTCCAATAAAAGGTATTTAAGGCGGCGTCGAAATGCTTCGTCAGATGGTTCCTGTCTAAGATCAGCGGGCAGTCGCTCGTAGTAGGTAGGCCCAATGACACGCGGGTTCTTGCCTGCAAGTGCCATGCGACGGGGAACTGTTCTCAAACGCCCAGTGCGGCGGAGTGTTTTGCCAATCGCATTTACGGTATCAAAAGAAGAAAGATTGTTCCTTACGAACATTATAATTTCGAATACATCTATAGAGTGAGTAGTGCGTCATTTACTTTGGATTCTATTTTTTTGTATTGTTTTTTGCCTAGTGTACCTACTTTTTTACACAGTCATGAACTTATTAATTAGGGCATATTACGTCATCGTATTTTTGTCGAGTTTTATTTATTTATATATGTATATGAATCCAAAGTATATTTTTGCGAAATGGGTCATAAATTAACGCGACCTTCACTTTTAATCTTCCACCGAGCTCAATCATAAAAATCTTACCGGCCTATTTAAAAAAGAATGTTTTCAATTTGCAGGCAATCGACTATGGGCGGAGTGTCGTTCCCCATCACGGAGGCTGCGGAGCAGGCGATCTTGGACCTACAACGAGGCTCATACAACTACGTACAGTTTAAAATTGGTGAGAAAAGCTACTCCAAACTATATGGTGATAATTAGGGAATAGGTGTAACTCAAAATGTATCATTACTTCAAAAGAAAGATGGCAGAAAAATAATAATGCCTAATGACGAAAATCCCGTTCAAATATCTCAAAAAATGACGAAGTTTCAACCGTTTTAATGTTGGACACTGATAACTTTATGATTATTTAACCATCCGTTTTCAAGAAAAGACACTGACAATGTTTACACACCTATTATATTTCGTTAATCATGCCATATTTACTCTTGTTCTTACAGATATAGATGAAGAAAAGATCCACCTATCGAAAGCGGCGAACATCTCTCTAGTCAGCCTACCGGAGCAGGTACCAAGCGATCAGGCGCGGTACCATCTCTACCTTTTCAAGCACACGCACGAGGGAGACCACATGGAAAGCATAGGTACCACATTAAGCTGAGCTAGGTCAAGCAACACTTAGAAATGTTTCTGCGTCCCTGGTCCCGGTCTATGGTAAAGCATAGTTCAAATAGAACTGGCACGCGTTTATCATAAAATTAAAAAAAATATAGTTTAAAAAATAAAAAACTGACAATCACAACTCAATGTCAATACGTTTATGACTTAATGCTAGAAATTCGGTTGATCTGAATTTTTGCGTTTGTAAATTATTGGTGATGGAAGTTGAACGGCGAAAATGTATTGTGAACAAATACGTGGAAAATCTCACTTGGTCTGGGTCAATGATTGCTAAATCATTAAATTTCCCGAAAACTACTGTTTGTAGGGTGATAAAAAAATACAAGAATTCTCTGGCCTTCGAAAGGCAGCCTCAAATCAACCGACGGTCTGGTACAACGGATAAAACTTTGGAGAAGAAAGTTTTAAGGTCAGTGGTACAGAATCCCGGGCTGTCGGATTATGATTTAGCTCGAAAATTAAAAAAAAACCGCAGTACTATAAGACGGATTCGACTTCGAGCAGGATACAAGAGCTACAGAGCAATTAAGCAGCCAAATCGAACCGTCAAACAGAATAAAACAGCTAAAACACGAGCTCGTTTGTTGTATGACCAAGTTCTGACTAAATTCGAAGGCTGCCTCTTGTTGGATGATGAGACATATATAAAGCTCGACTTTAACCAACTACCAGGTTCAAAGTTTTACAAGGCCGACGCTAGAGGGAATGTTGACGAAAAATACAAGTTTCACAAACTCGAAAAATTTGCAAAAAAACACATGATTTGGCAGGGTATATGTAGTTGCGGTCTTAAGACTAAAGTTTTCGTCACTGCGGCAACAATGACATCAGATGTTTATGTGAAGGAGTGTCTGCAGAAACTAATTTTGCCTTTCATACGAAGCCACAATGGTCCTGTCAAATTTTGGCCCGATTTGGCTAGCTGCCATTATTCAAAAAAGGTTTTGAAGTGGTATGATGAAAATCACATCGATTTCATACCACGTGAGATGAATCCACCCAACTGTCCCCAGTTTCGGCCAATTGAAAACTACTGGGCAATAATGAAAGGAAAATTAAATAAAACTGGCAAAATAGTCCAAGACATCCACTCGTTGCGGTCCACATGGAATCAGCAGGCAAAAAAGGTGGACGAAAGTCTTGTTCAGAGGATGATGAATACTATTTCCAGAAGAGTCCGTAATTTTGTGCATAATCGTAGTGAATGATTGAAATTTATGTGACACGCTATAAATGAATAAATGATATTTTATATTGTTTAATTTAAAACATTGTTTTTCTTTTCATTTAAAAATTATATGCCTATCATCGCGTTCCAATTCTATATGAACTAGGCTTTATATTGTATACCATAGACCGGGACCAGGGATGATGCAGACATTCGCACCCGCATCCGGAACCGCGGAAGTTTCGCATCAATTTCGATTTCTGCATCCGCATCCGCATAAATGGAAGCAAAGTTTTTGCCGATGCGGATGTGGTGCAAGGCGGGAGAAGAATGGCGCATCCCGCGCGCTTTGGGTATTTACAGCATTAATTTAAAAAAGTCTTGATTTCGTTTATGTATCTCCCGATTCGCCACGTTCACTCGTGAGTTGTGACAAGAACTCTGTCGCGTTTCTTCTATTTTGTTCGCATATATTAAGATTCAGTCGCTACGTGTTTTGAAAACATCCTGCAGTGCAGTGGTGAACAGTTTTGGAGAAATAACATCTCCTTGCCTGGCTGGCTTTACTGCAGCGGAATAGGTTTCGAGTTCCGGTCCTGGAGTCGGACTGACATAGTGGCGTTCTCGTACAAACACTTCGACAATCGTTTCGATCGAATCGAAGGCTTTCTCGTAGTCTTCGAACGCTAAGCAGAGGGCCAGGTTATACTCCTCAGTCTGCTGTATAACCTGACTTAGCCTATGGATGTGGTCTACGGTACTAAAGCCTCTTAGAAAACCGGCTTGTTCAGGAGGCTGGAAGTCATATAGCCTGCGTACGAGACGATTTGTAATGACTCTCGAAAACAGCTTAGACATGGCTCAGAAGTGAGATGGGTCGGTACCGGTAGTTGTTCAGCAGGGTGTTGTCACCATTTTTGAAGAAAAGCACCACCACCCCTTCTACCATCCCTTCTAGTAAGACGGAATCGAACAACTTCTGAAGGGTCGTAAGGACCGGTTGTCCACCCGCCTTCAAGAGCTCGGCTGTTGGTCCGTCTTCACGTGACGCCTTGTTATTCTTGAGTTGTTTAAGAACGCCGCTCCGTTCACATCGCCGCCTAGGCAATCAAAACGGTTTTGGAGTGCCAGCTGAAAGCTCTCGGGGTTTTGAATTTGAATTGATGCTGGACGGAGCGTAGACTTTATCAATCGAGAGCTTGACGCATATATTCAATGTGCCTCTTGCCAGAGGGTGATCACTCCCGGTTTTAAAGTTTTTGAGTGGATACTCTATAAGGCCACCTTAGTCGACTCTCGATCTTTACCACGTTATTCACGAGGGACTTGTGGCCGAGGAACCCGACACCTCCCTGGGACTGTTGGTCGCCCTCCCGGAAATAGAGCAAGTTGCCGTATTTGAAGGTTATCGTGTCCTCCCCCTCTCTTCGGACTTCAGATAACCATATGACGTCCCAACGCAACTTGCTCAACCCTTCCTCCAGTTCCACTATCCTTTCGTCGGTCCGCAGTGTGCGCGTTGTATCTCATATAAGAACGCTATATTACTAATAAACTAATTTAAGTGGCAGTGGGCGGGGCATGTAGAACCGATGGCAGTTGGGGCGGAAAGTTTGTTGAAAATTTTGCCGACCACGTACCGGAAGGCGCAACGTGGGTAGGCCCCCCACATGGTGGACTGATGACCTGGTAAAGGTCGCGGGAGTCCTCTGGATGCGGGTGGCGCAGGACAGGTCATTGTGGTACTCTTTGGGGGAGGCCTATGTCCAGCAGTGGACGTCTTTCGGCTGATATGATGATGATGATGATATTACTAATAGGTAACAAGTGAAATCAAAATATTTTTCGAAAAACCCAACTGCTTTTTAAAAAATATCCTATCCTACGATAAGAGGAATCCAGGACACCTCATAAGTCAAAATCCGTTAAACGGTTTAGGCTGCAGGCGTGCCAAAGAATAACAGGATACATACATACGCTCGAAAAACATAACCTCTCCTTCGGCATTCGGGTAAAAAGGTAAGGCCCCTCTTAGAAGTTAGTTAGTGACCTGTTCAAATATTTTTTTTTTACGTCAATCTAAAAACGTCCCACTGCTGGGCACAGGGCTCCTCTCATGGATGATAGGGAACGAGCAGTAGTGCCCTGGCGCAGTGCGGTTTGAGGACTTCACATACACCTTTGAATTTCTACGCAGATTGTCTCACGCAGGTTTCCTCACGATGATCAAATGATATACAGTACATAAGTTTCAAAAACTTATTGGTACAAACTGGGATTCGAACCCACGACCGCCGTTTGACAGCCGCATGCTGGAACCACTAGGCTACCGTAGCACTACCCGTTCGAATAGATATGTTTAAAATCTGTAAGACAAACAAAACAAATGCGTATTCTAACACAAACAATGAACCTAACTTTACTCTAAGTAATTTCCATTCATCATGAAATAAATTCAGCTGTTTTTAGCAAGTAATGAAGAGTATGCTCCTTTTTACAGTGTTCATCTACTCAATGCCCGGCTACAACTGCTCTATCAAAGAGAGAATGCTGTACTCCAGCTGTAAAGGACAGTTCCTAGATATCATAGAGAAAATTGGATTGGCCGTAGAAAAACGAGTAAGTAATTAAAAATGTGTGCTATGAATAAAAAATGGCAAAATAATGACCTCGATCCGTAAACGTAAAGTATTCACTACATATATATAAGTGTTGCATTTGGTTTATGACTCGGTTTCAGAAACAGCATCTAGGTGTTAAAAGAATCCACGTGTTGAAGATTCGAAACTGTTGCGGTAAACACTACTGTTTATAACCACGTTTCTGTGCTCCCGGTAGGGTAGAGGTAGGTTTTGGCGGCAGGGGAACAAGCTAAACAGCCTAGACATTTCAATTTTGCAACAGACTGTGAACGCGTGTTTGTGCAATAATATAAATAGTGTAAGAATAAATGTAAATCAATAAACGTGAATTCCACGATGAAGCGTGGTTTAACACGTTCGCAACCAAGAACCTGCCTGGTAGGCACTCGTAATGCTTGCTCAGATGCCGGCTCAGCCCGCTAGGCGGACAGTAGCTATAAACCTGTCGGTTTCTGGTGTATTGTTCCATTTTTAGTCCGGTTGCGAAAGTGTTAAGACACTCGCAAATAAGCGAGCCAAGCGGCATCAACATGGCACGTGTTCAAATTACACCTGCCAGGCTTGCGGTCGTGTATGCCGCTCCCGCATTGGCTTGCACAGCCATGGGAGACGTTGTCTCTGCTTGACACTGCTTGTACAGTCTGTAATAGACTTAAAGGCCATTGATGATGACTTAGAAACTTGATAAGGTTTTTAATTAAAGAGTTATACAGTTCCACGATGTGTATTTATTTTAAAATGGAAAATTTGAACATTGAGAATCCTACTATCCTACTAATATAGTTTGAATGTTCGTCACTCAATCACACAAAAACCGCTGAACGGATTGAGATAAAAATTTGGCATGGAGATAGTTTACAACCTGGATTAAAACATAGAATACTTTTTATGACACAAAACTAATACTATGGAATTACTCGAGTAGAGATTACAAGGACAAAAGTTTCTTAGTACTTAATAAATTGGTATCTGAAAGATAGTGTCTCAGACCGTCCGCACCATGTTAGCTGAAACATGGTTTCTGTAAAAATCTACGTTTTGCTTCAAAAGCAGTGTATCTGAAACAATGTTTATAGTGAATACTTAAATATAGAAACGACTTTGTGTGGTCGCGCAACGTCACGCAACTTCATATGAAACGATTGTCATTTACTATGACGCTTGCAGTTTGTGACGTCACTAACTGCGAGCGTTTTCTCTCTCTAAGCAATATTAAAACGGTTGTAGCTTCGTAATTCTTTGAGATATCTGAATGGGATTTTCGTCACTAGGCGTATTTTTTTGTCTTCTTCTTTTGGAGTAATAATAAATTTTGAGTCTACACCCGTATTGTACATTATGTCTTTCAGATTGAAATTGACGACGGCAAAGAGCTGACGGAAGAGTTCCTGTACGACGAGATCCATCCAAAGAGGAACCTTCACCGGCCCGCGTTCGCTAAGCCGAAGGGGCCTCCGAACAGGGGCGCCAAACGTATCACTAAGTCACAGGCCGCGCAATAATTCCCTTAGGCTTAGTAAGAAATCTAAAAAAAAAATTTCAAAAGTGTGGGTAACTTTGCCCACATAATCCGCGAGAAATATAGGTTTGTATTTAATAAAATAGCATTAAAAATGTTTTTTTTTTCAAGTGTGGGTAACTTTGCCCACGTAATCCTCGCGAAATATAGGTTTGTGTCTAATAGAAGAGCAATATTATGAATCGCTAGTCTCTGCAGAAGTGTTCGCCGTAAAGGATAGATTTGGAAATTCTATTGAACTATATTTTATGTGGGCAAAGTGGCCAAACTATTAAACATTGGGTTTTGGCGCTTTGTTAACGTGTCTTTTCTCTTTGAACAGCATCTAATATTGTGGGATATTACGTTATGTGTTGAAAGCCAATTTTAATTTTATAAACAAAAAATTAAATGGCTTGACGTAAATTTATTTTTGTTTGTAAAACTTATTGAAAACATCTTTGTACTATACTTTTTCATATCAATGAGGTAACGACTACATGTTCGCAGGAGTGTATTCTGTACATGCTATTAATTATTGTATTCAATTTTAGCAACAGTTTAAGGTTCAGTTCAGATACAGTCATACATACATATCAATTAACAGAGACCATTTAAATCCATCTTATCTCTATTAAGGAAAATTTTAAAACACCCGCTCTCTTCCAACAAACGAACTTACGCATCAAAATTGATTGCTTTATCTTGCCCAATTAACGATTGATCGTGGTTTTGGGAGACTACGATATTCAACAGTAAAATAACCTTGTAATGACGTGCCTCTCACATCGATTATCCATTCCACAAACACACACGGCCACGTAATGTTAGTTAAATGTTGCTATAAGCTATTTGTATAACTGCTCAGGTTATGTTTGTAATAAGAATAATTTAATAATATTGTATGAAACAGCAAGACTGCCCGACCGTCTTCTGTAGTTCACTTGTTTATATTTCACTATGATACTCCATAAGTTAAGTACAGTATTAATGTTACACTGTTAATCGACTACCCTATACTCGACTCAAATAGGTAATATAGGTTACTAATGAAATCCATAATTTAATTTGCCATACATGTAACGTTTGTCATAATCATCATTAGCCCTAAGTAGTTTTTCTCAAAAACTGTAAACTTTTCAGGATTTTTATAAAACAAACCTAACCTAATTTATTATATACAATGTTTTTTTAAATTGTCCTGAAAATGTAACGGTTTCGGAGAAAATCACTATTATGGCAAATGACGATTACGACAAACACCTGTGTTATGACAAATTAAATTATCCGATAATAGGTAAAGTAAACAAACTAGTGGAATTTTAAACCAGTCTACATATTTTTACAAATATTGTATGTATTTAATGATAAAGGGGGATTCAAAGATCGTCCGCCGAATTCACTCTATACTTGTGATTATTTGTGTTGGCCGAATACCGTCAAAGTGGTCCATTTAAAAAACAACTACCGTCCTAGGTAGAAGATCCAAACCAGTTTTATAAAGAGATGGCCACATTAAATAATTTCAACCATACGGCTCAATGTAAAAATGTAATCAAGCACAGCATGATCTATCGTTGTTTATCGACATAATAGTTATGTGTTGACCAGTGTGTGTTGCCAGTGATGACATATGGCACTGAAACGTGGTCGCTTACTATGGGCCTCATAAGAAGCCTGAAAGTCACCCAAAGGGCAATGGAGAGGGCCATGTTGGGAGTTTCTCTGCGTGATCGCATCAGAAATGAGGCTATCCGCAGCAGAACCAAGGTAACCGATATAGCCCTCCGAATCGCTAAACTTAAGTGGCAGTGGGCGGGGCACATAGCACGTAGAACCGATGGCTGTTGGGGCGGAAAGGTTCTCGAGTGGCGACCATGTACCGGAAGGCGCGGCGTGGGTAGGCCCCCCACAAGGTGGACTGATGACCTGGTAAAGGTTGCGGGAGTCCGCTGGTGCGGGTGGCGCAGGACCGGTCACTTTAGCACTCTTTGGGGGAGGCCTATGTCCAGCAGTGGACATCTTTCGGCTGATATGATGTATAGTTATGTTTTAGGTAAATAATATTGTTTTAGAGCAATATCTAAACGAGCTTACCATGATGATTTTATATGATCATGCTTCGCAATGGTTGTAATTGTCAATGCAAAAATATTCATCAATAATGTTTGTTTTTTTTTAATAAGTCAAATTGTTATTACGAGAATGTACAGACATTTGTTATAGTGGAATTATCATTTCAAATCTTATCTTGCTCATAACTTCGCCTAAAAATACAGTGTGGTACGGGCGAAGTTGGCAAATAAAAACCAAAAAAGGGTTTCACTGTAATATATCGCGTACAATTATGATTGAAAACAGCTGATAATCTTCATGGTTAAATATAAATTATTACTCTTTAAAATAATTAAAGTATTGTATGCAACTAGTGATTTTTATTTTGTTTGTATTGTGCTCTGCAGGTTCGCACAAATTGTTACATTTGTTATACGATCTAAAATTCGAATTTTGCTACTAATATACTTTAACTGTCCTTTTTAACACTGATTCAGTGCCACGGACTATTCATGTTACTTTTGCTTGCATAAACACAAGGGTGGCTTATGAAACATTAATTTCGATCATAACACTCGTAACAAAGTATTTCAATAAGAAACTTGCCAATAATCTTTCAATAATTTACGTCACTCCGGGCGGTAAGTGAGATTTACCGCCCACGGGCGCAGCGGCAAATCTCCCTTCACACCCAGGAGAAGACGTATTACGGTACGGTATTTCGTATTTCGTAAAGCCCCAGATCGCATATTTATTAACACCTGCGATCTAGGGCATTCACGAATTTACCGCCCTAGGTACGTAATGTACTATTATGTAATCATTTTAATCATAACTATGTAAGACCATGAACTGTTATTACATATTTAAATGTACAGTCAGCATCATATAGTTAGTAGCAGCCAAAGTAGCCAAATATTTCTCGATACACGTCTTTATTACTGTAAGAATAAGGGTGTGTTACGATATATTTGGCTACTCTGGCTGCTACTAACCATACGATGCTGACTTTTTGTTGTTGTTCAAATGATTTTTTTAACATTTGTGTCGACATAATATTTAATAAGGCACATATTTTTATGAGCAAAAAATGCACAAAATACGTATAATGTAACGTATTTTTGTACATGCGAAATAGTTTTATATAGCGTGCAATATCGTTGTCATTTAATAAATGCGTTTGATTTAGCAATGATCCGGTTTCTTTGCGTACCATCAACCATCCAACTTTGCCCACTTGTGGAATCCCCACCTAAATAGTTTGGCGTAATCGGTTTAGCGTTCAAGACACTGGGTTAAGTTGAACGCCACACAAGACATACAGTTATAGATGTACCAATTGCATAATTGATTTATCTATCCAAGTATTCGATCTCTGAGGCCGACAAGCCAATGTGGAGGTTCTGATAGACTATAAATAAACAAGCATTTATAAAACAAATAACATTATTTATTCAAGTTAAATTATCTTTAATGCTATAATAAATTACAGTGGGTAAATAGTCAACATTTTCCACTTCCCATAATAAAAGTAACCAGTTTGTAATATTGTATAGACAACTGTCCTTATATTATGAAGAGGTAATGTTTGTGAGTTTGTATGAAGAGGGTAATTTTATAAAATACTAGAATAGCTACCCATCTCCGCCAGCGAATACTAATAATTAATAGTACAGTCGAGTTCCTCAATATCTATACAGACTACCATCCAAAAATGTCTACACATGTGTCTTACGTCAGTAACAATACAGACTATGTATAGATATGTTTGAAAGGTTGTCTGTACAGATATTGGAGAACTCGACTATCTAAAGGTACAGAAGGACCACTGCCTTAGTGAGTGAGTGAGTTCGCTGTATTTTTTTTGCAATAGAATCATAGGGTGAGATTGGGTTGTTGAGGTACCACATAACTGAACATCCAAAATGATAACTATTTTAGTACCTATGTTTGCTATCGAAATGATCAATAGAAATAATGATAGGTATATGATAATAAAATAATACAATAGCCGGGAAGTCACGATTAAGTAAAAACAAGTCGTGAATACCTGATTAAGTTTTACTGCAACTGATGAAATTATGTTGTACTACGTACAACGGAACGTATAAGGTCCGAGTGCTCGACGCAGTACTAGTATATGGCATGGGCACTCTATATAGTGCCGATAATAGTGCCCATGCCATATACTACTACAGCGTCGAGCACTCGGACGTTTACCTGATATTGATGTCGTGTGCGGCTTGCCGTGCGGTTGGACAAAACATATGAAACCGCAAACGCAAAACCTCTACGCACTAAGCCGTTGTCCGCAACCGCACCGCAAGTGCGTATGGGGCCTTACAAGCGACAAACTCACAAATTTTACCGTTTTATAACATTAGTGTAGATTATTTGATTTCATGTACTTTTACTTCTCCTTTCAATTCCACCATCAAGTCATGGTGTCTAGTGAGTGAATCGTGTTTTTCCTCCGCTGCTTTTTCTTGAGCTTGTTTGTATTGATCCACTCTGAAAAATAATTACAATATTTACATTAAAAAGGATTTATTTATAATTATTTTGTTTCCAATAAAATAATAGGTTACATTTTCTATTACTTATAAGTTCGCCAAACAGTGTTTATTGGCGAGTATTGCACTAACTTTCTTTGCAAAATATTTTATATATATCAGGTAATTGATTGCACTTCATATAAATTGCGGCGATGGGCAAAGTTGCAGTTTCGTCCCGCATTTTTTATTTACTACGCCGGTGGCAAACGAACATACGGCCTGCCTGATGGTAAGCAGGCACGACGGAGTCTACCGGAGACTATCGCCGCTTTTTCGAGTCTTTTGTCTTTTTCAATTGGCTCTATTAGTTTTTTGTCTCTTATTGCATAGCTTCAGTACTTTTTGATGTAAGATTAAATAAGGTTTCATTTGGTCATAGATCGAATACTAAAATTAAATACGCTTTTCAAGATACCGGTCAACCCCTATGGTCCCTAAAGTTCAAATTTTAACACATGCAAAGAGAGGTTTCGGCGAGTTTGTTTAGTGAACATGACAACTGTCACTTGTATTTTGACCCCATTTTTGTCCTAAAATCGTGCCATTAAGAGGGATTTCGAGGTTCGACAATCTCGACTGTACTATAACATAATTAGAAAAGTTGAAAACCCCTCGACATTTTCATTTCACAGTTCAATATCTCAAAAACGGGAGAACCGATCTTGTTGAAACGTAGCTAAGAACCATCTCGACCACGTCCGCTTACGGACAAAAAACCCGTATTAAAATCGGTCCATTCGTTTCGTAGCTACGATGCCACAGACAGACACACAGCCAGACCCCTCTTTTAGCGTCGGCGGTTAAAAATAAAACTAACCTTGCTTCGTTTATTTTGTTCAATGCCAGTCTAATGTCGCGCATGGAGACGCCAGTGAGATGCAGGATTCCCAAGATCGCCGCCCCTCCAATCGTGCTTAACACAGCTCCTGGCAATAAAAAAAATAATTAATATAAATAAACTACTGGCTCTGTGTGCTGTAGAAATCGCGAGCATGACATAAAAAAAAGGCCAAGTGCGTGTGGGACCACGCATAACGAAGGGTTCCGTGCCTATTAAAAAGGTCGTATCGTTACTGAAATCTTATGGCACTTACGTCCTTTTCTTTAAGGAAGGCAGTTTTATAGAAATATCTCAAAAACCTTTGAACCGATCTTGTTTAATAAGCTATGTCCATGATTTTTTTCATATTTTTAAAATACACTGTTCAAAAATTAGAGGGGGGGGACACAATTTTAGTGACTTTCGGGGCGATTATCTCCGACTCTATTCAATCAAAAAAAATGCTGAGAAACCTTATATTTATTTTGAAAGGACTATCGATTGATGTGCCACACGTAGGCTTGATAAAAATTTTGTTAATTTAATTACAAAATTATGTTGCGGCTAACAAAATACACCTATCCTCAAAATTGTATTCAAATACACCTTATAGTTTTCGAGTAAAATGCCTGTGACATACGGACGGACAGACAGACAGACAGACGTGACGAATCCATAAGGGTTCCGTTTTTTGCCATTTGGCTACGGAACCCTAAAAACAAATTTTAATTTCGAAAAAGTGACTCGCGCAATCAAAACTGCGCTTCGCTCGCTCGTTAGATAAATGTTAGGAGACAATATAAACTAGTCCCTTAGTAAGCTCGATAAAGCTTGTGTTATGAGACTTATGAGTAGGTACCAGACGACGATATATTCAATAGATATTCATACTTAAATAGATAGTAAAAATCTCCAAATCTCATATAATATTTTCCTTTACCGCGACTCGAACCCAGGACCGTCAGCTTCCTAGGCAGGGTCACTACCCACTAGGTCGTGATCCCAAGGCATTTCGCAATGCGAAGTCAGTGTGGCATCAATAAGCACTCAGCCGTCAGTCAAGTCAGTACAGATTTATTACTTTAAATTTTCCAAATTTTTCAAGTGTTCTAATTAGAAAGAAATACTCAAATTTAAAATAATGGTAAATTACTCACCTAGGGCGGTAAAATAAGATATTTCTCAGATTGCAGGTACATAATTAGCCGGGTCCACACTGGACGCACGCCCTCGCCCGAGTGTGCGCGCTCAGTGTAGGCGTGCCTCGGCGAGCCACGTCTACACTGAGCCGAGATCAAAGGGACAGCGGCACGTTTATAGGTAAATTAGCCAGAGTCAGATTGGCACGGGCTTGCCGCGGGCGGTTGCCTCGGACACGCTAAAATTCGACCGAGCCAAATTAGCACCAACAGTTCGGCAAACAGAACGACGTATGGTCCGCACGCTATGCCGCACGCCTCGCCCGAGGCATGCGTGCAATGTGGACCCGGCTTTTGCCGCCCAAACCGAAGGCAAGGCTTTGTTACCGCCAGTGGTGAGTATCTACAACATTTGATGTCTCGCCCTAGTCAGGAAGAGCGATTTTCCAGTAATTGCACACACGTAAATACATCAACACGTTCGCAACCAAGAACCCGCCTAGCGGGCACTCGTAATGTTTGCTCAGATACCGGCTGGGCCCGCTAGGCGGGCAGTAGTATGAACTTACACGCCTAGCGAATTCTGTCGGTTTCTGGTGAATTGTTCCATTTTTAGTCCGGTTGCGAAAGTGTTAAAACATACCTAGGCCCGCTCCAACCAGCATAGCAGCCATGCCCAGGTTCATCTTATAGATGGCTCCAGTGATGGTCCCCGCCAGTATGTACTCCGTTAATGTGCTCTGGTCATTATACACAGATATTGTTGTCGTTATCAAACTGAAAAGAGATTAAAAACATTGAGAAGAATGTAGTGACGAAACTATTATCATTTGGAATTTATGTTGTCTTTCAGCTGATATGATGATGGGACGTGAGGAACCTACCACACTGATGGATTCTCAAATCAATAAAGGGTTGGCAACGTTGACTCTTCTGGACTTACAAGCATTCATAGGCTACAGGGTCAGGGAACCATCAGACCGGCCATATGCATGTTAGTGTTGTTTTCTTGCACCTTTGTGGTATATAAAGGTGAGTTGATATTGCATCTACATCGCAGTACCACAAATATAAGTTACATCGGCAATCTTCGTCCACGCCGACGAGTGCTGACAAGTACTGAATGAAATCGAACGTATGACCATTTCAATAAAGACCTTGTTGCACTTCACGTAAGGTACAATATGCAATGCAGGTCAACTCGTGCTTTCCCGCTCATGGCGTCCAGACAAAATGGCGGGCGCCGGAGCAACCGGCGTCGCGCGCAAAATTTTGGCCAATGGGCGTTGAAGATTTTACCTGCGCAAACACGCTGCCTTATGATTGGTTAAGATGTTTTCAAAAAATGCTTTCTGTGCAGGTACATCGTTGTAACTTATATTTGTGGTACTACTGTACGCTCTGGTCTGGTGAATCAGTCATGGGGTGAAGGTGAAGTCCGAACTGTCTTACCTAAATGTTGCAGTGAAAATTCCAAGTCTCCAGCCCCAATGGATGGCACCTTTGGCGAACGCTATCATTACTTGGTCTTGTAATTTTTTCTGAAACAACAGAAGTTGAGGACTACATTTTAAATTTAAAGCATAGGTAAGTCATTAATGCATGTACATAAATTAGGGCATAGGTATAAGGTATTCTACTGAGTCAATTAATGAAGAATAGAGCCTCTTAACCTCCTATGGCCCACGGATCTACCGGTAGGACTTACTTACTCTTTAGGGGCTCCCATACGCCAGTGACCTTCGATCTGAATCCCTTAGTTTTCTAATGTTTTTTGTAGCTTATTATATTAAGAACAAGAGATTTAAGCAATACAGTATCCCATATTTACTTCAAAGTTCATTGTTTTCAAGATATTTGGCTTCAAAGTTGAACAATTTTAGGCCAAAAAACTGGTTTTCTGGCGATAGCTTTTGTGTTAATTAGTTTAAAATGAAAAACCTAGACACGTTTTTAGAGAGTTTCATAGACGAACACAAATATGTAGATTTCATGTATGTTATATCTTTCACGTCAATAGAGATACGAAATAAGTGTTTTTTTAGACAATGTTTAAAAAAATCATACAAATTTAAGTATTCATTTCTTTCAAAATCCAGTAGACGAAAATGGAGATAAAAGATTGAAAAACCGAAGCCGTTTGACTTACAATTCTATCTGTAGGAGATATGATTCAAGACTCGTCAAAAATCGATGATAACCGCGGTAGTTTTTTAGAGACAATAGAAATTCAACTCTATTTCCAACACTAAATGATTCAAATTTCAATGCCATTTTGTATTTACAAACACAACTTACTTTATAAGAGGCATCAACAGCTAGATTGTAATGTGTACCAATTGTAATTTAATGAATAAATAATTATTTTCGGACAATCTTACACAAATCAACCTAGTCCCAAACTAAGCAAAGCTTGTACTATGGGTACTAGACGACGATATACATACTTATATAGATAAATAAATGCTTAAATACATAGAAAACATCCATGACCAAATATTTTTGCTAATCACACAAATCAATGCCCTTACCGGGATTCGAACCCGGGACCTCTAGCTTCATAGGCAGGGTCACTACCACAGATATAGATATACATAGATCACGCAAATGCATCTACTTCGCGTGTCCGAACTCGGCCGAGTTGGCCGTCCGACTGACATTCCACCGCGTCTGTTGTGTTAGCCGGTTGTCCGTGAATATTAAGAAAATGCTTTATTGCAGAATCGATTTTGCGCGGACAATAGGGAATTCACATAACTAATTCGCCCTTGTGACGTCACAGTAGGTAGAAAAAAGTGACATGGTCGGTTTTCATACAGATTGAGGGGTTTGAGTTATCTAGTGTATATCTTATCTATATCTGTGGTCACTATCAACTAGGCCACAGAGGTCGTAAATAATTCGTAAGTGCAGCGTGGGTGGACCCAAGGTGGACCGATGACCTGGTAAAGGTCACGGGGTATGAATGCGAGTGGCTTGGGACCGGTCTTTGGGGAGACCTATGTCCAGGAGTGGACGTTTATCGGCTGATATGATGAAATTAATTTATCAAGTTCTTTATCATTTAAATTAAAGCACAAAGCCACACCTTAGCAGACATAGTCGATTTGAATATAGTGGCTTGGTTATTCTCTATAAAATACAGGTATGCATCTTTTGACTTGATAAATCCTCCCAGACATGCTCCAACGAAGCATCCAGATAATCCGGACTGTATCACAGTTCTTAGTTCGGCCGACGTCTCGTCATATTCACTGGAAAAATATTCAAAAATGTATACATATTGAAATAAACTATATAGTAGAGCCTTACTAATTTGGCACTATTAAAACTAGGCGCTGGAATATAGGAATGTTCGTATTAAATAGAAAAACTTGAGGTTACACTGATGCCAGAAAGCAAGCGCGGAGCAGAATTAGGGATGCAGTATTCATTAGGACTAAAAGCTTAAAGCTTTCATTAGATTAGATTATCGAAATATCTGGTTTATATATTTATTTATTGACAAATACATTTACGTGACATTACAGTAATAACCAAGGATAGGACAAACGCCCGTCATTTTAAAAACTTAACCCTGTTCTGTACAGTAGAGACTTCCTTATATTAATAAAAAAAATTAGGTACTAAATAAGAATAAGAATAGTTTATTCGTGACAATACAAAACAAAGGACAAAAGTAATGTTTTATAAATTTATTTTAAGTACCATAATTTATATGTTTCCAGTGACAAATTATTCAAATGACGATGATTAAGGCGATAAATCACTTTCGCCAATGGAAAAGAATGACCACAATTTTTTCCAAATTTTAAAATAAAATAAATTAATTAATAATTATTTCATTTTAATTTTAAATATCATTAGGAAGTCTCTACTGTACAGAACAGGGTTAAGTTTTCAAAATGACGGGCGTTTGTCCTATCCTTGGAATAACCAATGCGTCAAGAAACTAAAAACAACAAATAATACTATTTAGGCAACGAAATGGCGTCACCCCGTTGCATCATCATCTCTGGTGTAGGATTCGGCAGATTGCCCCGGAACCGTCGAAACACAACACCCTTCAGTATTCAAATATGAAATAACACAACTGCCCATTATAATCTCACATACTCAATAAATGTTACCCAGGATAATGTAAGGTAAGGGCTATACCCCCCCCATACACCTAAATTGGTTGAAGCGTTTTGTTGTAGTGGTGGAATACAGAAAGTGTAAATACATACACAAACCCTGAAAACATCAACAACAGTCTGTGTTGGGGCACAATGTGTGAGACTATTAAATTAGTACACATGGAAAAAATGTTTATTAAAATATAATAAAAACTCGCCGTCAATCAAAGGTTATTTCGCTTCATGCTTCTTTGTTTCTAGAACAAGTTTGGAAAGATTTGTAAGGTTACGTTACATAAAATATACACCTACTTCGTATAAAACATGTTTTTAAGCCTTTCCATGCCAGTGGTTGGTTTTTCCGTAGTGGCTGGATCTAATAAGTTATAATCATTTTCGTTATGTTTTCTTAGAATGGGAAGGAACGCTGGTGTTAACCTCGTGATAGATCTCCACATTTTCAACAACAATTGACGGTATTAAGTCAGTTCATCACATACATTTCCTTTCTAGCACTTTTATACTTATAAAATTCAATGTATTTCGTCAATTTCAATATTTGCATTTGCCTTTTTCAAATTAAAAACCTTTATATCCAGCAACTTTATTTAGTTTAGTTAGCAAACCAAAGCAAACGTCATTGTCATTATTGACACATTTTAGACAGGTCGCGAGCGTTCAGAAACGCCTGGCAAAACCAACACGATTTATCGCTAAACTTGATGCAACCTTTATAAATATATGAAGCGTCTTAGGGCTCGGCCACATGTCCACGGTACGGCGTTGTCTAGAACGTAGTGGTTATATTCTCTTTGTTGTTACCGTAAAACAGCGCGGCGCGGCGCCGCTAAAACTCACGTTGCGGCACATTAAAATCCACGGCACGGCACCGTATATTTTAACGACGCGGCGCGCGCTATAAAGCCGTGTCCGCTGCGCCAAAAAACGAACAAAACATGTTAGCAAAATATGTAACCATAATTGTTTAGGTATAACTGCCCGTCCATTGCGACTTTGGACTCTTTGGAGTGAAATATGTATTGTTTGTCATAACATTTAATTTTTCTTTTGATAGCTGTCATCCCAGTACAATTTGCCATCTTTGATCATTTAATAAAATACAGCGTCTTTTCTTTATTCCACTCCATTGTAAGTCATTATAAATGAAATAATGCCCTATTTGACAGTTCTTCACTCAAACTCAAAACTTTCAAAAACAAGTAAGTCAATGCAAAAACAAAACATTTAATAATAAACCCCCTCCCCCGCGGGGATTGGTTTCCATCCGTGACGGAAAACATGCTTATCGTCGGGGATAGTGCAATACCGCTTAACTAGCACAGCACGGCTAGCACGCGACGGCGCGCGAGCTTTCTTGATTTTTCTCGCACTATCCGTCTCTCACTTATTAGACTACTTAGAACAAGAGGTATAGTGCGATAAAAATCGAGAGTATCTCGCGGCCGTCGTGTGCTAGACGTGCTGGTAAATAGTGCGTATCTACACAACAGCCATAGTGCGAAACCGCGTATCTAGCATTGGTAAATACTGCGTATCTACACAATTACCCAAATTTACAGGCCAAGCTTCAGCACGGCTAGCACGCGACGGCGCGCGAGCTCTCTCGATTTTTCTCGCACTATCCGTCTCTCACTTACCAACCCACTCCACTTAGAACAAGAGGTGCGATAAAAATCGAGAGTATGTCGCGGCCGTCGTGTGCTAGACGTGCTGGTATATTCTAATCAGGATTTTACGTGCGTTGGCGGGAAAACTTAATTTGGCTATATTTGTTAGATACGCGGTATTAACCAATGCCAGTTACGCGGATTTGCCCTATGGGTGTTTTGTAGATACGCAGTATTTACTAGTGCTATTTACGCGGTATTGCACTATCCCCGACGGTGTGTTAAACAAAAAAAGTTTGGCCACGCCCAAAGGGGTAGACAGAAAAGTATGTTCGAAAAAAACGCAGCCGAATCTGTTGTCCGTTTGAATACAATTAACTTTTACTCTTATGGTCGCACTACACTTGGGAATGCGTGTTCGCGTTGCGTCGTTGCCTCTCTTTCATTTGCCGTAGGAAGAAAAAAGATGCAGCACGAATATTTGGGCAAATACCGCCAAGTGTAGTGCCACTATTAGCTAATATCGGATGTTTAATTAGGCGAACTAACTTGACAGCTTAAAATTTTGTCAGACATAGGAAAAAATAAATAGTGATAGGTTTCCTTCCGGTTTAAAAGAACCCAGTCTCAAATTACACTATTTCACAATACAACTGATTCTCATTTAACACCTATGGTCATATGAACATAAACTCAATATAGCCCAGTGTCTATTTACCTTAGTCCCAAAATACCCTAAAATGTTAAAACCAAAACGACCTATCTCTATTGAACTTATGTCGAAAGCACCTTATGTCATCAAAGCATAAACTCAAAACAATGTTCCCAAAATACACTAATTATAAAATACGCTACTCTCAAAATACCCTAAATTATTTATTTATTGATTTTCGTTTTGTGCTATTATGATCCATGTGGTATACAACTGATAATAGACTCATAAGTGGATCCCTTACTCGTGTACGCGTAAATTCGTACCAGAAGCCGACATAGAATTAGGACCTGAACTATTTAGGGTATTTTGAGAGTAGTGTATTTGGCCAATGGTGTATTTCAGGATTAGTGTATTATGGGAATAGTTTGTTTTGAGCTTCAGCGTTTATGACTTTAGGTAATCTTGGTAATAGTTATAATATAGACAAAGTCGTTTTGGTTTTAGGGTATTTTGGGACTAAGGTAAATAGACACTGGGCTATTTTGAGTTTATGTGCATATGACCATAGGTGTTAAATGAGAATCAGTTGTATTGCGTAATAGTGTAATTTGAGACTGGGTTCTTTTGAACCGGAAGGATAGGTTTATGTCGATACAAATAGGTCGATATAACAATGTACAGTCGACTACAAAGATAAGTATGTTTTTTAATGATACAAAGTTATGTATGTATATCTTATTACTATGGTAGTAAAGTCTATGTATACATATTTTTGTAACATCGTATGGATACATCTCTTTGTAGTCGACTGTACCTACTATAAATCTGATTCAAATTGTATTTTATCAAGTAATCATACTAAAGTATGAAAAAGGTTTTATATAATTAGAAAATAATCATATTATAGACATCTTGCATACCTACATTCATCATCCTCCTAGCGTTATTCCCGGTTGTGCCCCTAAAGAAGCCCTGAGTCCGCTTTGACACCTAATCCCATGATTCGGCATAGGCACTAGTTTTACGAAAGCGACTGCCATCTGAGCTTCCAACCCAGAGGGAAAACTAGACCTTATTGGGATTAGACCGGTTTCCTCACGATGTACAATGTATACATCTTGTACCTATACCTACATTGTTGAATAATAAATCTATTTTATGTACTTTACCAGAATCCCTATTTAAACTGTAAAAATAAATATGTAGACATATTTATTTTTACAGTTTAAAATAGGAATTTGAATTCATAAAGTAGGAACCTACCTTGCATAGTCCTTCCACCAACCGTGCCAGTAGTAGAAAAGCCGAAAATACTTACTCATCTATATGTTTATACTGAAACTAACGTAAGAAAGAAATATAATTAGTCTCTCAGCTGCCTTCCAGTGACACGGATGGTGGATCAGCTTATATACATCTTATTCGTATTGGCAAATAATACAAATAATAGCTCAAAGAACTTCAGAAACCAAATTCTATCAAGCTATTATTTAAATAACTTTTACACAAGTAACAAGAATGATAACAACACTAGTATACAAACTGCTTTACTAAACTTCTTTTATGAACTGTTTTTTTATATATCGATATTAACAGCACTAGCGAAACTGTGGCAACATTCGTGTGCAAGGAACTGTCAAGTTAGTTCGCCTAATTAAAAATCCGATATTAGATACTTATGGGTGAATCAACTTTTAAGTACGTATAAATACGCTGGTATCTATCGATAATCATGTTGATATTATCGATAGTGGGACAGCACTACATCCGCCAAATTGTGTTCCAGCACATGGTCAAACTTGCCACGCACAATTTGTTAAGTGCGCGCACGAGCAACTTTTGTCTCCGCGACTATTTTGTCCCTTGATTCTTATTTTGTTGACAAAATAGTCGCGGAGACAAAAGTGGCTCGTGCGCGCATACCCTAATACTTCACGTCCTTTAGGTTTTTTTGGCATTGTTGCGGGACTTGCGGGGTTACTGGTATTAATAGTCCGTCTTTATAAAGCTGATCATCATTAAAAATCATTACAAAGGTGACACGTTTGATTGGAAGGTCTTATTATTTTTGGCGACGTACCTACCTACTCGTACCAGTGGTAACGAAAACTAAACTTAAAATTGTGAGATCTCGCTCGGATGCAATTTTATCAACAGCATAAGATCATATTCTACTTCTATGAGTCTTTCCGTGTTGGCGAACGATGTCGACTAGTTTAGCTTTTAACATTGATTTTCTAAAATGTTTTTTCTTGAAGCCTCTCCTGAAGTCTTCACTTACGCCATCTTGAAGTAGGCAGTTCTTCATGCCTTCTCGAATAAACGATAATGTACCATTGAATCGTATTTGGACTCATCAGAATTCGGTTATAGAATTCCGCCCGTGTGCGGCCGTCCGAAAATACGACGATGATGATGATAATGTCCTCCCAGACGTATCCATCGACGGTGAAGTCTTGACAAAATTATAATCTAAGGTTGGGAAACTTTACGAGTATGAGTCCGACCATATTTGGTTTTTACTTTTCCGCGGTAATGAATCAAATGACCGATGCTCTCCAGAAATGCAATAAGCGGATCATGATAAATTTCCGTACGGACCGAAGTATTTTTGACCTCGTACGACTGATAGTTAAGCGAAATCAGCCTCAGTTACAGAAGTAGGTACTGTACCTATGTCGATGATGTCTGTCTCATGGCTGATAACTTGGAGGTTTTGCAGAATTATTTAGAAGTCTCAGATCTCAGTCTCAAATTTGGCCTGATTAAGCAGCGCGTCTTAGACCCAGATTCTTAAACAGCCCGCTAGAGGAAAATTTGCAGACATTGCCGCTGTTTACTGAAGAGGCAACGCATTGGATGAAATGGGTACTATTCGCTACCTCGGGAGTCTATTGCGTAGTGACAATCGCCTCGAGGCTGACATCTCTGCCAGGATTGCCAAAGTTGCTGCAGCCTTTGGAGGCCTAAACCAACGAGTTTGGAAATCTCATGATCTCAGACTACACACGTTGGTCACCGTTTACAGAGCGGATATTCTACCTCTACTGCTTCTATGCGTCGGAGAAATGGTGCTTGTACAAAGGGGACATTAAGCATCTTGATTTGACTCCTTTCACCTAAGATGCCTCCGGGCGATTCTTTGGCTGAGATGGCAGGATCGTGTTCCAAAATCGGAGGTTTTACGTTTACGTCAGACAAACATGGCGGGTATGGAATGTCTGCTCATAAAAGGCCAATTGCGTTGGTGTGGACACCTTGTGGGTATGGCACCATCAAGACTGCCGAAAGCATAATTCTACTCGGAGTTAGTCTTGGGTAAATGCAGAGCTGGTGGGCAGTACCTGCGATACGAGAATATCCTAAAAAGTCACTTGTCTGCCACCAGCATATTATGTGATTCGGAAGGAACTGGCTATTATTATAAATAAGCATCGAAAGATACTTACCTATATTTCAATTTAATTGTCGGTTTTTATTATGTTCTATATTTGCAAGAACGAAATCTCCTGATACAGGTATCACTATACCTACCTACTCTACTAAGAGACCTCACTATACAGTACCAATCTCAACAGCCAGGGGATCGATTTTTGAATCTCACCAAGTGACTAATTCTCACCGATGTGAGTGATTTCCGAAAGTTCGTATTTTTGAAACTCACCGGTGACTTACATTTGTCATACCTATGATATCGATTTACGAGTGCCCCTACCCACTCGTAATTGAAATCACCATGCGATTGTTTTTGACAGTTGACGTTTGTGACATCTGCCAAAAGTACCAAAGTATGTTTTTCGGAAGAATTAGCAGCGGGGCTCGATTGTGATATTTGTGATTGCGACGATTTATTGAGAATATAAATTGGAGGCCAAGTGCGTGTCGGACCACGCACAACGAAGGGTTCCGTGCCTATTAAAAAGGTCGTATCGTTACTGAAATCTTATGGCACTTACATCCTTTTCTTTAAGGAAGGAGGTTTTTAGGGTTCCGTAGCCAAATGGCAAAAAACGGAACCCTTATAGATTCGTCATGTCTGTCTGTCCGTCCGTATGTCACAGGCATTTTACTCGAAAACTATAAGGTGTATTTGAATAAAATTTTGAGGATAGGTGTATTTTATTAACTGCTACATAGTTTTGTAATTCAATTACTAAAAATAATTTTTTTTAGGGGTGCACTCCATACATAAAAATGAAAGTCAAAAAATTTTTTTTCATTGCAAGCCCACGTGTGGCACATCAATCGATAGGCCTTTCAAAATAAATTCTTTTGAACAAGATCGGTTCAAAGGTTTTCGTGATATTCCTAAAAAACTGCCTTCCTTAAAGAAAAGGACGTAAGTGCCATAAGATTTCAGTAACGATACGACCTTTTTAATAGGCACGGAACCCTCGTTGTGCGTAGTCTGACACGCACTTGGCCGCTATATTATTTTTAGAAATACCTCAAAAACCTTTGAACCGATCTTGTTCAAAACAATTTTCGCTGAAAGAATTTAATAAGCCCTATGTCCATGTTTTTTTTTCATATTTTTAAAATACACGGTTCAAAATTAGAGGGGCGGACACAATTTTAGTGACTTTCGGGGCGATTATCTCCGACTCTATTCACTTAATCAAAAAAAATGCTGAGAAACCTTATACATATTTATGTAGAAAGGCCTATCGATTGATGTGCCACACGTGGGATTGCAATGAAAAAAAAAAAAAACTCAGTTTTATGTAAGGAGTGCACACCTAAATTTTTTTTTTGTAATTTAATTACAAAACTATGTAACGGCAAACAAAATACACCTATCCTCAAAATTGTATTCAAATACACTAGGTATAGTTTTCGAGTAAAATGCCTGTGACTTACGGACGGACAGACAGACAGACATGACGAATCCATAAGGGTTCCGTATTTTGTCATTTGGCTACGGAACCCTAAAAACCGGTATCAAGGACAACGACAACACTATAACATCTGCGTAAAAAGGAACGTAACGGGAAGATTGTCTCTGATTGACATTGTAAAATTTCTGCATGTTGGTAAACAGCGTGTGACTTTCAAAAATACGGCTCTTGGAAAATGGTGACATAAAAGTCATCGGTGATAATTTTAGTCACCGGTGACTTTGATATCACCAGTGAGATTCAAAAATCGCACTCCAGCTCAGTGTCACAGATTAAAGAATACAAGTAGGGATCGATTTTTGAATCTCACCAAGTGACTAATTCTCACCGATGTGAGTGATTTCCGAAAGTTCGTATTTTTGAAACTCACCGGTGACTTACATTTGTCATACCTATGATATCGATTTACGAGTGCCCCTACCCACTCGTAATTGAAATCACCATGCGATTGTTTTTGACAGTTGACGTTAGTGACATCTGCCAAAAGTACCAAAGTATGTTTTTCGGAAGAATTAGCAGCGGGGTTTGATTGTGATATTTGTGATTGCGACGATTTATTGAGAATATAAATAAGCGGCCAAGTGCGTGTCGGACCACGCACAACGAAGGGTTCCGTGCCTATTAAAATGGCAAAAAACGGAACCCTTATAGATTCGTCATGTCTGTCTGTCTGTCTGTCCGTCCGTATGTCACAGGCATTTTACTCGAAAACTATAAGGTGTATTTGAATAAAATTTTGAGGATAGGTGTATTTTATTAACCGCTACATAGTTTTGTAATTAAATTCCTAAAAAACAAAAAAAAAATTTTTTTTTTATTGCAAGCCCACGTGTGGCACATCAATCGATAGGTCTTCCTTCACCTCAAAAACCTTTGAATCGATCTTGTTCAAAACAATTTTCGCTGAAAGAATTTATAAGCCCTATGTCCATGTTTTTTTTCTTCATATTTTTAAAATACACGTTTCAAAAATTAGAGGGGGGGGGAGACAATTATAGTGACTTTCGGGGAAAAAAAATGCTGAGAAAGCTTATCTATTTTGAAAGGCCTATCGATTGATGTGCCATACGTGGGCTTGCAATAAAAAAAAAATTGACTGTTTTATGTATGGAGTGCACCCCTAAAAAAAAATTTTTTTGTAATTTAATTACAAAACTTTGTAGCGGCTAACAAAATACACCTATCCTCAAAATTGTATTCAAATACACTATAGTTTTCGAGTAAAATGCCTGTGACATACGGACGGACAGACAGACAGACATGACGAATCCATAAGGGTTCCGTTTTTTGCCATTTGGCTACGGAACCCTAAAAACCGGTATCAAGGACAAATGACAACACTATAACATGTGCGTAAAAAGGAACGTAACGGGAAGATTGTCTCTGACTGACATTGTAAAATTTCTGCATGTTGGTAAACAACGTGTGACTTTCAAAAATAGGGCTCTTGGAAAATGGTGACATAAAAGTCATCGGTGATAATTTTAGTCACCGGTGACTTTGATATCACCAGTGAGATTCAAAAATCGCACTCATACCCAATCTCATAGAGCAAAAGCGTATCGTCCTAATGTAGGCAATTCTGTATACAAATTTAGTCCCGTAGCTACACCAGTAGATGCAGTATCCGAGCTACCACGGCTATGACGCTGTCAGCGTACCTGATAGTTTTAGTAATACATTGAGATATCACCAGGATGGCATTGACTTCCCGGGCAACAAATAGATGATTTTTTTGATATAAAAGTAGTATTTTCGAGACAATATTACACATCACACAAAATTATACATAACCAAACGCTTGGAGCCTGTGGTTCCATAGAACTTTCGCTACCAGTGATGGCGCCATCTAGTGGCATTACCCAATAATACGTGTAGCAAACTTAGCAAACTTACTTAACTGACACGTATGTACGAGTTACATGGATTTAGTACCAATTTTATTGCATTTACTAAACTTATACAATTTACCTTTATTTTATGTACGGAAGGATGTTTGCGATATAATTAGGGTACGTTGAATTTATTAAGGTGTAAAAATCATTCTATCTTCACGATTACTGGTTCAAAGGTTTCGCTCGGTACCTGTGTCGCCATCTATGAGTTCTTTTTTGTAATAATTATTCGTTGTTCGAGTTGGGAGGCCATGTCAGTGTCAACCTTACTGTACAGTAGCAGGCAAACAACTTGAGCAAGGCATGACGTGGTGGGGATATGTTGCCCATCCTACACTTAAAATTAAAAGACGGAACCCACTTTTATAGAATAAAAAAAAATGACCGGGAGTGCCGGCAGAAGTGAAAACTCAATAACATTGTAACAGTTTTTCGATCAGGTCACGTGACATCTTACGGTGTCACCCTAAAAATGAATTTGACGCAAATTTATAAACAATTATCAATTATTTAGGCGGACGGCCCGCGGGCGCGTTAGGTGCGACGGGCCCAACGCGCCGCCGCGGCGCAACGGTGCCAGGGTCCGGCGCGCCGACGGGCGGCGGTAAACACAATACCGATTTGTTTTTGCCATTGCCAAATATTTTTCAAAGCTTTATCTATTTAGGAATAACGTCTAAATTCGAACTATTCGAATTTGCAAGAACAGCAGATGACGGTGCACGGTGGCGACCAAAATATCAATTTGTTTTTGCTGTTGGCAAATATTTTTCTAAGCTTTATCTCTTTAGGAATAACGCCCAAATTCGAACTATTCGAATTTTCTCAATAGCAAAACGGCGAAGGACGCGTTGGTATTATTACAAATTTATTTACAGAATATGCTATTGCAAAAAGTGTTTAACGGCTTTATACTCTTCGAATAGCGTTCAGTTTTGAATGAAGTCGAATCGGCTAGCAGCAAAAAGTGACCTCCTTCACATCTGACGTCACAAAACTCTGTCGCGTATTTAACAATTTTTCCCCATCCCAAAAAGTGCTCAGCGCCGGTAAAGAAGTTTTCACTTCAAAAACACATTTCTTTGTGTAACACACTCGCTTAATCACTACTAGTCACTCGATATCGCGCTAACTTGCTGATCATGCTGTGTGCACTTGCCTTGGATGTCATGCTAGTCTATAAGCTATTCATAAAGAACCATTGTATCTCATAATGTATGATATCTGTAAAGTGTACCTAATAAATAAATAAATAAATAAATAAATAAATATGGGTTTCATTCGAACTCAGAGGATTATTCTTCATTCGAATTTAAGCTATGTCACTTTGACATAGAGTGTTCATGCCATGTAACTAGTACAGCGTCGAGCACTCGGGTTTTTACCTTATGCGTTGTGTTCGTAATTGGATACCGTGCTAGCCCTTTTGCGGTGGTGCAGTTAAACGTGAGTTAAACAAAGAATTTCTGAACGTTGCACCTTTGACAGATAGCATCTTTATGCCAGTTTGACGTACAGAGGGGCTACCGCGAAACGAAAACGAACTTCGTTCGTGTATCTCTGTCTTTGTCGCTCGAACTAGCAAGTGCGATAGAGAGGGAGATACACGAACGAAGTTCGTTTTCATTTCGCGGTAAGCCCTCTGAATGGCGAGATGGCGGGATGTCGGAATATTTTCGAAAAAAGATCTAGATTTGTTTTACTGCGTTACGCCTCTCGCCTCTTTTGAGTTCGGTTCCTGAACGTGAAAAGTTAAGTGTCTGTATTGTAAAGTGCTCTATTAATCACAATATACGTTAGTATCTCTTATTAGTCTGTGATCACAATCCCAGTATGTATATTGTAGTCTTTGCACAATCCTCCCGCGTCACAATAATTTCAATTCATAATCTATCTAATTTCGAGAAAAATGTAACAGAATAGCATGAAATTGTAAGTAAGTAAGACCTAGTTTTTTATTATTCATTCTAATTCCTAATACAGTTTGTATTCCAAACTGCAATAGCATACTTAGATAGCTTCCAATGTACTTAAATTGTCTGATTCGTAGTAAATATAGATAGGCCTCGGCAGACAGTAGGTACAACTTTGTACCCTTTGGCGTCGAGACCCTCGGCCCGTGGGATCCTAGTGCGCATACGTTATTTGCGGAAATCATGAAACGTCTGGTATCATGTAACTGGTGACCAAAGAGCTGGCAGCAAGTTTTTATTTGTAACTAATGGTTGCTGTACACATTGAGCCAACGTTGGCGCGTGAGCAGGATGCAGCTATGCGTTAGAGGGAACAGGATATAATTTGATGTCATTCGTTTTCATAGAGTAACATACTTACTGCATCCTGCTCACAAACGACAATGTGTGCCTAATGTGTACAGCAACCATTAGTTGTTCTTACCAGTTCTGAAACTAAATATAAAGGAGGTCTAAGTCCTGGAGCTATTGTTTTTTCAGACGACAAGTAGCTAAACATCCTCTGCATGGTGTTTCAATATCATCACCATACAGTTGGAAACAGGCATTCTCTTATAAATGAGTGGATGTGGGCGCAATAGCCCTAATGCCGTAGCAGTAGTGGTTTGATCTTTCCCATTGTTGCTATATCTATCTGAAAACTTAATAGATGGGAAAGTATTTTTTTTTCTTCATAGGCACAAGCTTAATCAATATCAATAATTTATTTTTAAATATACCTACAGGTTTTTTCTACAATGTGAAGAAGAATATGAAATTATTAAAAATGCCATTTTCAACTATATTTTATTATAAAATGACAAAGAATAAATCTAGAGTTCAATAGGGTAGTCACTTAAGATGATAATATTGTGTATATTATTCATAATTTCATCTAACTGCTATGATGTATGTGGAAATGTGCCTCAGGCCCTCACAGATGGGCCGTCAGCAACACACAAAATTATGATTTGGAAACAATCTTTAAAATACATTTTATTTCGAAATATGCTTTTTAAAGCTTACTTTTCCTTCCCTTTATCTAGTTCAATGTGTATTTAGAGTTAGGTAGGTTTAGATTTAGTTGAAAGGAAAAATATTATTAGATCCCTGTTTTTTTGTCCCAATGATTGGTCTTTGGCATATTGATTTAATTAGACTAAAAAATATATGTTGACATTGTTTCAAATGTTTGGGCATTATTTTTACTATGAAAAGCGAACATAAACAGATGTGCTTTTAATTATAAGAAAAAGATGGGATAACCTTCCGTCTCAGGAATGATTTACAACTATTTAAACTATTTTAACTTTACACACAACCCTTTAATTTGCACACCATTATTAATCTTTTATAAATCAATGGTATAGCCCTACAAATTAGATAAATAAAAAACAGGTATGTATTATCTAGAAGTTACTTTGATAATTAACTAGGCAACTACTGAAAATTAGAATAGGATACCTATGTTTTATTAGTAAATTTTAAAGAAAGGATTATGTTACTCTTTACTATAGATCTTATTTATTTAATTTGTTATCATTAATATAGTTGTGTATAATATTTACATTCACAGATTAATATAACACAAGGATAACTGCCATTTCATAGGTTTAGTTATCTGCATCCATATAACAAGCTTCCATAACTTTCAAGCACTCTTTCTTTGTTTTTCCTTATTCTGTTTATTTTCAATAAAACATGATTTCCACCCTTAATCTTAAAGTAGTTTTCAATATGTCAGAACAATACATTTTAAATGTACATTTATGTACAGCAGGCCTTAGCAATAACTTAACTGTAAGAATTGAGTATATAAAACCAAGATTTTTTATTGAAAATAAACACAATAAATCAATTTACGAATTTAATCAACATAGTGATTTCAGAATGTCCTATTAATTGGCAGTTACACAGTTTATCTCATTCATCATTGCAGTATGGAAATGTTCAGTTCTTCCCACGCAGTGGGGGCGGTACCGCCAACTTCGAAGACCGAATATCTTTATCTCCCCAGCTCGAATACAAGTGCAAAAGAGATATATTCGAACGTCGATCTTGGAACCTCCCGGTATCAGCCCAGGGATAAGGGACGCGGCACGGAACTATCTCTTATACCCTGTGCGAATTTCCCAGATAATAATATGATAACACATTAATCGCAATATATACTTGAAGTCCCTACACCCTCAACTGAACTAAGCAACGGTGCGCCGAATTCTCGTGAAAGTCGGGTTCCACAAAACCACAGATGAAGTCGTAACTGCTTAGTTGTAAGTAACTATGGATATTTCAAAGCCATACAGTTATAGACAGGTTGCGCCGTAGATGCATATTAACGTCAGGATAGTTTAGATCTAAATATGTCTACAGTACCAATTGCGTACTAATGTACATCTTTCATATATTGATCCCCATTAAATTTTATTTTTATTTACAAATAGTTTTTTTTTATCTCATCAAGTGTTGAGAAAATACATTTAAATCAACAGTATTGGATATGTAACAAACGAAATGTGTAGATATTTGCGAGATTTCAAAGGCCATTCTTAACAAGACTACCGAACCTTAGATCGCTTCTCCCTAAAGTACTTTAGACAATTGGTATTGAGTTTCAAGAAAAAAGAACTAAGGAAAAACGAAGAGGAGGCAAAATAAAGAACAAAAAGAATATACTGATAATATTATTTAATTACGAAATTAAAATAAGAAAGAAATTAAAACACACATGAGGCTTAACATTAAAATAAGAAAAATAGAAATGACGAACTCTTACATAAGTAAATGTAGCATGATGCTTAGGGCATCTGGGCGATGATCGCGCGCAGACGGCCCCAGCTGATGCCGAGGTTATGAAAGTGTATAACATGCGCCTTAGCCAAAATTCTATTAATTGATATGTTGGCATTTCATTTTATTAAGAAAAAGTACGTACTTAGGTACTCAAACCAAGTACAGCTTAATAAGAGATATATATTATAAAGCGCAATAAAATTAGGTATATAAGAATGATATGCAGAGATATGTTGAAATGGTTTTGCTCATAACGCAAGAGGGTGAACATTACAGGGAACACAGGCAGCGAGCGCGGCCGCGCACGCGACAGAAAACAACTTTCACATCTTTTTCAACGCATAACTTTAACTAACAAATTGAAACAATGTTCGCTTACAATGAAAAATTGCGCTTAATAAAACTCTCAAATATAATTTAACTTTAACATTTTCATCAACTTTTAATAAATGTTAAGATTACTTCAATTACCTTTTACCTAAAATAATGTGTATTGACTTTAAATTTGGCATCTCGTTCTAAACACTGATCTATTTCTTATTTTTAATAATATTACCGTATTATCTAAATATTTAAAATACTTCTCTAAACACAAAAATACCTATAATTATCTATTAGTCAATACCAATGTTATTGAGAAAAGATTAGGCCTGAAAACGCTACACACATTTTAAATATATTACTTATTGATATCTATGGATTGAGCATAAGCAATGATTACGCTGGACAGTAAACTACGCGGAGCAAACGACGGGATATCCTTCAGAACCCTCGATGTGTGTAGCGTTCTACGCTGAATACAATGGATATGTAATCTCCTTGTTGTGATAATGTTTATTTAAATAAGTAATATACATATAATAATATTTCAATACATCGGTCGATTTCGTCCAACAGACCACCACCAGTCGCAAACCGTTTATCTCATTTTAAAACAAGAGCGCACAATTTCTGCACCCTGTAGAAAAACATTTTCAAAAACGTGCAAAATATCACCACACCCTGGTCACCTAACATTATCTAAACCAAATAACTACTTTTACAATCCTTATCATACGTAGGTACTGAATAATACAATTTGTATGATTAAATTTTTCTAGTAAAACTTACATCATAATGACATTCTAATATTCTTCAGTTTAATCATCTTACTAAGCTCTATTTTTATTCCTTATTTACGTTACGTGATGTATAACGATACATTTTAAAATAGTGTAAATATGTTTGTTTTATAATTATAAATGACTGAATATGCTTTCTAAAATAAACGAGCTATTTAATTTCCTTTGATTTTGGAAGGGATAAGTTGAGTGACCGGCGAACTTACCAAGTGGCAGCCATTTCAAGCTTAACATGACATCGCTCAAACAGTCGGCGTCATTTCGTGCGACCAGCAAATCTTTTCGTCTACCATCTAGTGTTTCCGTTCATTTTTCATTTGTTTCATTTCACTTCATCGCATGTGCCACCAATGAATGTACTAGCTCTTTGAGAGTTCGCGACACAACTCGAGCAAAGTTCCGATAGATGTTTTGTAGAGACATAGCCGATCCTTATTTTTCATAATTCAGGTATCTGTTTCACGCATGCTTTGCCTAATATACTGGACGTGTAACTGAACACTTAAAGCTGGTCCTACAATTAGAGCATCAGGTTTCACTGGGCATTGCTCAATGACCATAATATTTATTATAAATATCATTTTTCCAAAGCTTTTCGTACCAGACTAACCTCACTTCGATAATTTGAGACAATCGTCGACATGATTCCTCACGACGTTATAATTACTTATTCCACAAACTTAATCTCTTTTGCATTGGACTAGACGCATAATTATTAATTTAAGAAGGCAAAGATGTGTGAAAACCAATCGATAGTCTAGCACGAGTCCAAGAAGTTTGAAAAGCCAAGTCATGAAAGTTTGAATGTTTATGTACAAAAATAAAGGATTAAGGGAGTCATTTAACTAATACTGTATAACAAGTTCTTGTGCCCTAATGTGAATACTGCTCATTTAATATGCTAAAGAAAAAGCAAATTCAGATCTCGAGAAACGTCCTCGACCTTTCCCCGCAGCGTCAGTGTGGCAACACACTAATAAAATTATATTGAAAATTATTCTAAAAAATACGTCATTGTAGTGCCCCACACCGCACTACGGGCGCTCTTCGACCAAAAGGCGAATAAATAGTTAATAATTATCTATCGTTAACTGTTATGCACGAGCGTTTATAGTATGTTGTAGCTAATATTAAATTAACATCAAAATAAATGCATCATGTCACTATTATGTCGATGAACATTATACATAGTGATATATCAACTAGATGCTTAGCTATAAGAGTTGTGATTACACTAACTAATCAAGAACAACTATTATTGAAACAGAACAGGGGCATTGCTTCTGGAGCAACGAAACACATATGGAAGCATTATGTAGTGTAGATGTAACACTGTCGAGTCCAGGCGCCCTGGCGGCGCCGGCGTCAAGACGAAAACACATCACTAAAATTATCCCTAAAACTAATATTGCACACACATACACATTTATAAATGTAAATTTCCAATAATAACGAAATGTGTATGTGTACAAAACTATAATTATTTCCTTACAAAGAAATGCATATAGTAAATTGTGCATGTTAAAATATATTGTGTTTTATACATAAAATATAATATCAGAATCATAACTGCAAATAATAATCATTATACAATGAAAATACCTGTTCAACAATGTGCTTGTTATAATATTGTAACTTGAAAAATATTGTTATTAAAGCGATACATAAAATTAGCTGCCGGAATAAAACAACCATGAATTAACGAAAGCAATGTCTCACATCGCGATAAAAAGGTCCATTTTGACAAACTTTAAATAAATCTAGCGCAATCTAATTGCAAAATATATATTGTTTTGATAAATTGATTTACGCAAACCATTATTATAAATATCAAATGGAAATCATGAAGACATTACATTGAAATAATAATATTATGATTATTAAAATTATGGAATGAATATCACACAAAATAGACATCCTCTCTGGCGTAATAGTCTCGGTAGGAACATAAATCATTTCTAAAAATAATAATAATAAGCATATATAGCTGCCATTTGAAGTCGTGTGATGATGACGATTTATCTTAGATTAATGTATGCAGTAATATTAAATGTACGTATTCACTAAGAAAATAGAGTAGCACTTATTCCTCTAAACTGATCCGAGTAAGCGTAATACAGATTACATTGTAATTTTCAGTCGAGGGAAATTCTCGAGTTGAGTGAGAGGTTCAGTGTAATTGACAGTCGCATAATAGTCCTACGCATCCAAAAGTCGGACAAGACGTATCACGAGTTACCAAATTGTGAGCCAGAGTCTAGCAGGACGCGACTGACAGAGATTGTGTGATATTCCGTATACGCGGTTCACTTAGATGCTGGACTTCGAGAAAGACACTCGGAGATGGTTGGACTCTGACAGCTGGTAGTTGTGCATATTAATGAGCGCCGCCACCGCGTCGTCGATGGACGGCAGTTGCACAAGCGCCATTTTGCGGTCCTTCCTGCAAATACAAACAACATGACCGATTATTAAACATGTTGTCAAATATCCACGTGTTGAATTCATCTACATCTTCGGTAGTTGTATTAAATTTGAAAACAAAAACAATAAATTAGTACAGCCTAGATATCTTTTATCTCTAGGTGTAGACAATAGAGTTAGGTAGCAAGGCATTTAAAAGTCCGACGGTTAAAACTTACGGGAAAAACTTGAACGCCTTGATTGTGAAGCCCCGTTTTGTAAAGGCTTCTTTGATATCTTCCTCGGAGACTGTGGCTCTGTGAACATACGTTTTAATTAGTAAGACTTTATATTTCTCGGTAGATGCTGATAAATGCGCGCAGTTCTTTAGGTACCCAAGGATTTCCGTATTCCTATACTCATCAATGAGCTTATATTTAGGAGCTACGCTCTTGTCAGTGGAGTAATTTCCGACTTATTCTACAGTATTCCATTACGCAGAGCAAAGTTATTAGGATGAAGTGGTAAGTCTTGTAAGAGGGCAACATCTGGTGACGATTCTGTGACATGGCGAGTACCTAATTGCCGCCATGAAATAAGCAAACCTCTAATCAACTCTAATGTCAGGCTTCACGTAGCAGTGGCACTAGTAGGTACTGACAGCAGAACGAAGATCTGGTAGGGTTTCTGTTCGAGTATCACGGAGCGAGGCAAACTCGGTTCGTATTTTGCAGTGTGGAAGGCCAGGGGGGGAAACCACCACACTACACTTCACTAAATTACAGTAAAGGAATTCCTATACTACAAATATGCAAAAGTTTCCTAGATTAGCTCAGTAGGTAACGCAACACTTACGGAATGTTAGACAGATGCAGTGTGGCGCTTGGCGGGTAGATGTTTTGGTAGTTTTTGCTCCCAGGCTTCTTGAATCTGTGGAGCGGGCTCTGCGAATAGTCCCTGAAAACGACAAAATATCTCTTACTAATCCGAGAGAAAACCATTTATAACTGGATGTCACATTTCCACATTCTTTTTTTCTCAGTAATATGGATGTCATTGTCAACTTCTATTGGCTTTTGCCATCATTTGGAAGAAAAAACAGTGTAAAAAGAATGCGCGAATCAGTAACGGGAATGTTTATTTTACAAAACGATATATCCAGCGTTGTGCTAGAAGGAATAAACATTATAAAGGACTTCCATTTACATGTATTTATTACGAATTAAAGAGTCGAGGCAACGATGCGCTAGCTACACTGTGAAAACCCAAACAAGCGTGCGCTTCTTATGTTTGTACTTCTTTGACCCCTAGAAGGCATCTTCGAAATCTGACATAATTTGACAATTTCTTTACCTTGTAAGACCGGCGTCGGGCTGACCTTCCTTCGGCAGCTGCACAGTTTGATGCTTGCTTAGCATTACGCGCATAGCTTTCCCAAATACGCGCAGCTTATCCATGTGAGTCATGGCTGTAATAAACATAATCATCATAATCATGATCGTCAGTATGTGCCGCCGTACTGCTAGGTTACTGTCTCCTCCCAAAAATGCATTTATGATTTATTAACCATCTAAATATTTTTAGAAATCATAATTCGAAACCGAATTTAGTCCTGTTTTCCACGTATGACTTAACATTTTGTAATCATGCACTTATCCTTGTAATATTTATCTATAATTTCGTGGAGTTAAAGAAGCGCAATGGATATTTGAATACTTAATTACTAAATTATAATAAGATATCATGCAAACTAGTGTAGAAAAATCATAAACATTCATCATCATATCAGCCGAAAGACGTCCACTGCTGGACATAGGCCTCCCCCAAAGAGTGCCAAAGTGACCGGTCCTGCACCACCCCGCATCTAGCGGACTCCCGCGACCTTTACCAGGTCATTAGTCCATCTTGTGGGGGGCCTACCCACGCTGCGCCTTCCGGTACGTGGTCGCCACTCGAGAACCTATCCGCCATAACGGCCATCGGTCTCTCTCTCATTAATACAATACAATACAAATATTCTTTATTGCTCACCAGACATAGTAAAAATAAAATACAGGTAAATTCAACATAAACAATGGTAGACACATGCGGTCTTATCGCTAAAAAGCGATCTATTCCAGACAACCTTTGGGTGGTGGGTTTGGGTAATATTATGGTAATTATAATTAATGATTTACCTAGATGAGCCTGATGCGGCTCGGCCATCTGAATGAGAGCAGAATCCTTCTTGTTGTAGAGTATCTTCACTCGCTGAACATCTCCGTACACGCCTACAGTATACAGAGAACATCTCGTGAACCGAACAACGTGCGAACTTATGGATGTTATCGTTTAGTTTAAACGAACAAGCTTTAGCAATACCTCTTACACTATCTGAAATCTATCAACATCACTATTACAATATAAAAAAAAAAAATTGCTGAAACTTGCACGCAGTAATCTTTCAAATAAATCCAAAGTGTTGTCTGTTACTAACTAGGTATAGAAAATATAGCTACGAGAAAATTTCGGATCCAGATTTATCACAGTGAGGGGGAATATTAAATTTTAAACAGGCGTACTTATATCCGAAAGCAAGAGAGCTAAGGAAACCTAATATTTTGAAGACAATATAAAAATAACTTGAAAATGAACACAGATCTACACTGCTTTGGGTATATAAAATCTTTTGTGAAACGGGACAGCGGGAAAATGATAAAGAAGAAACAAAATCCAAGCTCTAATTTGGTCACGGTAAGCGTCTGATTAATAATGTAGCGGAATCTTTATCCGAAACGTTCAAAACGATACTGCTGCTAGCGATGTTGCATCTCCCTTGTACCCGCATTTGATTATACTGCGCCAAAGGGAGACGCAACATAGCAAGGGCTTATGGCAACGATACCGTTTTACCCGTTTCAAATAGAAATTCGGTACGTAAGTTATTAGCCTTGGTAATCGGCTTTCAGAATAAAGCAATTACTACCAACAATCAAACAAATAATTTATTTCGTCTTCGGAAATTATGGTGACGTGAATCCATTACAAATGAAGCTAATCCTTAATTTCATGTAACTAAGAAATATGTGCTTGAGGGCCCACATTACTGAATATTCAACATTGAAATGAAAAATACACATTTGCACACAAATTGGTACTGGCATTTATGACAGACGAAGAAAATAAAATAGACAACACGGGGCAGACATCTAACTTAGCTACGACTAGGATGTCTGAAAAACAAATTGTCATGTAAGTTAATAAAGCGTTTCAGGTTCGATAGTGTTATCAAGCAAAGCTTCGGCAAAGGTCGCCGGATGCGGTTATCAGTACAGAAGTCGAAAATGTTAGCTGACAATTTGTCTTCCAGGCGACAGGGCTCAGGAGCAATATTATTGTTTTATTATAAATTATGAGCTCAGGACTATGATGTATTGTTTCTTGTACTCTCCTTATTTTTTATTATTAAAATGTTTACATTTTATAATGCGGTTTTTAGAAAACTCTCCTAGGGAGGGGAGATAACCTTTTCTGTAAAAAGATGATTTCTGCGTCTGAATTTAAGAAAGAGCACGTTTTAGGAAACCTGTTGCATAGCCCTGAGCCTAATTATGGAATGTATATGTGTGCACACGTACCGAAAAGGGTAAAGAGAGCGTCAGGCGTGACCATCTAAAACAATAGGAGAGAGAAAGAGACAGTATTATAAAGTCATAAAAGATGTTTGACATCATAATATCTATGAATAAATTAGCAACTTATTTTAAAGAAGTTTAAATAGAATATAATTATAAGTACAATAGCCTGTAACGCCACCTTATTAGTGGATGCGTTAGTGCTTTGTGTCAACCGGACTCTTGAACCCATATTAACTGTAGGAGACGTTAATGGCTATTGTGTTTGCGTAATCAATAAATTCGCCAATAAACAGAAAACTACACATTTTGATGTAGGAATTTTGAAAAGAAAAGTATTTCTGGTATGGAATCGGGGGCCAATGTTGAAAATGAACAAAAATAATTTTCGTTCATGAACTCAATCCCCAATACTCTCTGTATTATCTGTTCGTGGAGTTCGCGTTAATGTTAGAAGTGGATGATACGAACCTCTTCGTTGAGATTAGAGACGAGGAGCACAGTGGCAAGAGGGAGAGGCTGCGCGGCGAGGGCGCGCAGCGCGGGCGAGGCGGGCGTGAGCGTGAGCGCGCCGAACGCCGGTAGCCCCACGCCGCCAACGCCGACGCCGTACGGGGACGCCAGGCCAGAGCCCAGCCCCAGGAACGGCGGAGCCAGCACGCCACCACCTAAACCGAAACCTCAACTTTACTTAGACAACCGTGGAACAACCTTATTGTAGTCTGATATATTATATGCAACGTTATGCCATTCATAGTTTGCAGAATTTATAAAAATATCACGACTATGTGATTAAGAATAAAATAATACTTGAAACGAAATAAGAAATGTTACCGAATTAACTAAAACCAACATCCAGCATCTGACTTCAGAAAGCGGAACAGCATGACTAATAAAGCATATTACTTATTCGATTCTATATTTAACCGCAAGTGTATTACTGAGAAGCGTATTTTTTCCTTTGTGTACGTAGAAAAAAGAAATTGGTACCATTTTATTCCACGACGTAATAACAAAACTCACAATGTCGGAATGATCCTCACATATTACAATCCTCAATGGTGTAATGTGGATTCATGAGAAGTTATTAGTCACTGCGGGAATATTGAACATTGAAATATGAATAATAAACTAGAAAAGAGCTAACGAATTCGAATACGGAATTCAGGATTGTTATTTGCTCATGGTGCACATAAATATTACGTAACAATTTGCTGCTTGTAAGATGTGTATGCAGGTACAATGGCATTAGATCATTCAATGGAACCCATTCAAGAGTTCCAAAAGTTTCATAACCAATAATATTAGTGATGCTCCTTAGGTTTTAATATTCTATTGAGCGTTCACGGCATGATAAAACTAGCAGCAACTGAATTATCATAAAAACAAATTCGCTACACCAGTAAAATAACACCAAATATAAACAGTCGCAGTGTAACAACGAATTTTATAAAACTGTGGCAGATGTATCCAGTTATAGTTCTCAAAATAATAATCTTTCCATTCTGCTGTTGCCGTTTAAATCCCTAATACTGTACCAACAAATAACCGCTTACATCTGTTTGTTCAATTAGTTTCAAAATTGAAAAGTAACTTTAGATGCCGAGGGATGCATACGTTGCTTAAACTACAAGAGTCTAGATACAGGTGTGTGAGCAAGACGAAGAGCGGTGTTCGAAGCGTCCAGGTGCTCAGAGTAGTAGTGGACTAACTCATCCTGGAAGCGAGGGCCAGGGCGATGCGAGCCCGCAGAGGCATCAACTCACTGGTCAACAGCTGGTGGGCGTCGCCATCGCCGGACGGCAGCGTGGGGTTGGTGTAATCCCTCGACTTGTCATTGTTGTATTTGACATTAAGGCAGGTCATCTTTGAATAGTCGATGCGGAGGGTGCAGCATCCATTGTAAATGTTCTGCCCATCTAAAGCCTGTGGACAAAAATACACATTTGACTAAAGAGTTCGACACACAATAAAAATCAATTTTTTTAACAAATATTCCCAAGTACCTATCCCTATCGTGAATATAAATTCACGATGGGGATGGGTACTTGAAAAACTTATGGCACACGCTTTGAAAAAGCCAGTGTCTAAATTGTTCCTTGCCGGGCGCAACAGTTATTTGTTTGTGCCCGCCGCCTGCACTGGGCTGATAACACAGCAGAACGATAGAAATAGTACATTACTTACCAAGGGCTGTAAAAGAAAGAAAGGCCGAAATCGCAGGTATCTGTGACCCGAGCCGAAGGCGAGGGTTGTAAATATGCGATAGAGGGCTTTCTTTCTTACTGCCTGTGGTGAGTACACAATTTTATGTTTTCACCTGGCCACAATGCGAGTTTTACCGTAAGCGCAGCGTGCGGTAAAACTCACATTATGGCCAGGTGTGACGTAAAGAAAATTAATTAAAATGCAGATACACACAATCTATTATGAGTAACGATATGGTCTTGGCTCTTGTGGCACTTACGATACCTAAGTGTTATAACTTATAACGCTTTCAATGGATTCTACGAGTTTCACCTAAATAAAATACCCAGATATATTTGTGTTTTTAAATTTATATGGTTACGAACTTTAATCATAGTCATTTAATCATTGCTTTGTGTGTATAAAAGATATATATAAATATTCAGTGCAGTGTTTATTAACGATTTACGAAAATTTGTATATTAAAATATCATTTCAAGCAATTAGGACAACAGAGCCATTACCTACCTTTGCCCGATATTTATTTTAACATATGGACAATAATACCGCACAATGCATATTTTGACACTCTAACTCCCTGTTAAACTCGCTCTGAGGTTCGCCGATTATTGGATTCTTAAGTGTAAAAATTAACAGTTTAAAATTATTCAATTCTTGGAGATAAAGTCTGTCGCTAAACTGTCACCTATCTCATGAATCTTGACAGTTTACGTTAGTATTCGTTTGTTAAGTAAAGTAGCTAGGTACTTTATGTACTTACTTGTTACTTTCGTAGATAACGAATAAACAAGGATAAATTGAATTGAAGGATTGTATTAATTTAAAAATCACTAGCAAACAAAACGTTCAAAAGGGGTTCGTGTAAATCTCACTAAGGAATAAATCTTGTTAAAGAAGAGAAAATTCCTTTACGACTTCATTGAAACCATTGCTTACAATATCAGAGACGCAACCGAGTAGCAAAAAGTTCAGTGTTGGAACGCTGAATATTGGCTTTAGATTTAATAAATTTCTGTTCTATATGCAAATGCGACCCCCTGATGTATAGACGTGAATAGATTGGCTCGTTTAAAGCTCAACTTATATGGAAATGTGAAAGGCACGTAAGAAAGTGTGGAAGAAGATCGCTTCGATACGTAATTAGTTTTGTGGCCCCCACAGTACGAATGCCGTTTCGCGAAAGGGAATACAGAGAGAGGGAACGTAGCGAGTAATTAATTTACAATTCTAATATCTATATCGCTTTGCATAATTACCTTTCAGTAGAATTTAAGGAAAACCAATTTTTCATGCAATTCAATCTTGGTCATTTGTAAAAGCCAAACAGTGGGGCTGATTTTCCGCCAGAGCTCATCATAGAATACTAGATATTTATGTACTATACCAAGCTTACCTATTTTAATTCTACAGCTAAGTGTTAATTCTAACAAACTGGAATATAATTTATGCTGAGATTATTCCAAAAAGTGTTGCCTAAGTCTTTATTCGTCGTCGTTTATTTAATAGTATTTCCGTGGCCTTATTATGTCTTACATTTTATTCTTAAGATAGCATGGCGAGTTTCCTTATCCTAGCGGTTTAAATCGAGATATTTTACACAGGCTCATTATTCCGCAAAAAGAAGAAACTAAATTTACCCACTCTTATTAGAGCTGGTATTACGGTAACACACTTTCAGGTTGTTTCATAAATTTTAATAAGCCTGACCGTTATAAAAGTCCTATATTTTAACTATGTGGGAGTTTCCTGGTGCGGGGTTTTATTATGGAACGCCCAGTCTACTCCGCTCCCGGTATCAATATTCGCGAGGATTTCATTTAATCTTCTGAAACGATTATTTGCGTTCGCGGAGGGAGTCGTAATTGAAGTAAAAAAAAATATTAGGAGAGTGACAAGACGATAAAACGACAAACGCTACGCCCGATTTGATATTGGGATCCTTTATTGCGTAATAGGGCGTCAGATCAAGATCACTTTGAAAAAGTTTAAAATAAAGTTTAAAATTTCGGCTGTTGACAACTATACTGTAGAAGAAAGAAGAATTTATATTGGATGACCTACATTGAATTACTTCGTCGGGATTCATAAATTTTATGTGGATTATTTGCATAAACAGACGATATTTTTATAAAAATAATTGTTACATATAGACATATTTCTTTAGTGGATCAAATATTCAGGTACTTATTCTTAAACGTTCATCAAATCTCAACTACCGCTCTTACTTGTTTGCTTGTTGTATTTATCAATTACGTTGTCATTTGTGTTTGTGATAAAGGGACAAAACTCATGTTAATTAACCGAGTTTTGTAAAGTCTTATGAATAAGGAAAGTATCAACCCGCTTGCATGATATATAGATCTATCATCTAATAGCTGTAACATCGGTAGTGGAAAAGAGTAAAAATGTTTGCCTTTGCACAAGCACTTGCACGATAGACGACCTAAAGAAAACTCGATGAGTTTTATGAGGATATGAAATAACCAAAAAACAAAAGTTATCTTTACTTTAAGTTCACGTAATTGAAGCTTAATTTCTGGTTGAGAAGGACATGCACAGGCCAAAGTTAACGTAGTTTTTTCCCTGAACCAAAATGGACAATATTTACACCCATGTCCTTAACAGTCCGGAACATTAAGAAAAATCAGCATTAAAACCTCTTTTCACATCAGCTATTCGGATAAGGGCTTTTTCTTCCCTGCTAGGAGGGATCAAAGTGGCACTTTTCTGTTCCGGGACATATTGTTCCCAGAAAAAACAAACCCAATGAATACATGAAAATAGTATGCACATAATCGATTACTATTTTTTTATAATCGATTACTTGCATATATTTTTTTGTCTTATTAAATATTACGAAACGTATTAAACTACCACTTTAAAACCGTAACCGTACCTTATTGGAATGCAGCAGCAAGTTTTTACATATGAGGCTATAAATAAATAATTAAAAATGGCTTACAGATTAACACTCTCATAATCGATTAAAAATTCATTATCCTCATAGGTGATGTGAAAAGCAGTATGAGTCACACTGAAGCAAAATTATTTGCACCTTAAGCGTGAACACTTGAATCCCTCACTACGCTCAGGATTCCAAGTTATCAGGAATCCTTCGCTGCATTCGGGATTCAATCTACGCCCTCGCCGTAAATATGCCATTTTGCTCCTTTGTGACACAATCTACTATTTTGTCCCAAGAGGCTGTCTGTCTGCAAAGATAGCACAAAATCACAGGCCAAGACGTCGAAGCGCAGACTGTCAGAATCAAGCGGCAAGACGTAACAAGTGTCCCGCGTATCTCTTAATCACGCTTCCACTAATTGTTTTATCTTCAGCTCGTTAGAACTCGTTTAAGCAAAGCCTTCTTAGTGAAGGATTAAGTGCGGACCGCCTTAATCCACCCCCCGTCGCTAATTCTGGCGGTTTTTCCACGAAGACCAGATAAACGTTTTTGTTGGGGTCCCTGGTTCCGCGTTTAATATTTATAAGCGCATAGCTCAGAGCTTCTGTTCCCGGTGCAAGCACGGATTACACAGACCCGGAATGCAACTATTTCATTTTTTGTCTAGATGACGTCGAGAAATTATAATGAAAACAAGCCGAATTCCGGAATGCTTGCTTCCAGCGCTTATCTCCTTTCGGGAACTGTTATGAGAATACCTAGATGCAGCAAATATTTTGTACAAACGATATCGTAAGATAGATATTTTGTTCAAACTGCTCATACGAGCCCCAAAGCACTTGTAGATTAGATATCAACATAAATAACTTAGCTACGTTCAAAGATCGGATAAAATTAAAAAAGCACAATATCCATGGATATTGAGAATTTTTTCATCAGATTTACTCTTCAGCGAACTCGCGGTAAAATTTCAAGTCCATTAAACATTTGCTATCTAAGCTGTTTAAAAGTTTAAACGCCGTTGCAAGCCGTTAAAAGTCCGAATTGAAACTCCGGGGAGTAATATAAAAGCTGAGAATAGTTCAATTGATTATCGTAACATTGTTGAGCGCCGAGGCGGTAAGCAGCTGAGTTGAGCCGTCCAATTAGTCGAGGATAAAAGGTCACTTATCGAATCTTAGACTGAGTGGTGAAACAAAAACCGAAGAGGTTTATACAAAAGCTATTTAGGTGTTGAGCGTTACGGTAAGATTAGGTTAGTTCAGGTCAAATTCTTGATCTCTGATACTCGGGAGGAGTGTTTTAACGAATGACGATAAATGTAACGTATACGTTATTTGAAAACAAGCAGAAACCTTTTATTACAAAGACATAGGGGTGTAGACAGTAAATAAAATCATCAATAATGATGTATTTTCTTGAAAAAGGATTGAGGATTAATGTAGTCAAATGAAGAGAAAAACAACGCAAGAAGTTAAAAAATCACAAAGTTATAAGTGACCAAAGTGACAGACAGAGAGAGTGAAAGTGATGACTCACATATATATATTTGACGACCGGGTAGTCTAGTGGGTAGTGACGCTGCCTACGAAGCTGAAGGTCCTGGGTTCGAATCCCGGTAAGGACAAATATTTGTGTGATGAGCATGAATATTCGTTTCTGAGTCATGGATGTTTTCTATGTATTTAAGTATTTCTATCTATTAAATATATCGTCGTCTAGTACCCATAACACAAGCCTTTTATTGAGCTTACTATGGGACTAGGTCGATTTGTGTAAGACTGTCGCCTAATATTTATTTATTTATTTATTATATAAGTCGATTTCTGCTACAGAGCGGAAAGGAGTTCTGGCGTAGAACACGTAACGATGCGTGGCCACGAAAGAATTAAGTTGCTACGGGCTACGGCGTTCTGTGTGCTACGCCGTAGCTCGTAGCAGCTTAACATTTTCGCTGCCAAGAACCTATAGACTACTGTGCGTAACCGGTTTTTGCTATGTATAGGAATAAATATGCTATCGACTACGAACGTAGCGCTATGAAGTAATAGGCACTGAAAATGGTATCTTATGTAGCGAAAATGGTCCATAGCACAAATACAAAGTGCATTGAAACTTGCTCAACAAAAACTTTGTTAACACATTCACTGCGAAGAATCGCTACGCGCTACCATTGTTGCCAATCCCGTGGTTTTCCCCGCATGTAGGCGTAGGCGCCCGCTAGGCGGGTTCCTGGTAGTGAAAGTATTAACTGATTTACCGCTAAGCTACGCTCGTCGACTAAGCCTGCTGCAAGCAGCACTTGGACTGCCGAGTGTTTTCCGTGTTGTAGCAAAAACTGCCTACGACCAGATAATCCGCCTAGCAGATTGCCGGCACTGAATTAATTAATTTCCGCATATACAGAGAATCGTTGACGCATACGTGTCGTGGTTAACGCTTAATGGGCAAATCCTAATAATTAGAATACAATATAGATGAACCGGTAAACGCGACTAAGGTATCATCGCAATTAGGGTATGTACACATCCGAGGACGCGTCACCGAGTAAACTATGTCCGCTCCATTAGACACTGTAATTAATACTCGAGGTTACCCCTAATTGTGGTGACAGATAGTGACGAACACCCAAAAACCGCGCCCACTAGCCGCATTCAGTTTACTTAACGAGCCGTCTTTTAAGTGGACGTTGGTGTGATTTGCGGTGTCATGTAGGCTGACCGATTCCGTTTGGGGCATTGTGATCACCAAATTGAACTATCACATTTTGAAACGGGCGTGTTGTTACACCTGTTATTGTTTTCGATGGTCTGATTGAAACTCAGCACGGAGTCTATATATGCACTTTAATAACTTTAACACTTTTCACAACATGAGCACGTAAATAATTAATATAGAACAAGAGCACAGCGGTATGATGCAACAGTCTCTAGCTTATATCTCTCTAACTCTCATATCGCCGCGGTTGCTTGCCAGCTCTGCGCGGGCGCGGGCGCGGGACCCCTGTCGTTCAATACATCGCCGATAGACGGCGGTGTTATCTCACGCGCTACAATTTCCAAATTAAGTACACATGTATCTTGGCAACTAGCATTTTTCATCATTAAGAATTCGCTATTCGTGCTCTTTGCTCCTAGCAAGTTTTTACTACAAAGTGGCTACCTAGTAGTTGTAAGGTCGCCCCGAAGTTGCGCTGTGTTGGGAGTGAGGGATCTGCATTCGTTTGTATAGGTACCTGTCAACACAACGAATCGTCAAATCAATAAAGGTTTGGCAACGCGCTTGTGATTCTTCTAGAGTCGCAAGCGTCTATAAGCTAAGGTGTCCGCCGTAAGCTTGTTTGCCAAAGTCGTAGCTCGTAGTATAAAAAAATGCTATCGACTACACGCCTGCACTACGAAAAAGGAGGCACTCTTTTATAGTGCTTTTCAAATTTTGATGCTGTACCTATCAGTTAGCTAGTCGCCCCAAAACGATTTAACACTTTGCTAGGAACCCGCCTAGCGGGCGCCTACGCCGAAGTCGCTTTCCGCTACATACGAGGAAAACCACAGATCGGCTACGAGCGTAGCGCGTAGCGATTCTTGGCAGTGCATGTGTTGACTCAAAAACATAAAGATAGATTTTCAAAATTGTTCGAGAATCAGGTGTTACTTCACCTTCAAAAAATATCATAAGGGCTATAACACAGATAATAATCTGGTAATGGAAAAGAGAATTTACATTACACTGCACGGAATAGTTCTCTGAACTATGTATTAAGTGAATTACGCAACAGCTCAAACTTTAAATCTTCGCACTTTAGCAGGCGTCGTGATTAAGGTAAACACGCCAGCCACAAAACACTAACAAAACAAGCGCTAAACAATGTTTGACACGTAACTAGGTGGGTGCAGAGTGCAGCTAAGCTATTGTTGACACAGGCAGTCCAGGCCAACAGGAGAGGGCACGTGCAATTTTAAACGAGACTTGAACCTTGGTTGGTCACTTGTTAGGTAGCCTGAAATTTCAATGAAGTTTGCTCGAGTCTGTGCTGAACTTAAACGGGTTGTACAACTGCAGTGTACAGTCAAGTGCAAAAATATGTATCGATAACATCCTCTCATAAATAAGTACCAAAACCTTAATCCGCTGACATAAGAGTTATGGGACATATTTATGAGTAAGTTGTATGCACCCATAGCTCAATAAATCCAATAACAATAAATCCAATAAAATAATTAAACTTTTCAAAAGGCCAAATTGTTTATTTAGAATGCAGTAACTTGCAAAATTCATTGCAGTCAATAAGAATAAAATGAAGAATGTAGTTACATACTTACGTTCAGAAATACGAAGGCATATAACAGTATTCCGAACCTAACACAAGTCAACTGATAGTTCCCAGCTATTGCCTTTCAAAGACACTAACAAGTGGCAAAAATGTTGCAAGGTAATACCTACTTTATACGGACAAAGTAAATCCAGCTCGAACTTACGCCGAGTTCAAAAGAGTGAATCGTTGAAACGTTAAAAATATTTGCTACAGATAGCGGTGTCGCGTCGTGACTCGTGACGACTTTTTTGACGGTTACATTGTTTGAATACTTTGAATACGTCCCCGTGTTGACACAAAGGCGGCGGTTAGACGCCGCAGTGCAAAGTGCAATTTTAAAATGTAAACAAAGGCCGCACCTTGAGTCGATAAACGCTGTCTCGGATTTCACGAACCACGGCGACAAAGAATAATCTCGTGATGTTTACTTCGCGTCTACGAAATATGAAAATCTGCATAAACAGGGATTAACGTACGATCTTAACTGAGTAGGTAGTTGGCAGTTTGAATCCAAGAACAGATCTTTCCAAACCTTACCTTGCCGATTACAATTTAACTGAAGTACGAGTACTTTTCCTCAAGCGCTCGCAACAGTAAGGACCCCACGCTTACTCATTGACGTGTTCATATAGCGTTAGTATCTGTCGCGAACAACTATCTGTCAAGTATCAACAAATCAATTGCTAGCTATGAACAAGTTGGCACCTCCGATTAAGAGCGATCGCAGCACAGAACCATTATGTCCGAGCGGTAGCCGACCACAGGCACGCTTGTTGGAATCACACTGTTATCAATCATAACTTATTGATGGAGCATGATTAACAGTGGAAGGACTCTGGGCAACTAATGGGTTTTGTGTGATCATTTGTATAGGGTACCTACTGGTTCGGCCTAATATTTATCCTACATCTATGTCATATTTAGACTACAATACTTGTGAAATATATCATAATAAAATAAAAATAATATATTCTTTATTGCACCACAACATAAGAAAAACATGTTACAAAAATATAGTCGATAAATAAAGGTAACAACAGGCGGTCTTATCGCTTTAGAGCGATCTCTTCCAGACAACCTTTCCGATATAATATCGTTACAACATTAATTTACGTTGCAGTGCGGTGAATGAAACTATAGAATTAAAAATAATACTTTAACATAGTACCTACTCCCACAAATGAATATATAAAAGGGTCTGAAATTATAATGTTAAGCGTACACATTTCGCTCCGTTATAATCCTAGAGTTGAAATAAAATTGCAGCCATAACGGAACAGAGGTATGAAATAACTGTTTAAAAAAGCTCGTAGGGAAATATTATGCTCTGGTGGTTCATAACAAAACATGTTGCATCCCAAATCCGAGAGTCTCGTGATTATTTTACCAGCAGGTACAGTCGCTGAAACAATGCGTAACATGGTTCTATCTGTCAATGCAAGCAGATTGTTATTGAAATATAAATGGTATCATATCTGAACTGCGAATTTCGTTTCCATGACTAAATCTTGACCTGAAAAAAGGAATACCTTTTTACGTATGCTTAGTGAGTTCATGTTCGTTTCCTAAATATTTTCTACAGAATAGGCTGACCTCAAGTTATACATTTAATAAATTAACCCGTTCAGAGCTAGTCACGAAACACATGCATCAGAGCGCTATGGGCGTTTTTGGCTACATATGGAGTTTAAGCTGCTGTGGACTACGGCGTAGCGCTACGAGTGCAGCGTGGCAGCGAGTGAGTTAATTCAATGACGCTATATTTCAGCTCAATCAGATACCGGCAATTTGCTGAAACAATAGTTTCCTAATTTTGAAGGTCAACTTATATACGAAAAGTGCAAGTAAATAAAAGCTAGTAAAAAAGTGAAGTACTATTGAATGTTTGCTAGTTCTCAACGAATAAAACCAAGGTATAATAACTGTTTAAACAATCCTTAAAAGTTTATTAAAACGCAAAATAGAACTGTAGTTTTTCTTGCCGAATGTACCGAGAGGTACTCGGGCACGTATATAGCATCGAACGCATTAAGAGCGTACATTTCGTGTCTGGGCGCATAAGCCGCCCTCTGAAAAGATTTGATGGCGAGGTTAGAGATTTATGTCAAGGATCATAGAAGCAGGGATCGGGCTCACCATCCGACTGTACTCTTTGTGGTTGGAGCACTATCCGGCTTCACTTCACTTTGTACCTTGCTCGTGCCACTTACACTGCGAGATGTTTTAATTTCATTCGAGAAAAATACGCGGCCAGATGGTCTGGGCAGGACGGTAGTTGGTAGGTAGAATATTGTCACTGGCCCGTGACCTTGACTGAGTGGGACCAGTCATGAGTCAGACCCAAGATTTTTTATTTTATTTTATTATATTAGGTATTCACTATCTATTTCAAACGTAAAAAATGTATTTAAATACGAAATAGCACTTGTATTTTGCATTTTAACGTACATTAAACAACATAACAAACAACGAACAGATGCCCTAATCGCATTTTCCTAGAATCTAGGTCCCAGATTAACAGAACAAGTCATGTAGCACTAGGTATTGCAGAGTTCATTGTGAGAATGATTTTCTACGTATTTACTATGTTCGTAGAGAACGCGTTGTCGTCGACGACCTGTGTTAGTTGCACAAACGAGGCAGTCGCGGTGAAACTGTAATGTAAATATTAATTTATTTGTAATGTAGAAATGATATTAAGTTAACAATTTATTTAAAATTTCTGTGAAGTTGAACTTTTTGGGATATTCTATTTAGTATTGAATTGTAAATTACGTAAATAGTATCAAAGTTCCAGGTTCAATCGACTTATGACCTCGTGTGCTAGATTCACGAAAAGCTCAATAGATGAAATAGGTCCTAGTTGTATAAAAATGGTACAAATACCACTACTAAATATTAAAAAGATATATACACTATGTGGGCATTCAATAAAGAAGAATAACGTATGACATCTGACCGCTAAGAAACAGCAGACGAGTTGGCTAATACCATTTTACGGTCGTAAAGAAATATAAAATCGACTGAAGCTATTGACGCCACGTTTTTGTTTTAGTTGCTACTACTGCGACGCGGTGTCTAATTTCCATTTGATTTGCATATCAGCGACTTGTAAGTGCGAAAGCACTTAACTAGAGTTATTCTGCACTAGGGATATTATGTCTATTTATACTTGTGCTGTCAGGTGAATACGTATGTCATCTGAGCCCCGTGAGTATCTAACTTTATTAAGCAAACGCAGCTTGTTTCCCTTCATGTTTACCTTAGGTATTCAATATTCTAACATTTCCTGTTAGTATGTTTATTTTGGCCCCGTATTTAACTTTTAGTGCCGCCTATCTTTAACCAATATTCCTTTTCTTTATTTATTAATAACTGTATTTCTGTTTCTCTGACTCTAATCTTAGCCATTTACAAGAAATTATTTTTCATTTTAACCTTCATGATTCACTATCGACTTTGCACGAGTAACTTTCCGGCTGTGTAAGTAACCTACTATTCGCCAAACTATTTAATACTCGTATACATTATCCTATTACGTTATGTAGGTAGTATAAACGGTTGTCTAGTTCAACTACCCTCGCAAATGTTGAGACGTGGACTCATATTCCGGCCAATCGCTGGAGTTGATGGGACTTAGCGTTGCTAAGTTTTCACCACTCGGCTCCACCAGTGATATCTCAATTTCACGAGAGGTTTCCTCGTTTGCGGACACTAATCTGGCGCTCAAGCAATAAGTCAAATGCATTTGGCGGACGCGGGATTTGTTGGGAATTTCATACCGTTTGTAAAGCCACGTATGTTATTTAAGTTATGGAAATGAAAAATGCCTATTTAAAATCGTCCGTCTCTCCGTCCATCTGTCTGTCACCAGACCGTATCTCAAGAACCGCGTTAGCTAGACAGTTAAAATTTTCACAGATGATGTATTTCTGTTGCAGCTATAACAAATACTAAAAACAAAATAAAATAAATATTTAAGGGGGGCTCCCATACAACAAACGTGTTTTTTTTTGCCATTTTTATAGATAATTATATAGTTTTTATAGTACGGAACCCTCGCACTTGGCCAGTTTTTTTAATAATATAGTGACTGTGAAATTCTTATTTAATCTCGAGTATAGTTCATACAGTAATTTCAAACGTTTTCATCTTTGTTAATTTTATTTGGTAAATAAAATTTCAATCTCCAAAAGATAATAAAATTAATCTCCTAATATATTCGGGACCTTTATTCACGAGGAAATAACCGCTGGGACCAGAAAAGGTTTTCACGAAATATAGTTGTTCACTAAGCAAAACAAAGAAGAAATCGTTTGGATAATGGAATGGAAATACGCTTCCAGTTAGTAGTTTGCACCAAACTCTTTGAGCTTCGTGAAAATTGAGCGTAAAGAGCAGCTAATTAACCAATAGTCGACTCACTATTATAGAATTCATTAGCGGCGTACGCCACGTCAGATGTATTACACTTAAATAAGCCGATGAATAGAATATTTGCAAAGCCCGCCAAAGTTGCCATTGTGCTTCATCATGAACAATGAAACATGGCGTACATTAATTTTGCTTTTAGGCACTTTGAATTTAAATTCTGCCATTCCTATCGGTTTAAACGGAAGTTATTTGAGCACAGATTCATAACAGCGAGAAAAAAACAAAAACTCAATAATTATACTCGTAAAGCGAGTTTGCGGAAGCCGCAAAACGAAATTTAATTTGCTCTGAACGCTGCATCAGGAATAAAGTTAAAACAGTCGCTGCAGTAGGCGACGGTAAGCGCAACTTCTAACGCAAATGAATAGCGAATGGGAAAAGTTGGTTGGAGAAAAATGATGTCCCCAGCCGGCGAACCGGCGACCATTGTGGGTGACGCGGCCGCTGCCGATATTATTGTTGCTAAATACACACAAAGTACCTGCATAAAAACTCGGTTTCGAGCATTGTTGGAAAACCATTGTTACAAGGAGTTGGCTATAAAGTTCACGACGTTATTACGTTCCTGATAAGCCGTGATTTCTATGGCAAATTATTACAGTAACATTTAAAACAAATGTTAATTTTTGCGTTTAGGAAATTTATGACGTCTGATTTTATTGCTTTAATTTTGATGTACATACACACATTGTCAGTAGGACATTTAGGATATTCAGTTTAAGACTTTTGGCTATGATTACATTTGGCAAAAGTCGCCGAACTCTCGAAATGCGGCGTGATACATTACACATACTAACACGGAAAAAGAACCACATTAGAGGTTTGAGAGATAAATCATTTAATAACATTATTAGAGATAGCTTACAGCTATCAAAGGAACTAAACATTTAGAACCAAGACCAAAACTCGTCATTTCCAGATAGTTGGAAAGCGAGTCATTAAACCGAGGACGCCAATACGAACTCTGTTTTATGGTTCAACTTTACAAACAGTTAAATAAAAACAAACAACTTTAACTACTTACCGTTTTTGCTGTTTGCGCTGATACGGTGTCTGGATACTGGATGAGGGCTTGGAATGAATCTGCAAAAGAATTATCCTGGTAAATATTAAAGTAATACATATGAAGTGGATTATTAGATGTTTTGTTAAGCATTTTGTTCATCACAGAAAAGCTGAAACTTTATTAATTGAAAGTGCACGTCTACACACATATGTGGGACCGAGAAGGTTTAAGCAAGTTAAAATTGGCGCCCAACGTGGAACCTTGAGCTGAGCCCTCGAGAGTTAGCGCAGCCCCGTAGCAGGTGCAACCTCCTCGTCAAACACTTAACGAATATGCGCCCAAACTAGTTCCTACCATGCGACTTTCATTATTAACTTAGAGTACGTATAAATTTATTGGCCCGCCGCTTAAACGCGCTGCTGTCGTTGAAACTTTGATGCGGATGTCGCGAGCGGAATTTAGTTTACGCTACAAGTCAATATTTTGGATACATTGTAGGAAATAAGATATTCCGTTCGAGGAGAAAATAAAATTAAACGTAGAAAACACATTAAGGGCGAAAACAGCCGTAAACTTGCGTGAGGAAAACATCGCTTCCCGCTAAATTAGAAAGATAGTAACAGCGTGTAGACTCTATGTTTTTATAGTATCTTTTTCGTTCAGATTACCAGTGTCTTCGGAGTAAGTTGGTCGGTCTCACAGTGTGTATTTATTGCGAGCGGATGAGCGTTAAGCCCCCTAATTTAAGGCATGAGCCCGACGATCATTGCCGTCCGCAGGGTTCACATAAATTCACATTTTTAGGAGCCGTCGGTCAAACGGCACATCACCGGTAACCACATAGGTAGCTAATAACTATTCTAGCGCCGGAACTAAAGGGCCGTAACTAAGTATCAGCTACAAACATTGAAATTTATTTTCTCTCTTTAAGTTACGTGCGGTGTCCATGTCGCTTGGATTCTTTAGGGTTTCCGTAAACATTGGAGGTATACTACGCTGCTAACGTTTTTAATGCATTTTGATCCGTGAATAAACTTGACACGTAATAACACTCATCATCGTCACCGTCAGGTCTGTCATAGTTGTCATTATATTCTTCCACGAATTATTTGCTACTTGCGGATTATTTGTAAATTTAAATGTAAATTAGGTTTTATTCGTGAGATGCATGTTCTTACTGTTATCAATTTTGATTTATCTAAAACAATGATATAAAAAATGTATAGGTACAGTTACAAACTGTTTACCAGTAAAGATAAGAAGAAAAGTAATTTACAGTTTTCAGAATTTTAAATTATAAAATTTTTGGCTGTGATGGTGTCGGGAACTCGTTAAATTATTTATTAGGCTCGTCTCTCACCTTCTACAATTTCTTACACCTGAAATATCTATAGAACGAACAACCACTCGAGGCAAGAAACGTCGGCGTAAATTAAAAGTAACGCCCTGTCTCCTTCATACATAGTTAAATGCTCTTTAAGGCCCCCGTATTTCTTTTGGCCGGCCATTATGTTACATTAAAATGGAATGCATAAAAGGATTGTCGTAAATTGGAATTTTTTATGTAATTACACTGTAAATAAGGAAAAATGTTAGACGAATGGAAATGGAATGGAGCTTACTTTTAGGGAAAGTGTTAGTCGGGAAGGAAGGACTAATCAAATAAATAAAAATAAAATAGCCTTTATTTTCAGACACACAGAGTAATACTTACAAGTTTATAGTTTATAGTTACCTACTAATATCTAATTTAACTGATCACAATTTTTTTTTAACAAATCACCTATCTACTATTTCACACTTTTTAAATTTTGTGTTCGCCTGCCCTTCGGCAAAGGCCTCCTACAACCTTCTCCATTCTGCCCGGTCCTGTGCCACTCTGCTCCAGGTGCATCCTGCCACCTGCCTGATATCATCATCCCATCTCTTTCGAGGTCTCCCTTTCTTTCGTTTGCCCTCTCTAGGGTACCATTTGTTAGCACCTCGAATTATATGGCCAGACCACTTCCATTTGAGCTTTTTTATTTTGGTTGAGACATCCTTTACTGTGGTCTTATGCCTTATCTCGGAGTTTCTCATTCGGTCACTATTTCGGACACCTAACATACTCCTTTCCATGGCATGTTGAGTGACTTTAATTTGGAAACATTTGCTTTGTGCAAGGCCCAGGTTTGGCTTCCATACATTAGCACCGGCAGGATACAAGTGTTAAATAACTTCCCTTTCGTTTTTGGATGCAGTTGTTTATCTTTGAACACTTCTTTCAGGGACCAATACCGTTTCCACCCATTTGTTGTCCGTCTTTCTAGCTCTTTATCAAAGGTTTCTTTGGGGGATATTACCTGTCCGAGGTAGATGTATTCATCCACATACTCCACCACCTGTTCTCCGACTTTGATGGTATTCCTCTTGCCATTTGTCATTGTTTTTGTTTTATCCCGATTCATTGATAGCCTACTCTCTTGCTACTAATTTCTAAGTCGTTTATCATATTATTAAGTTCATCTGCGTCCTTGGCGAATAGTACAATGTCGTCAGCAAATCTTAGTTGTGTCAGTTGTCGCCCGTCTATCTTGAGACCAAAATGATCCCAATTAAGATCTCTAAACACCATTTCTAAGACTGCAGAGAACAGTTTTGGAGACAGGGGGTCCCCCTGCCTCACTCCTTTTTGAATGTTGAAAGACTCCCCTTTTTTTTCTAACTGTATGCGAGCTGAACTTTGATTGTAGAGGTTCCTAATTCGGGAAGGAAGGATTATGAAAATAAAATCCAATGGCTAAAAAGGTACTCGTTTTGTTAGTGTGTGCTGTTTAATAATCTAATCATAAAGGCAGATGCATTGAATTATATTAAAGGTTTAGTCACACATCAAGTAGCACGTTTGTCAAAGTTTCGTCATTTAACCGATATAATTTTCATCAGTCGTTCATAGTTCTACAAGTCAGGCTACTATGCCGTTTCAATAGTGAGAATTTGCTCTATACGAGAATACGACACGAAACTTTGTTCCCCCAGGACAGACGAGCCTTTTCCTTATTCCTTTCAAGGATATAAAAGGCTTTTCAAGGATCATAGAGGAACGTGCGTGTTTACCGCTAGGCATGATAGTTAACAAAGCAGCCATTTCGTATACGTGTAACAACCAAACACTCAAGCACGTTTCGTTTTGGTAACACTTTAGATAAAAGAGTAAGTTGTCATTTAAATAAATGTGACAATAGTTTAATATTCCGCGTTAAAACAATTATTTATAATGGATTAATTAATACGATTGGAATTCACGGAGCAAAGGGAAGCATAAACAATTTGCTTTTGAATATTTGATACAAAAGTTGGCTGGCGCCGAATAACATCAATAAAAGTGGAAGTTTGGTGAAGTGGTCGCCGGTCACCCCTTGTTCGCGCTTATTCATCCGGGCGGAAACATTCGAGTGCTAATTCAATAACCCTGCTTGCGGCTCCGATTGCGCGCAAGATATTCAAATGGTCTCAATCAATCTCCACGCGGCTTCATAATGCTTCATCAAAAATTCAACTGGAACGCGCAATTACTTTATGGAATATTTAAACATCAATTCCTGCGTAAACAGAAGATGGAAATTGTGGTTAAAATTAAAATTTCGTAATCCACATTTCGCTGTGTAGCGCGGTTGCTTCCGCTACGTAAATATTAAGCGCAGGCATGGCCCTCCGGCCAGCCGATTACTGTATAATTTGATATCTTGAATCACGACGTCTCCCGAAACGAGCGGCCCTGTCAACCTCGAATACGTCTTCGCTTGCAATTTGTGCGCCTTTTCAGGTAAGATGAGCGCTTCTGAAACCATCCGAGTCTTTGCAATAGCTGCGGAAAGCTACGCTTAAATAATTCACGTTTCACGTCACTAACGAAACCACGGTTATGTGCAAAGATTCCTTTGCGGATTAGAATATAGTGATCAACACTGGATGTAGCTAATGTTGTTAGTGCGAACAAAGAGACCGCAAAGACGATATCCGTCGCAGATCAAATCCTTAATTACCGGAATCCTATGACGACATAGACACGACACCGCAAACAGGGTACGCATAATAATTGTAGCGGTCTGCTACACCTTAATAAAGCCAATCGGGGTCGGGAGGGGGGCAAGGAAGTGGGGTAGGATTACGGCGACTCTGCGCTCTTCATTGAGATTTGTTTCGGGATTAGAACCGCGTTTGATGGTAGCGTCCCGGCCAGAACGTGGTCGCACGCTAACAGGGCGCAACCGCTATTCAATTAGTCTTCATAAGCGGCGGTCGGTTATGTTTGCACTCTATTCCTATTAAGTTAAATGCTTCTGCTGGTGATAAAAATATTATTACTTTGCATTATAAATGCAAAGGTGAGTTGTTATTAATTTTGGTTGCCAGTGCAGAACTTTATATTGACGTTGTGCTTTCTGAATAAAGTACATTATCTACTAATTATGGTATTTATAATAGGCTATTTATAGTATAGCGTTCCGACTGATTCGCTGCCGAAGAAACGATAACGAATTTTATAACGATTTTAATGGGCTTTAGGGTTCCGTACCTAAATGGTAAAAACGGGACCCTATTACTAAGGCTGCGCTGTCCGTCCCTCCGTCCGTCTGTCTGTCCGTCTGTCACCAGGCTGTATCACATGAACCGTGATAGTTAGACAGTTGAAATGTTTACAGATGATGTATTTCTGTTGCCGCTACAAATACTAAAAAACAGAATAAAATAAATACGGAACGGTACGGTACGGAACCCATCGTGCGCGAGTCCGACTCGCTCTTGGCCGGTTTTTACACTTTGTAAGCTGTAAAATATTCTAAACTATCGAAGTAAACTCACGAATAACAACAATTTATGAAGATCCTTTTAGAAAACGCTAACAGCATTTTGATGAGAAAATTGTGCAAATAAATCCAGTAACAGGCCGATTAAAGATGTACTCGTAACGTCGAAAGTGTAAATACAAACAGGGGTGAAATATTAAATCTCACAAACATGTAGGCAAACCACGTGTTTATTTGCGATTTCGGTTGCTCACGGTTAACGGGCTCGACATTCCTAACATAAGAAATCGTCACGTAAATAAACACCGTGTATTTTGAATGCTAATTAATACCTACGCATTTGATCTCCGCTTTCGAGTAAAAATAAACCTCTACACATAAACAGGAACAATTTACCTAAATTCTATTTAGGTGTAGGTATTTTAGGAACTTAATAAAAGGAGATTCTTTGCCGAAATGACTCGTCCATTGGAGCATATAACGTTACTTAACTTTAGGCACCCACGTATTGAATTGGAGGTGGTTTATTTGCTTCCGCCGAGAGACAGGATAATTGAAGCAAGGATTTATATCTTTTGGAACTATGCCCTACATGTACATTTGTCCGTAAACCTGCGATACTGGATTTTGAGATATTTGCAACCGACTCTTTACAGGAAGGGAAAAGATAAGAAGATAGGGATATCCAGGATATAAAAGAGGATATTGAAAATGATTTGTAGTTGATACGTAGTCAAATAATACTGCAGTTGGTTGTAAAACTCCTTGTGATTTGGAAATGTTCGGTTACCGTAAATCGTGACAATGACGAATGTTTAGCGGAGAGTTTCAAAAAAGAAAATGATCGCCCCGCCGTTCCGAAGCGTGATCGGGCAAAGGGCACGCGGAAATTGGAAATGCTGCATTAGAAGAGCAACTGTCGTGATATCGACAAGTTATGAGCTTTTCTGAACAAAAGTGCTACACGTTCTAAAACTCGCTCCGGTTCTCTAACATTTTTGATCAACTGGGTTTTACAAACCTTAAATTACCGGAACATTTTTCCTTCAGTTTACTCTTGTACTTCAGCTCTCGAAAGCAAATTACAAAAGTTACTCAACTAATTTTAACACTAATACTGAATTTATACATTAAAGGGGATCTTGATTTATAACAATCTAAGAAGATTCAAGTACAATTTCTCAAAATGTATCTTAGAGATGAATATAGCTTTGCGTAGTAAAGGTACTAAGTACCAAAGTTAATAGGTTTATATGTCGTACGAAGCGTCATATTATAATTAGCGGAGAAAATCGGAATGTAGTTGAAATAAGCTTCTTAACTAGGTATATAATAATTAGCCGAGAGTGAGCAGTTGGGCTGTCCGCCGCGGGGCCTTATCAAATATGTACTATGCTACCTGCTCCTGTGTGCCGGCGGATTTATTTAGGATATGCATGAGGGTACGATTTAAATTTTAAACGGATTGCGCCCTTGGATTGTGGGCCTGTGTTATGTTTGGTAAATCTATCACTATTATAATCCCCACCAAATTTAATTTAAAAGCCTGGCGCTATTCGATATTAACAGGCAAAACCAACTCTCTGTAATTAAAGTAATCCTGATTGCTTTATTTGAATCGGCGTATCATCGATTGATAGTTTGTTTTACTTGTAAAAGCTACACCGTTAAAAATACAGTTGCACGCCGGTTAAAGGGTTTCAAAAGTATTGTTGTTACTTAATTACGGCACTAGAATGGTTTAATTACCAATTCAAATTTAGTAACTGTTGCTGATTAACAAATTTAATGCCATAATATATATAGTTCGGAGTTTAAATAAAATTGTAGAAGCAAGCCTCCGAATCTCCATACCAAACATTTCGACGGAGCGCGACCGTGTCCGTATTTATTTAGTGCCGACTTTAGATGTGTGTGATTTTTTTGCTGAATTCCAGTAATTTCGACCTAGTGGTACTAGATTCTAGGGTTTATTCAACGTTGTACGGATCTAAACCTCTAACTATATGAGGCTGGAATGAATGAATAATCTCAAATTTACTTTTTCACGACACTACTTGGAAATAATGCCGACAAATACTCTAATAACTTTATTTGAATCGAAATATACAATTTAATAGGGAAAACATGCTGTATGTACGGATATTTCAGACAATCGCCTTCATTTCCTCGTACTCGTGAAAAGCGCTACCTATGTAATAATTTTGGCCAAAATTGCAACAGATTGACGAGCGAGCTCGAGGGTCGTGCCGAGCCGGTCCATCTATTGTTTACTTTACAGCCTCTACAACAATGTACAAGATTGCTTACTGTTTTTGGTGAAGGTGACAATTTTGAGCACCTTTCCGTATCGCTGAAAGATGGAATACAGGACGTCCAGCACGATGGGGTACAGCATGTGTTCTATGATGACGCGCAACACTGTGTTGGGACCACCCTGCTGACAAAAATAACTCTCATTAATACATAACACATTTGAAAATTAGCTAGATGCTATCTGTCTATCACAACCATATGTGGCATCTAGAAAAGCGACAGCATCCTGGCAAAGTACGAATCTAAGTATATGATTCTTGATAAGATAATAAAAGATGGGCCAAGATTAGAACCAGGAAAATATTTTCCTAATCTCCACAATAGTTTAGAGCTGTTGACGAAAATAGTTTGGGCGATGCGGGGTTGAGCTCTATAGGGGTTGAGTGTGGGCACGTGTAAGCTTGAAACAATAACGTCCAAGTAATATTCAGGTATGCTGCACCTTGGGATTTAGCCCAGCTCCTTATTGTGTGTGAACCCGTCTTTGTGCGGACACAGTGAATACTCTAACTGGTTTCAAGCATCGACTGGGGATTTGTGGCCTCGATCAGATACTTATGTTTCGCATTCCGAATTGATACCATAGTATATAATCATAGGTGCAAACTACACAAGTTTACTTTAACTACTAATATTATTTATTTGTGGACAATCTTACACAAATCGACCTAGTATAAAGACCGCCTGTTGTTTGCGGGTGTGTAACGATGGGTATAAAAATAAATGAAATAATTTATTACAATATAATATACCATTTGATATAATTTCAAAGTATATAATCACTCATTGTATATAATAAACGTTTGGTATAATTTCAAAATATATATGTTTATTTTGTATAACTATCGTCTGGTATATCACATAGATCATCGTCTGGTATAAAGAACAGCTTGGTAACGCCAATAAAGTAAAGAAAGTAAAGCAAACATTACGCTTTGCAAATTGTAGGTAGTAAATAACTACAACTTAGAAAAGTTGAAAAACCCCCGACATTTTCATTTCAAAGTCCAATATCTCAAAAACGGCAAAACAGATTTTCATGAAACATGGCTAAGAACAAAATCCGCATTCAAATCGGTCCATCCGTTTGGGAGCTATGATACCACAGACAGATACACAGACAAGTTAAACTTAGAACAACCCTCTTTGCGTCGGGGGTTAAAAAGGGTTCGGTTCTGGCGCTTCGCCGGCCACTGCCGAAGCACGCTCGCTTCACTCGCTCGGCTCGCGCACTGTAGGATCGCGATTCTACCTAACACTCCTCCTCGCTTCGCTCATCGTCGTACCTAAACCGACCTGCCTTAGAGTCTACCAAAAAATATAATGGTAACTGAACATTAAAAGAAATTAACATTAAATATCATATGTTCATTATAGGAAATATGCATTAGACTTTAAGTATGTTATATTATATGTTATTACATCAAGTTATCATTATATAAAATGGTAATTATTTCATATGTAAATATATTAAGTGTTGTTATATGATTTAATAATTATATCAAATGAGCGTTATTGAGACTAATATTATATCAAAACAAATTATAGGCATCGTTACGCAACCGTTGTTTGCCTCTACATGTGTTTATTGTGTTCTGTACAGTGTTCATTTATTGAGGTGTGCCAAAAAGATTATTTGTATTGTATCGTATTTTAATTGATTCATTATAGAGAAATTAGTATGAGTAAATTGAGTACCAATGTAATTTGCGTACATCCGCTCGCGCCAAGCAAGTTTCGGGACGTGCGCGAGAAATACTTTAAATACTAAATTGGAATGCGAAATTTAAGCCTCTGATCGACCTTGGGCCGTTCATCGTAATCAGCTTTAGTATGGGTAAGTAATTGAGTGTAATCGTCAGGCATCGTTGTGTGGTCTGTTGAGGATGTTATCTACATACGGCAGGACGTCTAATGAACGACGGAACGGCCTTAAGGACATAATCAATTGTTAGGAAACGGAATACTTTAGAAAATTGAGCGGAAGTTATGCATTAGTCATTTCTATTATAAGAGGTTTCATGTTCATTTTTTATAAGTCGTTAATAAGTGGCGCCTATTGACCCACAGTAATGGCTAAACAGAAAAGTTAAATATTACAATTAAATAAATAACGGCCCGTTTATTTGGGATTAACTCGATTTGTATAAGATTGTCCAGTAATATTTATATTATTTAGAAAATGCGAAATAGTGAACCTGCCTACGAAGCCGAAAATCTGATGTAGTGATTTGTGTGATGAACATGAATATTTGGTTCTTAACCCGTCGAGCGCGCTAGTAACACACGTGTGTTAGGAAAATAGTAAAGGGCTCATGACACTCGCCTGAATTTAGCATCCTAATTAGGGAGCGGAGTTGGGTCATAAGCCATTTACACATTGTACTACAGACGACGCGCGTTCGTCGGGTTAAGGACTAAAATAATCAATTGTAAGGAAACAGAATACCTTAGAAAATTATAGGGCTAGTTCGACTTATGTAACACTGGCCTTAATATTTAGGTATTTATTTATTTAAGGCATTTTCTCAGCAGTGGGATACCCTAGAGGCTGGAGAAAAAAAGTATTAAAGGGACGTACCTGTATTTCAGTGCCGCCATTGGCTGGCTGCAGCGCGGCCCCTGCGCCCGCGACGAGCGCGGCGCCCGCGCTGTTGGAGATCACCTGCGCGGCCTGCAGCGCCGCCTGTGCCGACGCGGACTGGAACCATAGACAAATCTTACTTTTATGGTAACCGCTTCGCGTATCGCGCGGTTAAGGTGGAATACGGTCTTATATGTGTGACATAAAGCATTCGTCCCTTACTAGAAAGTATGTAAAGATTGTCTCTTTAGCGATAAGACTGCTATTTGTTTGCCTCTGCTTGTTTCTGTTATACTATCAAGGCAAGCAATAAAGAGTAAGTATTTGTATTGTGTTATATACTAGCATGTAAGAACTAGAGCATATGTCCGGCATAAACGCAATTACGCTAGCTAGGTAGGTCGATTTGCGTTTTTTAAATATATTTCTTACCGAGCGATCTTTATAAATCATGTATTAATTAGGTAGTTCTTCTAATTGTACCTACAAATCTACTGACACTACCTAATAATGGTTACACGATTACATTTTAACGTTTTACCGATAGAAAATAGAACCGAAAATTCCGCAAATCGGGCGTAACTCGCCTTAAGGTGCTGCAAACTATAAGGGAGAACGACATGAGTAGCAAATTACTATCTCGCCTTATCTTATTGCAAGCAGATGATTGCAATCTACCACGCAGGATCTTCTAAATATATCTTTAAGCGTTTGAGCTATTGTCCTATGTTTGTAGTTAACCTATTTAGCGCCAATCACACTTGCGGCAGAGCGCTACGGGCGTTTTTCGTGAATGGGTTAGAATCGTGGAAAGAAGGAAGATCGTCTGCCGACGTGTTGATTACAATTGAAATACAGTTGCAATTTTAACGCATATGGTGAAACGTCACTTGGGCTTCAATATGGCAGAATAATGTTTAGGTAATAATTACATTTCAACAGTAAATCATATAAAGTGATTAGATTTTGGGACCAAATTATTGCATAAGCGCTGCACATACATTCCTAATATCCACTGAATAGGCGAAATATCAAATTAATAAAGGTTTCTCGGTAATACCTGGCATACCTAATTAGTCACTTTGATTATTAAACAGTAAATTAAAATTTAATTAAATTACTTACCTAAATACAATAGGTACAGTACAGTCAAGTTCATAAATATGTACGCTCTCAAAGGTTCAAAACATCTGAGCAACAAATGCCATTAACATTAAGGCGGTGTTCATATTTTGATTACTTTGTCAGTGCAATATATTTTAGAAATTCAATTCTTTATTAAAAAAAATGCAACTATTTCATATATAAATTAGCATACCTAACGCCAGGATTGCACATTATTTATTTATTTATTAAAAAAAAAAAAAAAAAGGTATGCTTTTTCAGTCGAGTACCACGTTTAGGCCACGAAGCTTGATGAGTGGCCTAATTAAGGTACGAGACTTAAAAAGCGAATTATATAACTATTGTATAAAATAATTTTTCTACGAGTGACAAGACTTTTACAACTGAACTAATTAAACAAACCTGGTATCTATTGAAAACGAAGTGCAACCAACGGCTTTTTCTTTTTTGTGCGTTGATGTCTAATACCTTTTGACTTTCTCATGACGGCGTCCTATTGGTCAAATACGTTATAGTTCAGTAACGGCGCCACGTGATTGGTCAATTTCATTTTAGTTGTCTCAACAGTTATGAAATGTTGAGTTGGGAGCTCCATAGTAAAAAGTATGTGATTTTAGTTTGGTGTACGAAGTCTTAATTCAAACATTAAGGTCGACGAGTATAAAAAGAGTATTTGTATTGTATTGTAAAATATGTCCCTTGCTACAGTAGGTTAAAATAACCATACTTACCTACTAAAATAGTGACAAACAGGCGTGTGACACATCTGATACTGAGCTGTTCATGTATCCTGGATGGACGTTTGCCACTCTGTGGGTGTACATGTGCGTTGCCGACGTTTAAAAAATCTGTCCTTAACGCTAGACAACCTTGTTTTTATTGGGTGTATTAGGGTAAGGCCGTTCTTTCCTGTTCCTGATTAAGCACTTTAAATCGTCTACATTTTAATCAATTCCAGTGTGTTACGAATATTAGTAATCCATTTATATGGCTAATTGGCGTAACACACTGGAAGAGATTAAAATGTAGACGATTTAAACTGCTTAATCAGGAACAAGAAATAACGGCCTTACCCATTAATACTTTACAGAGAGTCGTATTCACACAGTTACGAGCGAGCTAGTAAGTATCTAACCCCCGTATTTACGGTCACGTAGCAAAAATAAACATGTCGGGTAACCTTTCATAACTCTGGATATAATGAAACTTAATACAGCGGAGGAGTTATCTTGCGTACGCGGTCGCCTCGGCTGTTCCGGACTCGGAGATAACATTGACCGCCGTTTATATCGAACCCTGTTTAACTGAAACGTACGATAAACGTTCGTTTGTCTAGCATCCATACTCCCTTTTGGCGTAGTGTCGAGTCCTAATTCGTGCGTTGTTCCGGACAAACCGTGTTTTGTTAAAACGACGTATGAACATTCGTCATTTTAACACATATTACCCTCATGGTTGGTGTGAGAGTCAATATTGCGGTAAGTGCTTTGTGTAGATAACAAAATCAATCAACAACGGTAAACGATAGCCGATTTTCTAATGGATCTAATTAATTATGTGCGCGTATAGACTTTGTACAGTAAATCTTTATAAATCAAGCGAAACGCACCTTTCATTTCTATTAATCGTGTTTGTATATACTAATACCTACTGCTAAGACCAGACATCCTCTTATTGCTGCGATGGGAATTTGCTCCCACGCGGGCTTAGTTTGGATTGGAAACTAAGCATACCTACTCCCGTGAACTACCTTGCCTTCACCGAAAATGTTAATTAATATCAAATTCAATTACAACCGGTATCTTATGACACCGGTCCGGATTGGTCCGGAATACCATCACAGGTTATTGCAGACTTACTCTATTACACCGACATGACCACAGTTCAATCTTATCAATTATGGCAAATATATAACGTGCGATCTTTTAACGATATATAATCTACAAAATCTCTATAAAATTAGGCTGTCTGGAAGATAAAAACTCCGAACCCGTGTGAATAACGCATATATTTATAGTCAAAAAACCGTACGTCGAATGAAATACGGTGAGAAGGTCATAACGATCGCAGGACGCGGCACTCTTTGATCCTATATTTTCACATGGCTTTGTGCACCACGGCAGGCTGACAAGCGGGCAGGCCACACAAAAATAAGGCTTTAACCGTGTCATGCTAAGCCTGGCGCCGACGGCAAAGGCTCCGGTACAAATTCGCGTTGACTTGCCCCTCCGCTTCTTGTTACTTTTTTCTGTGTCACATATGTTTTGTTTTGGAAGACTGGGGATGTAGAGTTTCGGTAATATTACCCCATTTGTTATTGGCACAATGCTTAACAGATCTTAATAATGAGTGTTCTTATTGTGATATGCATTGTCAATTTTCTAATGCATCATGTATTATGGTCGTTCACAACATCACAATGTTGTTTGGTGGTATAGAATGCAAAGCATATTTGAAATCCTTGGCTCATTTTTATAAGCGCGTCTGAAATTATTTAAAAGGTCTTATTTGTTGGACGCAATCTCTCAGGCGACCAGAGGCAGATGTTCGGGCGACGTCGCTGCCACAAAATAACTTCGTCCGCTCTTCGTGAGTTCTATTCAACCACCACAAAAACCTTTCACACCGCATGATTGATCAAAGCACTGCATTTAAAGCGCTCTTTGAAAATGCATCGCTACTTAATCTAAGTACGGACAAAAATGTATTATATTCAGAGCATGAGAACAGTTTTTAACTTGTGGAAAATTTATGACTTGAGAAAGTTTTATTTCAAATAATGTTAAATATTTCTTAGATAAACCCTCGTATAGAATCCTTAATAACATGCATATTATTATATTCGGAATACCTATTTGCGTCAGAAACGTTGAATGCGAGAGACATGTCTTCTAAAGACGCGTGTTGAGTCTTCAAAGTTTGGGATAAGTAAGATTTTCTTTGCAAACGGTTTGAAGACCGGCATAACGATGCCTATCAGTTTATTGTCCAACCCTCATTATAAGTTTTAATAGTGCACGAATACAAAGACATCCCGAAATTGTGACAAAGGCACTAGGCTAAATTATGGTGAGTATAAGAGTTAACGACTTATTTATGCCATTTAACATAAGATATAAGTACTTAATTTGCAGTTCACTTATACTAATAAAAAAAAAATAAGTAGTTCCTATAAAAGCTCTAGTAGTTGAAATGATACTGTGAAAATATTGAGGGCGTACTTAGTGTCTTCATCTTTTAATGAAGGTTTAAAATGAGATTCTGCGCTTAACGAAGCTGATAAATCTAGAAGTTTACTTTATTTTTTGAAATTACCTGGCAGTTGGACAGGTTGAAAGGACTCGCCAAATTGAATTATTTTTCCTTTCTAATATTGATTGACGATGTAGTTATATTGGCCCTTTTTGATTACGATATTACTTAATGAGCAATTGAAAACGACTGTTTAGTATATTATCCTAATGCCTATGCTATGCCTAGCAAAAAAGGGGGAAACAAATAGCGTGTAAAAACGATTTGATCATACATGGCTTCGTAAAGATTCAAAGATTCAAAGATTCAAAGATTTATTTGTCCAACATAGGTAGATTAGGTATTACATTTTTATGAGTATCACTATGTGGTACCTTTCGGCATACAAATATTGTTTTTTTTTTTTTTTTGTATCATGCTTGACTACATGCAGCATGCTTTACAAATAATTAACATTCGGTAGGTCCTCAAAATTTTTGAAAATATACATAATTAAGTTCGCAGTCAGTTACAGAAATAGTAATATTATGTAGTCAAAATTATTAAAAAAAATATAAAAGTATAATAGTATGTAGTAATTCTTAATTAAGTGCATATGTCAGTTAAAAATTCATTTATCGTATAATAAGCTTTCCCTAATAGAAATTCTTTTAATAGTTTCATATCAACAGCATTTTCAACTTTTCCAACAATAGTCTGTGGTAGTTTATTAAAAATCTTGTGGGCCATTCCAAGTATGCTTTTTTGTAATAATGCTGTATTACTTGAAATTGCTCTTATTTTATTTTGTAGGCGAACACTTTTAAATTTACCAAATTGGTTTCGATTTTGGATCACAAAATTTACTATTTCATATATGTACAGACAAGGTACAGTAAGTATTTTTAACCGAATAAAATGTGGTTTGCATGAGTCACGCTGTTTGATTCCACAGATTGACCGCATACATTTTTTTTGGGCTTTAAATGCATTTTCCCGATTTGTAGAATTACCCCAAAAAATTATACCATATCTTAAGGTGGAAGTAACATATGCGTGGTACGCCGTTAGTACAGATGCCTGATTGGACACTTTTTTTAAATTGTATAAGGCATATGAAAATGTACTAAGTTTTTTACATATACTGTCAATTTGGTTTTTCCACGTCAACTTATTGTCTATGCTTAGCCCTAAAAAACGACTTACATTAGTTTCATTTATTTTATGTCCTTTATAAGCTATATTTAAACTAGTTGGCTGCAATTTTTGTCTAAATGTCATTATATTTGTCTTATCCAGATTAATTTTCAAATTATTAATTGTCAACCATTGTATAATTACATCTAATGTTTTATTTATGTCTGCTTCATATGTTTCTAAATTTTTGGCTGCGAATACCACTGTACTATCGTCCGCGAAAAGAACCATAGGGTGTTCGATAGCTCTTGGTAAATCGTTTATGTAAATCAAAAACAATAGAGGCCCTAATACACTTCCCTGAGGCACTCCGTAGAGAACGTCTCTGCGGTCAGAGGTGTAGATTAGTTCTGTTTTTGTTTCTAAGGACAATCTTTTTATTTGTGTCATTTGTTGTCGATTACTTAAGTAGGATTTTATTAGACTATAGATGTTGCCACGTACTCCATAAGCATACAATTTGTTTACAAGACTATTATGATCCACAAAGTCAAATGCTTTAGACATGTCCATGTATAAAGCACACACAGGGACTTTTTTATCCATATTTGTTATTACACTCTGCAGCAAGTCAAATATTGCCATATTTATTGTTTTTTCCTTACGAAATCCTTTTTGTTCCTTGGAAAATAATTTTTGACTTTCGAAGTATGTGTATAAACTATTGTATAAGACTTTTTCAATTATTTTAGAATATATAGATAACAACGCAATGGGCCTATAATTAGCAATGTTATTTTTGTCATCTTTTTTGTGAAGGGGTCTTATAACAGAAATCTTAAGATATTCAGGAAATGTGCCATGTTCTATACATAAGTTAATAATATAGCTGAGTATAGGAGAGATAACATGACATGCTCTTTTTATTATTTTAGTGTGTATACCATCAAAACCGACACTATTCGTATTTTTTAGGCACCGTATTATTAATTTTATGTCATCCGGAGTGGTGGGCTGCATAAACATTGAATTGCTATGAGATGTCATTGTATTCATTTTGTTGTAATTATTGTTGTCACTAGACTGATTCAATCGATATATTTGGTCAATGAAATAATTATTAAAAGCTTCAGCAATACGTTTTGGGTGTGTTATAACATTACCATTCAATGTGACTTTTTCAATGTTTTCTACAGGGTGCTTAGCCTTGGAATTATTAATAACTTTCCAAGTTGCTTTTGTCTTATTATTGGATGTTTTTATATAATGGTCATTCTGTGCCTTTTGTGTCAAATTAATTATTTTTGCAAGTCTCTTGGAATAACATTTAAATAACACCTTACTCTCAGGAGCTGATGACAGTCTATATTTCCACAACATTTCTCTTTTTCGTCTACAGCAGAGTCTGATCCCTTTAGTGATCCATTTAGGCTTACAGGTGTTGGTAATTTTTACTTTCTTAGTTGGAAAACACAGGCTGTAGAATAATGTAAATAATTCAATAAAACTATTAAACGCTGCATTTGGGTCATTTGTAGTAAAGACATCATTAAAAGTGAGATTGTTCAGACAATTTATAAATTTCTCAATATTTTCTTCACACATATCTACTTTTTTTATATACCAATGTGTGAGAGAACAAGTTTTCTTTACCGGACATTTAAGTAATTGTGCTGTGTGGTCCGAGAGAGCAAGTTCCAATACTTCTGTCTTGCTTCCTCTGATATTGTGGATAATATTATCGATACATGTTCCACTACACAATCGGGTTGGCTGAGATATACCTAATTTCAAGTTATAGCCATGTAAGAGATTTTCAAAATCCTTACATTGCGTATTTCTTTTGAGGGTATCAATGTTGAAATCGCCACATAGTATTATCTTTTTCCTGGTATAACAAATTTTATTTAATATAGTATCTAGTTTATTAAGAAATAGATTGATTGCCCGTGAACAGTTATTAGGGATTCTATAAATACAGAGTAAGATAATACCATGATCAGTCAATTCAATGCATGTGCACTCTATAACATTTGTGATTGCGGTTTTGTTGACTTCATTTAAAATATTAAATTTTAGTCCATTTCGTACTAATATGCAAGATCCCCCATTCCTATTTTCTCTTGTGAAACAAGATGCTAATCTATATTTTGGAATGGTCAAATGTACTTCGTCACCTGACTTCATATTATGTTCTGTAATACAGATAACGTCGATTTGTTTTCCAGTTTCCTTTAGCTCTTGTAAATGAACACATAATATGTTTGCTTTGTTTATAATTCCATTTATATTTTGATGAAGAACATATATATTATTGTAGGTGACAAGTTCATTTTTTGCATTCCCATTAATATCTGGATTATTTGACATCGGACAGTGGTTATTCATAAAAAAGTACAATTATTACTATTATTATTATAGAATGCTTCGTTTACACATCTTAATATCTTGTTTATACATTGTGCTAGCTTGTATTTACCTCTGTAGTTAAGTTTATTGCCATTATTTTGGAAATCAGTTTTTCCGAAATAAATAGTGCTAGGTTGAAGCCATACATGTGACAAGTTGGTAAATTTACTATGTATAGCAGAGTTTAACTTATTTACAAAATTGTTGTAGTGTTCGGAGGAATAGTTTATAGAATAGGGTATGTCACAGATTATAACATTAGTATGTATAGATTTTTTTTACAGTATCCTCTAAAAAATTTAGTATAGTCTTTAGTGGCGTGGCATTGTAGTCACTGCCTCCGCACATTATGATTAGACAGTCACTTTTTTTGAAATCAATTATCTTATTTTGCACATTTTGCAACACTCGCTCAGTAGTTCCGTGGTGTATTATGTCTGCAGAGAAGTCATAGTCATTCCTTCTTATCTTAGAGAGAGGTAGTAGTAATTCAGCACCGTGGAAGTCCGAAAGAAGCAGTAGTTTCGGCTTGTGTGATTTATTTACAGTGTCTGCTGTGTCCTTTCTTTTATGGATGGAACTCTGTTCACATACCGTTTGATTTTTTGCTGACGTTGAGTAGCTTTTATCAGACGATGAGTTTTCAACAATCTTTTGTTCTAGGCGTTGAGCAGCTTTTTGCAAGGCTTTGGTAGACTACTGAATGCGTGAAAGAGTTATTTCTTTATTTATTAATGCATCAGATTTCCGCTTGATTGTTTTGTTCGTTGACAATAAATTACTGATTTTAGTTTGCAATGTTTTTATTGTTCTATTTAGTTTCATTACCTCTTTTTCTAGTTCCTTTATTTTATTTTCAGATTCTGTATTTTTAGATTCCATATTTGTGTCTGTCACTGAGTGCTTTAACGTGTTATTGGACAAATGGAGCGATTTCGAAAGAGTATTGTCCTTTAGTAGTGTGTTATATATACTAGTCTTTTTTTTGTAGGCATCAACTTGTTTCAGCAAACAACTATTCTCAGTATTTAAATTCTGAATTTCGAATTCGTAGCTTATATAATGCGGGCTTAAATAAAGCAGCATCGAAACGGCAGAAGGGAGAACATTTATAATGGTGTAACAACATCGATACGAGTGGCAGTCGTCATTACTAAGCAGGGGAACGGGTCGGAAGGAAGACACGCGTCGAATCATAGTCGCAATTATTTGACTCGATGCTTCGCTGGTTTCGAACCGTTAGTGTAGCTGTGAGGATTCATTTCTCTACGAGTTAGGGTGACAGACCAAGGACTTTAACGTTTCTTTTCCCTATTCGTTCTTAGCAATTGTTTTCTTATTGATTTAGCAGAGATCAAGTCTATAGCAATCTGTAAGTTAGTACTAGGGAATAAAATCCCGCGAGACTTCAGACTGAGCCGAGATCTCGCGAGACCACTAACTAGTCTCGCGAGATTTCGAGATTTATGAGATGGGGCGTTTTTCACTGACAACGTATGCATACATAATTCAATTTAATGAATTCTTAGCATACCTACGCATGTGAAATAAAAATTGACACTTCATGCAATTATAATATTATACCCGTTGTATTTCAATATATAAAAGTACTACCTTCTGCCCGCGACTCCGTCCGCGTGGAACTCGTTTATATCGTAGCTCCATACAAACTTTCACCCCCCACTTCATCCCCCCGGGGGATGATTGCCGAGATAAAAACTATCCTATGTCCTTCCCCAGGACTCAAACTATCTCTATACCAAATTTCATCCAAATCGGATCAGCGGTTTAAGCGTGAAGAGGTAACAGACAGACAGACAGACAGACAGACACACTTTCGCATTTATAATATTACTAGCTTCTGCCCGCGACTCCGTCCGCGTGGAACTCGTTTATATCGCAGCTCCATACAAACGTTTACCACCCCCTTAGGGGATGATTTCGGGGATAAAAACTATCCTAGGTCCTTCCCCGGGACTCAAACTATCTCGATACCAAATTTCATCGCAATCGGTTCAGCGGTTTAAGCGTGAAGAGGTAACAGACAGATAGACAGACAGACAGACAGACAGACACACTTTCGAATTTATAATATTAGTATGGATAGTATGGATATAGTATATAATATAGCATATAGTATATTTATAATATTATACTATATAGTATATAAAATAACTGAATATTTTTTATTTAATCATTAGGTTTTGATATAACTGAAGGTATCCAATATAATTTTAATCAAATAATAATATGTTTCAATTATCATGAATCACATGAAATTTTTGAAATGTCTTGTTTTAAGAAAATTGTATGCGACTCGATTTCGTAAAATATGGACGAGATCTCGCCAAGCGAGTATCTAAAACTATTACAATATTTGGAGGTGTTTTGAACTGTATGGGAATTGTGAGTATGAAAAACATTGTTTAAAACCAATTATCTACAAACCAGGTTATAAGCAATTTTGCGCCGTTATGGTTGCGTTTGAAATTGGTTTCAAATTACAATAAAAGAGGGCAAGCTAACACAGGCAGTAAAATGATAATATATGGTCGGTTGGGTTCAAATTAGTCATGTAGTCATATTGTATGGTTGTATTGATATTTAGCTGTCACTTATTCCTGCCATAGAAACGGGATCTGTTGTATATTGAACTGGGTGATACATTGAAAGGATGTGTAAATGGGCTGGGCAAATAGACACAAGACGACGCGTTGTATCTATTTTGAATTAATCATTACATTAATTAGCCGTATGTTGACACACTTGTTTACTATTGACAATCAGATCAAACAACCGATTATACTATCATAATGCCTAATAATTTGCGTGTGACAATATTGACTCTCAACGATGAAGCTTCTTTGTTGTAATTAGGTAGTGTTATTTTAATTAATGTAGAGCAAGTATGGAGATATTTACGTAGAATATACCTGAGATATTAGGTCGGGGTATGGCGTTTCTTATATTGTAACTTGACTTATTGTGGGAAACATAGTTGAATTAATTTCACCGTATAAAACTTGATACCAATAAAAATTGATAGATTCAATAAAAAAAAATGCAATTTTATTTACATGTAGCCAACTTTTGTCATTTGGTAGAATATGCTTAATTTACATATTTCAAGGAAAAAATGTGTACCTACAATTTTTAATTGAGTAGTTTCACATAGTAAATTCATGAGCCAAAAGTCATTATTTATTAGTTTCTGAAACGATACAAATGCAATTCCATTGAAGAGGAGGACGCTTTTGGCGGCTAGTGCATGGATTACAGGACAGCGAGATTTTTACAAGGATGATACCATAAACCGAATATTATAGGTATGGTAAAATTAATTAATAAACCTGCATTTCCGTGATTGGGGCAGGCTTCATTCAGGTAAAAAGCATTTCCTCCTGGAAATAATCAAGCAGCGAGGGTTGTTTTTGATAGGTTTCGTGGGTAAATGAAACTAATTAAGCGTCTTAATTAATCCTCCCGTGGGGTGTTTTGTTACCGAAAATATTGATCTCTCGTCCCATTGTGGCGGCGGACGATCCTAACAAATTGAGGGTCCATCACTAGTACGTATTATAAAACGTTATTAGTTTTGCGCGGGTAAGCCTCTGCCAATTATGGTTGGTGAAGGTAGTAATAAAATATATCGCGTTGGTCTACTGTGAAAGTAAAATATTAAACAATGGTATGTATTCAGTGCAATAACAGCGGAGTGAAATGTTACAGAAAAACTACTTCTATGAAAGTTATCAATGTCATCCTATTTATTAGTACCTAAAATAAGATTTTTCAACACAATAGGGATGCGGACTAAGATTTTTACGATGCCATTCGAACCAGTTTTTGAAGAGGAACAAATGTTTGTATGGGAGTAACTACAATTAAAGAACATAAATACCCAAATAATTGAGACAAAGATTGACGTCGCTGGCGGCAGCGGAAAACGCTTCATACTGATGACGTACCCTCGTATGACGTCACAAGTGGCATTTGTACTAATCGTCGTATGGAAAATCAGGTAAATTTTTGTTTTGGTCGCGATATACTGCGTTTAAGTACATAGTTGTCGAACAATTTTGTTTCTATAAAAAAGTAAGGATTCTATTGGTAGCTTTAAATTTACTATTGGACAATAAAAATAAATGCATATTTTTTCCAAATTTTCAAGGTTCATATCTTTTTATGATTTTAATTATATTTTATAATTTATACTTTATGACGATAATTTGAAGGTTTACGATTAGCATCACTACGTTACCAATTTGAACATGAGGCCGCATGCCTATTGCTCGTAACGTACCTCTTATTATGTCGCTTTTAGGCTGTTTTATAACATTACGACACTCGTGTGTTATGGTTATATCCCGATTAAGTCACGTTGGCACCTTGCAGCAAGATGCATGCATGAACACGGTGCATTCTTAAATTAACGGGGTTGTACAGAATGTACAGCTTTTTTTTGAAGTCCCGGTAAATGGATTCTTTCTCGACTAAACAAATTAAATCCTTTTTGTTCATTAATTGACTATTTCTTTTTGGATATGATATAGAAACGTTTAATTTAGTAAAACTATTCATTTTTGATAACATTTTACATAATAATTAGTACATTGTGATACAAGTGAGGTACTTATGTTGATAATGATATCAGAGGCGGAATTATCACGCGAGCCGCAGGTAATTATCAAAGCTCACGCGTGGAATAACCTATAATGGTGCGCAACAGTTTTTTTTCGTGAAGTTTGCGCAGTGCGCGCGCATATGTTAAGCCAGACTTGAAAATGAAATCTCTAAACAGCCAATACAAAATAAAAGAAATATTTTAGTTTTAAAATGTACGCACTGCGCAAACTTCACGAAAAAACTGTTGCGCGCCATTATAGGTTATTTCACAAATATTTGTAAACATTGTTAATGCGTGTTTGGTTATTATCATAAATGTTAACTCGTGGTGACTAGGAAAGTGATAAATGAGAGAGAAAAATCCACTGGAAATTCTTGGCGATGTACAATATGTGAGTAAAAACCCGTTGCCATCATTAAGTAAAGAAAATAACTTGGCAGGCCTATAAAATTTTCATCTTATGAAATGGATTTTTTCCTCACAAAATGTGTTGAAAAACGTCGCATTAAACGCGTGAGCTTTGATAATTAGGTACTTCCTCGGCTCTCTTATCACGCTCACCTGCTGCTCGCGTGAAAAAATCCGCCTCTGATGCAATAATTATCAACATACCTCACTTGTATCACAATGTACTATTTTTTTAAAGTAAAATACCTACTTAATACCGTATTCTTTTACTGAACTCTTTCTATAAGAGAAGTTGATTGCCAATATGCATTTTTTCAAAGATTGTTCAGTAAATTATTTCTTCTCTCATCTTTATTTAAAAAGCTGCCTGTGCGGCTCAACCCGCGTATTTTACTTCGTCTTTATTTTGTTAATTCAGATAGGTAGTTAATATAGAATATAAATATATAATATCAGCCAAAAGATGTCCACTGCTGGACATAGGCCTCCTACAAAAGGTCCACCTTGTGAGGTATCTAACCACGATGCGTCCTCCGCTACTAAGTCACCACTTGATAACCTTTCCGCCCCAACGGCCATCAGTTCTGCGTGTAATGTGCCACTTAAGTTTAGCGATTCGGACTACAAAATCCAGTTGTGACAATATTTAATGAGATGAGACCGTTTGCGTCCACATTATTATTTGGTAACCTAAAGTAAATTATAAGGGTTACTTTAAACCCACAAAATTTGAATCGGATACGGGGTTGCTGTGTGAAGCGAACACGTTTCTATTATCAGCGGCGGATAGACAGACAACAGTCATAGTTTGGTAACTCAATCAAATCCGAACAGCGTCGCCCGGAGTTCCGAAGCCCCCTACACTCGGCCGCGGTGATCAGGGGAGCTAACAATGCACCCAATTTTATAAACATAGATGGAACTTTACTTCCAAGATAGCTGTGTACATATGCTCATAACGGTATCTAGTAACATGAGTCCAATGTTTTGGTTTTTGCGCTCCTTTTCATCCAAAGCCAATTGTGAGTTAGCGCGATGCACTGATTAGTCAATTTAGCGCCTATCACGCCACACATTCGTCAGAGGGCTAAGTAACTCATTCATTTCATCACCATGTAACGCGCGTGCGCTACGTTGTAGCAGCAAACCAATATCCATATGTAGCGAAAATCGGCCGTAGTGACGCATGTGTCGCGATAAGCGATTTTAATTAATACTAATAATAACGAGGTATTTTTTGGTGAATGTAAGGTAGTAGGTTCGTAAGTTTGTATGTAAGAGATAATCTCCGAAAGTACTCATCCAATTGAAAAAATGGTTTCACTTCTTGTGTGTAAAATGGACCTTCAGAACAGAATAGACGTTAGCTACTTTATACCCCGGCTTCGCCTGGATTATCTGAAATACGCGGGCGGAGGTGGACAAAGTGAATACATTTCGCGTTGAAATTGCAAATACCGTTTCCGTTAGTATATATCAATACCTACGCTGAGCCGAAAACATTATATATAACACAAACACATCAACATCTTTATAAACAGTATAAATTGTTATTGAACACGTTAGTAAAAGACGAAAAGACATTGTTTTCCTCCAAAATTCACATAGAATGTGTATTCTCCTCCAGATTTTACGTTTTCTTGGGTCCGTTCCTTTACAACAGGTTAAATGCTATGTTAGATCTATACTCTCTATACTAAATGTAAGAAAACTCACCGAGATGCCCTTCAAAAATGTCGTACGAAGACAGAGAACGTATTTATTGTTCTAAAATTAATCTTGATTTATTTTCTAAATACTTTGTATAGTTGTTAAGTTTTGTACTGTATCTAAAGGTAGATTTTTTATAGTTTGCAAGTTTGTTTAAAATAGTTAAGTATAATGAAAAAATCTTTTCCACTGCCTGAAACACAGGGTATCCTAGTTCAGGCCCTCGTAAAATGTATTCCTTAATATTATATTTTAGTATTAAGCGATCATTCTGTAAAATACGTTCTTTATGAATGAATTATTATTATTATTTTACCTACGATGTTCGATAATTTACCTCGCGTAGCTCCTTGTTCTCTAACACGGCAGACAACTGCGGTGAACTGTACGGAGTTTATTGAATACTGTTATCTAAATTGTGGGTCCTTGATGCCCCTAACAAAGATTAAATTAACAGGTCGCCGGCAAGCCATGGCCTGGGGTTATATTTCCCAATTGGTGCCGTCGCGTCGGCCTTAATGCTCGATCGGGTGGCGTACTATAATCCGCTTGTAGTTGTAATAGGGCTAATTGAACTATCGTTACGTCATTAGTGAGGATGTACGTTTTGAGCCGAATCCGACGCTTTCAATTACGTATGCGAATACGCAATTTCCAAATCAAATGATAATCTTTGCTAATTAGATGGAGTGCTGATTTACGAATTCTGCGACGTTCAATTTGTGTTAGGTGTTGTTACCATTTGCGAGATTTGCTATAATTATGTATTTATACCAAATGCTTAATTAGAGAAGATTACATTTATTTAAATGTACTGTCCACTAAGAATGTCGAACTAAAACACACATCTACAATAAAAAAACGAATCATTCATCGTGTGTGTACGATGAATTATTTGTATCTTTCAAGCCCGATTTTATCCTGTAACAATATCTATTTGTTTTACATAGAAATTTAAGCGAGTTTATTTCCTAATCTACAAAGGTAATGGAATGTATAATAAAATAACAAACCTGGTCAACCATCCGTGTCACTGCCTCGTAGATGCTAATCCTATCTTTTACCAATGCATTGTCACACCAAAAAGAAGGCTTTAGGCGTATAATATGTTTTCAAGTTCTATGTTCAATTGTTCAAGCCACAATTGGTGGCCAGACTAGTGGTTCGTCCCGAACAGTGAACTCGCGGCATACCCGTTTTAAAAAACAACGCAACCTCCTGTATATCATGAACCCCTTGAGCTATTTGGCTCATGTTCAATCTAAAAATCTTTTTGTTTAATTATTAAGCCTACCAAATTTCAAGACGCTGCTCGAGTAACATAGTAACTAGTTAGGTAAGCTGTTGTCGTCCACTGTCGCCGGAGGTCGAGCCATAATACGGTATTTTATTATTACTAATATTTTTAATTGCCATTCTACCTAAATCTGTAAAAAGTTTAGAGAAGAGATTAGGTTAGTAATAAAAGCAAATTAGGTTAAGTTACAATAGTTGTAGTAAATGAGCGCGTCTCGCCATCAAACTTAATAGTTTGGCGAGTGTATATTTGTAATTTATCATGTAACTTGTATTTGGAAATAAATAAAAAAAAATAAAATAAAAAAAGTTACCGTCGATCAAACATTTATGCTATTATATGATTATGTTATGTATTGAAGCATATCTATTCCTTAATTTGTACTTTTTAATATATGTATATCTATAAATAAATGTGGTGCCTTTTTCTTCAATGTGTGGTGCGCCCTTTATACAATCTCTGTTTAACTGTTTAAGTTAGCTGGTAGAGGATGTCATTTAGCACTAAGCCCGCCATTTGTAGATTTCTGCGTTTTGTGAAATAAAGTTTAAATAAATAAATAAACACCGGATTGTTCCAGTAGAACCGAAACACTCGTTCGCTTCATATAAGAGGGACCTTTGGAATACTACGTACTCGTCCATACAGAAAGCGAAAATGTTTTTCCACTTCTTAATATTTTCCAATCTCAAAGATTTTTTAGTACGTTATTGACACAATGAAAGACTATGTAGGTTTATAGGTTAAACTTTTTTCAAAACTTGCAATAAATTCAGTTATAGGCACCTAGTTTCTTTTTTCGAAACCCGTAAAACCTCGAATATATTATAATGAAGCGATTGACATCAATATCAAAGTGATTTGTTAAGAGAAACCGTTTTCTTCCGAAATGTCAATTTCATCAAAAAAGTAGGTACCTATTGTCAGTCACTAGATGCTGCAAAGCTATTCTTCCCTCTTAAGGGGCTCCCATACGCCAATGACCTTCGATCTGAATCCCTTAGTTTTCTCATGTTTTTTGTAGCTTATTATATTAACAACAACGGCTTTAAGCAATATAGTATTCCTAATTTACTTCAAAGTTCATTGTTTTCGAGATATTTGGCATCAAAGTTGAACAAATTTAGGCCAAAAAACTGGTTTTCTGGACATAACATTTGTTTTAATTAGTAAGATTATAAAAACGCATATCAAATTTATAGGTAAGTTCAGTATGTATGAGTAGGTGTGAGTTTCGGGTATATAAAAGTTTTAATGAGGATGAAGTGTCGGGTTTTGTATTTTTACAGACCTCTCTTTAAAAATGTATAATTAATTCTGTAACGTTTTTCAAGTTATTCAATATCAAAATTGTTAATCAGGAATCAAACTTTGCCATATCTGCACCTGGAAAGCTAGCTTCAATAAACCAAGGACAAGTGTCGAAATGAAAACTACTAAATTTCGTTGATTTTTGACGGGAGCCCCTTAAAATAATAATTATAACAAAAACAGATAACTTACGGCGTTACTGTGTGTCTGGTCGGTTTTGAGCTCCTTGTGGTTCGAGAACTGGACGTAGACGGCGCGCCCGCGCAACTGCGCCACACAGCCGCCGAAGTACGCCACCATAGCCACCGCAGAGATCTCCTCCGCCATCTCGAGGAAGGCCTGCGGAAATATTACTTACATTAATTTAATCATTTTTATACAGATAACAAATACAATGAAAAGAACCCGCGCACTCAGCTTTACCGGAGCTGTGTCCAAAACTCGGGCCACCCAGAGCATCAGGGCACCAGACCGATTTTTTGCATTGCACTCGCTGTCGCCACTAACTATTAATTACTCGGCTCGGTCACAGTCTTACGGCCGTATTCATAAACGTCCTATAAGCCTGTTTTAACTAAAATAAAAATTCTTTTGTCCTTATCTGTCACTTTGACATTTGTATTCTTAAGAAAGAGACAAAGCACATTTTATTTAGCAGATGCATTTCAAGTTTTATGAATAAGGTGGTTAATATTTACCTATTCTCAACATTTTTTTTTACTTCAGGAAGGCTTAAACTAGGATTTGCCCTATTAAAAATTTTAGTTTTACAAAAAACTCCACACGCCTTTGCCATATTTTTGACGTTGACTGTTATGTGTGTGTGTGTGATATGTTTGAGGTTGACGACCGCTTTAGCCTAGTTGGTAGTAACCCTGCCTACGAAGCAAGAGGTCCTGGGTTCGAATCCCGGTAAGGGCATTTATTTGTGTGATGAGCACGAATATTTGTTCCTGAGTCATGGATGTTTTCTATGTATTTAAGTATTTATTTATCTATATAAGTATGTTTGTCGTCGTCCAGTACAAGATTTGCTTAGTTTGGGACTAGGTTGATTTGTGTAAGATTGTCTGCAAATAGTTTTTTATTTATTTATTATTTACTAGCTTCTGCCCGCGACTCCGTCCGCGTGGAACTCGTCTAGTACTTATATTATTACTTACTTTATTTGTGTAAGATTGTCCACTAATATTTATTTATTTATTTATTTTTTATCGTCTCCTTTACTTGACTGATATCATTTAAATGACTGAAAACAAAAGAACTAATAATTTAAACACAGGCATCGAAATACCATCCTTAGAATCCCGCACAGTTTGTCAAATATCAACGGTCATTCGGTTCATACAGGTACGGAAACGATGTATGCTGACGGTACTACTGTCTGTTCTATATATCACGTGTTCCATTCACAACCGCAGAATCCTGCTTTTGGCGTTTGAATACGCCTGACCAATGTGCAAAATACACCGCTACAAGCCGCAACGGACCGCAGACTAAATAGATTATTTGCGTGATGCTAATTAAAAAATAAACACGCAGGAAGCAAGCGTACGGAAAATTCAAATATTTATTGCGGTAGAGAGCGGTAATTTTTTGCATGAGTTCGGTGACATTTTTCAGCACGAGTTCGGAAACTTAAGAGTACCTTTAATAATATGTTCAGAGATTTATTGTAGCGCGTAGCCAAATGTGTGCAAGTCATAGCAAACCTGCTATCAGTAGCGCGTTCCCAAAATGACGCTAAAATCCCGTTCGTAATGAAAGTACATCGATTCTGAGATTATCAGGGTGTCTCGCTCTCTTACATTTGTGTATTGTGATAGCGCAAGTGAGCACGTGCTACCCTCGTTGCCAATCCGCTAGTGCATCAGTGCAAATACATACCTACCTTCATAAAATTACGAAATATGTAGGTAATGTCGTAATTGTATGAAGATACAGACCTACACTTGTTTGAAATGCACCATAATTAATTACTTTTGATACTTATGTGGGTACACAAGTTCTCTCTACTCGACATTTATGTAAAAACAACGCAAACACTTAATAACCCCATAAATGTTTGTGTGTTAATCAATTCCCATTATTACTTCGTCACGCGCGGGTCGATCATACTCGTAAAATAATGTCAACGACTCTTCAGGTTTAATCACAGAGAGTGGAGGCGATTGTCCTCACCCACTCACATTGCTGTTTGCCCACCTCTCGACTGATAGCGCCTTTGTAACCGGACCCTCACAGTCTCGATTAACGTCAACTACGATACTCTTTTCAAATAAACCTCTGAAACCATCAAAGTATTAAAGTTCAGTACAGGTAGCATGGAGAGTTGGAGAGCCCGTTTCAAAGTGATTAGCTTCAAGTGACACAGGACGGGGTCCTAGAGGGCTTACGGGCATCGAATACACTGGATGACCGGAAATATCAGATCAACTACATTGATCTGATATTTCCGGAGAATTCTTCCGAGAATCATGGCTAAATATGCCTTTTAATAGTTGTAAATAGATTTATAAGTTTCTTAAAGCGAAGAAAGCTGCGATGAAAAAGGTATATTACGTTCCTTGGGCGGGATTTTGGCATGGTTCCAAAATTCGCTGTGTACCAGCCCACAATTTGCTGTCATTCCACCCTACACTTTACAGACTTTCACTTCCGCGAATCATTAAGAGAAGGTGTCTACTGATACGCTACATTGCAAGATTACTGTGTAGGTTATTATAAATACTTTGTATACTCCAAGTTAGAACTGGGGAACAGAACTTTACTGTTAACGTCCACAAAAATATATTCCTGCGTTTCTTTTGCAACAAGGAAGATTGTTTTCCCTCACGCGGATATACGAGGCGGATGTCATACAAGCTATTTATTAGCCGGGATAACATTGTCGCGTCTACCTCCCGTAATAGGTTTTCTTTTTTATTATTTTATCTCACGGCTGTAAACTAACTCGTTTTTAATTTGTCAGCGGGAAATCGTAAATTTCACGTCGTCTTGTGGCTGTCGCGACGTAAAACATGCCGTAAAACCAGTCGGAGGTCGTCTTAAACAAGCCGGGGTCCTAGTTAAAGATCACAGACATATACGTCTAGTCTCATGCATTTCAAATGTGTAACATTATAAAATGGCGGTAAAAATACAGGGAATTTAACGTCTTGTTTGTTTTTTGCATTCAAACGTATTATTTTCTATTATGGTGAATTAATACAAAACAAACGAACGCGCACTGTACTTACTTTTTGTACTAGTTGACTTTTCGCTAAGAAAACTTGATATATTATGACTTGCATTATATCGGAATTCATGCTCCTCAAACCTCCGTTACTTGCGTACAATGAATGTCCACACTTATTGTATACGGAAGAAGCCTGATCCCTTATTGAAAAAATATATATTGGTATAAGTAATAGAAAGTAAAGCAATTCGTTTATATAACGAGTGCATATTTAAATATCATGCAAAAATGTTCCGCGCTGCGGGTGACATTCTTTGCATTTGGTAGGTACCTACTATATCAGCCTATTAAGCTAACATGGATGCGGTTACAAAATGCTTCCAGAGTCTAGATATTGAAGCTTGTCGTTACTATCTGATTTAATAGAATATGAAATAATGTCACCTTTATTCAATTTAAAGTTGGAACATCGATAAAGGATATTCATTGAGCCCCTCTCGACCCAAATTGAAATTTATTTCAGATGTCCCCTTCCCCTTAATTTCCGCCAAATATGATTTGAGATGCAATCTCGTGCGGGGTCAATTCACAAATTTATTCATTGTCATCTTTAAAAAAAAAACTGTTTACAAATAATAATTCAGCTCGCAAGGTTTAAAACTTGATAAAAGTAATTTAATGTTGGTAAATATACCCTAAATATCTAAATTTGGCATACGTTTTTTTGCGTAATACGCCCTACCGGTCACATTTTTAAATATTTTCAAAGTTCAATGTGTTTATTGCCAGGACATCTAATACGCGTTTGGCCAGTCTTTCCAGAATAATATTAAGCTAGTTTCACCGTAGTAATATACCCAAACCAAAACTAACTACAGAAGCACGGAAAGCCAAACCGCGTTGTTATTTACCGACATTAATTTTTCATAGAAAGAGAGCAGCCGAGCACGTATTCGAGAACAATATTTCCCCAGCAAGACCCTTAAGACTAATTGTGTCCTTGTCGGCGTATTGTACTGGGAATACTAAATTAACTAAGGCTGATGACGTGTCGTCATTGTATGACAATGTCTAATTACCGCGGCCGGCGATAATATCTGATGTTGTACGCGTGATTAATCGTGATCTGGGGTATGTTTGACTTAATGTGTTGGATTCGTATCGGTTTAGTATTTGTGTCTATTGACATTTAATGTTTAGAGCGCAGATTATTGTACAATATTTCTCACTAGTAGTTTAACATTCGCTACAAATGATATCGTAGCACTGCGCTCGTAGCTAATAATATGCATACAACCGTATGTAGAGGAAAGCACCCACGAGCAGAGCGCCTAACGGGATCCCGGCACTGAAAGTGTTCATGTCCATACGTAACAAAAGTCGCCAGTAGCTCTCTAACGCATGTGTGCCGTGATTAGCGCTGAATAGATTAATATTAGTATAATCTCACAGCTACCTTGACAGCACACACGCGTGAAATACATTGATAACGAATTGAAATACGAAAGATAATGTCTGATCGATTTCTGGAAGAGTATTTACAGCCCAAGGTACTATAGTTGGTTACATCTGCTACGAGCGTAGCAAATGAGTCGCGTAGACCGTAGCGTAGTGTTTCGTAGCCGACGCCATGTAACAATTTTATGTGCTACAACGACTACGAAGTTACCAAGAATAAATACCTCTACGGTCAGTTATCATACCGATTCGGATTGAATTTAATCATTATGGTGATGGAATCCACGAATAGTCCCCAATATGGAGTAATAGACATTAGCAGAGAAGTGAACAGAGTGGCGATTACTCGAAAAGAATTAGGTTAAGCATGATGAGAATGATGATGGAATGGAAGGCTACTACCTACCCTAAAACCTAAACCTGGGTTGGTGCGCTCCCTCTTGCGTAAGTGCATATTCAAGTGCGTGTGAGTGTAACTGATAAGCAATCAGCATTGATAACATTAAAACTATTAACTACTACTCCTATTATTATTTGTATGCTATTGTCTGCTTGTCGGTGATTGCTTTGTGTGGGTTTTTTGACGAAGTGTGTTGCAGATGCTTACTGTGTTTTAGACGAAGCCTGCTTTGTGGATTTCTTATTAGTTCGTTTTATTGCTATATTTTATGTTTTAAAAATAAAGACAATTGAACTTGAAACTAAATTGATATCCCCAAGGCCCCATATTGATCAGGATATATATAATAGTAATAGTAGATTGCACATATTCATTGAAATCAGTTCTTTTTGGTCTATCTCGTTAGCCTTTTTATATAACGTAGGTTTCACAGTCAAGCATTACTTTCCCCATACCCTGTAGCTGCATTTGCTGTAACCTACTTAGCGACGCCTATAGTTGTAGTAAAAACCTAAGTAGGTGGCCGGCACAATAGTCGCCGCCCTATTTGCGGAGAGTCTGCCACTTGTTGTGCATCCGTTCGCCCGCTCCATATATCGGGCTCGAGTGCCTGTTACGTGGACAAGCTAATTTATGAAATGCACCTCCTGTTATCTTTTTTTCTATTAAAACATGCGAGCATTATCATTTTAGCTATAGGGTTAAATGAAAGCCATCGTATCACTATACAATGGTCAATTTATGTTTAGTCCTGGGCCCGCGATTGATTTAATTGTGATATACCTAACCTTGTCTTGGTCTCGCAGGACTTCATAAACTACCTTTTGCCCGTGACTTTGTCCGCGTGGAACTTCTTTATATCGCGCCTCTATACAAACTTCCGCCCCTATTTAATTCCCTGGGGCATTTAATAAAAACTATCCTGTGTTCTTTTCAGGGTCTCCAACTATCTCCATTCTAAATTTGGCAACATTCACAGTCACACAGCCAAATTTACTTTTGCAGTAATAATAACAGTATGGATAGTTATATTATACACAGTTTTGAGTTTTCGTAACTAGTTCTGTTCAAAATTCAAATTTCATCTTAAAGCCTTCTTCTACACAGAGAAAAATACATTTCACTTTCGCGACAGCTCAGTAGAACGATTAAGGACGCGTTTACGCAGATAAGTAATTTCGGTCTCGACGCGATTATGCGTTTGCCTAAACGTAGAAAGTGTAAATAAATGATATTGTTCCAATATAGAGCTCATTAAAGAATATACAACTGTTCAAGCATATACTTTAGAGGCCTATCATCGTTAGAAAGAATGAAAGATACATTTATTCACAAACATACAGGACACATTATATACCCACAACCTCGTTAGAACTTCGTTGTTAACCCAGATCTCTAGTATTTCAATGAAGTTTCCTTGAATTCTAGTGGTCAACTCGATCATCTGGATCAATTTATGATATTTATTTACTTATTTGAGTCAGGCAACAAGGCTCATATTTACAAATACCTCACAGACTAACATACATAACAATATACAAAACCCATAAACATAACACAAAAACACGTTTAAGACGGCGACGCGCGGCGCAAGTTCTGGGTGTCAAATAGCCGGCTTCGAAAACTACACCCGTATTATATATATTATAATATTCCGTATTGCTATATTCGTAGCACTATAATTTAAGTGTGTTTCGTGCGTTTGTTTTGATAGTACAATAGATACACAAAATTAAAATTAATGGATTTCGAAATGAAACTAAACTAAAACTAAATGAAACCAAGTCAAGTATTAGCCAACCAATAAAGCATACTTAATGATATAAAAGTAAAATAAATGCTAACCGCGATCTTTCAAATATTCAGAAATACATATTTCGATACCAACTGTCAGTTTTACACAATTAACCTCCTGTGCCCTTAGTACGAAAGCTTTCAGCCTGTCACGGAACTATTTTACTAAACGTAAAAGATGGAAGATGTAATTAGTGGCAGGCGAGTTCTTTTGTTTTTAATACACGGTTCAAATTAGGGTTGGCGTCGGTACGTTCGCCTTTTGTCCGCGACCGCTGACTTGCGTCGGCCATTCAGCCTTCGCAAAAACTTCTCAATAGTTTGAGAGCTTCAAGTGTTGGTGCGGCCGGAGTATTCCCGTGTTTGGAATTTGCTTAAGTTTTGTGCGCATAAAAAAATTGCTGTCGAGTATGGAAATGTCAAAAGTTTTTTTAATCAATAAATGAGTATATAAATCCTCAACGGACGATGTCGAAAGGGTGGTATCCCGTGTTGGCATAAGCGGGTAGGTATTTGTTATATTCAAATCGAAATATCTGGTGGTACTTAAGAAAAAATCAAAATAAACATGTATAGTCAGGATAGCTAACATAAACAGAGGAACATTCGTGTAAAGTCCACACTTAAAATCATAAACCTTATGTCATAACCAACATCATGTTATAGATGGTTCAGTTCAACTAATCTTTGCGAGCTGTATCTGTGCGTGCGCTTGTTAGTGCCGCTGCTGTATTGGTGCGTGCACCTGAACCGCCGACTGCCGTCCCTGCCACACAAATCAAACACACGCACGAACATAGCGGCGCGGGAACCCGAGTTGAACTCTCTCTCTCACTCTTAGTTCCGTCATGATACAGTGTCGTGCAGTGGCGGATTTTGGTTTTACCTTTTGGGGAGGCTCGACCCCGCTGATGTTAGATTTTGGTAAGGACTTTAGGGCAGCTTCAGCCCAATAGTGTGGATCCGCTAGTGTCATGTTGAATGTGTTGAAACTAACCTGATTCTTCCCTTTGAGCACGAGCACGTTGGTGACTCGGCCGAAAGGCAGGCCGAGTTGAATAATCTCCGCCTCCGTTGTCTCGTTGGGTATGTTTCGTATGTGGATGACGCGCGAAGGCTTGCCCACATTCTGTTCCAGTTTCACCTGTAGACAAAACAGATAGTTGGTAAACATTTCGAGGACGAAACAGAGGAAAAAATTATATAAAATACTTAACAATTTTCAGGGTATTACACAAATCGCCCTAGTCCCAAACTAAGCAAACCATGTACCAATCTATGGTACTGCGGTATTTCTAACTGGCTATGAGTACCTACTAGACGAAGATATACATAAATAAATAAATACGTAACTATTTATCCATATCATTAAGAACATATTTATGACTAATAATTTTTGGAGGTCAAAATGACAGTTAACGTGCCCTAATGCTCGTTCGAAAAGTCTTTCAATCACCCTAGACTAATAACCTAATAGTAATAACAAATAAATGATGAAAAAAAAATAACTTGATATGTTTTGCACCGATTTCTGAGGGTAAATAGCAATGCCACTGCCACAATTAATAGTAGTTGATGAATCTTCAATTTGGTGTTAATGAATTCGATCATAAATTTACCTGTGATTTGAAGTTAACCGCGAATAAGTTAATTCGACGTTACCTATTTCCTAAATTGAGCACGTCTACAATTAAACGATCAGCACGTTTTAAAGAACATACGAAGGTCCTAATGGATATCGTCGAAGTAAGCGTGTAAGTGGCGTTGAAATGACCGTTTTAATGTAAGTACATAAATAAAGCTAGCATTGTTCGCGGAAGAGCCGGTTGGATAATTGAAAAGTCGATGAAGTATAATTGTCGAGGCTTATCGGGCCGACCCCGATGTGGGCGCCATTGTCCCAGGAGAGCCTTTTGATTACGGGGCCCGGTCCCGCTCGCGCCCGAATATATCGCGCGACACTTCACTTTAGAGGTAAAAAAATACTGTTTATTATTTTTATTGCTCAGACTTTGGCATTGGTAATCAGGGTGTTTTGAAGTCGAATGCAACATAATAATGAATTGTTCGAAATACCGGATGCATGTTATTTTACGCATTATTAACCCATTCGTTGCCGCGGCGCCAATATTCCACATAGTTTGGACGCGATATCGCGTCAATGGCAACCACTGTGTACTCCTATTTTCATGCATTCGGAAGGGGTTTTGCGATTAAATAAATAAATTAATATTCAGACACAATCTTACCCAATTCGAACTACAAAGCTCAATAAGGCTTGCACGATATATTTAATAGTTATAAATACTTAAATACATGGAAAACATCCACGACTCGGGAACAAATATTCGTCATTCTCATCACACAAATAAATGCCTTTACCGGGATTCGAACTCAGGACCTCCGGCTTTGTAGGCAGGGTCACTACCAACTAGGCTGCATAGGTCGATGTTAATGGAATGGAATGGAGGAATGTAAGTGCAATAATCAAAATAGTAAAATATCAAAGATAAAAAAATAAATTGAAAAAAGTGCAATCCTAAAATAGATATAAATAAGTCTCAATAAAATATGAAAAAGGTATTCTAAGGCTAGCAATGCGTAGGAGCGCACTTAACTTACAAAATTAATATTTTTTTTTCATAACACTAATATTTATGCAAAAAACTTACTTACTTACTTATTTATATACTACCCTTTCTTATAATGATACTGAAGGTCTCCTACGACCGTGTATTTAGGACTCTCACACTTATTTAGTAGGTATGTTACTGGCTCTCACATCCATATACTTACAGGATAAACACACTTACACACACATGCACACACACACAGACACTCGCTTACCTACCTGCTTGTTTTTTTTATAAATTAAGATATATGTATATATATATAAGTTTAGCGGTTTAATGTTTTAAAGTAATAAATGTCTGTCTTGATTTTTAACACAACTTCTGTCACGTAGCTAAATATACCTAATTATAGATAACAGGTGTAACTGATAACTCCATGAGTTCCAAGATACAGGCTCAGCAATCTTACTCTTATTTATAAGGTGACATTCAAATACAAAAAGCTTACACCCATACCTATCTAATTTCATGCGGCCCATGCTTAGTTGCGGAAAGAATTACGGAAAGGCACGATGGTGATAATTACAAACCACCTTTTTAAAAGTATTTCACTAATTAGCATTCGTTTAATGTCGATGATGAAAAGTCTATTAAATCTTAAGGAAATAGAGACGTCGTACGGAAACTTTCTCGACCGAAGTTCGTGTTCTGAACAGTTGTGAACTATCTATTCGGCTTTTTTGGGCTTGTCTTTGGCAAGCGGTGGAGCGTGGAGGTGTAACAAATGAGTCTAATGCCTATTAGTTCGACATTGTTAAGTTCAGCCACAGTGAGCTGGGTCGGCTAAGCACTGAAAAACGTTCAAGCATATGATATTTCATTGTAAGGTTTTGGTTAGTTTTAAGATATAGCCCAAAATTATGTAGATACGTTTCATTTGCTTCACGAATTTATTTCGGTCGGTAAACTCTAATTTGTATCGGAGTCAACCTTCTATAAACATTTTTCTTCTATTTTTTTCCTCTAGTGGCTGGTCTTTTATATGTATATCTAAGTAAAAATCTTATTAATTTATGAATTTTTCGTAATAAGAACTGTAAAAAAAAGTACGATTTTGTACATCCCAGACTTGCCAACAAAAGAAAAGAAGAAAAAAGAACATCTTTACGTATTAATATCCAAATTCCCGGGCTCAATATAGGTATCCAAGATAACATTTAGCAAAAAGGTTGACACAGGCATAATATTTTTGTTTGTACGTTCCGAATCCTGTGACAATCGACATCAAAGGAACCAAATCGCCGTAAGTAAACAAATAAAAAATATTTTCCAAGCAGGCTCGCAAAGGGAAGAAAGTAAATCGCGGAATACGTACCTAGAGGGTACGAGATGTTTCAGACGTGGGAGCAAAAGAAAACAAGTGGTACGTAAAACGTAAGAAAGACATTACTTCGCTGGGTCAGAAAATCTGCGGAACCATTTCCACATCAGGCACTTTAAATCATTCGCCCCGCCTCACATTTCATCCATAAATATTAAATCTTGTCTGGGTCGGTGGGATAGAAAAAAAAGAGCTCGTGTGACATTTTCCTGGAGAGGCCGGAATCGGTCGATTTTCCCCGTGACCGGGCAGACTGTGTTTATTGAAACACTATTTCTCAGTTGGCCGCCTCCGCTGCTGTCATTAGTGATCTCGTCTCGCAGCCGACGTGTTAATGATCCCATGAGAATCATTTCTCAATGTTGCTTCCTAGTGTTTGTTATCGTTAGCTTCAGTAACATACGTGTTAACATGCTTTTTGGACTGGGTTTTATTACTGTACTCTACAGGTACGGCTTAGCTCAGTAACCATTACTACTAAAAAACTGTCTTGCCGACAAAACAGTAGAATAAATTCTTAAAAAATATATATTTTAGGGTACCTCCCCTAAGCCCAAAGTGGAGATGTATTTTTTTCTTCTCGTTAAACCCATACTGTGGGGTATCGATCGATAGCGTTGTTCAAAAATATTATAGGTTTCTTCAAACAATTTTTCAACTCAGTGATTCGTTTGCGAGATATTGGGATTTAAAGCCCTAATTTTTGTTCGAGTCATGTGTCGGCCGGCTAAATGCCTACTACTGGGGATGTAGATGATGCCAGATTTTCGGCAACTTATGCCTCTAGAATGGTACACGATATGGTGTCACACTGTTGCGTGCTGAATAAATTAAACCACTGAACCAAATGAGGAAAAAAAATTTACGAGATAGTTTGACTGCTGCAGGATATGTGCGTTTAATTGAATGTTCGGACATATCTACTGTTATTTTCACTTTATAAAATGTCAGAAGATAAGTATGGCCTAATGTGCGTTTGAATAGTCACTTTCTGTCGGACAAGTATTGTTTCCAGCCCGAAAGTCATCCCCCGTGGGACGTACAATGGGGGTGAACGTTTTATATGGAAGTGCAATTAGCGAGTTTAACTCAAACGAAGCCGCAGCCAAAAGCTGGTACACACATAAAGGTATATTTAGAATTTACAAGAGCATGTGAAGGAAACGTGGGATCTTGACAAAATACACGGTAACGTACGCCCTAATCGGCTTGCGGCGCGGCCGAGACGGATGGGCTTACACGATTACAAGTCGGCAAATTTTTGCTGGCCTACACGATCTTATAACGAAGGTACAATTTTTCAATGGTACCGTTGTAATTGTAGACTTATTTTACGACGAATGCAAATCTGTATATCGAATAGACTTTATGTATAAATCAACCTACTCGTAGTCCCAAACTATGCCAGGCTTGTACTTATGGGTGTTTTTATAGCACGACAGTGGCAAACAAGCATCCGGTTAACTGGTGTTGTTACACTGCTGGGCAAAGGGCTCCCATATACTTTTAATCATCAATGCCCTATCCAATAATTACGTATTTCATGTACAGTCTTATAGTAATAAAGACGTGTACCGAAATATTTGGCTACCTTGGCTGCTACTAACTATATGATGCTGGCTGTACCTATGTGGACAAATAGAGAATATCCAAGATTTTGGAACAATTATTCCTGGTCTTCATACAAATATTTGCCCCTGTCGAGTTAAGAGCCCAGGACCGCTAACTTCGCAGGCCCGGAAATTGCCAACTTATTGTAAATCTAAATGTATTCTTATTAATTCTCAGATATACCCATTCCTTGTTAGTTAAAAGCTTATGATTGTCGATCCCGCTAAATTGCATTGGCTATGAAATTCTAGCAGCCAGAACTAGAACTTTTAATTGGCGGTCGTGGAATATTGTTATCAAAACGACGAGCACCATCGATACTCTATCAAATTCACGGAAGTTTTCTGTTACTCTTTTACTGATGTAAAAGTTTCGGATTACAAATTGACTTGGTCAAAATAAGTCCAATGAAAAGCAGCATGCACTAGGTAGTACCTACTAGAAGGTTTCGAATGTCGTACGTATTTTGTATAGATACAGAATGTGTGAATGACGTGACATTTTATTTGTGTAGGCTTGTAGTTAACCACATATTTCATGTCTGGTATAAAACTTTGACCAGCTTCCTAGGGTTTAATTGATTTGAAAATTTGTACTCTTTGGAAGTTACCTAGTAGGTCGATCACGTAACGCGTTGTACACGCGTCAGGTTGCTCACTGCGTCAGCTGGTTTAATGATTTCTATCTAAATAATCAAATTAAGTTCGAATGATCCCAATTAGCAGATTGATGAATGCTTGCAAACAATTATAACAAAAGGTGGTCGTAATGCAGGCCGGGAAGTAAGGGTTGCTGCGGATATTTATGAGGCTGGCAACCCCTTTTCACGCCGAGGTATGTATAGTGCTTCAGGAATGCCGCGGATGCGACTTTTTAGACATCCGCGGATAAATATAAATACGCAACGTCCTTAGTACGCACGCAGTACTCGAACACGTTGCGACTGATTTACAATCGTTGCAAACCTAACGCATCACCAATAGCGAATACGGCGAATCGTCAGATTACAGAAACGGAATGAAGATTCTTATTGACTAATGATGAAAATACTGAACACGCGCGTGGCACTGCCGTGTTGGCCCCTATCTGGTCGTGAACTGTACTACATCCGCATCCGCAAAAACTCCGCATCAAATTTTGCGGTTGCAGGTGCGGATGCGAATGTCTGCAACATCCCAGGGGCCGTAGACAAGGTTACAATCGACAAGCGCTAACGCCAATAGAAACTAATAAAATGTAGGGGAATGACAGATGCCGACGAAACACTTTTCGTTAACATCTGTCATTCCCATACATTTTATTAGTTTCTATTGTCGTTAGCGCTTGTCGATTGTAACCTTGTCTAGGCCCCCTGTAGTGCTTTTCTCAAACATGCAATGAAATCATTAACTCCAAGAAATCAAACTTTGTTGATGTTGTGACACAAATTGTGGAATGGTCAAAATGGTCTTTTGTATGAAATGCCATTACGGGTCTCTCGTCTCGCTGCGCCCAAAGCGTGAAACTTCAAAGCCCATTATGAAGAACACAACGTCAATATTTAATTGCATGTTTGAGAAAATATGTTTCACTATGTGATAATTCATTTAATGTGAATGCGATTTGTACAATTTCATATTATTTTACGTCTTTACAATAGTGGGAGACATATAAAAAATGTTAAAACAAGAACATGATTTAATAAACCCAGTCCGTATAACAAGTTCATTAGTAGCACGTTAATTAACTTATTTCACAGTTATAATGTATATTTAAAGAAGCGACAGTAGGCGAGCGAGGTAATTCATGCATAGGAATGGACCGGGACAACTTTGCCACGGACAAACTTTTAATAGTGCACTCCTTGAACCACCGAATCACTTTAGGTAGTCGACTTAGCTTAAAAATATTCATCGGCAGGCACAAAGCACGACATTTTTAAATGAATGAAATGAAATTATTTATTTCGGACATCGGGTATCCAATATCCATATAAATAAAATGATTATGTTAGTAACAAGAAATGAATTACCTACTTTACCTAGGTTAGTTAAATACAAAATGCTCTTTAGAATGCACATGCACAATCATCCAATGAGTAAGGATAGGACTGTCCATCCTTTCCGCGACCACCTTCAGCAGTGTTGGTACTGCCCCGCACGCGGGCCCACAGGGACGCCACGCGCTTGCGCAGCCCCAACAGCCCCCTGAAGGTGTTGTTATACTGGACACGTAGAGCACTGAGGGTCGTTTTGGTGTAGTTTCTCCACAGGTTGCACGTGTATAGATTTTGGCAGTACGTTTTGAAATCTTCACCTCGTAAGAGCAGCGTGCAAACCGGCGTGACAGCATATTACCCCTAACCGAAAGTGCTCTGCGTTCCCTTTCCAAGTCAACATCGTCTTTGAATATGAATATTTGGGACATAGGGTCACAGACACCCGTAACCCAATGTTTCAAATATTTACATTTAGAGACTGTCTGAAGAGGAGAACTTTTGAGACTTATGGGCGGAATAGAGTAAGTTTTAATGCCAGATTTAAATACCAGAACTTCACTCTTTTTACAAGCTTTATATTAACTTGACCTGTTCGTATGTACTCGTAAGTATGTAAGTTGTCCGTCAAAATTTGCAATCCATTTTCCAGTCACTTGCCGTTATCCGATTGAGCATTAGTATTTTGGGTATTAGTGTTCAATATTATGGTCGTATATCGAGCTGATCTGATGATGGAGACAGAAGGTGGCCATGGGAATTCAGTATTTAACCGACGTAACCCCGTTGAGTTTGGGCTCGTTTGAATCGTCTCAATGAGTAGTTGATGATGGTATACAGAAAAGTCGGCAATAAAAGCTTGTACCAAAAATCAATTTTTTGTCAGAAACTTATTAACATTATATTTGTGGGCTGTGGCAAGCCTTTCACATATAGATAACATCATTTATAGAGCGTTTTAGTTATCGGCATAGCTGATGTTATTAACAAAACAACCATCCAACCAGCATCCCACGCCAGAGCTGCTGAGTTCTTCAACTAACCCATTTACATACATGTTAAATAAACACGCAGGGTAATGGCCAAGGATAGGACAAACGCCCGTCATTTTGAAAACTTAACCCTGTTCTGTACAGTAGAGACTTCCTTATATTAATAAAAAAAATTAGGTACTAAATAAGAATAAGAATAGTTTATTCGTGACAATACAAAACAAAGGACAAAAGTAATGTTTTATAAATTTATTTTAAGTACCATAATTTATATGTTTCCTGTGACAAATTATTCAAATGACGATGATTAAAGGCGATAAATCACTTTCGCCAATGGAAAAGAATGACCACAATTTTTTCCAAATTTTAAAATAAAAATTAATTAATAATTATTTAATTTTAATTTTAAATATCATTAGAAAGTTCTCTACTGTACAGAACAGGGTTAAGTTTTCAAAATGACGGGCGTTTGTCCTATCCTTGGTAATGGCGTAACTTTTAGACAGCGTGTAAGGAAATATGTATCAACTGTAATGTTTTAGGCGGATTTTTTTAAATTTCATATATCCTAACGCTCGCGCTATAAGTTAGACAATTACCTTACATGGGCTTCGTCGAAGTCGAAACGACAATTCATACATCCCTGCCATATATGTCATTGGGATATCTCCACTTTCTGACACTCAGTATCATAAAGCAATATCCTAGGAATATCCCCCTGCTGTCTATTAAAACAAATGGAAACATTGCCCCGGGCCACAATTTTGAAAACTAACGATTTTTCAGTACGTCGCGCTTACGCAGTCAACGTACGATCGAGCGTATATGTCAATAGTCTTGGCACGATCCACATATCGATTCTAATAGGTTAAAATAGCGACTCAGACTTAAAAATAAAGTGTATAAACTAACAGGAAACAAAGAAACCGAGCTATAACGCTGATAATAAGAGCATCTTTACCTAAACAATGTTCTGAATTGTTTCATAAGTTTTTGAATGGGTCATTTTGCGCGCTCGCGGTGGAAATCCATAAAATGAGATAGCCAAATGGTTTTAGTGGCCCTAAAACTAGCAGTAAAATGTAGAGTGCCCTTACAATGAATACCTCTATAGGTTCATGATTGATTAGATAGATAGACGGCTGTGAATATTTTAGTTTTCTTGGTTGGTATTGTATATTGCATTAAGAGAAGTATTTTTAAAAACTCGGCCTTATTAAACATTGGCATATTATTTTATTACATTACCTGTTTCAAAGAAAGTTATACTTGAAAAGGATTTCGTTTACCGAAAGCCAACAAGGCAAGTAAAAAAAGCTTGTAAAATATAAATTGTTTGAAGCGGACTCGAGAGGGCTCGTAAGACCGTGGGCCAGTGGTGATGGCCTGGGGCAACTGATTTGATTGATCTTCCCTGAGCAGGTTGCCACGTTTTTACCGTTAACGTGAGGGAAATAAGGAAAAAAATGCCGAATGTAATTAATTACTTTATTTGGACATTAATGACCCGGTCAAAGGGCGAGGTACATTAGTGTGTTTTCGGCGGACGTTTGCTCTCTTGTTACCTACTTAAGTATTTTAATGTGCGTGTTTAGTAGGTAAACGTATTGGTATCTCGTGCAAAATTCATCTAGTTCGCTGTTGCCACCTTACGTTGTAATGACATGTTGTATATTTGTACAACGTTATGCTACGCGGCATCTAAGTTTCGTTGACCTACGCGCTACCCCCTTATATTGTCAGTTTAAAAAAATTGTGTTGGTGTGAGGAGACGTGAGAATGGAATATAAAATGAATGAACCATTGGGCGATTTTGAACCATTGTTATAAAAAATATGTATAGTCGACTGAACCTCCTCCTATTTTATTGCGCCGGTTAAAACAATATCCCAACTTAACTGTATAAAAGAAACATACGCTGTGTACGGACTATGATGGCCCTAAATAGTATAATAATCATTAACTTAACATAACCGCTAAACGCGCGAACGTAGAAGACGTGAAAACGATACAAATAACAAACTAAAGATAACCCTCCACCGAAGTACCCACTCGTAGCTGGTTCATTTTGTTTTCACTAAATAATTCCACAGCACGAGACGCTCAAACAAACAAAGCGAAAAAGATAAAAAAATTAAACATTTTAAAAACTCCTCGCCGCCGTTCCGCCTATGAGTTCCAAATGAATATTCAGAGCGACAGAAGAAAGGGTGTCCTTAAAAAGGCACTGCCCAAATTTGCACAGTGGAAAAAAAGATGGAGCAATCGCGAAACCATAAAATAGCAAATAAATAAGCAACGCAGGGACACGTCCCTATTTAATTATGAATTAAGGCCCGCTGTAACGAGATCACAATGTAATTAAGATTACTGCGGCGAGGTTTTTCAGGGCGTCCCCGACTAAACGGCTGGCGAAACTAACGTGGCGGTAGCTGCCCACCTTTTTTCATTAATTTTAAATGGGATCAGGTTGATTAACTGTTGCAATATTAAATACGTACAGGTGTAAGTAAATACATTGGGATAGATGAAACTGCTATTGACAAACATCGTGTACCTACTGGGATCATTGACTGATGCATTTATTCCAGTACTACAGCCTCTGCCCGAGACTCCGTCCGCGTGGAACTCGTTTATAGCGTAGTTTTCAACCCCCATTTCAGCCCTTTAGGGGATGATTTCCGGGATAAAAACTATCCTATGTCCTACCCCGGGACTCAAACTATCTTTATACTAAATTTCATCTAAATCGGTTAAACGGTTTAAGCGTGAAGAGGTAATAGACAGACAGACACACTTTACATTTATAATATTAGTAAAGATGCTTTGAATATTGAATATTAACTATGTTTTTAGACTCTATTTATAATCTTATAATCAATTTTGGATTGAATAAACGGTAATTGAACTATATTAATATATTGCTGAACTGTCTCGACGGGCAATGAACCTTAATAAATACGGCTCAATACGAACATACCTTCAAAAATTCAAATATCCGATATTCGTACTGACTATACACGTATCTACATGTTTTTCAAAAAGCTTTGCCATTTAGCCAATAAAGAGTCTGTTGATCCGGTAAAGTTTTAAGTCAATCTGTTAGTAAATATTGCTTGACGAGAACGTGATTTGCTGAGATGAAACTTATACTTGAGTTTTTCATTAACTTATTTGAGAAGCTCGTTTAACCATTTATTATTCTGTCACGTTGTTTCATGTTTTCAATTAAAATATGATTGATAAGGATAGTTTTAATTCTACTGCGAATCTATTGCTAGAATAACGGTATTATGTAGAAGTTTTGTTACACGTAGCTTTTCATCTAATACGTTATTTAGGTTTACTAAAACAGCAAAACTATTGTTTATATGTGTTAATGAAAGTCAATAAAAAAGGCCACATGTTAGTTGTGAAACCAATTAAAAAAATCTGTGATATATTTTAACTGCAGTAACAAAAGCCAATGAAATTCGGTTATCGTTACAATTATCTCGATTCATTAAACCAAAGAGAACCAAAGTTATTAAATACATTAATTATTTAAAATAACGAGGGCGAGCTGAATATGAATACAAAAGTTGATTCATTAATAACCACTTGAAAAGTTTTATTTTGTATATAATATCTTAAATTTTTACCTAGGTCGGTAATGACCAGTGACAGCGGTGAAACAAACTGCCTGCGGTGAGAAAATGCCTCCCTTTTCAACGACGCGCGTCCTTACTTTATAATTTATGTAAATAGCATCTGCGTTACCATTTGATAGGGCGTATAAAAACTTCGCTATTCAACATCAAGCAGCAAATGCTGGCCTTTAATTTATGGGTAATTAGTCTCTTTACACTAGTTACAAAATATTTCAATTCTGTCATCATAGTGACTAGATGCAGGTTAGTAAATCCGCATGATGTAACATGAAAAATATATAATCATGACAATAAATGCCAGTTCAGTTAGCTACGATGTTACGTTCAGCGTCACAAGTATGTTACCATTTTTGCACTTAATTTCTTCCTCATAAGGCAAAAATTGTCGACATTGACTGTACACATAGCAAACACTCGGAAGCATTTCAAATAGTAACATAGGACGAGTAACTCGCCTCATCGGAAGACTGCTACTAAACTGAAATTTATATAGCAGGGCAAAAAATATTACAAACATAATACAACAATGAAAACATTACTATTTACATTTTAAACTGCCTAGTAGAACCTGAGCGAAGCGTGTGCTATGTAAATGCGTAAATAAAGTTTATTCCTACAACAAATGTGTTTTTTTTCTGTGGCCCAGGCGGTACAAACAAGTGCCCCTGTTTGCGTTCAGAACCAAACAAAGTATGTGCGCGTAAAACTCCGCCCGGTATTTATGTAAATACACAATGAATCTACAGTTCAATGGTAAAGAACAAAATTGTAACTAGGTTGTTTTTAAACACTGATTGTATTTGCTATTTTTTTATATTCTAGTCTAAATAAACAAAAGCTCAGGGCCTTGAATAGAATAGGCTGTTTTGGGTTCCAAATTCACCTTTTTACTAATGCGGTATGAATGCGTTGTAAATAAATTGTTATTTTTTTATGTCAACTTGAACGGGAAATCACTTCGCACTTTGGCAAAGAAGCCAGAGGCGAGGGCAAAAAACGTAAGATTCGTTCAAAACCTTGCTTATAATGTTACAATAAGGAAATAAACAATTTTGTTCACCTCCGTGTATAATCAATAAGATTATGATCTTAAATATTATATCACTCAATTTTCGATTTGAAAAATTATCGTTCACTCAGGCATCAGAAGGCGGGCGAGATTATTAATAATTTGCCCCGAATTCGCCAGGGAAGGGAAGCCGCTCGGGGCCCTCCTGCGGACACCTTTCATTTTCCTCGTCTTCTACCGTCTGCTTTTTTTGTTATCTTTATGTTAAGTATCTTCAAAGATCTGGGCAAGTCATATGGCTTTCATAGCTAATTCGGCCTGCCCTTTTACTCATTTGAGTTATGAAAAGGAATGCAATTTTTCGTGGCAGTCTAAAAATATTCATATTCAAGGATCAAGAGACAATTTTACATAAATTCGGTAATCGCTCGGTACCTAGACTACGATAAATATAATAATGTTTTATATTACGAAGGCGGATTGGTCATAGTTTTTGGGATGATGAAGCGTGAGCATATAAACTTGTATTTTTCGGGAGCGGACTGTACATGAATATTGTTGTAACTGGAATATCAATTAACAGCATTATCCAAACATTGGCAAAAATCGTAAAGGGCCGTCCGACCATTTGATCCGGAAAAAGTCTATGGAAAGATCGTAAGGACTGCTAAAGCAAGTGTCCGTTCCGTCTTCTTCCAGCAGCGCTCGGAGTGCAATTTATAACCTGTTTCACGTTTAGAGTCATACATTGTTCTGCGATCACAGATAAATGACAGCTGTCCCTAAACAGAAGCAGTTCTTTACCCGTACCTGACTGCGCGCTTGTGGTTAGATACAAACATACTAAACTTCTAAACAGGCGGGTCACGTTTCCCTGCAGCTAACTATCATAGTAAGTAAACTTGTTCGGTAAGAAAAGTTACCTTTTTGGCGGCAGAGTCTTGGTTGTTGTTGTCGGCGTGGTGCGGAGCGGCGGGCGCCATGACGGTGACGCCACTCTGCGACAGAAGCTCGTCGGAGCCTCTCTGTAACAACAAAACAGTTCATGAAAAACATAGCCCTGCAAAATCTGTAAGGAAAATTATTTTATGTAAATATATAATCTTCATAAACAAACATTTAACAATTATGGTACAGTAACATTAATTTAAGTCTAAAATAATAGCCAAATAATTCGGCATAAGCCTAACATCACTAAAAAAATATTTCGTAACGCTGAACCCGGGGATCAATCTCAATTTAAGACAGCAAAATGACAAACCGCTGTCGTTAAACACACCGGGCGAAGTATAAATCACGCAATGTAATAAAGCAAATGTACAAATGACAGAGAGTCGGAGACGCCGCCGCGCTCGCGGGTCGCGTCATACTAGCACCTGTGCTGTCGCTCCGCCGGGGCATCCGTCAACCCAGACACATAATAAACCAGGAACACATCACTCTTACCCTTCCCTCGCACCCCACACAAACAAACAAAATACAAACCTGTCAACGCAACTTACACTAAATCGGCAGTGATTAAAATAATCCTCACCAAAATAACGGTCGCATAAAAAAACGGATTATACTAACAGCGGGAATCCCATTTAGCGGCATAAAGCTTCCATTGTAGAAAAAAAGAACCGTTTTCTCCGAAATAAAACCGGTATCCGCGAGGTGCTATTCCTTGGAGTAATTTCGGAGAGCGCATGTAATAATTGCCCTAAATTAAATTAAATTCTTCACAACAAAGAAACAATGGAAATTTTATACTGAATCGTAGATTCTGCGGGAAGGGAAGATAGGTTTCGTTTACATCACAATGTTTCTGTTTAATGGAGAATGATGTCGGGCATCTAGTTTAGGGGATCTCAAATACTCATTGAATAATCGCAATTCTGGCATGCTTAAGGAACATTCTACTTGGTTTTTAGTGCTTCGATGTAGCATATCAGATAGTTTACGATAGATGCATGAACGAGATTAATATGAAATTATTTGGGAATCTGTTAATTTACGTGTCCCTTTTCAGTTATTTATTCTTGAACAACAGCAATAAAAAAAATTGCTACCTAGAATATCTGTATATTGAATAATTCGACATTTTCACTATCATGTCAAGTGAAAACGCTATATTTTCATTTATCAATTGACGTTCAATGTAAAACAGTAAACTATTCGACTTTATAAAACGCTTTCATACGAGGATTGTATTCTCATTCTATCATTTTATACTAAAACGTTTCTCCAATATGTCATTTGAATGAACGTGATACGAAGGGCCTTCATATCAGAATAGCTGGAATAAAATATCCATGACATGAAAGGCGAAGTTTACTTAGATCAAGATGAGCGAGTACCGGCCCCATCCTATAGATTGTGGGGACTCGACGATATGTTTACTTAGCCAAAGAAAAGAAGTTCAAAATCTTTTGTTATCCATACGCAATCGAATTCTATTAGCGATATTAAATAGTTACGGTCCGAGGCATGGTTGAGGTTGTTTCTCGTACAGATACGTCCTATATCGAGAGAGAGAGAAAATGTCGTGAAAATGTTGAGCAAAAGTATATATCCAACCGCGTTATTTTAAATAGAAATACTTTGACAAAGTAGGTGCGCAACGTTTTTGTAACCCGTACTGTGTGACAAAGTTATACCAAGCACCGTGTACGTTCCTGTATGACCGTACTGTCAAAATGTCAATATGTATGTTAGTTGTATGTCAGAGTATGCAGGATACGATGGGAAATGTCAGGAGTAATGTCATAATAATTAACACACGTTTGGTGTTAATGAGCTTCTTTAATGCACTAAAATATAATAAGTCAATAATCTAGGTTACGCATGTCATATTCGACTGTAAAGGCAATAGTATATTAAATGCGATACGATGTACGATAGCTAGCTCGTACACACCGATTCTTTAATACTATTTCGACGACCTGACGAAGTAAGCAAATGGAATCCAAAACAACGAAGTTCCTACTTAATGTTGAGAATACGTTGACAATCTATCTTGTATATAATTTTATCTACGCACATATCATTAGTGCTCTAAAATGCGTTCAGAAACCGTAGGAAATGACCAGAATTATTACAACCAATTTTACTACAAGAACTTTCTTGTCTGTGGTAGTAGGTAAAATCTATACTGTAATGTTATTACAGTACAGATTTTTGTAAGGTTATGAGTTTAAATTTGGAACAGCTATCAAAACTCAAATGGGTCTCTATTCTAGTATCCATAGATATTAAAACAGTTATCGATGCGAAACGTCAATTCAGTATGTTTTTTTAATATAAACCGCACGACATTTGATCAAGAGTGACATGAGAATAGGGACTTCATTCGTTTGTCTATGATTTAAAAAAACATTCGTCTTGACGTAGGATCGAATTGCCGCCATTACTGTTGTCATTTCTTTGTTGGTTTTTGCTGTTACGAAAGTAGAATTGTGAAAAGTTGTTTGTAATTCACATTTTAGTTGAAAATATGAGTAGTAGTGACTCCGAAAACGATATGCACACTCCGCCGGATATCGTAAATGCAACCACGATTGCAACAAATATATTTTACAGGTAGCACTATAGTAGCAATGCAAATGTACTTATGATATGTGTGTAGATAAAGTAGTGTATGGAACTGTACATAATTTAGCCTTAAAACACTCGTGTGATCCTATTATGAAACTCGCTGGTGCTCGTTTCATAAAACCACACTCGTATTTTAAGGACTCTGATTATGTATCAGTTGCATAAACTACTATTATTTGTACAATAATTGTATTTTGTTGCTGTATCAAATGAAATAAACGAACGTAGGATAAAATGAACCTTACATTCAAATAAACCGGTTGTGTTCTTTATATCAATTCATTAGCAGTTATATCATGCGTAACTGTTCAAGATCCATTAATATCAAGATCAAAGCACAAAAAAATGCGTAAACCTAGTGGGAGAGGCTTCAATTTGAATCCAGTAGCTTACCACCCTGATATTGCTCAAGAACCGGCTAATTCAATAGAAGTCAACCTTAATGACGTGCTTACGGCAAACCAACATGAAAACCAATTAGTGATAACATTAATATCATTATAAGCTATACATGACTCCTTTATTTTTCTTTTTGCTTGGTTTAGGTTACTCTCTGCCAAAAATTGATAAAGATTATGCAATCCTTATTGCGGCCCTATCGCGGTTTCTGAATAAAATAGAGAGCTGAAAGAAAACGAGCATTTATGACAGAAATGAAAAATCACTTCGGCATTTATGACGTCATTGTTCAAGAGAACGGTCTCGTTTTAAAAAGGACAAAAAGCCTTTACCGGGGATATGCATTCTAATAATTTTTATTGCTATTTCACGAGCCTGATCTCGGATTTAACTCGGTGTGTGTAAATTATGATTTAATTTAATAACCTTTGAGTGCGTGCGTATAAAACGTTTTTATGCGAGATAATATACTTTTCATTAAGAGTCGTGTGTTGCTCATTCGATTTTATGTTCACTTTTACGGGTTCAACTTATTCAACGCGGTGATTGAATCTTTAGCGCGGATTTGCTCCTGCAGGGTAACAAAAGAAATGGTCTAGAACGTAATAAATACGAGAATAAAATGTATTTGAAAGGCTCAAAGAAAGCTTTGCAGTTTGAAATTCTCTTTTAAGGTCGAGAAGATTGTTAAAATCGAATTTCAAAAGTATAAAGGAATTGCACTTACTACAAATGGATTAGTACAAAGGTTTCAAAGCCACTAATTACTAGAAATACAACTGGTATGAAGCCAAGCGAACAAGAACAATTAGTAAGTTATTAATTTTTCCCAATCACGATTGACTATATTTATCGGGATTTTGGTATATATTTGGTAGGGTCGGCAAGGCGCATGTCACACCCCAGGAGTTGCAAGCGTCCATAGACTACGGTGACCACCAGGTGGGCCGTAGGCTTGTTTGCCATCGACGTGGTATAAATAAATATGCCCCTTAATAATACGAATTGGATGCGAATATAAAAAAATAGAATACCTCTATTAATAATATATAAAATAATGTTTTGAAGAACAACTCATTTTTTCTCCTAAATTCTAAGAAAGTCTATCCGATATAAATAATATCAGAAGCAGTGTCTGCTGCACTCGAATGGTACCTAAGTACAATAATTGAAACTTGCAACGAATAACGTCAATTTATTAATTTATTAAATGACATTACAGAAAATCCAAAGCGTCATGAAAACTGAACTAGACAAATAACACCTTAAACAATGAATTACATCGGTACCGTGGACAGATCAGCATACCACCTACCTTACTACCACCAATTTCTTGCTCAATCAACGAAGACAATTTCGAATTCAAATCAGTTTGTTAAGGAATCCCGCGACCGCATGTGGCGTATTAGTCACACGCCAAGACGCAAGTAAGATGTCGAAATTAACGATCTCGATAATATTTGCCGGCTCCAAGCTAGCACCCCGTTATTAATTGCACCAATTTGTTCCGTGCTTATAACGAGCATTTGTCAAGCGCCCACCCGCTACGAATGATTTTCGCACTAACTTCATAATCGATATTCGGAAGTGCCGATACTCGAAACTTTTTGGCCCAAGTCGGATATTGAGACCGCCTCAAGTCGTTAATAAACTAAAACGGTCCCTATTTCCCTTCATTTTAGATGCTAGTTTAAGAAGTTATAAAATACACAACAAAAATATCTCAACATTAAGATCCTAGACGCAGCATAGAAGTTGAGAATAGTGATAACTAGAAGGCAAACCTCTTAGCCCCACAACAATATAAGGAGACATTACTCCCTGTCACAACTCTACTTTATAGGGAAAACAGCGGCGAGTTTGCAAGAACAAAGTTAAAGTAGGGGCTGGTAGCTTTCTTAATGAATAGAGACGTCAAGCCTTAACCGCTCGGGTGCAACTCACATAATATTCTGAACTTCGTCCACTGTAAACTAATCTAGTAAATTTGGTCGTCGTGTGTCATTAAGATTCGATGCTCACTCAAATTATAAATTACTGATGAGATCATGTTGAAACAACGACGGATGTGCATTTTATACTTTTGGTCAGAGTTTGCTGGCTATCGACTTTCTGGATATATTACCAAATCAACTATCAACTTCAGACCCCGTAGTATGGACGGCCTTATCACACGATAAGTGATAAGATAGGAGCGTCGTCTCGTTCTATCGAACGGTGTCAGCCAGTGACGGACGCTCTATCCTGTCACTTATCGTGTGATAAGGCCATGCTACGGGGTCTGGTTAAATTCGGTTGGTTGTCACAATATTCATACGGGCAATATCCATTTCTTGTGCTTCAAAAATAATCTTTTTATTTACCACTAATAAGAAGTCAGCCGTGTACAATGTTACCTATATAAAAGAGGTTATCAGTGCTATCACGTAAGTATTTATAACTGCGGATATAAACCAGTCCATAATAATGGGGTCTTCGTAGTGTCACAGCGGCCAGATTTACTACATTGTTAGCGCAAAACTAATCCAGTCTTGAGAAAAGTTGGACTATAAAATTAAAGTGAAACAGCGGGAGAGACAAAATGCAGCATTTAGACTTTCATTTGCACACTAGGAATTATCGTTGACTGGTTCTCGTGCTCGGGGGGTTCTTTATTGACAAAAAGGTACTTACTTAGTATAACTTAACGAAACTAATCCAAAATATGTTTCTAGGAGTTTTGAAGACTCAAAGAGGACGGGCGATACGCGAAGTAAACGTATTTATTCTCGCGTAGTAGTGGTTAACCTAGAATGGTTGAGAGATAGAAGATTATTGTATCCCAAATAAGCTATATGAAGTCAACTAAATAAAAAACGTGGGTTTGAAAAAAAAGGATGGCATTCTGTATTAGCAGTAAACAACGAATCTGTTACAATGGATTTCCTGATACAGTTTAATGTTAGAGTCTGGCCAGTAAAAAGAGGAAATCAAGAATATCAGCAAAGACAATCATATTTTGAGTTTTATCCACGACGATATCGACTAAATGACGTGACCTACATAGTCATAAAAGTGCGTCCCACATAAATAGGTATTTATAATAAATAATATAGTTAATAAAGACATATCACTTAAATTGATTACTCAGTCAGTTCGTTATATGTTCAGTATTCGATCTTTTTCGGACTTGTTAATATATATAATTAAAAGTCGGACTCGCGCACGAAGGGTTCCGTACCATTATCTATAAAAACAGTAAAAAAAAAAAGTTTGTTGTATGGGAGGCCACCTTAAATATTTATTTTATTTTGTTTTTAGTATTTGTTGTTATAGCGGCAATAGAAATACCTACATAATTTGTGAAAATTTCAACTGTCTAGCTATCGCGGTTCTTCAGATACAGCCTGGTGAAAGACAGACAGACAGACGGACAGCGAAGTCTTAGTAATAGGGTCCCGTTTTTACCCTTTGGGTACAGAACCCTAAAAAAGGAGCTTAATGAAGTTACGCAATTAAAGTTGGTAAATACTGTACAATTTTGTACCATTGTCACTAAGTATATTTTATTCACGTCTTTCCGAATAATTCATCACAGACAATTTGCAACACCGTGGCCCAATAAAACCGCCCAATAAGCTTTTTGCAATCGATATGACTTGACTCTGCGAAGACAACAAATAGATTCTTTATATCAATGTACGAAGGTGAAAATTCCCCTTCTCAATGGGCCGTGCGGAATCTAAAGCGATCGTAATTCCGGCGGGCAATATTCTGCTTTTTCATATTTTCCTTCTGCCTGGCGAAAGTTGTATCGCGCCCGACACACGGCCGCGATTTCGTTTGTTATTTTGAGCCCTCTCACGCCACTCCAATTTACTACATCGACACGTGAAGCATACGTTAAACAAATATACGAAATTGCTCGGCTTCTTAACGCTGAGTACATTATTGATTTACGATGTACGCAATACAGAATTGAGTTTTTTTTTTATCATAATTCTTTGTACCTACTTGATATTTATGAAGTATATCAACGGAGTAAATGACTTTATCTGCCTTTTACTACCGAGCATGTCTACATATCTTTACCTATAGGTAACTCATACAAGCCTATTTCAATCGAGTGTCAAGTAAGTAATTAATAAAAATACTAGCTTCCGCCCGCGCCTTCGTCTGCGTGGACCCAGGATAAACGATAAATATATTTCAATCCAGGCTATAAACTATCTTCGTGCTAAATTTCATCCAAGACATCCAAACACCCAAACCTCAGCATTTATAATATTAGTACGATTGAAAGATCAAGTTTATCAGGTTAAGTTATTAACCAAAGAAATGATATGCACAATAGTACGTTACTACAGAGGTCGGGAAGTAAGCGGTTGCCGGCCGAGTACACGTAGACGAAACGTGACACTTCGAAGCCCATTATGAAGAACACAACGGCAATATTTCACTGCATGTTTGAGAAAATATATTAATTTAGTTGTAAGAATGATCTCAACCAACTTTAAAATATGTAATGGTGAGCGTATATACGTAAACGATGGAGGCTTCAAAGGCAATGCTGTGTTGACATTTGTCTCCGAGCTCGGGGCGGGCTGCCTCAGATATTTAGTCGCCGTTGGCGCTCCAAGACAAATAGAACCACTGAGATTTAAATACTTTTTCGTAAGGCGGTACCTACACTCCACATTATGTCTTTGAAGGGGTTGTGTTTGGGTTTCTTTGATTCACAAAATTTATTTTAGCACAGGGAGTTTATTTTGTTAAAGCTTATTCAAGAATTACAACTTTTGTCGAGAGGTGATGTATAGTCAAGTAACATTTGGAAATAAATGTAGAATCAAAGGAAAGCATAAGTTGTCACAAGCGGCGAGCGTTAATTTAGACGCAGGAGGGCCATTACGTCTTTAAGGGTACAGCCCGTGACAAACCTCAACGACTCTCGACCCTTATTCGAGTGATTACGTTACACAAAAGTATTACAGCGTAATCCGCTAAAATCGGGAGAAAGTTTCGCGCAGTCTTTACACTACAAAGCATTTGGGCGGATAAAGCAAATGTGGGACCGAAAAACCGATAGTGGCCCGTCCTAAAGCCTCGTGTCAAAATAGTGGCGTCAAAACATCGTGTTAATGGACTTACATAGTGTAGTGGACTAGCTTGGAAGGCTTTGGTGCTGCAACATTAACCCTGTTACAAGTTTCAAATGGTATTAGAGTTAGTTGAAAACGCGTAACAAACAAGTTGTAAACGCTCAATATCTTTTAAAGTTAAAACGGGAACTCGAAATGGACGACAAAGGAAGTCGATGGAAGCAGCTAAAAATTTGAAGAAATAATTTTACATATGTAAGTATTTTGCTTGTCAAGCCCACCTAAACCCTACACGTATTCACTGAAGTAAATTTGGCAGAGGGGATCCCCTTCATTGGCATAATTTTTTTTAGACTAATATAGTTTCGCATAATTGATTTGGCATAATTTCTATTGGCATAATAATACTGTCGCATAATAATACTTTGGCCTACTACTTTGTTTGGCATACTACGCTTATAGCATAATTTCAGTTGAACTAAACTGTATTGGCCGAATACATATTACGCATACTATTGTTTGGGCTAATAATTATTTGGTATATCTGTCATTATCATTATCCATAATTTCAGTTTTCTAAATAACTAAAACACAGTTTCGTTGTTAGCATGCATTTACACTTTTCGTGGGCGCGGATTATTGGGTCGTGCATTATCAGGGCGGATAAAAATGGCTTGTCATAAGCGAATTCTGTCTTAGGTCGGTTAGGTTAGGGTTCACTTGTGTTCCTCAGACCAGAAATAGACACCCCGCGCAGCGGGGTGGCGTCGACTCGCTGGAGATTATTAGTCCGCACAGATGACCGTCCCAATGTACATGGATTATCAGGCTGTACATTATTGGGCCGTGCATTATGCTTTCATTGCTTTGTGTAATGCTTGATTTAATTTTGTAGGACACAATTTTTATGCGTTTTGTAATGATGCCAAGTAATTATTATGTCTTTTTGTATTTATGCTATCTGATGTTAGTCTTTGTGATGATTATGCTATTTTCGTTTATTCTTTTTAATTGTATGCCTAAAAATTTATGCCATAACATGATTAGGCTTAACGCTAATTCGGCTATAAAAAATTATGCGTTATTATATTATTCCAAATGATTTTATGCGATCCAATAGAGAACCTTGGCAGAGGTATAGTGAAATAATAAATCAACCAAGGAGTCAAAAAGTAAAGCAAACTACAATTTGATGTACATTAAATTGAAAACCTTTGTAGGCACAGAGAAGATACGTGTATTATTTCAGAACGACCGAGCATAGACTAGCCGGGACAAACAAAACTAATGGCGATCTCAAAATTTGGCCGAGATTAAAGGGCTTACGAGTATGTTCTTAAATCGTGGCGGGTAACGGACTCGGACACTTTGCCACTTCGCAACGTTACTCGTACCTGGCCGGGGAAGTGGTCGCGGGGAGACAAAGTAAATATGTCCCAGGTACTCGGGGTCTCCCCACATTTTATCGGGGAGAGATCGGCTCACGGGTCGGGAAATGAATTTAAAACGTGTTTGCGGGTAATCTGTTATCGGTCCCTTGTCTCCTGCTTGAATATAGACGTTCGGACCGGCCGTATATCTTCGTAGAGATTTTGAAACGCCTACCAATATTGTTGACCTTAAGTTAAATGCAGGCGGAAAAATGACGGAAATCAATTGCGTATGAATTGATCGTTTGTGGTGTGCCAGATACATGGGACTATTAATTAATGTTTAGGACACTAGGAATTCTAATTCGAAACATTTAATTACCTAACTCTTGTCGCACGTATTATATAAGATTCTTCTTCTTCATAGTGCGAAACAAAGCCAAATATGAGCAGCAGCAGCAGGTTAATTATTTCGTCATAAGAGCCCTCGTAAGCCACCGTACAGCGCTTTAGCTGAGCTCAGGGGGGCCATAAAAGCGACATAATACGCGGCAAAGTAAAGATCTTATTATTAAAGTATCTGCAAAATCGTCGCAGTAAACATCTCATAAAATAAAACTTGTACGAAAATGCAGGAATACAGACTCCCTCGAAGGCGCCGTTGGCACAGGCAATGAGCGCGATCTAAATCCACGTGGATTCAGCGTGGACACCGGTTAGGATTGAATACAGCAAGCTGGGTGGATTTCTATGGAAAATGCAGACTTTATGGCAGCTGAGGGATAAGTTTCCATTTGAAATTGAAGAGAAACTGAAAACGCTTCCTTGTCTCCCGCAGGGGCTGTTGCAACAAGCTGAATAAAATTTCACATACACAAAAGGAACTCATGAAATTTAAATTTCTTAAAATAGCAATATTTTACAGTACTTACTAACCTTTAACTATCAGAACTTATGAAACTACCAGCAAATAAAACACGTCGATCCGGGTAAAAATTGAAACGAGAAGTTATTCAGTAGCAAAACGTTTTTTGGCGAAAACGAGACTAAGTCCCGGAAACGCCCATTTACATAGACGATGTCGGCGCGATGGTGCGTGGCGACTTCAAATGGGAATTATAATACCAAATTGAATACAAAACTTTCCTTTCAGTACCGAGTAATGGAGAAGTCTATGCACCGGAACAGTCGAAAAGACAAATACGAGTAGAAGGAGAAGAGACATTCGCTGTGTTAAAATAATAAGTGCTCGATGTCTTTTTGGACAGTTCTATCGCATTTTTTGTAACGATAAATTTTTACGCTTTGATCTTTCCAATTCAAATAGGCTTTTTTCTCGTTGAATCAGAAGTTATAGGAATATTTCAAAAGCTTTAAGTGAGGTGACGGAGCGAATTTTCCTTTCCACCGACTATATCGTTCTGATTGAAATGCAAATGAAATGGTGTCCGTTCAGAACGTATTTATTCTATCTGCCTTTTGGTTAATCTTTGAAATTAGGGGGATATTTGTACACATTTCAACAAATGCAGTTATAGTATTATCATAAAATGTATGTTTGTCTTTTGCAGTTTACGAGTGCATTGCAACTTCACAACGGCACAACTGTTTGTAAAAGGATCTTAAAATTCAATATTCCATTTTGCCTCTTGAGCTGTTTTGCTATTCAACAAGGAGCTAGACTGTAGAAACATCGCTGATGAGTCTCTTTCAGCGCACATCGTTAGTGTTTTACTTGAAAATGACTGGGTGAACTCGCACTTGCTCAGACCACCTTCGGTGTGCTCAACAGAGTTGTTACCTCAAATCCGAACAAGTTATACAACGAAACAGGCTGCAACAAAAACATTTGCCTATGCCGACGTTAGTGAATTGTTCTCCCGCTCGTGACTGGGTAATTTCCATACATTTCAAGTTCCATCGCCTGCGGGACGTTCGTTCTTTTGTTGATAAATGTTTGACGGGAACTCCGGGGACGCCATTAAAAGTTTTTTCGTGAATAATTCGAGTTTACATACGCAAATGTTTACTCGTAAGTTTACCTACGCTCACCTATTCGATGATTTCTTTTCAAACTACGGCGTTGAAGAACTAAGGAACTCTTGTGTAGGTGAATTGGGGGTGATATACAACTCATTTTGCAAGTAGGATAGCCGATACAATAATCATGTGACTCTTAAACAAATATATTTTGTGACAAGTTCAGCGATATAAGCGGTAGTTCAAATGGCAATCGTTGGAAGCGGTGTTCAAAGCGATAATTCACTGCATGGCGCCGCTCCGCAGATTGTCTGCAAGGTAGGCAAAAACAGCCCGCGATGTCACGAAGCCAAGATTGCGTGGATAAACGCGCGTGCTCCGCTCCTGCGGGTTAAGCTTAGCTTTCACAACTTCTTAGTCTATCGGTTACATGTTTACTTAAGGAGTTGTGGATGTCAAAAGGCTAGGGTTTAATAAAATGTGATGATAAAAATGCAATTGAGGAGCAACTATCAACCAACGCATTGGCTTAATTTAGAATTATACCAAATTATACTAGAAAGAGAAAAGACTTACAGGATAGTGATAGATCATGGTCAGAAAAATCGTAATGCTATCGCATCCCATTGCCTTTGCTTTAATACTCATAAATACAAAGCCGTGTCTTAAAATACTTAGTACTTATACTATCCCAATCCCAACATTTTGCTTTAAAATTACTTAAGGCATTTTCGCTAGGTACTAGTATAAAGTTTCTGATATCAAAGAACTACTAAGTGCAGAAGTGTTTCGAGTACGATAAAGTAAAATAGCCGGTTAATCTCTCAAATGTATTTAAGGAGTTTCTGGTATCAAATTGCTCTCAAGTGCAAAAGTGTTCCAAATAAGAAAAAATATAAATCTTTTTTTAATTTCTCGGCGTTAAAGTTTATTGTGAAAAAGGGCAGCGAAGTTTACTTTTTAAGATAAAAAACGATGCTGAGACGCCGAAGTCGAACCAATACTTTTATTATTAAAAACATGTGACATGGATTATAAAAGATCTTACCATGACGCATTTTTTAAAAATCTGAGTACAACTTGTCTGCTTTTGCAGGTTGACTGATAATGAAAAATTAAATGAAATATTTAGAGAATGCTATGGCATTAAATCCGCCTTTAATACAATACGTCCTTCTTCTGTGCAATAAAAATGTAATGTAGAGTTTTTTCCGATAGTAGTGCTCAAACGAGCCCGGGGTTAGCACCGAATCCCAAGATTTGGGGTAGGTACTAGTTTTACGAAAACGACTGTCATCTGACCTTCCAACCCAGACGGAAAACCAGACCTTATTGAGATTAGACCGGTTTCCTCACGATGTTTTCCTTCACCGAAAACTTATACACGAAACCGATGTTTCGTGTATAAGTTTTTTGAAAAACCCAGTGGTACGAGCCGGGGTCCAAACCCGCGACCACCAGATTGCAAGTCGCGTGCCTTACCGTTCGGCTACAGTGTAAAAGAATTGAATGACCAGACTTGTCAAGCAAACAATTGTTAATAGCCATTTTGTCATTTTGAAATAATACGAGGAACGAGTGTTTTAACGCGTTAATTTTACGTAAGTACGAGTACTTACATTTTTCAAGGATTTCGCTTATTACATTAATGTGTACATCGAATTTAAGACGCAATTACTGAGGGATCACAGTCTAACAGTTTTTATTCAACGCCGAAGACGAAACATTGTTTTCAGAAACAATAAACGTCATATTCACATTACGTAGGTCTGGAAGAGTATCTGGCGCACATCAAGGAGCGACGCAAATCGAGGGTGTCCGCATCAAGTCTCGTACGACAAATTATGTGCTCGCGAACAGATAGTGATATTGTCGTCCCAAAAACACTTTTCCCTTGTTTTCTCAGAAAATGGGGACGGAAGAGCTAGTTCGGGAAGACAGCTTGATCCGGCACGCGGCCGTTTGAGGGGCAGCAACAAGTCTAACGCTCTCGCATTTGAACTCAAACTTTATTTTGATAGGCATAGAGATTGCTTTAGCGAAAACGGGTTAAGAGATAATAAAAGAATTCATACGTGCTTAACGTATGGCAAGACGGCGGAGAAAACAGAAAGTGAAAGTGATGGAGCGTAACAGGCATTAAGTAAATTGTTTGTCAAAGAAACGCGAACGTTTTGATTTTCTATTTAAGTATGTTACGGAAACTATTGTGCATATTAAATAGCAATTAACTTAAAATATCTGATATTCTTTACAAGAATATCGAACCATGCTTCAAATACATTTTATCTTTGGGGTGGGAAATCGGGAAATCTGATTGTGCCTCGCCGCTACACTGTAAGTAAAGACCTGCCAAGAACGTTCAATATAGACGAAGGACAGGCACTTGCTACAAGCGAAACTTATGAAAGGAGACGATTTGGGAAAAAAGCAAACTGCTGGAAACAATAGCGACGCGGCGGTCGGAGGCGTCTGTTCAAGTTTTCAATAACAAAACTTAGGCTGCTTGTAACTTAAGAAACTCGACTGCGGTCCGATATGCTTGTCAACGGAAAATACACTTTTAAATGCAAATCAATGTTGCTAAAAGGAAAGCAAAAGAAAAGGCTAGCGATAGGTGTTTGTATGTGGTTGAGTCTGCGGAGGTTTGGGCTCGCCGCGAGCTGAGTGGGTTAAATGGACCGTGGACGTAGCTAGGACCGCTGCACTTGTTGCAATTTCTCTCCACTCCACTACTTAATTGTAGCGAGTGCGCCCTTACGTTCACTATAGACGGATGGCGTTAATTTCGTCTGAGAACGTAACGTCCATTATACTAATTGCGAGCCACATTTCGTCTAAGCATCTAGAACTCCGTCCAGCGGTATAGACTCGAACGAACTCGAGAAAATTCACAGAAACCTACAGGCAAAGAGTAGGAAAGTGGAAGGGAACTTTGTTAATATTCCTAATTGAGCTTTTAATGAAATTAAAAAAGTGAGGACACGTCGTGATTCAAAGGATTCTGGGAGTCGCCCCGTTAGCTTGGAATACTCTTAGATAAATTACTTAGACGGTTGGGCGCGCATACAAATCGGCTCGCGATTCTCAATATTTCACAACTCGGCTTAGACTTCGCTACTCTGGTAATTTGGTGTTTATGAACGTATACGGAACGCTTTTGCCTGTGTAATAATGTTTTACAAATAAATAGATCAACCTGGCAATCCTGGTAATTTTAGATATGACAACGGTTCTGCATTTCTGAAAATCAGTAAGTAGGCATATTCAGAATCCAGGGCATTTAGAAAAACCCTACTTCGTATATGACGAATCGCATGTCTACACTTTATAGCGATATCAAATAATCCGAAACACTCCCAAATCACCAGACGACATGCAATTTCCGTGCAACCGTCATGTCGTAATTTTAAAGCTAATCGTGTCACGGAAAGAATTTCCGATACGGCATTGAGCTTCCGAGTCAGAGGTGCCATCCGATATTGTCACCGGAGAGGCAAATAACAGGATCATAGGAACACCTGTGTTCTGTAATGCGCTCGTCTGGCCGAAGGGGCGAGGAATCAATTAGGCCTCTCGCTGAATTGCGTAACGGCCCTAGTTACGATCGCAGCGAGTCGCTCGCAGCTGCTTTTTGCTCGTCTAACCTCTTGTTATTGCGCAATCGACATCCAGAGCCTCAGATTAAGATATCAAGTATTCATTAAAGCTTTCTCGTAAAATGTAGTTTTATTAAACTGGGACCCCGATTTAGGGGGGCGGCGGGATCCGCTCGGATAGAACGCGGTTATTTACGTTGCTGTTAAAGTAATGGGAAATATTTTGTCGAAAGAGTTAGACTGTAGCATTTATCGTAGCTAGTGTGATGCGAGAAAAGAAAACAGTACGTATACTTATATTATAATTGTGTGCATATAAGAAGACTTCTTACGTTCGAATCTTAGGTAAAACATGTTGCTAAGTTGCATTGCATCTATATATATTATGTTTGCGAGACAAGGACGAAGCTATCTATGACAAAAAACGACAATCATGTAAAACTCAGTAAAGTATCCGAAACTTTAGGATAACAATAAGTTTAATTACACCCGTGTTAAAGTTAAATCTGGTTCAAAAACGTATCTTTTGCTGGGGTCCCTCTGCGGTTAACCCGGCGTTACAGTTGCGTTCAAGCAATCCATTAATTGTGGCGGCTCAACCTGCCTGTAACTACGGCTCGCTAACAAGGTAATAAATTAATCAACTTTTAGTTTTTGCCTAAACCCTTTAATTGGTAAATGAAAAAAAAACAGTAGTTTTGGTAATTATATTATTTTTGTTATAGTCCAGAAATCTGTCATTTCTTTGTTTTATATTTGATCAGAATTTTGTTAAAAGTTTATTTACAGAGAGAAGTTTAACTTTTTCGCCTTATTACATCGGAATAAAGTACAAAAGTATATACATATCTTTGACGTGCTGTAAAAAATAGTGTGTATAATGAAAGACTGCATTGGTTAAGACGAATTACTAACATTAGTTAATTTTGCATTAACAAATTGACGATGTAATAACACGCGCACATCTTTGGAAACTATTGATTTGGAACTAAAAATTATCAATATACTTTATTACCAGTATCGTCCGTCCTTCCGTTATTACCACAGTCCATCTGCCGTCCGTTCTTTTGTTTTGATTTATATTAGAATATATGTACATTCATATATAAAAATTATCAATAGTATACTGAACTGTATGTAGGTAAGATTTTTCCGATCCTAGTCTGCAAAATTGGAGGGGTGAAAATTGCGTTCATAAAACCGTAACCCACATTTTGCTATCCGATATAAAACGGAAAAATAAACAAATTAATTAATTCGAATTGAATCGTTAAGCCAACAGGGTTACTTTTGGCGAGTCCCGTAGATTGCGGCGTGTGGGGCAGCCGTATGTGAATTATGTAGAGGCGGTCAGTGGCCCGCCTGGCTAGCAGTCGCAATTAATGAAGTGGTCCTGGCCGTTTGTCAATGTGGTGCGAGCTGCGACCCTCGTCTGGTCCGATCTGTTCCTTGCAAGTTGCTCTCTCATCTTCCAAGGCGGAATACATGTAAAACTGTAAAAGGGAGGCGTAATGATTTTAAAGCTTGTCACAACGCCCCAGGCGACAATGGCTGCTGGGGACGGACAATTTTATTGATGAAATTTGAGTAAGTATTTATTTCACAAACAATTGTACTATAATATGACATGTAATATTTCTCATTACTAAGTAACAATGAGTATGTAATTGAACGGTTTAAACGAATTATACTTTTTTAAGCTTTGGATATACTGGAAAAATTGTTATATCTAAGTATGAAACATTTTGAAACTGATATTATTTCTGGTAGCACAGAGGAGGGTTTCATGGGAATGAAATGGGAGTAAATATTATGTCAAGCTTAAAAATGCAAGATTCTCAATAAAGTCGATTTAGTTAAAGTGGAAAGGCAATGAAGGTATCAATTACGTTCAGTCAGAACCCGGAGATTTAGAAAGTAAAATGAATATTAGTAAAAGCTCCTTTACGAACCCAGTCGGGAATCGAATACAAAAACTTACAGGTTCACTAGCAGCGACCATCAGCCAAGCCGCTCACTTTAGGTATCCCAGTATTATCATGACAGCAATATTCTGAACGGCGATTATAAATCTATTGAAGAGGTCGGAAGCGGGGCACCCGAGGTCGCCGTTAATTTTAATGGTGAGATTTATTTGTCCCCGATTACACGGAGTCTGATCAAATTCCGAGGCGGTGTGTAAGCGCCCTCCGAACGACATTAGGCTCCGCTCGAGCCGCGGCCCCGCGCGTAATCGCCCCGTTTAAATATAATTGCAATAAGTTAATAAAATCCCACAGCAATTTTAATTAATTTGTGGCGACACAGGCGCCCAATTAAATGGCGATTTCGAAAATTTCATAAAGCAACCCTGCATGGTAAACGCCATTGTTCCGCTTGTTTTTGCGGTCTGATTGTAAATACGTCGCCCGTTGATTTCAAAAAGCGTAAGTAAATATCTGCTAAAGGGTTTTCATTTGCTGATTGAATGAACCAGAGCGAGCACTTCAAATAATCACTGTATAAATTTTTAATCATTCTTCATTATGGATTCTTTTAACCTGCACAATTGTCGGCATTGAGCTTTTAAATTTATCCAGTTCAGTTGTCACGCTCGAGTTTCTTTGATCGAAATTCTTAATAGATATGCTACTGACTTATCAATCAATTGGCGTGTACGAGTATGTGTAGTGTAAGTAAGTGAATTAACATGGACTCGTGTAATGGCGTAGAAAGGAGCACCGCGGTGTGTAGGGCGAGTCCATACTCCGTTCTTATTGTAAATATGCATTAGGGCGGATGACGTGCCGGCTTTGGTCCCTAATTACGGCGATGTGCCGTCAAAGACATCGCCGATCCAGACCGTGAAGTGTCCCGGATACAAGCTGCTCAATTATGATAATGGCTCCGGAGCATTTTCTTCACGAACTATCGATATGGATGATTGGAGATAATTACACAGTTTCATTACACCTGAACGTTTGAGTTTTGAAACTTATGGAAAAGAGAGATTTATGAAATAGAGCCATTTAGAGATAAAAATTCGATTCCAATCTAATACAATTTATAAACCTACAGTCTATTAATAGGAATCTAATTCTACATAAAGTACTTAGTTGAACATATTTTACAAGCTTTTATTTAATTTAGTCCACGTAAAGATAGTGTGACAAGATTTCCGGCCATAATGATTCGTGTAAAGAGGGCAGGTATCAGTTATTTCGTCCAAAATCAATAGCAAAGTCCCCAAATAAAACAAACACATTTTATTTCTCGGCGTGTCTAGCCGCAGGAGAATGATTGATTGTGCTTTGAGTACACATCGCGTTTATTGGACGGCGCGACACAGACCGTCGCCATTGAAATACGCCATAATCAGAAACTTTTCTTTACACGAGAATGTGATCAAAAATACATTAGAGATTTAAATGTAGATGAATGTAACATGTGTGTATTGTACTAAGTATTACAACAATCTAAGGCACTGTAAACTCATCATCATCATCATCATATCAGCCCAAAGACGTCCACTGCTGGACATAGGCCTCCCCCAAAGAGTGCTAAAGCGACCGGTCCTGCGCCACCCGCATCCAGCGGACTCTCGCAACCTTTACCAGGTCATCAGTCCACCTTGTCGGGGGCCTATCCACGCCGCGCCTTCCGGTACGTGGTCGAGAACCTTTCCGCCCCAACGGCCATCGGTTCTACGTGCTATGTGCCCCGCCCACTGCCATTGTAAACTGTGCTTTAATTATTCTGGGAAATGAAAAATGTGAGCATGAAAGAAAACATTGTGGTACTGTGCAGGTGAGCCCGGTGGAATGGTCCGGCGGAATCCCTAAGGGCAACGCGTGATTTTCCAAACAGTTAAGACGACTCGTGCACCTGCCAGTTTTCGCTTAAGATTGCCCACAAAACGCCGACTCACGGGGCCGGTATAAGCTTAAATTACGCGTAAAGCCGAACACAAAGGCTATGCGTATTCAAATTCCATTAATCTCCCGTCCGGGGGTAGGTGGGGTAAAATGAACCGGCGCGGACAAAAACAATGCCGCCGGCAAATAACCGGCTCAGCATTGTTCCGGCAATTAGAAAGCTTTCCCATGTACCGGCCGTGTATAAAAACAGTGTAACATCAGCACGCATCGCTGCCTATTGCTCGTTACCGTTGATGTTTATTACGGTTATTAGGCCTAAGCTGCGCAGTTCGATATTAATGCTACCAGTAGACGCTGATTTAAATTAATCGTACGGTGCGCGGACTAAGTGCCTTTTTTGACTGTTCGGCGCTTTTGAAAACTTCATTCATATTTGATGACGAAATTGTTTGTATATTATGTGTGTTATCGGGCGATGACAATCTGTTGAATTTCAGCTCAGGGGTGAATGTGGACGAATTAAAACCGAGTGACCAATCGCCATGCGTATAAATGACAGCGCGCGACGGGTTGATCGCGGGCTTAACCCGCTGCACGGGCATTTGTACCCGTGCATATTAAGCAATCCCTGGACATTTTACCTGCAATATCAAAATAATTGCCGGTCATAACTTTTCACGAGATTTGTGTTTTTGCTATATGATAATTTGACAATGATACATCCGTGTTTCAGGATGTATCGTTGTCAAATTTACACACACGAGCTTGCGGCTTTCCATCCAATATCAAACGGTTTTGCGTAAGTATACATCCCACGGGCTTGTTTTTACTGATATGCCAGATTGTTTTCATTTATTACTTTAACCTTTCATCCTGAACAACACACATACATTTTGTAGTACCTACCTACTAGAATAACAAACGCGATTGTACCTTATTCCTACTACTCAAAAATGTATCAACCGACAGCATCTACAACCGTACATTTAACGGGTAAGAAAGGGAACAAAACCGTCCACACTATGGTCACAAGCCGCCATTGTTTTGCTGGCTGTACGGCAGTAGCAATAAGCGGGCTGTTTGCTCAGCCGAGTATTGTTGCGGGTTATTAGGCCAGGATCGCGGGCCCGCGGCAGTTACGGGTTAAGATTGGCTACGCTGTGACACGGTGTTAAAACCACCTGACATTTGGCAATCTCGGCTTATTCTGCACAACAGTGTACATTTTACCTATTATGCTAAACGGGGTGACAAAAGACAGCTCTGTACCTACTGAAACCTGTTATATTAAACGAGCAACATTTTTATGTCAAAGTGGTGGTACACATAATGATTGTAACATTTAGGTGACTAATGAAAGTAATGAAAGGTGTACGTAATACAGATTGTTGGTGACCCTCTTGAGTACAATAATGATTAAGTAAGTATTTAATGGGAAACTATATTTCTTACAAATACCCTATGTACATCTATAGATCATCCATTGATATTCAAATACAATACAACGCTGCACACACTTACTTGAGCAGCGGTCAGGTTTAATCTTTTCTTTTGCTCGTTGAGCGATTTGTAAGTTTGTATGTAATGGGTAATCTCTTGAAACGCTGACCCAATTTATTTTTCATTTGCATGTAGAATAGACTTTCTGGATTGTTATAGGCTATTTTTTATAGCCTAGCAGGCGAAGCGCAGAAGAAAAAATGGCTCTGTGGAACGTATTCAAATAGACAGCTCTCAAATATAATACAGGTTTCAAGTGACATATCTATCGCTTTTATGTTGCCTTCATATAGATTCTGCATGCGCGACCTCGTGTTGCTAGGAAACTGCTTGATTGATCCTGTCGTTAATTATAAAGACTATCGATTAAACTAACAGAAAACCGCGTATCAATCCAAGTTATCAACGAAGAAAAATCCGGGCTCATCCCGATAATGCCAAGAAGTGCTAGCAACCAGTCCACTGGGTCTCTATAGGCGAATCTTACTGTCAAAAGGAAATAGGGCGGTTTCAATTTTAAATAAGTAATTGCTTCCGTTTCTTTTATAAGGCACTGTAGAAATTATGAAATGATTTAAGTGTTTTAGCGGATTTAAGCACTGCCTCTATGATAAGATTTACTTTGGAAAACTTTAGAATGTATAATTTATACTAATATTAGGAAGACGAGAAGTCGGTGAGATTGTAGCTTTGTATAAGTTTATTAATTTGTTTAATAAGTATATGTTATGGGTAATCACCGGAACTGCCTATCCGATTTCCAAAATTCTGCGTGAAGAATGGCCTTTCTGGGTGATTATTATTCACGCTTTTTGCCCGCTAGATAGACGCTCTGCTCGAAGTCGCTTTTCTCTACATACAGTGTTTAGCCTCAGAGCGTAGCGATACGCGATCTTGGGCACTGAATGTGTCAATCAAAGTTAGTTTTTCTCGTAGTTTGTCATAAGTGTGAATTATTTACCTATTGAGATAATCGTCTTTAGTCGAAAAAGTCGATGACTGTAATATTTGTTCTTTTCATTAATTCACTGCCACGTGTGTAGCGCTGCGCCGTACTCCGTAGGTTAACATTCACCGCCTAGAATCGCTACGCTCTACACTCGTAGACGATCCCGTGGTTTTCCCGGTACGTAGCGGAAAGTGCCAATGGCTAGGCGGTAGCCGGTAGGCGTAGCGAAAAGCGGCGCTAGCCGTCTGACGGAGACTTAACTTTAAATACTATATAACTCTAATATAAACGCGTCACTATGATAACATAACTAGAATTTCGCTAAAACGTATCATTACATAGGTTATTAAATAATTGGTGTACTTTCGCCCGCATTGTTTGAGTTGAGACGCTAATACCAGTTCAAATAGATAGTGTTACGGATAAGGCAAACAATCGCAGCAAACACGTCCGCGGCGCGTTAGCGGTGAGCCGCTGCCACAGTATAGACACAGTACTTACGTGCAGAAGTTCCACTGCCTAACAAACCAGTTCAGGACAAAAAACATATTTAAATGATTCCAGGCCAACGCTAATATGAAGTGCGGAAATTGAAATCAACCGCGGATATGAAGTGCGGAAAAAGTTAGGCGAGTCGTAACTTACACATTTCGCAAATTTCTTGGGCTTATGTCAATTGAAAGAGATTGGCAGCTGAGCAGTCCGTATCGTTTCGTAATAAGGCTGCTTTATTTTGAGATGGAACATGAATGATATAAAATTAGACGTATACATAAAATAATCGGGAGAGGAAGATCTTATTGCCCTATGCTCTCACGTAACTTATAGCACAAAGTGAAACTATAAGGAAAAACGTGAAACTATAAAAACTATTATACAAACGTCCGGAACACTTACTCGTATTATATAAATGTCGCAGGGAAATGGCCAAAACAGAGATTTGAACAAATCTCTAAGGGATATGATCAAATCACGCAGGATGTTAAAATGGCGAATCCATTTTATCATTTGCCTAGAAAAAATCAGTCATTTGATCAAATCTCTGAATCTGTTTAGTGAATTGAAGAAATCGGCCAAAAAAGGCAACTCGTTTTTTCATTTCACTAGATTAGTTTAGTGATTTGATAAAATCCCTGAACCGCGTCAGTGAGTTGACGAAACTAACTCGCAGAGTCAACTCGTTTTATCATTTCACTAGACTGTAACATGTAACATGGTGTAGGTGATTTGATGAAATCTCTGAACTGGTTCAGTGTTACTCTACAATTAAGTTTGATTAAATCTCTCACATGATGTTTCAGGGATTTTATCAAATCACTGAACAATTCTGGTGAAATGAAAAAAACGAGTTGCCTTTTTTGGCTGATTTCGTCATTTCACTTAATAGATTCAGGGATTTGATCTATTGACTGATTTTTCTAGGCAAATGATAAAATGGAATGGCTATTTTCACATTCTGCGTGATTTGGTCATATCTCTTAGAGATTTGTTGAAATCTCTGACATGATTTAGTGAAATGGTAAAATAAAATGTCGAAACTAGGTAACAAAATTGTTTGTTAAATCAGCTTTTTTAATCAAGTACAAGAATAGGTGGTTGTAAACCGAAATATAATCATTTAAAGGTTGTTCGCAATCCATACAAAACGTTATTTGACATTCGCAGGGTAACGGCGTGATATTTTATGAAACTCATGTAACCAACTTTCATAAATGGCGTGCCTAACACGCAAGGGCGAGAGCGGGGAGCGGTAAGGTGCAGGAGGGAGGTAACACGACCGCACGAGTGACTTAATCTGTACTAGAGTTGAGATTTTTATCATTTCACTAAACGTGTCTAGTGAAATGATAAAACGAGTTGACTCTGCGAGTTAGTTTCGTCAACTCACTGACGCGGTTCAGGGATTTTATCAAATCACTAAACAAATCTAGTGAAATGAAAAAACGAGTTGCCTTTTTTGGCCGATTTCGTCATTTCACTAAACAGATTCAGAGATTTGATCAAATGACTGATTTTTTCTAGGCAAATGATAAAATGGATTCGCCATTTTAACATCCTGCGTGATTTGATCATATCCCTTAGAGATTTGTTCAAATCTCAGTTTTGGCCATTTCCCTGCGACATATACACCATTCAGTTTGCATATGTAAAAATAAAATGTTATCGAGGTTTGAATGTCAGTTTTGCCCCTACTCACCCCATTTTACGGTAGTAGTATAAAGTAAAAACCAGAACTACTCATGCGATTGAAAAAATCTTTCACCGGTATATTATGTACCTTTAGGATGGACATAGTCTACATTTTATACCGTGCCGCGCGGGCAGCTAGTCCTTAAATAAATCTACGGAGCACACCTTGTATATTACAAATTCAAACTCATTTTCTTCCATTGTTCGGAAACAGCATGGCTTCGCAAAGTCGGAAACTGACACGGCAAACTTCAACGTGTTTGAATAGGTTCAATTTCGTGTTACACAGTTCATTACAAGAATTAATAAAAGGCGACAGCAGGCCCTGTAACGGCGCAGGTTTTGTCAACTCGGCGTCGGAAGTTACAGGCTCAGTTTTTGAGCATAAAGCGTTCGTCTTTTCACGCAAAAAGCTCAACTCATTTATCAAATCACCGTTGTCTACATTACAGAGTCGGGGGCGTATTGTGAACAGCTAAAAAGCCCGTCTACACAAAACGGCGCGTCGCGACGATCACAGCTACAGACACCGCGCAAAAACAGACCTTAAGAGCTTCATTTTCGAACAGATCTGATTGGAATTCGCTCGACTGTTACGCTCCAATCCTACCCGATCGCAGAATTGGAGTTTCGTTAACGAGTTAAATTAAACAAATAAAATTAATGAAAGCAAAAACCGTCACGATTTTCTAAATAAATACATTTTCGAGCTGAATGAAAACAGTTGAAATAATTTATATTTCTGAAAGAAGTTTGTTACTCAGCTTGGGAAATTTGAATGCTTATGAACGAGTCAAGTCTAGAGTTTCTTGACGTCTAAAATTACGAGCTCTGCAGCACGTATTGGTATTAATATGATCGTAATTTTATAATTAAACATTTGATAACAGGCACTAATTACAATACGTGAGTTTATGACAGCTTTGAAGTAAAGGTTTATTTGAAACGTTGCTACATATTTCCTTCCCAGTAGCCTCCTACTTAGGGGGAACGTAATGGGAATCCAAGAACGTTGATAAAAAAGAAAAGTCACAAGCTAATGGCCGCTTATACCCGCGGCTCTGCTGGGACTGACAATCTAGAAGGTAAAACTGGTATGTCATATTCGGTACACATTAAAATTTCACCGCCTTTTAGTAAAGCGGATTGGCGAGCGTGAACGTAAGAGCTTTCATTTGTTTAAGAGTAGCGTTACCTCCTTTAACGCTTTAACATGCAAAGAACGGCTGAATAACCGTGAGCGTTGCAGCGGGGAGCGCTCACTTAAAAATTACCTCAGCACGTTTTCTATGACGAACACGTACGTTGCCGAGTGCATTTCATTCGGATTCGGAGTCGTTTCGCCGCAGATATTCGAGGCGGGGATTGCTTAAGCCAATTTTGTTCTGCCACTCGGCCCATTACCTGAGCGTGTACACGGACACTTACTCTTAAGGGACGTGATTAGGAGCTAAGTGAAATTTATTTATACTCGCGAGTGCGGGTTGAAGGATCTTTTGTATGCTTCGTAATTAAAATAGCCCTTCCGCAGGTCTTTTAACGAATGTTTTTAAAGTTCCTCATGTTAAACATACTTTTAAAGATGTAAGCTCAAGAAGATTGATTGGTAGAAATGGAAAGAGGTTTATTTGCATAATTTTATTAATTATTGTTTTATGCAGATTGAGTCAAACAGAATTCGATTTTCCTGTAGTTAATAGTTACGAGCTTCCGTGAATAAGATATCATGATTGCATGACATTATATAAGAGGGGACGCCGTTTATGCAGATTATAATATAGGTATAAAATAAGTTGGAAAACATAAGTAGCATAATATTGAACCGATAAGTAACAGAATATTGCGCTTTTATCGGTATTTTCACAGGTCAGTTTTTAACCAACAAAAGCCCGATACGGAACGTAAAAGATATTTCCGTCTGGGCGTCTATCGGCGGTATTATTCAAATTAATTTAGCGCGTTGAGGCAAAAAGTGCGCGCGAGAACGCCAGCCCCCATATTCATAGAGCTGCCCTAAATTAGCATCACAATGAAGTGTTAGAGGCGCGAACGGCAAGTGCTTGCGGGCCGCGTCTTCACACGGGTATATTACATACTAATGAATTAAGTACCTATAAAACTTTGCAACCGCAAATTTGTTTGCAATTAAGCGAAACTTGCGGAGTCCGTGATAATTACAGGTGATTTGCGGGGCTCGAGAGGAAGCGCTTTAAAACGCAGTTGCCGGCGCAGTTGTTAAAATGTACTAAATGTTACTGTTTTAAACCACAATTCTAAGTAAGGCTTTCTTCACTGCATTAGGTCTTGTCATTTACAATGCTTTATGGAGGTCGGAATAATTTCTTCCCCTTTCTGGGATGAACTCGGGAATAGTTTGACAATTTCTTCTACATAACATTTTCAACTGACTTTAGTTAAAGAGGTTTTATTCCTAAACTGCTTTAATCTGCTTATGTTGCCACATTTTAGCTAAATCTAAATCTCAATATGTTGTTATTTAAATTGTCATTTCTTTTCTATTTGATGAGAATAGGTAGAAGTTAAATGAAGTATTACAAACTATTTTTTTTAATCCATCACCTCACGTAACCTAGTTTAGGTAAAATATAAAAGAACTGTATAATTTAATGAGAGAGCAACACTTTATGCATGAAACAAAGTTCTAGAATAGCAAATCATAAATACCTAACGAATTGTACTTGTACGTCTACTAATCGAGGAACGCACGTGTATAAAAGAGTTGTAGCAACACGGGGCGCATAATTATGTTAAGTGTCCGGAACACCGCAGCACCTGAGAGGCGGTATATTGTTTTTTGGACCACCCTTTTACGCTTTCCTACCTATAAATAAATCAAAATATTCAAGAAGGGCTCGACTTTAAGGCGGCTTAGCGGAATCGTAAAATTCAACAGCGTTCGCACCGCTCCGGGGTTTATCTTTTGGCAACGTTTGCCGTGTTTTTGCTTGAATCGTAAAAGAGTATCACAGTGTATGAATAGAAAGCAGCACTCCCTTTTACCGGGGACATATGGAGCACTTTACAAGTTTAATGCTGAAAGCAGATTATCTGTTTATAAGAAAAATATATGATGCTGCTAAACATGAAAGTTATGAATTTGATATGAGACTGATGAATTTCTTGTAAATTACTAATATAAAGAACGTGAGTTTTCACGTTACTTCGGTAGTGTATCGTTAAGTACGATAAGATGCTTTGAGAGGCTTTGCATAGAAAGGACGTGTATAGAGGTTATTTTTACTGAACATAATACCTAATGCTGATCAACAAATAATACGTACCTACATATTACAAGAAAAGGTTTCTTCAATGTGTATATTATCTTCGATTTCCACTGAATTTCTTGTTAACTGGAATACCCACAAAGGGGTTTGCTTACTCGTAAGTAAACAAATTTATTGTGCTTTACTTGCAACGTAACGTCTTACTATTTACTATTGCTGCACTGCTAGCATGAGTCACTATCGAAAACACACATGTAAAGTAATGTGTGTTTTCGATAGTGACTCATGCATTAAAATGTGTATCTCATGGTACCGATGTTCTCCGGCAACAACTACAAAACGTCAGTCGCTAGCGTTTAGTTTTCGTTGCGTAATTTAGCGTTGACCTTCTACTCAGGGACCGGAACCGCTTACCCTTACACGGGTTTTTAAGCGGGTTTTCTTAACGCTTGTTTTGAGAAACCATATCATTCCGGTTAAGCTTATTAAGGGTTAATTGCATGAACGGTTAAGCCGATCGTTTGAGTTAATTCAAGTTAACTCAAATCCCAATCAAAACCCTGTTTAAGGGTTTTAACGGTAAGCGGTTCCGGACTGAGCGTAAATTAAATGTATCTTAATCGTCATAGTTATTCAGTTCATTTTGGCTTGAAATGGCCGCGCCGTTCATTTGAATTAATTCAAATTAACTCGAAACCCTATCAAAACCCTTTCCAGGGTTTTTAACTTATAGAGCATTAAACGTAATCGATATTGGTCCTAAGCGTTATACAGATACGATTTAATTTTTAAATGAGGATCGCCGAATCGAGCTAGCCACCTGCCGCGCCTCACTGCGCAGGCGGCGGTGGTGTCTGTAGCTTTTAAAAAGGCACCGCTACTATTTTTGCGTCACACAAATTTACTACAAGCTGCCTTAGGAAGAGATGCCATAATCGCCTGAACATATTGCACCTGTTTCGGCAATTTGTTTGTTTACCTATGAAGTTCGTTACTTTCATTGCGTATAGCAAACTGATGCACATAGTAATCGTGTCTCGACCGTCTCGTCTTGATGCGAAAAAAGTAACTTTGACCTTGACCTTTTTTTATTTCTTCTGCCATATGGCCGGCAGAAGGCCGGTTACACGACTCTAATATAAAGCGGCCAAGTGCGTGTCTGACCACGCACAACGAAGGATTCCGTGCCTATTAAAAAGGTCGTATCGTTACTGAAATCAAATGGCACTTACGTCCTTTTGTTTAACGAAGGCAGTTTTTTTGAAATATCTCGATAACCTTTGAACCGATCTTGTTCAAAACAATCTTGGCTGAAAGAATTTAATAAGCCCTATATCCATGATTTTTTTCATATTTTTAAAATACACGGTTCAAAAATTAGAGGGGGGGGACGACACAATTTTAGTGACTTTCGGGGCGATTATCTCCGACTCCGACCGCCCTCCACGCTCTCCGACTTAATCAAAAAAAATGCTAAGAAACCTTATATTTATTTTGAAAGGCCTATCGATTGATGTGCCACACGTGGGCTTGAAATGAAAAAAAAAATGACCTTCAGTTTAATGACAGACAGACACACACACACACACACACACACACACACACACACACACTTTCACATTTATAAACAATAATGAATATGAATATGAATATGAATATGAATATGGATATGGATATGGATATGGATATGGATATGGAGATGGATATGGATATGGATATGGATATGGATATGGATATGGATATGGATATGGATATGGATATGGATATGGATATGGATATGGATATGGATATGGATATGGATATGGATATGACCATTAATATGAATATGAATATGAATATGAATATGAATATGAATATGAATATGAATATGAATATGAATATGAATATGAATATGAATATGAATATGAGTATAAATATAAATATATAATATAAGGGTCAAAATCAAAGAGATGAGCATTTTAGGTTTTCAAAAATCTGAGAAATAAAGTTTTTTTTTTTAAGAAAACCAACAAGTGGAGTCTGTTGTGTCATTTGTCATGAACCGTTCCTGTGAAGAGGCACGCACAAAAATATATTTTAGAAATTCTACCAGTTAATAAGAATAATGCCAGGCACAAAGTCATTTCGGGAACACTTTTAAAGATTTTTTTAATAATTATGTAACTAACGCATTTAAGAATCACCTTCAAGAAATTGTAATTAACCTGTTCCTAAATCGGATAATGTTGTTATTTTTTATATTTGTTATATTGAAAACATTTATTTTTGTTCACTTTATTGTCACCTCGGGAACGCCCGCATAATTTCGGGAACGTCCGTCATATACGAGAACGTTCCCGAAATTACCGTTCCCGAAATGACTATTTGATAAATATTTTCATGTCGCGCTTGACGGCGCCATGTAAAATATTGGTTTTAGGGGTTATGAACAAGTGAGCTCTAATATTTATAAGAATTTTGCAAAATATATGCAAATTTTCGAAAAACTATCCATCAAACTGCGTTCCCGTAGTGACAGGGAATTAAAGTACGCTTCACACATATGAATTTAAAAGGTACTTACCAACTAAATCATTTTTTTTTTCCGTAAACAATAAACACGCCTTTTGCTTTGACTAGTGAACTTCACGCTGTTGCTTGCTAACGCCACCTAGCGTGTGTTCTTTTATTTACATCAATCGATATCCACCGCGTTCACGGAATGATTTAATAAACGTCAGACAGCATTTGAATAGTCAAAATATGAAGAAATTAACCTGCTATTAATGTATTTTATACGTATATTCTTAATTTGATGATTTTCAAAGCTAATATTAAAATATGAAAATTTTAAGTCTTAATTATAAACATTTTTGATTTGTTTGAACTATGAAACATGGTATAAGGACGCATTCCCGGAATGACTATTTAGACCTTTTTTATTTTGAAAATCAAATAAATCATTAGTATAGAAAGATAAATAAGCTAAGTGCCGTGTAATTATGCACAGAACCTTTATTTTAAAATAAATATTTTAGTAATATCATGTTATTTTATTCAGAAAAACTTTGTCAGAAGCATAATGCTCACCTCTCTGATTTTGACCCATAAATAGTATTAATAGTATTCGAGTAAAATGCCTGTCACATACGGACGGACAGACAGATAGACAGACAGACATGACGTATCCATAAGGGTTCCGTTTTTTGCCATTTGGCTACGGAACCCTAAAAAACATACAAACGAGGACAATGATTTTTTTGGCCTGTTTAATGATTTCTGATATATTACCAGATTAAAAAAAAAAAGGTTTTGCCTAGTGGCAATGTAGGCATGTTTCACGGTTAACTAAACTATTTCATTTAGTACCTACTAATTTGAATTCTCCGCTCTAAACTAAACCGTACCGTTCTTACCCCACCCAACATACCTACCTTATGTAAAATTATTGGAACTGTAAAAGATCTCTACAAAAATATCCAAGATGTGTTTATTTTTAATACTACGACGGTGGCAAACAAGCATACGGCCTGTCTGATGGTACGAAAACACCGTAGCCTATGGACGCTGGCGACTTCACACACAAGAATCACAATCAGGTTGTCGGCCCTTTATTGATATTTAGGGTTCCGTAGCCAAATGGCAGAAAACGGAACCCTTATGGATTCGTCATGTCTGTCTGTCTGTCTGTCCGTCCGTATGTATGTCACAGGCATTTTACTCGAATAGGGCTTATTAAATTATTACAGCGAAAATTGTTTTGAACAAGGTCGGTTAAAATGTTTGTGAGATATATCTAAAAAACTGCCTTCCTTAAAGAAAAGGACGTAAGTACCATAAGATTTCAGTAACGACACGACCTTTTTAATAGGCACGGAACCCTCGTTGTGCGTGGTCCGACACGCACTTGGCCGCTTTTTTACTCGCTCGTCACCGGCCCCAGGAAGGGGTAAAGAAGTGTGCCAGCGTCATACCAATAAGTAAGCGGTTAAATTAAGCCAATAAAAACCCTTTCATAACCCCTACAAAAACCCTTAAAAACCCCTTCAAATAACCCTATCAAAACCCTAACCCAAAACCCTGAGGTTATTTAGGCTTAACTCTGTTGAAGGGCTTAACCCGTATATAAGTTAAGCTGAGGATACGGTAACCCAAACAAGCGATTAATCCTCGAACGGCTTAAGCCTTTCGAACGGATTAAGCCAAAGAACGGGTTTTCCGATCCCTGCTTCTACTACGGCATCGGTACCATGTGTCACAAATTAGACGGATGATATCGAGACATACCGTATCGACTGTAGTAAACTATTTCACTTGCAAATTAGCGCGTGATAACTTATTATTCTGTCAAGAGATACCCTAGATCCGATCGAACCTAATCGAAAATTAAAGAACGTATAAAAATAAGGGTTTTGAATTGACAACATATATCCGCAAAATTCGGATCGTCACCTATTTTGTATTTAAAATGCACAAATGAATCGCACAAATTCCGCCATATTGAGTTAGAATCAGTGGAAAAATAGGCACATACTAAGTTGTCTGGGGGCACGGCAGTACCCCCGCCAAGTCGAGCAAAACAGCGGCACGGCCGTATTACCATCCTTTTCTCGAAGCAGTTCAGGCCATTTTCGGCCCCCTTATAACTTCGTTGTGGATAAAACTAGAAGCCTGAATTTTCAGTAACCAAGCACGCATTGTATAAACACGATATATTTCAAATTTCATTTAATTTGAATCTGTAGTTGAAGAATTATAACTAGTCAAAGTTTCTTAATTTTGTCACTCACTGACTTACTCACCGATCATCAAAAGTCTAAGGCACTTCTAGCAGATATAGAAGCTTCATAGAATACAATTAGTGTTTAGTGTGTAAATCAAGGGAAAAAATGCCTGAGACTTGGCCTCTTTTTTACATGGAATGTTTTTTATGGGATACTTATTTAATTTTCCTTAAGCTTAAGGTGTAGATTCCTTTAATTCTTTCCACCTACGCGATTCGCGTATTCGTAATGTCATAACCGACACCTTAAGCTTCTTCCTTCCTTCCTCCCTCGGACGCTCCGGTTGTGGAATGAGCTCCCTGCCGAGGTTTTCCCGAGGGACTACAGTATGGGGTTCTTCAAAAAAGGAGTGTATAAATTCTTAAAGGGTCGGCAACGCGCATGTAATACCCCTGGAGTGGCAAGCGTCCATAGGCTACGGTAACCATTTACCATCAGATGGGCCGTAAGCTTGTTTGCCACCGACATGGTATAAAAAAATAAGGCTGAATATTGAAAAAAATAAAAAAATACTAATTGCATACGTGTTTTTGTGTATGTCTAGAACACGTACATATTATTTGCAACGTAGTATCGGTGTGGCTAAGACATCCGTCATGTTCTGACTAGTATGCGTATAAGCGTCTATCGAGTAAAATATACGAACTATCGAGTAACGATTGCGACTAGATTAAACGTATAAGTGACTCATAAATAAATAAATAAATATTAGGGGACAATCTTACACAAATCGACCTAGTCCCACAGTAAGCTCATTATGCTTGTGTTATGGGTACTAGACAACGATATATATAATAGATATAAATACATAGAAAACTTCCATGACTCAGAAACAAATCACCATGGTACAAATATTTTTGCCAGGGGCGGTGTATAAGTTTTTCATACAAATCATTTACGCAGTCGCTAGCGTGTAAAGTAAACGCGACTCACTGCATACTCATACTAATGCTTCTGCTGTGTAACATATATCATCACATTTGCGGTTCAAAGTGAAACAAAACAGAATATAAAACAATAGAGTTTCGATCATTTATAACAATTATAACGAAACAACGCAGATCTGAAACTATAGGGAAAACCTAAATTGGATATTAATAGGCAATCTTTTGTGAATTGATTAGATAGTTTTGATAAATTGGACAAGTTGCTGCGCCGTTTGTTCCCGGAATATTGTAACCCTTTTTTACCCCTGACGGACGGGGTGCATGCGGGGTGAACGATGGTTTATTATTTTGCTCGTCTGTTAACTTCAAAATAATGAGCATTTGAGGGGTTGCTGATATTGATAAAGTCATTTTTTTACAAGTTAAGCAATGCGATTGATTGAAGGAGCATTAACGATTTCAGCAACTCTGCAAGTTACGTTTTCCTGCTTTATAGAAGTATATTTTGGTGAGACTACTAAAATATTATTCTAGTTTTGACGTATCCCAAAATCACCCGGTAGGGGCAATTTATAAATAAACAAGCCGCACGCTGGTTCGCCCGCGTATTGCTTTTAAAGATCTAAGCATATATAGATAGACAGCGGGAAGCGACTTTGTTTTATACTATGTAGTGAAGCTGCTTACATTTTCTCTTGATAATATTAGTAAAGTAAATGGTCATGTTATATTTAATACATTTATTATAAACAAATATTCGTGCTCAAAACGCAATTATTGATCCTTTCCGGGATTAGAACCCAGAAACGACAGCTTTGCAAGCAGGGACTTTACGCACTAGGCTGTGTATCTACACATTTTTTCTTCTGGAGCTTAACATGTTATAGGTCCAGTGACAGCACTCGGTCTGTATTACAATCTTAAACCTATATATATAGTGATAGGTACACAATAACGCGGTAAAAAAACGACAAGCAAAGTTAAACGAAGGTGTTATCGCACGAGCTGTCACTTAAGAAACTACACAAAAGGCGATTTTCCATACAATTGACGGCGTTCTCGAAGGAAGCTCGTCAGGTTTTTGTAAAATACTTCCAGTTGGGTGCTAGTCGAGTAACTCGGACGAAGTTGGGGTTCCCAAAGTTTCCCGTCGCGACGAGCAGGCCATTGTGGCTAATTCGAGACTGTAATTAAATTTGTTTACATAATATTCTCTTAAGGGACGAAAACTTTTCAAAATATTACCCAAAAGGAAGATAAAGCATGGGTGTTTCTGTTATTATTTATTAAAAAGTACAAAGGTGGCATGTGTGTCTTAAACTTTTGTCACGTAATAAACGTTAATTCAACCCGCCAGGACGGCAACGTTCCTGAGTGAAATGAAAATCAGTTTAATTGCTTCCACGTTCAGAGACAGTAACTTCTAATCTGACACTAAGTGTCAAAATACACTAATTATTTAAAAACAGCTTTTCCAATTTCAGTTTTCGCTTCATTTTTTAATAACACTCAAATTACTCGAACAAACTAAAGTGTGGCAAGGTAACAATATTTCCATCTACTCACTACAAAGAGGAAAGCATTTTTATTATCATTCCATTAAACAAAAGTCACCGGAGTTTCGAGTAAAAACACAGAACTCATTTTTCCCGGGACAGAGAAATAATTTCAAATGTTAACAAGATTCCACATAATAGAGTTGTTCACAGAGAGATTTAAGAATAACACAGTTTGAGCTGCGGGCTCGCTTGCGCCCTGATTACGACTTTGTTACTCAATAAAAATGTCTTTTTGAAACCGTTAACTGTAAACACCGCGGGGCAACGCCAAACAGCCCGCCATAAGAAAAACGGAATATTGTTTTATAATTTTCATCCCCTTTACGTTGCGTGTTCGAGTAGGTACTAAATTTGCGAAAGGAATTTGATTGCAATTTAAGACAATTCCAGCGAGTGCGTACGGTGTGTGTAAAGCGATTTTTTTTCATTAATTCTAACATACTTAATACCTTCTGCAAAGAATTGCAAACATATAAAATACTTAATATTATTAGTTACGACCCCGTATCTCTATAGACGAGACGTAACTAGTCGTTATTTAATATTTATGATCATTTCTTTCTTAACATTGCGAGGTACAAGGAATAAGAGCCGGCAAATCCAGTACATTTTCGCGAAGCCCCCTTGAGGTATTTCTATGTTATATAACACACTGGGGAGGATCATTCTGCTGTTTTACTGCCGGATATGGCTGCGGAGCCTCGTTTGTCAAAAGCACAGTCATTTATTCAATGATATTATTTCCGGATTGTGCCTCCTCTTAACTAAGAGGTGATTTTGTGGATTTCATATCAAATTTATCTTCTAACGCACTACTTTATACTTCAGGGTCCCTTAAAGTGTTATCTACGGACGGTGTTTTATGCATGTAATGTTTGGGGCGTTTTAAAGTTTTTATATAACAATGCCATCACAATTTGGATGATACTTACCTATAGAAATAATGATTCGGTTTACACTGGGTGCCATTTTAATGCTAGTCTTTTCGACGACATATATTTTCGTTCCACGAAATGCTTCCATCTCAAACTGAATAGTTCAACCACGATGACATACAGACCGTGAGCATTTAGAATGACATTCGGGTGTGTATTTCTCTCTCGCTTGCTCCTATACGCCAAAATAAACGATTTCACCCGAACCCGAATGTCATTCTTAATGCTTACGGGCTGCACCTAGATTTCACCCGCTGATACTAACTTATTTTGCTAGGTACCCACAAATAAAAGTTGAACATCTATCTCCGTTTATTACGTACACACTAGACGGTACGGTTTGAAATATAACGCGAGAATCAAATCCGGTGACTACAAAAGCGGATTCCTGGTAGAGAATGACGCTTGCGCGTACATAGAAGCCTCCCAATCAAACAACTGCTGGCAGCCTTTGTATTGTACTATATAATAAACTTGTCAGCAGGGTAACTGTGTGTGACGTCAGATTAAATGTATCAACTACGTCAGACCCAGATCCAGTGTGTAATTTTTGAGTTTTCAGTAGTCAAAATGTTGTATATTAAACGGTCATTTTAGTTGAAGTACAGTTTACAGTGTAAAAATTATCTAGGACGATATTGGTGTGTTAAAAACATGATTGACAACATTGAAGATGAGTAAAAAATGTTAATAAGTTTATGATTGAGATTGATTCATGAAGTGTGAGATATTTTTTACAGTAAGGTGATACCATAAAATAATAAACTAACATAAAGTATGTAACGATGATCTGTTTAGTAAGGAAGTATAACATCAAGTCAAGAGGTAAAAAAAAACTGCATGGAAGTAGTTTTACAAATAAATAAAAAAGTGTCCACTCGAATTAGCAAGCAATATAAGGAACAAAAGTATCCATAGAATATCACATTGAATTACATCAGCTATACTGTTATTTAAAATACAATAACTGAACTGCGCTGCCAACGGGATCTGTGAGCGAGTGTCGCGTTGCACTGAGGCGCTGTCAAATCAAACAGCAATGGAACAAAACCTTTGTGCCATATACTGAGCGCGTCAGCGGGGCAATGTGCAGCTGTGATAGGCGGGTGTTCAATTAAGTAAGCATTGTGGATTGTGGGTTTAGATACCAATTGTAACTTCCTCCTTTAAATAAATAAATCAAATCAAATCAATCAAATCAATTATTTATTCTGCAAATAGGCCACAAGGGCACTTTTACATGTCAAACGGTAATCTACACTAATATTATAGAGAAGAAAGATTGGATTGTTTGTTTGTTTGTTTGTATGTATTGAATAGGCTCCGAAACTACTAGACCGATTTCAACAATTCTTTTACAATTAGAAGCCGACATTATCCCTGATGAACATAGGCTACTTTTTACCGCGGGAAAATGCTTCATTCCTACGCACTAACCGTGCGAAGCCGGGCCGGGCAGCTAGTTTACAATAAAATAACATTAATCTTACAAAATAATAATTTAAAATTTGCAGATTAAGGACCAATATAAACGGTTAACAAACTAAAGGTCACTAAGTTAATGAAAACAAAACAAAAATGCAAAATATGACCATTACATTCGATATAAGATCTGTATGAGCATTAACAAGAAGTTAAACGGCGCTAAAGTTACAACTCGGCAACGCGGCCGCGTGAGCCCGCGCTGCTGCCGCGCTGCTGCCGCGCTGCTGCCGCGCTGCCGAGTGTGATAGAGATAGTGAGATACATATTAAATGTGTTGGTAGTGAGAATTATTCTAATGTTCAAAGAGATGTATACGGTCTCTAAGCGTCAAAACAAAACAAAAAAAAAAGGAACACTAATGTAATATTGTCAGAGATGTACAGGGTCAATAACAATAAAACGTGTCAAGATCAGAATGATGTCTCTCGTCAAAACGAAAATAATAATAATAACACTAGTATTTAAGTAGTTAACCAGGTACTATGCTCTAGCAAGCATGAACAGTCCGGGCTCCACAAACAGCACCCGATCACGAGTATGACGCATATCTTAGCCATCGCCTCCCACAACCATATGTTAGGGAAGGTGGCGACCCGATCAACGACGCCACGTATTCAAGCCACCGGATTGATAATAGCAAAGATTAAGCGACTTGTTCGGCGTGAAACAGCATTAGAAAGAAAGAAGAAGAAAGAAATCTTCTTACTATCAATATTGTATTGCTTTATTGCACACCTAGCTGCCCGCGGGGTAAAATAGAGTCTATAACCTAAGAGCCTAGAGCCTATATCCAGAAAGTCCATTCTACATGCAAGTGAAAAAAATTTTGAAATCGGATAAGTCATTACATTATATCGGTCGCTCGTTCGAATCACGGCTCATACGAATGAGTTTTTCGGAACGTTTACGTAATATTTCCCGTTAGCTTTTCGGTGAAGGAAACATCGTGAGGAAACCGGTCCCCAATAAGGTCTAGTTTTCCTTCTGGGTTGGAAGGTAAGATCGCAGGCGCTTTCGTAAAACTGGTGCCTATGCTAAATCTTGAGATTAGGTGTCAAAGCGAGCCCCGGGCACAACCGGAAAATAACTCTAGGACGATGAGGATAAACCATTACATACAAACTTACAAAGCTACAATCTCACAGACAGTTCCTTTTTATAATATTAGTAAGTATATAAAATATGTAAAAAATAAAACAAGCAAAAAAGTACAAAGGCGAGCTTTTCTTTCCAAAATCTTATCTCACTTTATCTCTCTCTCTCTCTCTCTTTATTTTGAAGTTTCAAACAATACGCGCCTTTTTAAATATTTGCGCTCATACAAAATGTACGTACTTATTTGTGAATTTTAGTCTGCGTGACATTGTTTAAATTATCAACAATCAATTTGATTGTGAACCCGCGACAGTGTAACTTTATTCCACATAACGGGTTGTTGGTTGTTGTGCGCTACAGTGGAGATTATTAACACACTCTATAAAATTGATTTGGTCATAGGCTTTGATATTGCATCTAGCCTTTTAAATGAAAATGAGGGTCTAAATAAATCAATGCAAACTTGATAAACAAACAAAGTACTAAATATAATTTCATGTTGATTGTTAAATAAATCTTTAAATTATTGATTGTTAGAAAGTTACGCGGTTGTTTAGGATCACCTCAGTTCATTCGAGTAATCCATTCTTATTTTATTTAATGTTTAAGGGTATGACCCTATAATCATTGCGGATAAACAAAACAGGGGCACGGAAATAATATGCTTCCACTCGCGTTTTTGTAATTATATAGTCATCTTTTATAAAATAAACACGTTTAATTAAAGTCATCGACTATCATTATGGTAAAGAAAAATTATCGACATATAGCTATAATTATCGACATGTAGCATATTTCAAAATATTTTTTTACCCATCCCTAAGGATGGCTCGAAATTGACAGCTACCATTTTGCACCTCCGATAGCGGGGTCTAATTATGATGTACCTAGTCTTAAAACGCCGATTGTAAAAAGTTCCCGAAAGCATAAAACACCGCGTTGTAAAACGAAACATTCATATTTGTATCTGTTATTCGTTAAGGGCATCGTAAAGTTAATAACGGGGTTTGTTGGCACGGGTCGAGATAAGCTCCGGTCCCGACGGGTGGAAATCTTTTAAAACGCCGTTAAAACCAACCCCTGCTGCCAGACAAAGGCCCAACAGCCTAATTGTTGACGAAAAATATTCTCGATGCAAATTCGCACTCTTTACAGCCTATTCCGAGTTTGTACTCCTCCTAAAAGAAGTTTACCCAATTAGTCCCGCGGTGGGGTGATTTTGCGAAACAGTGTCGGGGCACTTGTAGTATATACAGGATGTTAACGGGGTCATGATCCGGAATGACAAAAAGCGAATAAAATGATCATACTGAACAACCTTTCCCATGGGACCAACCACGAAATCGCAAAAAAAAAAACCAGGTATTCCATACATTAACTCTCAATTAAATCGCAGTTAACTCACAGTTAACTCTTAATTGGCTCTTTTTTTTTGCGATTTCGTGGTTGGTCCCATGGGAAAGGTTGTTCAGTATGATCATCTTATTCGCTTTTTGTCATTCCGGATCATGACCCCGTTAACATCCTGTATACAACTCTGGAAACTAATAAACGATTTAATATTACACTCTTGGTTTTAACAACTTTAGATAAAAAATCATAAGAGAGGCAAGATGAAAAAGAAAAAGCGGTCATGGAGAACATATTATAATTCTTTGAATATGTTTTAGGATTTTATTCTAGACTTCTCCGAACTATGCCTTTATTTGATTATCTCATACCGTCTGAGAATGTTCAAAATACAAGCTTCGTATATGTTGGGCACGGACTCCTTAGATCATATCTCTATTTAAAGATGTCAATAGCCTCCTCCTGAGACCGCTTAAAAATACGATGGAATTAAAAACGGCAGTTATAATAGTTTTTTTTTCATTTGTTCTAAAATCAAACGAAATAAAACAAATGCAAGTCTCTTCCATTAAAAATTGACTTAAAAGACTATTGAACCATTTTGTTCTTACTATAGGAAGCTAGGCTAAAGAGGGTAGGTCATTGTTGTAACTATAATCTCTTTAATGAGAAGCAAAATCTAAAAGCAGCTCTTTGTTTGTTATTTAAATTACCGTATGCTACAAACATAATTGCGGTTTTCGCGCTGGGGACCGATTTTTGACTTTCGAGCGCTCGACTCTTTCACTCAAAGACTGTCAAAAATTATGAAATGCTATTTTGAAATAGCGATAGAAAATTTAAAAACGAGTGGTATTGACCACTCGTATTAAATTCTATTGGTAGAAAGTAAGTGCCTGCCATTTTTACACTACAAACGTATTTACTTTTATTTGATTTTCGAGCGCTCGAAAGTCAAAAATCGGTCCCCTGGTCCCTATAAATGACGTTAATAATGGAATTAAATTCGTACTTTGAATTCAATAACAATTGAAATAAAATGTCTTCAGTTTCATACTGATTATAAGTCAGAAGTGCCATCGTCAATGGAACGCGAAGACAAGGCAGTATCTTTACACCAATTTAAGGTTTCCGTATAACGGAACGCAAGATCGTAGACCTACAGCTAAACACAGGGTAAGACTTGACGATTATTGCCAACTTGCATGGTGGCAGGTAACGACCTTTAAGATCGTTCGCTGAATAGATAATGATCGCTAAGACGATTTCCTGGATAAGTATTTCACTTTCAATACTAACCCCCCGATCTTACGGGTTACATTGAAAGTTTGGATGGGTTCAAGTAGGAACTTAGTTGTTTTTAGAATGGAAATGGTGGAATTATATATAGTTTTTAAAATTAGACTAAGCATCATTTAAGTTTTGTGTTTAACATCCAAAAGTTCACACTGAAAAGAGTAGAATTGGTTTTAATAGGTACTTAAATTCTAACAATGAAGTCCAGCTTTCATGTCAACTCTTCAATATAAAGATCCAAATGATTACGTGAAAAAAGGCAAATATGAAAGTACTCTGACCGCAATAAATTTTTCAATCATCTCAGAGCAACGGGATGATCCGGAAAAGAGAGCAAACATTTTTTTCTGATAATATATTTTCGTTTCATACGTTCTCCAGCAATCCGGTGCTAGGAGGAATATACTTTCACAAAATGTGAATATATGTTCTATTTGTGACATGGCTTATGAATAATATTTATACAAATGTAACTTTGTTGCTCAGGTAGAACAAGCCAAGTATATATTGTGATAACAATGAAAATAACGCTGTCATTGGCAGATTGATCGATTGAAATAATGTTTATTGTGACATATTAATAGGCTGAAAGTACTTACTTAACTACCAGATATACATTCGTAGCCGATATCGCGTACGCTGTTGCTTCGAAGGCATCTACGGGGCTTTCAACTTATCAATTTACTGATCTATTCGCCCGTTAGTATGAGCGCTTTTAAAATACCGACTTTAAAATTCATCTTATTTAAGATTTTGAGAATAACATGTCTGTATTATTCTTAAACTTGTAGAACGAAAATTAGTGGTCACTTGTTTACCGCTTACACTGTTAGTGACAAAAAGGAATCAAATAAGTATACTGAGGACCAATGAAGTCCTTACCAACGTGCTATGTTTGAAGACCCAAAAAAATATAGTTTTTATTGCTCAAAAAAGAACTTATGGTAAAGAGGGGGGACCTTAATACAATACAGAAGAATATATGAATGGATAAAATATATTAATGGAACTAAGCTAAGCTATAGGCAGACACCACGTTACGAAATTTTAGAAGCTGAACAATGTGGCACTCCAGTTAGTTGCCCCTAATTGGTATAGGTACGCGACGCCTGAAGAGCTCATTGGCTCACCTCACCCCAAAGACAAAGGTTCTTAGAGTCCTTGCAATCTGATCTTGCCCCCACCCTCTCGGTAATTTTCTCGTTAACGGAATGAATAAAACATTTCATTCCTTACCTTTCTTTTGTAATTGTTAATGGATGATGGGTTTTCGAAATGTATGTCCAGTTACCGGCTTCGAAATATTGTTTAGAATTTGTTAATGCTCGTCTTATATGTCATGTTGAACAAGATTACTAACATTAGTATACAGCCTGTAAATTTCATACGGGCGTATATTTTAACCAGCCATAGTTTTTGACCGTACCAATGATATGAGATAGCAATTTTGTTAAATAGCTTAATTATTAATAAATTAATATTTTTTTTAAGTACGGCCAAGCAGCAATGTATTACGGTCAAACTGATTTGACGTAACAAACGTTTTGACTTTTATGGATGTCACTAGACAAATGACTGAAATGACATCACGTGTAGAGTGAATACATTGCGTGCTCAATTATTTAGAATGAAAAAAATAATAGCTTAACGTTTACGAAATGTATGTAAATGTGTTGTTTAGGACCAACACTAAATGTTTTTTTTTAAAATTACCTTCTTATTTAAAGAAGGTTTTACAAATGCCTCCCAGGGCCTCCTTCATAGCGGCTCTTTTATTATAATTGTATTTGTAATACAGTCTTATTTAACTTATTTACTAAACTAACATTGCAACGTTATCAGAACACCTTTATTCTGGAAGTGAAATTATGTAGGTACTTAATAGGTATGTGGATGAAAAAAAAAGGAGTTAATGCTCTGTTCGGGCCGACCGTCTGCCCGCCCCCTTAAACTCCTCACGTGTGTACGCCTCTTTTGAGTCTGTGGTTTTGACAGTGACACTTTTGTCAAGGCGGAGAAAAAAGAGATAACCTCGGTTTTGAAGACACACGAGGTCCGAGTTTTTTTGGATAATTTGGAAACGCATTTTCCTTGTTTTGTGTAATATCGCTCGCTTTGAAGACACACGGGTGTCCGAGTGTTTTGTGTGGATATTTCGGTGACATCGGAAGAGTTGGTGATTTGACGCCGCGGATTGTTGGCGATACTGCCCCGGAACACAACGGCTGCTTCTTCAGCCCGGAGACCTTCTTGATTGAACTTGACTTGACCTGACAGTTGACTGAACCTTGACAGATACTAACCGGAGTTGAAGCGAACATCGCGCCTCCCGGAATCAGGTGAGTTGAGCACGTTTTGTAGCCAATCCACTGGCTTATATGACCCGCGAAACGCGTGGCAGTTCACACCACTCGCACTAGGCGAGGAGTTGAACAATTTTTGGTACCCAGAGCGTGGTTCCTCACAAAGAAAAAACGCGAATTTTGATAGTTTTTTTCCTTTTGGGTAAAAATTTTGAGGTTATTTGTTAAAACCAAATTTAGCTACAACTATTTAAAACCTCTATTTTGTGGCACTGCAAGTGTTTTGTACTGTAGATTTCACGAAATTATTGTACTTGCAGTGCAAATTAGTGAGATTACAACCTCCGGAAGGTGATTTTGAGTGTTTGGTACAATTTAATTTGGAAAATATTTGAAGGCAAATATAAGCCACATATTTGATTGATTGTAATTTGGAAAGCCTTTCATAGCTTGTTGTTTGGTAATAAGGCATTTGTTTTATTCAGTTTGCTATAAGCGGCCAAGTTTGCTAAGAATATAAGCTAAAATATAAGGCTACCACAAATATTAGTTGTAAGCTAGATTATTGTACAAGTGATGTAACTAGCCAATTATAGATTATAATTTGAGCTTCCACTGCGTTTTGAGAATCTATATTGGTTGTTATTGTAAGGCATTCCTGTAATTGAGTTGATATTTGGTTTTGATTCACTAGGGTGACCAAGAGATTGGAATTTCCACATTAATTAAATTAATTTTAATTTTCTCTGGTATTGTTGGAAATTCATTTAAAATGGGATCTACATATAAGGCTAAGATCCAGTCTGCACTGCGTTGGTTTTCATCTGCAGCAGCTTTGGTTGACAGAAATGACCGGGAGGAGGCTTTGTTGACCCGGTACGAGGAGGTGTCAGACCGTCTTAAGGCTGTGGAGTTCCAGGTTGAACTCTACCTAGCGGAGCCCGGCCGGACGACCCCGGAGACTGAGCAGGTGGAGCGGGACTTTGAGCAATGTATGGATTTTGGGGACAGGATTGTCGAGAGGGCTTCTAAGATACTGCGGGTTCGGAATGGTGCGGCCCGGGACGTTCCGAAACACGCAGTTATCTATAACCCAGGGTTGGCAGCGCGCTTGCCAGCCCTACAGATGCCGGTCTTCCGAGGAGACCTGGACGAGTGGACCAGCTTCATCGACCTCTTTGATAGCTTGGTGCATGCCCGGACGGACCTGCCAGCGGCGTTGAAGTTGGCGCAGCTGATGTCTGCTCTCGTCGGGGAGCCGCGCGACTTGATCGCGCATTTGTCGGTCACCGACGACAATTATGAAATCGCGCGCACGTTGCTGAGGGACCGATACCAGAACGTGCGGCGACTTGCGGATACTCTTATGACTAAGATCTGGAATATCCCTCGGATCGCTCAGGCTTCAGACATCCGGCTGAAAATGCTGAATCCTGTTTTGACAGCGACCAAAGGGTTAGAGAACCTTGGTTTGCCGGTGGACCAGTGGTCCTACATACTGTTGAATTTTTTGTTGAACCGGCTGCCGGCTGATGTGCGGGCCAGGTTTGAGCACCGGTATGGTGGTGAAAGTGCTCAGCATCTGCCGACCTTCACCAATCTTATCGACCAATTGGAACTTGAGTGTCGACGGGCCGACACCTCGGATCTACCTCCACCCCCGAGGCCTCCTGGGGCCCAGCGGGCCCAGGGGAGAGTTGCACCTCAAAGGGGAGGGTGGGGCAAATCGGCCCCACAACCAGCGGGTCCTCACCAATATAATATCAGTGCATTGGACCCTGAAGTCTGCCTATGCTGCAAGAACCCTGGCCATCGGGTGCCAGCGTGTCCGAAGTTTCTTGCGCAGCGGGTTGTGGGACGCCGCAACATTGCTAAGCAGCGGCAATGGTGCTTTGTTTGCTTGGGCCCACATTTTGTGCGAGATTGTGCCCACCCGCGGGCGTGTAGGTCCTGTGGTGGGAAGCACCACCCCATTTTATGCATGAACCGCAGTGGGGATACACCTCCCCCCCCCCCTGCGCAGGGGTCATGCTCCCCTGTTCGGAGTCAGCAGCGGGCTGACCAGGGGCCCGTGGCCTACCAGTGGGGACGTCGGGTAACACCCCCCTCCCCCCCCCCTCCAAAACTACGCGACTACTTCGCACGCACCCGGGCCCCAACGGGGGGTCCTTACGGGCGGGTGCCCGCAAACGCCTCCACCCCGGCATGCGCCACGGATGTCGCCGCCGCTTGTGGAGCGACCCCGCTTGGCGTCGGGACCTCCGGCGTACGGCCGGAGTAGGACATACCAGGGGCCGCAGGCGGCACGCATGGCGCGACGGCAGTACCAGCCGGAGTGGGACCCGCTCGAGCGGTACGAGCGGCCCGCCCATGCGGAACAGGATGCAACGCGTTATCCCTGCTAGGGATACGCCGCCCACGCACCAGCAACCGCCACGCCCTTGGAGACCGTGTTATTGCCCACGGCTTCGGTTTGTGTTTGGGGCCCTGGCGGAGGATCAGCCTGCGTGCGCTCTCTCCTTGACACGGGAGCGCAAGGCTGCATGGTATCCAGTAGGTTGGTGCGACAGTTGGGCTTGGTTGTGAAACCCCACCCGGAAAGTATACGTGGGGTAGGCAATGTGACAGTGTCAAACCTGGTAGGGCAGACCTTACTCACCTTTGGACCGGGTCCCACTTCACGCGCGAGGATTAATGCTCCCGCGTTAGTATTGGATGAAGTGGTGGGGAGACTCCCCCAGGTGAAGCTGCCTCCAGAGGTTCGGAGTTTGACAGCTGGATTAGTTCTGGCGGATGCTGGATTTGACAGACCTGGTCCGATTGACGTGTTGCTGGGTGCAGACGTTCTTGGGCGGGTGCTGTTGAGCGGCAACCGTACCTTACAGCCTGGCGGACTGGTTACACTGGAAACTGTGTTTGGCTATGCTGTAATGGGTTTGGTTTTAGCGGCTCCACCGCCTCCTACTGAGGAGGGCTGTCTGGTTGGAACTGCTCTTTCAGAAGCCGTGCAACGGTTCTGGGAGATTGAGGAACCACCTACCGCGTCGCGTATGAGCCCCGAGCAGGAAGAGTGCGAACGGTTTTACCAAAATAATACTGGGCGCCTCTGCTCTGGTCGGTTCATAACACGACTTCCTCTGCTCATCCACCGACCTCCTCTTGGAGCGTCACGTGAGATGGCTGAGAAGCGGCTGGTTTCGATGGAACGCCGAATGAGAAGAGATGCGCTCTTCCGGCAGAAGTATGTGGACTTCATGAGGGAGTACGAGGGTTTGGGACACATGTCGGTGGCTCGGACGGACTGGAGTACAGTGGAGCACTGCTTCCTGCCGCACCACGCGGTCCTAAAATCCCCGGAGTCCAAGATTCGTGTGGTCTTTGATGGGTCCGCGTCCACCTCGACTGGGGTGTCATTGAACCAGTGTTTGCATGCAGGTCCTAAGCTGCACAAGGATATCACGGATATCCTCACAAATTTTAGGAAACATCAGGTGGTGTTCGTCGCCGACATCCGGATGATGTTTCGGCAGACAGTGATCCATCCTGATGATCGTCGGTATCAGCTGATCTTGTGGCGTGAGAGCCCTGATGAACCGATGTTGGTGTACGAGCTGAATACGAATACATACGGCTTGAAGAGCAGTCCGTACATTTCAATTCGAACTTTGTTAGAATTGGCGTCTCGAGAGAGACTGAGGTTCCCTCGAGCGTCCGCCATTTTGGAACGGGACTTATTTGTCGATGACGTGTGCACCGGGGCAAACAGTGTCGAAGAGGCTTTGGTTTTGCGGGATGAGCTGGTGGAACTCTTGCGGACGGGTGGATATGAATTGCGCAAATGGATGTCCAACTCACCGGCCGTGGTGGCCGGCCTCCCCGAGGATCACCAGCAGGATCCGCACCTGTTCGAAAATGTTGAGAGCCCGCACATGTTATCAGTCCTAGGCGTGCAATATCGACCAGTCCAAGATGTGTTCACCTATCGGGTGGAACTGGATTCCCCGAGGGTCTGGACGAAGCGGCTTGTGCTGTCCACGGTGGCCAGGACGTACGATCCGAATGGATGGATCGCGCCGGTCATCTTCACGGCGAAGGCATTTATGCAGCGCCTGTGGATGGTCCAACTGGGTTGGGATGATCCACTATCCGGAAATTTGTTGAGCGATTGGGAGGTTTTCTTCTCCACGCTCCCGGAGATAAATCAGGTCGAACTGCCGCGTAAGCTGTTGCCGGCAGGGAAATGCCGAGTAACCCTACACGGGTTTTGCGACGCCTCCGAGCGAGGGTATGCAGCTGCCGTTTACTTGCGGACGGTCAGCTCCGCCGGAGCGGTCGATTTGCACTTGGTAATGGCGAAGAGCAAGGTGGCTCCCCTTCGCACGCGTTTGACAATCCCAAAAATGGAATTATCTGGAGCGGCTCTTCTTGTACGCCTACTGAACCACGTGGCCTCTACCTTGAAGGACACCGTGAACCTTGAGGAGAGTGTCTACGCATGGACTGATAGCCAAATTGTATTGTGTTGGCTGCAGTCGTCATTCCATACTTTGGAGGTCTTTGTGGCCAACCGGGTCTCGCAAATCCAGAATTCGGAGACTGCCTTGGTTTGGAGACACGTGCCAGGTGAACTGAACCCAGCGGACGTGGCGTCCAGGGGTTGCACGGCACCTGAGCTTGTTGCCCACTCACTGTGGTGGAGACCAGATTGGTTGTTGGAACCGGAGACACTCTGGCCTGCCAGTTGTGTGATTGGGACCCCATCCTCTGGCTTGGGTGTCCACCTTGTCGAGACCGCTCCAGTGTCAGACACTGCTTGGTTGCTAGAACGGTATAGCTCTCTCGACAAGCTTGTTGGAGTGACCGCCTGGGTCAAGCGATTTATACACAATTGTCGCCACCCTGACAACCGGTCACGCGTTAGAGTTCTCGCCACAGAAGAGCGGAATGCCGCCCTACATCATTGGATTAGGGTTGTGCAGGAAGAACACTTTGGGGACGTATTGAAGCCCCTGCGGCAGGGACGTCCTAAGCTACCGAAGGCGATAGCACGCCTCAACCCGTTCATTGACGAGTCGGGTACACTCCGGGTTGGAGGACGGCTCCGCAACGCTAGCTTGCCGTACTCGGTGCGCCACCCCATTTTGCTGCCTAAGAAGGGGCATCTGGTGGAATTGTTGGTGATTGACCGCCACATAAAGAACTCGCATGCCAGCTGCAATGCACTCTTGGGCATTTTGCAGCGAGACTTTTGGATATTGAACAGCCGACGGGTTATTCGGAGCATCGTGTTTCGGTGCTTGCCTTGCTTTCGGCTCAAGGCAGCCACGATGCAGCCCCAGATGGGGGACCTTCCTCCCGATCGGGTCAACGAGGCTAGGACCTTCTCTAGGGTTGGGACCGATTTTGCGGGACCTTTTTTAGTGAAAACGTCGCGACTTCGAAATGCGAAGGTTGTAAAAGCGTATTTGTGCGTTTTCGTATGCCTGTCGACCAAGGCTGCTCATCTTGAACTTGTTGGTGATCTTACGACGGAGGCTTTTATTGCGGCATTGGATAGATTTGTATCCCGTAGGGGACTCCCATCTCTGATCCGGTCAGATTGTGGAACCAATTACAAGGGTGCCGACCGTTATTTACAAGATGTTGTAAAATTTTTATTTGAAAATAAGATTGATATTGGAACAGACCTCTCCCGTCGGGGTATCACCTGGACGTTCGATCCGCCAGGCTGCCCCCACTGGGGTGGAATCTGGGAGGCTTGCGTGAAGCAAGCAAAAGCCCATATGTATCGGGTAGTCGGTCAAACTGTATTGACTTTTGAGGAACTCGCGACGTTGTTTTGTAGAATTGAGGCCGTCCTCAATTCCCGTCCGTTGTGTCCGCTCAGCTCCGACCCAAATGACCTGGAAGCGCTCTCTCCAGGCCATTTCTTGATTGGTCAGCCACTTGCAGCGTTGCCGGAGCACCCCCTCCGGGACGTACCCTCCAGTCGTTTGTCGCGCTACCAGATGCTGCAACAAATGGCTCAGAACTTTTGGACCAGATGGTCATTAGAGTATTTGCATGTTTTGCAGCAGCGCCTCAAGTGGACTGACAAAACCAGTCCCCCCAGAGTTGGAGACCTTGTGCTAGTTAAGGATGCTAACCTTCCGCCACTGCGATGGCGCCGGGGGCGCATCGTTAATTTGTTTCCCGGTAAGGACGGGACCCCTCGGTTTGCCGAGGTCATGGTTGGGGACTCGGTTCTGAAGCGAGCGGTAGCAACCCTATCGCGACTTCCCCTAGTATAGCGGACCGGCTTAGAGGCCGTTCCGAGGCGGGTGATTGTTCGGGCCGACCGTCTGCCCGCCCCCTTAAACTCCTCACGTGTGTACGCCTCTTTTGAGTCTGTGGTTTTGACAGTGACACTTTTGTCAAGGCGGAGAAAAAAGAGATAACCTCGGTTTTGAAGACACACGAGGTCCGAGTTTTTTTGGATAATTTGGAAACGCATTTTCCTTGTTTTGTGTAATATCGCTCGCTTTGAAGACACACGGGTGTCCGAGTGTTTTGTGTGGATATTTCGGTGACATCGGAAGAGTTGGTGATTTGACGCCGCGGATTGTTGGCGATACTGCCCCGGAACACAACGGCTGCTTCTTCAGCCCGGAGACCTTCTTGATTGAACTTGACTTGACCTGACAGTTGACTGAACCTTGACAGATACTAACCGGAGTTGAAGCGAACATCGCGCCTCCCGGAATCAGGTGAGTTGAGCACGTTTTGTAGCCAATCCACTGGCTTATATGACCCGCGAAACGCGTGGCAGTTCACACCACTCGCACTAGGCGAGGAGTTGAACATGCTCCGAGATTATTTTTAATTAAGTATTTTATTGTGTTACGAAAGTTATAAATTGAAATAGCAAGACTAATTAAAGTGACGTAAAGGAATCAATTAAATTATAGACGAATCAAGTCCTAAACTATGTACATTTCTTTGCTTTTAGCTAAGAATAAAACATTAATCGCCCTCATAGTTTAATATGGCTACTGTTTATCAAAATGTGACGCATGTTATATCAACGACATATTTAAAAGCGGTCAAACTCGTACACGCAATGTAAAAGCGAGAGTGAGAAAACTTCAAGCGCAGGATAAATATGGTGATCGCTCAGATAATTAGGACAATCTCGATACAGATGTAAGGGGTTAGCTATCGCAATAGCCAATTTGCAAAAGAAAAATACATCACGATAAAAATGTTGCTCTAACGAGAACCTCAAAATGGCTCGTAAGCTATGAAACAGCGCAATTTCATGAGAAAGGCGGCTCGCAAATAAACCAAAGCGAAGTACATTCCCGCCTCCATAAAACGCAGACTGAAATGTACGTAACACTCGGTTCTTTAAAAAATCCGGGCGACGACAACCGCAAAGCTCAGCAAAAATCTCTAGTGTGAGTCGGAATTCCAGTGTCGGAATTTTCATAACCGGCGCAAGGCGTCGGCGGTCGTTCGAGCGTTTCAGGTGAAGGCAGCCGAATTTATGTCTCGCGGGCGCCGATCGAGCCGCGCCGACCCCGAGACCAGCGGGAATCCTCGCGCCGTACTTTATTACCCGGCCCTCGCTGCCCACCCTGTCTCACAAAAATATGTCTGCACCTCTCGGATCACAATAAACACGCCATGCAAGCTGGCCACAATCAAACCGTTTCATTCCGCTAGGTGTCGTGTTTACGTTAGGTACGTGCGTCATTCCGAGTTATTAACATCATCGCGTAAACCATGGACGAAAACCGTATTACCTTCGCAATTCTTACGACTATCTCTATGTACTCATCTACTTGAATACATTGATATACTATCTATATTTATGACTGTTATGATTGGTCTGTGAAGCATAACCTAGGCATTCGCTCAGTTGGGTAAAAGATAAAAAAACCCCATTATTGAGTAGGTAAATCGTCGTGTTGTGAGGCTCGAGTGGCGAGTGCAAGATATTGTGGCACACCCTACGAAGATTACGTGAGTTTTTCATATAAAGCCATTCAGCCAATTCCCTCATATCCTACACACGAGCATAATAAGGGAGGCTTTTGTGAGGGAAAGAGGTTCGTGCACCTACAATGCGTAGTCACCGCCTGCCATTGAAAAGGGTAAGAGCAATATTCGGTCTAACTCGGTTTGGATATCTTTGGATATTTAGGGCACCAGCGAAACAAACAAATTGAAAAATGTATTCTATTAAACTATGCCAACTGGTTTTAAGTCCCTTTTAGTTTTTTTTTCAGAATTGAAGTGAAAGATCTTCGTCATTTTACCTTACTTTAAGACAAGCCTACTTGCCGGTACCTAACGCACTGTGTACGAATTTTGGCCCAAACTGAAACGGAGAAGTTCGTTTGCTTCGCTCGATCGTTCAGTAAATAAAAAAAACTATATAAAACCCTACCTTTGGCTACAACTATTTAATTCTATTGTGTAACGAAAAGTACCCTCATAAATTTTATATTTTCTTATTAATGGAATCAACTCAATTATGATACTATATAATTTTGCTTTTGACATCCATCATTGATTAATACGTGATGACGGAGTGTCACTTATTATAGCTGAGATTATTTAATGTTTAGGGTTCCGTAGTCAATAAGGAACCCTTATAGTGTCGCCATGTCCGTTTGTCCGTCCGTCTCCGGCTTAGCTCAGTAACCATTACTACTAGAAAACTGTGATTCGGCATGGGTATATAAATCAATCATGCCGACAAAACAGTACAATAAAATCTTGAAAAACATTTTTTAAGGGTACCTCCCCTACACCTAAAGCGGGGATGTAATTTTTTTTTCTCGTTAAACCCATGGTGTGGGGTATCGTTTGATAGCTCGTTCAAAAATATTATGGGTTTCCTATTTTTTTTCAAATCAGTGATTCGTTTGCGAGATATTGGGCATTAAAGCCCGAATTTTTGATTGAGTCATCCTGCCGGATAAATGGGTACTGGGGATGTGAAAAATTTCGTGGTAGTTGTACATATTAAATTTAAAGGAAAACTATCACGGACAAGTAGGCATAAGTAAATAATAATTAGTTTTTTAATATTATATTGTATGTATGTTAGTCTGTAAGGTATTTGTAACTATGGGCCTTAGTTGCCTGAAATAAATGTTTTATTATTATTATTATAAGTAGTTACCGAGTAATAGTCGACCAACTTAATTTGTACTTGGAAAGGCCAATTTACGTACAAATTCGGCGGACAAAATCGCACCGCACGTCGATGAAACTAAGACAGACAGGCAACTACGGAACCCTACACTGCGCGTGGCCCGACACGCACTTGGCCGGTTTTATAAAACTGTCATTGTAATTGAAATCTTCTACCTTTAACGGTACAGTTGCTTTTTGAATGGACTACTTTGATGCAATTTAGGCAACTCAAATAATATCAAGTATAAGTAAGTTATCCTGTCCTTTGTATAAGGCAGGGACTGCATAACCGAAAAATACCGGTTTGTTTTAAAACCGATATGACGTCATATCGGTTTTCAAATGGCGGTTTCGGTAGCGGAACCTTTATATCTCGCTATCGAAATATAACGGTAACTTAATTTTTTTTCGGTACCGTACCCGCTTTTTAAAGGTTACCGATACTTCGATTTTGGCGTCGTTGGCAAACCGCCGGCGCTGCCGTTTTGTCTTTCAGTTTTGGCGGTTTTGTTCTTCCTATTGGAAGAAATTGTCTGTGTAAGTGTAAGTTCGCTTATTTTTTAGGTAACCTTAATACCGGTTACGAACCGGTATTACAAAGGTTTCGGTTAGTACTTTTAAATCGATAAGGGTAAACGATATTTCAAAAACGGTAATGCTACCGTTATGTTGGCGCGGCGCGCGTAACCTTTTTACACCATTACGGTACCGTAATGGAGTACCGGTAAAACCGTAACCGAAATCAGTCCCTGGTATAAGGATCATTAGCATTCCACGCACCTCGCAAAGGGCGTCTTACAGATTTTAAGCGGCCTAATTTCACCAATCTCTCCATTAAAGGGTAATTGACCGATTCCTGAGGGTCAAATGCGTCGAAAATTGGCTTGATAACCGTTACTATTTTGGTTTAACGTGTCGTCTGATTGGCTGGCCATTAGTACAATTAAGAATAGTGTTTAATCTATACACATGATTTGATTGCCGTAGTCAAATTCAATTTCAGTGAATGAATCCGTGATACTGGTTTCAGTGTGACGGATGGAATTTATTTGGTGGTATCATAGTGTTGAATTAACAGCGGGGGAACTCAGTGACAGCTATCATTCCCGGCCGCTCGTGGTGGTTGACACTGACGACTCACGGTGAATGCCGGGTCGACGCTACAGTACATTGATCAATCAACTCTTTCTTTTTTGAACGAGGGAGCGAAGCGAACGAAACTGAAATGAGTTGTGTTATGAGCATCGATATTTAATTTACGAGGCTTGAATGTTTTCTATGTATTTAAGTATTTATGTCTATTAAATATATTGTCGTAACACAAACCTTATTGAGCTTATTATGGGACTAGTTCGATTTGTGTAAATCGTCCTAATATTTATTTACAAACTAAATTGACACTGTAATCTGTCATTAGAAAGGTTGGTGTGATGTGAGACTGTCTATGAAGATTTTTATTTTTTGCGCAGTTTATATAGCGTTTTTACACTAGTGATAGACAGCAGACCGCAGTAACGATGCAATATAAACTTACCTGAAACAAAAGAACACATCTGTCAGTACAATAATTCAGCGCGAAACAGAAAAAATGGGATTTAAGCAATGATGTAATATAAAAAAGAGGTAGATAGGTTACAAACACTCCAAAAGTGGCACACTAAAACTCAGTCAATTGTATGACCTTGCCTCAGTGTGGTGTCGTTTAAACGTGTCTCAGCTAACGGCATTTCATATAGACAACGTATCTACCTCTTTTTTATATTACATGTGTGAAATTGTAAACTTAAACCAAATTCACAAAAAAATGTTCCTAGTCTCATAATGGAGCAATAACTTGTAGATACCTAGTTTTTAAACATTCTAATAATAAAAAAAAAACAAAACCCGTTGCGTAGTTTTAAAGATCTAAGCATACATAGGGACAGACAGCGGGAAGCGACTTTGTTTTATACTATGTAGTGATATCTATAAACGAGTTTAAGAGGCTCCCATACGCCAATGACCTTCGATCTGAATCCTTTAGTTTTCTAATGTTTTTTGTAGCTTATTATATTAACAACAACGGCTTTAAGCAATATAGTATCCCATATTTACTTCAAACTTCATTGTTTTCGAGATATTTGGCATCAAAGTTGAACAATTTTAGGCCAAAAAACTGGTTTTCTGGCCATAACTTTTGTGTTAATTGGTTTAAAATTAAAACCCTCTGCCAGTTTTTAGAGACGTCATAGACGAACCCAAATTTGTAGATTTCGTATATGTTAGACCTTTCACGTCAATAGAGATGCGAAATAAGTGTTTTTTTAGACAATGTTTAAAAAAATCATACAAAATTAAGTATTAATTTGTTTCAAAATCCGGTCTGTCAAAATGGAGATAAAAGATTGAAGAACCGATAGCCGTTTGATTTATGATTCTATCTGTAGTTCAAAAGTAGTAGATACGATTCAAAACTTGTCAAAAATCGATGAAAACCTCGGGTAGCCCCTTAAGTAATCTGCATTACAATTATATTATAATCGCGTAATTTGTCTAACGCAGAACAGTTGATATATCCTAACGGTAAATCTAATAAGCTGGAAAAAATATGTATTACTGTTTAATATAATGTTCACGTAACGATCACCAATTTTATTTTGAGTAGTATATATGTCACCGTCAGTTTATAATGTTACTCGCGATAATATAAACTGCCGAAAAACCGTGAACTGTCAAAACCGTTCACAATGTTAACGCATTATTTTTCGTTAGTTTATAAAGTATCAATGTCGAATCGTCAAATTGTGAACTGAGATCAAATCGGCATGCTATACGGAATGCATGTACACAAAGATTATGTATGTTAGGTTAATTACACTGCCAGGTGACAAAAACAATGAAATAAAAAGTTCAATAAAAAAAAAAACAAGTTCTGAAGTAAGTGGAAGCTGATCCCAGTGGAATAATTCGTCCAACCAATCAGCGCACAGGGTGCGTTTCGAATCATGCAAATTTGATCACAGTTGACAATTTGATGATTTGACATTGATACTTTATAAACTAACGAAAAATAATGCGTTACATTGTGAATGGTTTTGAAACTTCACAGTTTTTCGGCAGTTTTTATTATCGCGGGTAAGATTATAAACTGACGGTGTTCATAATCTGACGGTAACATATATAACGTTGAAATATAAATTTCCTATTTAAGTATTTTTTAATAGGAGCCGTCGCCCTCGAATGTAACAGAAGTGGGTATGTCACGCGCAGCTGATACCGACAGCGGCCGCGGTCGGCTCGACAACTGTGTTTACAATATTATTACACAGATTCTCTTTAGGATACATACTCGAAACTTTTTCATGGTCTTAACGAGAAAGAAGCAGGTATAAGCCGAATTCTTTGCATATTAGATATTAGAATCTGTAACTATAACAGCAATTTCTGACATGGCGATATAATATCCTCTGATTATTACCTAAATAAGTTAGTCGTCTCCATGTCTCGCTAAGTGTATCGAAAAATCCGATCCCTAGTTATTAAGGATATATTTATTTCCCATCGAGCCTAACTTATTCCGGCCAGTAAGTGTACTAAAATGTTGTCAATATATTTTTTAAGTCAACTCTTATCAGTCGATTATATTGTATAATATGTCAATTTGTGAAAATAACACGGATGAACGAACTCGTGAGCTACATAAAATGACATTATTACCCACTTCAAAACGAAACGTAACTTCATAGGCTACCGTAATCGTCCCGCACTAAACGTCCGCCAAAGTTATACCCATTCGTACCCATTCGTACCCTTTCGACATTTGTAGCCGCGGAAAACTATAGACTATGGACAATAAAAACGGGGAACCAAATAGTAGTTGCTCGGCCGCACGTCTATAAAGATTTATTGCGAAAGGAATAGCGTTTTCGGAGTCCCACCCCGCCGAAGTGTTTCAGCACAAATAAATTTCCAAGCGACCCTTAGCGGGTATATCGAAATATGTTGATCTTTTAAGTATACACTGCAATAACTGGACCTTAAGTAAAAGTATCGAATGTCATCATTGTTGAAGTTTGTATCAGTCCACCTTGTGGGAGACCCAAGGTGGACTGATGACCTGATTGATGGCCCACGCTGCGCCATCCGGTACATGGTCGCCACTCGAGAACCTTTACGCCCCAACGGCCATCGGTTCTACGTGCACTGCCACTTAAGTTTAGCGATTTGGAGTCCGAATCAAGCAATACGCCAACAAAGATATTAACTAAAAAAAGGTCCGAAATTGATAGGTCCTATATTTTTGGACTAATGTAATAACGGCCCAGTGTCCTGACAATAGGTCATAAAATAACTATTTTGAAACTAGAGTCCCATAATAGAGTTCAAATTTTATGAGTTTGGCTGAGAAGCCTGAAATCTTTTGTCCTAAAACTAGGACGATAGGCCTAAATGATAAAATAATAAAATGCAGATTTACATACTCATAACTCAGTAATACACGAACTGTTGCGGTTAAACCATTAAATACCATAAAAATGCAGGGTGTAGCCTCTTTACGTAGTAGTGTAATATTATTCCTTGCCTAAGTTATCTATTTATTGCTCGTATCTTCCACAATAAACGCCCGCTAATATATTATTCGCATATTGAAATAGTCCCTAGCCGTCCTTTGATGCTTTATTTATTTACGCAAATAAATGTAAATGCGTAGGTCAAATAAAAATAGGCGATCTCAGACCGCTTCGTGTTATTTACTTTACCATAAACAATCCAAACATGTGTGCATAAAAGCATATTATTATATAAAACGTTTCCGAGAATATTTGTCTAATTAAAGTGGATATACAATAGCACGTATGTGTTTATTATATTTAATGAAATATTGTAATTTCCGCTACCGATGTAAAGAGAGTAATATTAATTAACGAATAACATCGCTACAGAACACCGAACAGCCATATGGTCACCATATCGCAAGCTGCCACAACATAAACTTTGTTCATAATTATGTGAAAGTTATCTAATAAACTTTATTGTGGGCAAATCAATAACATTACTACCTATCCAATTGGTAAGCAGTTATTTTAATATTCCGGACGGAAAACATTTTCTCTGTTTACCCAATTGAAACGATTTTCAATTCATCCAATTACCAAAATGAGGGTAAGCTGGTATTCGATTACTATAAAAGCTATCTCTTCTTATCTATGTTGCTGGGATACTTCTTTGATATTAACATTAAATAATGAATTTAAAAACTGGTTCAGCTGGTTGGTTGCGTAGTTTGTACGTAGGAAAGTTAGGTAGCTCTAAATATCATTTTTTTTGTATGGGAAAATCATAGTTCAGCTGTCGTAAATTCGAAAATTTAAGCAGTCATCCCTCAGCAGTAAACGCCAACAATTTACCTATAAAAAATTGCAATACTAATTCTTGTTCGTTAGTTAATAATAATCTACTAGATGGTCACGTGTGGAGGGCCACAATCACTAGCCTTACAGGGATAGTTTTGCTTTTGTTTGTTATTGTAAGTATTTTTACCTGAGTTCAATCTCTAATAAAGTATTTACATACATACATACCATAGTATGCCTGTGCATGGGTAAACTGTGATTCCTTATACGTGGGCGTGCTATATTTTTCGGGTGGACCAACGGGTGGGACGCACCTTCATGAATGGGCATATTTTATCTCTAACGTAATATCGTATTATGTAACAGGACCTATTATTAGACATCATCTCCCAGCTTACGTGGCGCGTAAACCGCCTTTAACTGCATGCGAGACACTCGTAACTTGAATAGATTAGTTTTATGCGAAAGTTTTCTTCAATACAATACCGTTACTACCAGTTTATGGACAACGTAAAATATGGCCCCCACTTTTACGAGTCCCGCTTAACATACAGTGCCGTAAAACTCTAAAGATACTGTGACTACAGTGGTCATTTGGCAGTTCGTTAGCTAATTGCCTTGCCTGGGCGGCTTTTAATCAGAATCGTTTGAGAAACGTGAACGGATTACTAAAAGAGCGACGTCTTAGTTTTTATAATAATAAATACAAACAATTTAAATATGGACTAGATTAGAAGTCAAGGTCCAGACCTTGACTTCTAATCTAGTAAATACTTAATTAGATACACCAATATTTTTATGGACAGGTGACGAGGACATATAATTATGGTTAAGTTGCCACTAAATTGGCAATGTGCTTGATTTATTTTTTTACTATTATAATCACCCGAAAGACGTCCACTGCTGGACAAAGGCCTCCCCAAAGAGTGCCATAAGAACCGATCCTGCGCACTAATCATAGGGGGTACATGCCATATTCGCCACGCTTGGCATGCGATCGAAGTATTTATACCGTGCCCTAAGGATGCTGCTGTGGGCAGCACTTTCCGGAGATTTCGGCTTTTAGGAGATACCCGGGTTCTAAATTTCGATGTAGTTCGTTTTGTCCCACGATTGAGTTCTAGGCGTAGTACAAAACGAGAAAAAAACCGTATGATCCTACAATCGTAGAACTTAATTTCCGTGGGACAAATGTTTTTTCACACAAACTGAATCATTTGAGTCCAACACATTACTCGCAAATGTTGTATTTTTATTCACTACGCGAATTGGGCGCACATGTTCCGTAGATAAATAAACTACACGCGTTTGATACGCTAAACGTTCTGACAAAAATTACACATTCAGCTCATTTCGGTGCTCGTCTGGCGGTTATTTTTATTTAATTCTAGGCAGGTGCGCCCATGGTTCTACCAATATTTTTGCACGATTACCATGCTGATGAAAAGCCAACACGTTCAGAACAGTGTTCGTTTCAACACACGTAGTTTTACGAAACAAGACTTTACATTACCGTTTGAAATGTAATTGAAATATTGAGGAGAAGACGGGACTTAAAATATCGGCTGGAGATTAGAGTCGAAAGTAATAAGGAAGGCTGCGGCGCTCCCCGAGAAATATATCGAGATGAGAACAAGATAAACATATCGAGGAGCGGATGGTTTAAAATATGCAGCCTGCCTCGCGAAATTCGTGTAAACAGCCGGAGCCTTCGGATATCATTGTCGGCGTATTGTGCGCGTCGTCTCAGGTTTTTGTTTGTGTTTGTCAAGTTGGCCCGTAATACATACATAACCGATTATGTGACAAAAATTGATGTATTAGTTTTCATACATAAACTTGATGATAATAATAATAATAAATAATAAATAAATATTAGGGGATATCTTACACAAATCGACCTAGTCCCATAGTAAGCTCAATAAGGCTTGTGTTATGGGTACTAGACGATGATATATATAATAGATAGAAATACTTAAATACATAGAAAACATCCATGACTCAGAAACAAATATTCATGCTCATCACACAAATATTTGCCCTTACCGGGATTTGAACCCAGGACCTTCAGCTTTGTAGGCAGCGTCACTACCCACTAGGCTAACCGGTCGTCTAAATGATAATACCCTGAATATTAGAATAAGTTACCTTGTATCAGTTATTGAAAAAAATGATATGAAAGTATTTATTTCGCATATTTTTTTACAAAATACATCCATATTGTTAGTAATAACTTATCTTAGGTGTGTTAGTAGAAAGTATAATTATAATTAGAATTAACATGCAACGACATCCAGTGCGCGAGGATAGGGCTGTCCATCCTCTCAGCGATCACCTTCAAGAGGGTGTTGGTACTGCCCCGCACGCGCACGCCCAGGGACGCCACCCGCTTGCGCATCACGGCTTGGAAACCGACGGTTCTCCACGCGGCGAACATTCCTGACGCGCTGCAGCGCCAGGGCAGCCCCAACAACCCCCTGAAGGCGTTATTGTACTGGACGCGCAGAGCATTGTAGGCTTTTTTGGTGTAGTCACTCCACAGGTTGCACGTGTATAGGGTTTGACAATACGTTTTGAACAGGGTTATTTTCACCTCCGTAGAACAACGCGCAAACCTGCGAGAAAGCATGTTACACCTTACCGACAGTGCTCTGCGCTCCCTTTCTATATCCACATCATCTTTTAGAGTGTCAAAGTGTGTCAAGTGTATTACTTGGCCAAAATAAATAAAAACAACAATTACCTAGTTTTTATAAAGTGCCTGATGACACACAACATGACAGCATGTTTAAGAAAAAAAGTCTTTAAAACTGATTACTTTCGCTTCATGCATTACGGGGTCAAAAAAGTTGCAATCAACCTCCGCTTCCATAACGGGGAGAATCAGGAATACTTTGAATTACCAATGACCCTATAAATAACTATGATAGGTTAGAATATCGTGTTAGCTCCGAAGATACAAGCTTTTAGAAATCAATGTCGCTATTAGGTGCCGTGAACAAATAGGAAACGAGGACGCAATCCCACTAATTTGCCGTCAAATAAAGGGGCGGTCGGGAACACCCCTCGACGTTAGATTTACCAGAGAGAAACAAAGATTTTTTTGTTCGCTTGCTTAAGGAAATAACTGGATGGGTACGTATCAGAATGTCTGAAATTAAAAAAAAAAACTAACGTTAAATAACCTACGTTCACATTCCCTAAAATCTAAATGCCTAATTGTTTTAAATACCTAAGCAACTAACACCTACCTACGAATTAACTTAGTTTAAAATACCGATTGGACTAAATAAAACTTTAAAATACTGATTGGACTAACAACCGTATTCATAAACGTACTACAAGCCTGTTTTAACTAAAATGCCGTTAAAACTCGTTTGTCCTTATCTGTCACTTTGACATTTGTGTTCGTAAGAAAGGGACTAAGCACATTTTATTTAGCAGAGGCATTTGGGCGAGGGGTGTAGACACTAAATAAAATAATCAATAACGTCATGTTTTTTTGAAAAAGGATTAAAAATGTAGTCAAATGGAGAAAAAATCAACGCAAGAGGTTAAATAATCACGAATTTATAAGTGTCCAAAGTTTTAAGAATTCAGGGGCATATTCTGTCCTTTTTCGCAAAACGCAACTTCATATGAAACGATGACATTCGCAGTTGGTGACGTTACTAGAAGACGGCAACGTGCCGTGCCCCATGGTGTTCGGGGTCGCCGTCGACGCGCCCCCCCCGGCGCGCGCGCGACGCGTGACGCGGCAGCCTCGCGGATTGTGACGTCACACACTGTTTGCGTTTTGTCTCTCTATCAAGCAATATTAAAACGGTTGTAGCTTCGTAATTCTTTGAGATATACATCTGAATGGGATTTTCGTCAATAGGCATATTCTATTGCCTTCTTTCTTTTGGAGTAAAAATAATTTACGAGTCTACACCCCTATTGGGACAAGTTAAATCAAGAGTTTTCAAAAAACCATACTGCTTTGTTCGATTGTCGCCTATGTCACGTCACTCCCACAATTATGGGGAATCCAACGACACCTCATATGCCAACATCCACCAAGCCGTCTGGACTGTAGCCCGTGAAATATAATCCCACCGAAAACATACATGTCAAAATGGGAGCCAAGTTCAATCAATATTAAGAATATGCGTGGTTGTTAACTTCGCCAACAAAAGAATTGAGACCTAAATGGGTGCCAAGTTCAGTAAATAATCCTAAAATAAAATGTATTCTTTCAGAACAAACAATTTCTTATTTTTTCTACTACAACAATATTTGAACACCCTTGAACAGTCGAATTATTTACGCAAAGCACATAACTTAGAATAAACTGATGCTCAAGACTTGACTTGGCTAGTTTTTACTAGCAAGCCATATTTTTAAGAGAGTAAGATATTACCTTACAAATACTTACAATATAAACAACAAAACAGTTACTTAAACAAAACAAACAGTAAACAGTTACTTACGTATAACATAAAGATGATAGTTGATTAGCCAAATATCAGATAGGTATCTTGTATGTGAAAACTAGAAAAAGGTCACAAACATAAATAACAATAATAATAAGCCGCAATAATAAGCAGGGCAGCTTGTGGCGAGCTGTTGGGAAGTAACGACCCCACGAACCACGAACCCGAGTGCTCCCGAGAGTTGGTCAGAGCCTCCGTCTCCGGCGTGTCTTCGTCGGTTGGAGTGGAACCCCAAGGGGACCCCCACAGGACTCTCAGCTCTGGCTTGCCTTCATTGACCGTCCAGAGAGGAGTTGTCAGAGCTATATGCTCCAGGGGTGGAAGTGTTAAAGGGCATAACGCCGCGAGTAACTTCGTAGAAAGCGCAGCACTATCTCTCGACACCCCTGAGCCGCTCACCCCGGTGTTGCTCCTGGCCGTCTTTACGACGGCAATTTCAGGGGCCCATCTAATGAGCTGCTAGTCACCGCCTGCCTCGATAACTTTGTGCGCAACAATGTTATGGTAGGTGTCCGGACCTCTTTGCAATAGCCCAGTTTCATAATTCACCCATATCTCATCACCATAGACCCAGTTCTCTATCCATTTTACCCACAATAGCCCCATCGCCTGTTGGAACCGGTTCACGGGTATCTACCGATGTACCCGTGAATGGGTTCTAGCAGGTCTATCACATCACATTAAACTTCGTCTCCAAAGTGCCTCTACGTGTTGGATCTATATCCCCACGCGCGCCTTCCAAATAACCGGGGTTTGCCCCGTGAATTGAAGGAGATACATCATAATAAATAATACTTTAAAATTCCCCATTTTTTGACTTTTTTATTTGTAAACACACAATTACGCCAGCTGGACGCCAAACAACTTTCTAGGTCATCTGGAAGTGGGTTAGGTTTTTGATCTATTCTTCACATAATAAATAACTATCTAAGTCAGTGATAAAAATGCCGAATTTTTGACCTTAATATCTCAATAAACATATATGAAATGTCGGATTTTAGTTATTCTAAGGGGTTATAAAACATATAATAAATTTCGTGTTTCTATGTTAAATAGATTTTGAAATATTAAGGAGTCAAAAGTGGCTCTAAATGGTTCATGTATGTACACACGGCTGCTGCGTGGCCAGTTCCTCTTCGCTTTGAACTTGGCTGGACACACTACCGCGTGTCTAGATTTTCTTGTCTACATAACCCTCCTTATGTAGCAGTCGGGTAATTAAAACGTGTGTACTTCGGAATGAACTCAGGCTATATTTAATCCCGCGGCTTTTCTTGTATTTAGTGTAATACGCGAGCGGAGCCGCGTGCGCAGCTAGTACATTCAGCATCATAAACATATGTATCGGTACTCTTTTCGGCCTTATCTCCAAGCTAAACCTACGCATACATGTATATGATGCTCACTGAACCTAATAAAACATGATCGCTACCCAAACGTTCAGCTAGAATACACGTATGTTCTTTGAATATTTAGTTACACTATTTCACTTACCCGCATTTAAACTACAAATTTATTATTTGCCGTTAGTCTGGCTACTCGAACAGTGTTTGCTGGCTAAAATAGTTAGTAACGAATGGCGTGGAGAGCATGGCAACTTGCGGCCACATCGGCAGTTCGAAAAGAGCAATAAATCACTGGAACCTGCCACCTTCCACTCTATGTTTTGACTGAGCAACTTTTGTTCAACTTTAGAATCTTAGTTACTATACCATTCTCAACGAGAAACTAAAACTTTTGTTAAGGAAAGAACTAGTGAGTATATTAAACCACATTGTATCACGTCAACGTAACTGGCTCGTACATTTTAACGAACAATTGATGACACTATGATTGCGTTCACAATTTGAGTACATAGGGCAATGCAACTATATTCAAAAGTTGTCGCCGGCATGAAGCGACCCAATTTAGAATACAGATTGGTTCGGGGCAAATTGACTGATCGACTATGATCGCTCGTTTAACGTATGACATGAAAAATAAAAAAGATGTCACACCAAACGGAATTCATATGCAAATAACGATGCGAACGCCCCACCGAAAGTTGAACGGTTCGGATAAAAGTTCGCAAATATGTTTATTTGAGCGAATAAAAATTATCGCTGCAAGCTACTGGCGTAGATGCACCGTGTATTTGTGAGGATGGATGCGAACGCACGTACACTCGAGGCTGTTCTAAACGCAGATAGTGATGCAATTGTTTTCCGTCTCCCTTTAACGTAGCTTACAGTAAAGAAAATGAAAATGGCATATCGGAGTGAAGCTGCAAAACGCTCATTCTTTCATTCATTCTTTCTAACCGACTGGCGATGGTTTGGTTAAGCGTAAAAAGTAGGTCGTAGAAGCGGATCGCCGCATGGTTTATGCCGAGTGTTTTTACTAGGATGCTGCACAGATCTGCGAAGAAAGTGGACAATTCGACAGTGTACATTTTCCAAGCAGCGGCTAACCTGATGTGAATACGTCAGTGAGAGATGCATATTTTTATGTAATTATTTAATTATGTAAACTGAATTAATTCCCCTTGTCACATTATGTCCTAACTGTTGATATAATTAACACTTCTCTTACATATTTAGGTTGTTACGGCCGCATTTTAGCGTTGTTTGTAGAATTTTATTGATGCAATCTGTACTAAGTAAATTTCGTTATTTTATCAGTATTTAGTTCCATAGAACGGTATTTAAAATGCGTCGTGGCTACGAGTATTTCAGTTTGCAGGTTCTGAATATGCTGCGCCTGAGCGCTCGACGGAACTGCTTATATTTAAAACTAAAAAGACGCCTGTAAATACGGGTTTTCTGGACATACGACCATTTGGGTTAGGCACATAGGCCAGCGCTCAACGTTCCGAACGGACGGAAGTCAACCCAGCAAGTAATATATTTTTAATTGATGCACACAGCGACCGATGTGTCGGGTAAACATTTACGCGCTGCCTTTGTCCACCGCTTTTTAACTCAAAACACGAATCGGTGGAAAAGTGTGCAATTTGCATGTTTAAACTTTCAGTCATTGTAAATATTAACACTGTAATTACGAAGGGTTGATTGTGAATCTCGTTTGTTAATTTGCAAACATGCTTTTACTTTTGAGTGTCGGGTTGAGAGGATGCGTCTATGGACGTTGGAAGGCGATACAATCATTTTTAATTTCCGTCGTAGCGTCCAGGGCAGTGAATGCCAATTACTAGGTCGTAACTACTGAGCATGTGGAATGTGAGCCGAGCTGGCGAGTTAATCCATAGCATGCTAGTGGAGATTTGTTGAACTGTTAACTGCGCAGGCCGCACGAGCAGCGCTTTTTAGCGTTTAATACAAATGCAACCTTACTTTAACATCTGTGTCTTAGTTTACTATTGCAGTTACAGTTTTATAATAAGCGACTTAAATACATCGATCCGAAACACAAAAACACAAAAAGAAACATAAAAATGTTTTCTTATCCGACTGAACCGCCATCTAGTTAAAATTTCATTTTTCTGCGAATTTATAATTCCAACCATAGTTAAGCTCATCAAAAATCAGACCAGTACATGTAAACGAGATCCCTTCAAAAGCATTCCATGTAAAAAAAGAGGCCAAGTCTCTAAACTCTTCCACCGTAAAAAATTGCGAGATATTTCGTAGACTTGGCCTCTTTTTACATGGAAAGTTTTTTATGAGATCTCACTTCTTTTTGTAGGTTATTGTGTTATCAATACATACAAATTATGAATGCAGTCCCATTCTTGCTTTTTTTATTTTTTGTCCCATTCACTGCAAATGTAACTTGGTAATACACGAAATAAAAATAAAATAGCAACCAAAAAGTTTCGTGTTCGTAAAGTACAAGTCTTTTTCGGGTGAATGTATCCATTTTAATAATAAATTCCTAATGACCTATGGACGCTTGCAACTCCAGGGGTGTAACATGCGCGTTGCCGACTCTTTAAGAATTTATACACTCCTTTTTTGAAGAACCCCATACTGTGTAGTCCCTCGGGAAAACCTCGGCAGGGAGCTCATTCCACAACCGGAGCGTCCGAGGGAGGAAATTTCTCTGAAACCGTACGGTACGCGACCATTTAGGTTCCAGGGTGTTAGGATGAATACCCTGCCAATGGCGAGCGGTGCGGTGGTAAAAAGCAGCCGTAGGCATCATGTCGAACAGTTCTTCGGAACACAACCCGTTGTACAGTCGAGGAAATTGAATGTTTAGCACTTTTGGACCTTAACGTCATTCTAATAGAGTTGACATGTGCCAAACATTCAATTTCCTCGACCGTACCTACAAGCGATAGAACACGCACAAGGAGGCGAAGTCTCCTTAGACTCAACGGTTCGATATCGCTAGTGAGTTTGGGATCGTCGACGATTCGCACAGCGCGTCTTTGAAGCGAGTTAAAAGGCCCAAGCTGGTATCCAGGAGATGACGGCAATACTCCATGTGGGGACGGACTTGAGACTTATATAATAAAAGTCTCTGTCCCGGGGAGAAGTAACGCTTTGCTCTGTTAAGCACACCGAGCTTTTTGGATGCCAGCTTGGCCTTGCCCTCTAAGTGTCTTCGAAACTGGACGTCGTTGGAAATGTCAACACCAAGGATCCCAATACTCTTTGAAATCGAGAGAGGAGTGCCTTCGAACTGTGGGGCTACAGAAAAGGGGGTTGTCTTGGTGGTGAACGCACATACTTGCGTCTTCGTGGGGTTAAATCGGACCAAATTATCCCTCCCTCACTCAGGGACTCTGGATAGAGTGCTCTCTATTTTGGACACAAGTTGTTCACGACTCTCTACCGCAGCAGAGCGAGGGATGTTTGCGCGGCTCGTGTAATACGTATCCCCAGTACTGTCGTCTGCATAACAAAGAATTCCATCAATGGACAGCATGTTAATGATATGCAGCAGAAACAGCGTTGGAGACAGTACGGAGCCTTGTGGGACACCAGCATTTATGTCCATGCTTTCGGAGCAACTGCCGTCTACAACGGCACGTATGCATCTGCCGGACAGAAAACTGGCAATCCACTCGCACAAACCCTCGGGAAGTCCTTAAGATGGCAAATTCGATAGAAGACCTCGATGCCAGACCCGATCGAACGCCTTCGCTATGTCCAGGCTGACAGCCAGTGCCTCACCTTGGCTCTCAATGGCTGAAGCCCTTCGGTGAGTGAGATACACTAGAAGGTCACCAGTCGAGCGACGGCGAAATCCATATTGACGGTCGCTGATCAAGTCGTGCTCTTCCAGGTATCTCAGGAGCTTTGTGTTGATAACACGCTCCATCAACTTAGTGCAAGGCCTGAGTGGACGCCCCGCTCGGAGCGGGGCGTCCACTCAGGCCTTGCACTTAGAGAGAAGGGAGGTAATAGCAATAGGCCTGTTATTTGATGGGTCTATCACCCTTTTTCGGTACAGGATGCGCCAGGGCGATCTTCCACGAAGACGGAACTTGCTTTTTGTGGTAAGAGAGCGCAAACAGAAGCGTTAGTACGGGACACAACGCGGGAGCACACCGCTTAAGCACCACTGCAGGTATGCCATCTGGTCCACTCGACTTGCGAACATTCAATGACAGCAGCTCCCGCCGGACATCTCTCTGCGTGATATTTATTTTTGGCATGAGGTACCCGCAGCTTGGGATAGTGGACGGTACGGTGTTGTCATCAACGCCCAAAGTTGAGTTGAGTTTATTACAGGGTTGAGGACTATCTCACTGACAGAAATGCATGGCCCAGACCAGAGCCCAAAATAGCTTAATCATTCATATAGCTTATTCGCATTATAATGATTTCTTTTTTGTATTCATATTCAATTTGACTTATTTTAAGTAGGTTAAGAACTATCATTGTATTGAGCTTTTTTTTGGCAAAAAATGATTTGACTGTTGAGTTTGTTTCCGCGTTTCTTCTTAACAGTGATCTTCTTTTTCAGAAACGCTGGTACAATTTTGACTTGTAAAAGTGCCACAATAAAATTCATTTATTTATTTAGTCCTATTATTTATATGGGATTATTTATGCAGTTGGTGTATCCAGAAAACTGGACCGAAATTGCTAAATATTTTTGTTTTTCCTTGATTTATACACTTAACACTAATTGTAATCTAAATTTGAAGGTTCTATGTCTGCTAGAAGTGCCTTAGAGTTTTGATGATTGATCAGTCAGTCAGTGAGTGAGTGACAAAATATACTAGTACTTATACTTTTTATTACAAACCCTACTCTCAAGCCGGTTTAGCTTAGTTGGTAATGACTCTGCCTACGAAGCTACAAGTACCGGGTTCGAATCCCGGTAAGGGCATTTATTTGTGTGATGAGCACGAATATTTGTTCCTAAATCATGGATGTTTTCTATGTTTTTAAGTATTTATTTATCTATATAAGTATATTTATCGTCGTCTAGTACCCATAGTACAAGCTTACGAACACAAATGTCCAAGTGACAAATAAGGACAAACAAATTTTAACGCCATTTTAGTTAAAACAGGCTAATAGGACATTTACGAATACGGCCGTAGGAAACTAATTACAGCGTTTCTTAAATTTCATTCTCTAAGGAGGTTAGAAAGGGTTGGAAGTATGTATGAGGAACAAGTAAATGTTGAAGTGAGGGAATTCTTAGGTCATACATACTATGATAGCTTCCGCCTGCAACTTTGTCTGCGTGGACCCGGGATAAAAACTATCCTATATTTTAATCCAGGCTATAATTTATCTTCGTGCAAAATTTCATCAAAATCGGTTGAGCCGTTTAAGCGTGATTGAGTAACAAACATCTAAACATCCAAACTTTCGCATTTATAATATTAGTAGGATGGTCAGCCATTTATTAGTCAAAATACGTAATATGACTGCTAGCAGAAAAGTAGGTTAGGGTAAGTTAGAACCACTACCCTTACAGAACCGAACAGCAACCAAAAATGTAGGTTAGGTTAAGTTGGAACTGCGATGCTCCCAGAACCGAAAAGAAGGTAATGTTTCATTTAACCTGCGGATTATATTGTTAATTTAAAAAGTTAATCTTGGATAATCAAATAATTTATTTTCTAACACCGTCAAATGGGGATGGTCAGTGGAAAGTTCTACGTCTTTTAGCATTAGATAAGTTTGCTTTCAAAACTATACAGGTAGCCCGGACTAACGTGAGTAAAACTGCTGGACGGAGATAGGCAAAAACTTCCAGTAATGTAGCTTACTTTAATACATTATGAAAAAATATATAATTTAAGCAGAACCGTCTGTGGAGATATTCATAATTGTAAAAACGGAGTTCTTAATTTAAATGTAGCAATTTAAACTAATGAACTCATCGCACTGTTGCCTTTTACGCTTAATCCCTGAACGGATTTAGATGAAATTTTTCGTACAGATAATTTGAGACCCTTGAAAGGATATTTATAGGATAGTTTTATCTCGGAAATCTTCCCTTTAAATAGTAGAACTTTGTTTCGGTCGGCGATAATTAAGGTTCCGCCTACAACAATTGAATACTTAGCAATCATTTTTCTAAGACGGTAACAAGTTCTACGCGGACGAAGTCGCGGGCAACAGCTAGTTTATGTATATAAGTATCTTTATGGTCGTTATCGTATGTCGTCGTTATTCCCATTGTGCAAGCTTTGCTTAGTTTGGGACTAGGTCGATTTGTGTAAGATTGTCCGTAAATATTTATTTAATTATTTTATTTATTTAGCTGGTGGTAAGCTGGTAAGTGACTATGGTATGATTTACAAAAAACGGCCAAGAGACATGCACAATGAAGGGTTCCGTTACAGAAAGCTTCCAAATTTAGCGAAATTTCAAATGTCATTGTTTTTGAGTAAAATGCCTGTGACATACGGATATATAAGAATCTTAAAAACATACGCAAGTTCATTCACACCTTTCTATTTACTTACACGTATTATCATTACCAAAGTTAGTAACTATTCGGCGAAGTGAGTAAAACTCGACATTGTGTGTCGATAGCAACATAAACGTTGGGTAAAAGTTGGTGCAGGTGTACCTTGAAGTTTTTCGACTGCATACTGCACTTTAGGGGACGATGGAAGCCATTTTACACTAAATATAGCTACAGAAAATGTCGAATATATACTGTAGAATACACGTCGCCATATCCACGTCCGTGAGAGCTGACGATATGTAGGTAAGTTATGATAAAAATGCTTTTGAACCGTGAAAACATTGTTAGTTTTCTTTTTCTCTTACAAGTGAATATCGTTTAACCTGAATGACACATTCCATTGGGAATTTTCAATATCAGTTTTAGATTGTTACTTTCATCTGTTTGTGGTTTTGAACGCGCGAGGTAGATCCGACTGTCATATTTCCATATACAATTTACATTCATATCTACCTAACGTACGTACAATGCGTTACGTGATCTACCTGCAGATCTTCACCGACCCATATATAAGAGGTGTTCGTTACATTTTAATTATTATTATTAGATTAGGTTACACAATACAAATCTTACATATAATTCAACACAACACAATAGAGGACATATACTTAATATATTGTAATGTTTATGATTTAGCTCATTTCAAATTGTTAAATATCAAAAACAAGTTCCTCTATGACATTAAAAATAAAAATATTTAAACGAGGGAATATGAACAGAAAAAGAAGGCTTTTAAGACAAGAAGGTGCAAAAACATATTTCAATATGAAAAACAACTTCACTCACAAATTACAAAACTTAAATTGTTTTCAACTGTACTTTTTTTGAAATGGTAACAAAAAGCAAATAAAATAGATCCCAAATTTGTGTCTACAGAGACTAAAAAGTAGGACTTATTGTCAGTCAAGTTCTCGGTTATCGAAATTTACTTTAAAACAATGTCAAAGTGCATGATGTCGCCCCCCGCATTTACGCCGGGACGGGTAGTGGGCAAAGTTTTTACGATAGCCGTCCCAGAATATTGTTGGTGCATTAACGTTTAATGCTTTCCGCAGTTTCAGGGTAAAATTTAAAATTGGCTCGCGAAACAGTTGCGATTAGAGTGGATTGGAATGAAGTTTGGGGAGGCTGGGATCGGTTTTCAATTAGGTGGCCGTATCTGTAGACGTATTAATTGACACATCAATTAAACATGAAAACGGAGGTTTTAATTCGAACAATGGGTCTAAAAAAATTTAAGGGTGGGTATTATGCTTGCAATAGAATTTAGTCATAATCAAATAATTTATGAATGCGTGAAGGTATGAAACTATTGAGTTTATAACAACTTTACGCGTAATACAAGTACGGTTTTTAGGGTTTCGTATAGCCAAAAAATTAAAAAGGCAACCCTTATAGTTTCGTCATATCAGTCTATCTGTGCATATATCACAGGTAATTTACTCAAATAATACATAGCTGCGTGTAGTAATATATTTAGAGGGCACTCCGACTTACGCTAAAGTGACCGTGGTTTTTCTAAAGACTAGTCAAGTCACACTTCTTTCAATGTATTTTAAACACTCCTTAATTCGCCTTCTTATAAATTATTCAGCCAACTGATGAAACTAAACAGCACTAATCTCATCTACATTAAACAGTAGTTCAGATGGACAAAGTTGCTTTGCTAAAAGCGATTCCGGTTTAGCGACACGACCGGGCATGCTCCACTGTACCTTACTGGAGACTAGGTACACCGATCCTTAGCCAAAAAGCCTTAAGCAACCATACTCACATGGAGATACGACTCTTTGCCCTAGTAAAGCACGTATAACGACCAGTACTTATACTTGGTATACACGTACTTTGGCAAAACCGGGGTCCGTCAGAACGGTATCAATTTCCGGACTTCCACTGCTGTTTGATTTATGTTTGCAATGACTTTTGTGTACTAACAAAGCCACCAGTCGGATTATGTTTCTATTCGGATTGCACTTTTCTAGTATGGAATGCAAACAAAAATATTTGAAAGGTATTCGGAAATATGGGTGTTTATTTTTTTGTTAATCGATGAGGAAAAGGCAAACTGGATGGGGATACGTCTTTGTTTGGGAACGCAATATAAGTAATGGAATAGTGGAAACACGACACAAATTGGAATTGGATGGAGTATACATTTGCCTGGCCGAAAACCTGTAAAGCTATTAAATTTAGATCTAATCAATTATTTGTATTGATCAGGGAAATATAGGTATATTGAGAGTCTTTCATCGGTCGATAGGTATCAAATACTCCATGAGTTTGAACACTGTATTAGGTAAATGGACTTAGACAACATCCATACAGACGAACACAAGTTACACTCTTTTTTTATACGGACTGTAAAACGAATATTCCTATTGACTTTAACTTGATTATAATAGTTATTCATGTACTTATAATAGTTATAATGTCAATGTGGAATAATGCTACTGTTTCAATCTAACGGAATCTAATGCACAAATTACCGCATACAATGTAATAATTGTAGATAATTAACTGATATTGTATTCACGTCCCGATGGAGGTTGCATTAACGTGAGATCCTTGAATGCATTAAGAATGCACAAGCAATATTGTTAATTAGATTCTAACCATTGACATAAGAGACCGTAATTGGCAGGATATCCGGAATTAGCAACGACATTATTTTGTGCTAGTGAAATTACGGTGGATACTAAAACTGAGAAAGAATTGAAACAGAATAGTTACTGTTACATCCGCCGCCGTCTTAAAATATGTGTAGGTACAGTCAACTACAAAGATCGATACGGCCAAAGTTACGAAATAAATATATTCTTTTGTAACTTGTAGTTGACTGTACCAATCTATAGTGTTACCTCAGAACAGTGTAATACTATTACTCGTTCATGGGTTACTACAAAAACGAACTTAACTTGCCGTAAGACGAGGATAATAGTGGTCTCTATAAAACTATGCGGGTACCTACGAATGTATACTAGGTAGTCTTTTATCCCATCTCATGTGATGACCTATTTATTCTAACATTATTGATCAAGGTGTTAACATTTGAACATTCACTTGTAATAGCATAGATATACACTAGATAACTTAAACATCTCAATCTGTATGAAAACCGACCGTGTCACTTTTTTCTACCTACTTTGACGTCACACGGGCAAATTAGTCCGCGGAAAATCCATTCTGCAATAAGGTATTTTCTTAATATTCACGGACAGCCGGCTACCACAACAGACGCGCGCGGAATGTAAGTCGGAGTGCCAACTCGGAGTCCGAATTCTGACACGCGAAGTACATGCATTTGCGTGATCTATGTATATTTATATGTGTGTGTAATGGGCACTCTAGCGAATTTTATATAAAGCCTGCTGTACACACTGTACCAACGTTGGCGCGTGAGCATAAGGCAGCTATGCGTTGGAGGGAGAGGGCTATAACTCGATCTCTTTCGTTTACGTAGCTGCCTCTTGCTCACGCGCCAACGTTGGCCCAATGTGTACAGCCGGCATTACAGGTAGAAGCTCACAAAATAAACAGGAGCGTTTCGCATTCTAGGGAAACTAAAGTAAATTTGCTTCGAGATTTTTGATGAGCCGAGCAATTTTATTGTATTATTGTTCAGCCGCCGCCCCACCCCACCCACTCCTCACGCACAACATTTTCTATTGTTCACCAGAATGATCGTGAAATGATCGTCGCTATATAAGACTTCATGCTTGGCCCTGTTAGTTGTTCAGTTCGACAAATTTAATGGCGAATGCCTGGCGTTCTGTTACAAGTCAACCACCACGGTGTCCCCTTATTTCACCGAATGCATAGTTTCGCCGAATTTTCGTTTCATGGAATTTCCGTTACTCAGAAACCGTTAACTTTTAAGGTACAGCTAAAAGGTAATTCTGTACAACCCATTAGGTTAGGTAAGGTTTGTTTTATAACATTCCTGAAAAGTTTACTGATTCTGAAAAAAATAGTTTTCGATGAAACGAAAATTCTGCGAAACATACATTCGATGGAACAATTGTCGGTAAAACAAAGTACAACCCTATCAGCACCTTAATAATAACGTTGATTTGTTTCAAATGTCTTCTTGTACTTGTAACAACACAAAATTCCCAAGAAGTAGTGTAAGTAGTAGTGGTAGTTAGTGCTACAAGTTTTAAGTACCAACAGTGCACACTAACCAGTGCACATCTGTCATATCGCTAATACGTTTTGCACACAACATAATCCTGGCAAACTAAAACAAACCCACACAAGAAGCAAACTCTCGAAACGGAAAATACCTCCATTTGTTTTACTTACCGCGTTGAACGCCGCAAACTACCACCCACCAGCATGACTAGCTGAACACATGAACACAGAAGTATACGATGTAAAAGTGCTAGTCTACAGCGAGTGCTCAGAAACACTTCTCAGGTGTTGCCAGCACAACCATTTAGTGATTAATGTTTATGTCGTGACACGACGAATCTCATACTTGGCTATGAAGAGATATAAGTAGTCGGTGTATTATAAGGTGGCTTTGTATTATTATGACAGGAGTGGCGTGAAACGTACACGTTTTGGTAACTGAAAAATTACAAGACAGAATCGAATACTAAAGAAACACCCCAATTACAATACTTTTATGGTCGTAGAACATCAAAATATATTTTAGCAAACTGCCCAAAGACTGTAACGATAGCATAACACCAACCAAAATTGCAAAGTTGTTTCAGAAATAAATGTTAAAGCGCTGAGTATTATAGTTGCCTATAAATAAACTACATAATGTAAAATGACATGTAAAAATATTTTCATTATAGTTGAGATGTAAAGTATTACATTAACGTCACATTATTATCTGTGATATATTGTTTAGAATGTGATTTTGGTACCTAATATGCATAAGTTTATAGTGTAATGTGGATTTGTGCATCGAGGCAAACCAACAACTATTTAACGATGCTGTAATATAATTTTAGAACCTACATTGTATTGACCTAAATAAAAAAAATATAGAGAGAAAATCGTGTAATGATCATCCAACATAAGTACCTACTCAAAATGATATCTCTCCTGACTACAAGTTCATGCTGCAAGATGTTTCATAAAACTTGAAATGGAATTTGAATCTTCTAGCTTTGTCATCAAAGTCGTTTTTTAAATGGATTAATTTGATAGGACTCGGCCATTCCAATAATTTTAAATAAAATAAATAAATATTAGGGGACAATCTTACACAAATCGACCTAGTACCAAACTAAGCAAAGCTTGTACTATAGGTACTAGACGACGATAAACATACTTATATAGATAAATAAATATCCATGACTTAGGAACAAATATTCGTGCTCATCACACAAATAAATGTCCTTACCGACACATTGTCCTTTGATGGCCGGTTAGTCTAGTGGGTAGTGACGCTGCCTACGAAGCTGAACGTCCTGGGTTCGAATCCCGGTAAGGGCAAATATTTGTGTGATGAGCATGAATATTTGTTTCTGAGTCATGGATGTTTTCTATGTATTTAAGTATTTCTATCTATTAAATATATCGTCGTCTAGTACCCATAACACAAGCCTTATTGAGCTTACTATATGGGACTAGGTCGATTTGTGTAAGATTGTCCCCTAATATTTATTATTATTATGTATGTTTTTTCCATATCTCAGGACCATGGGGTCCCGGACTTTTGGAAGGCATGCGTGGGGCCGAAGCCAACAGCGCAAAGGCCCTTTAAAACAAATATAATATAAAGCGAGGGATACACAATTAATTATTATTATTATTACCGGGATTCGAACCCAGGACCTTTTGTTTCGTAGGCAGGGTCACTACCAACTAGGCTATAGCGGTCGTCAAAGTTAAGTTTTAAGTGTAGGTACTTATTTCGCGTTAACGTATTTATTATCATCACACCATTTTATTTATGAACTAGCTCCCCGCGCGGCTTCGCCCGCATATTGCAAAGAACGCAGGCAAATCGGCAGGATCAAATATAGCCTAAATATCTATCTAGAAGAATTAATAAATTCGGAAAGCGGTTCCTGAGATTACCCAAAACATACAAACTTGCAAAGTTGGTTTGAATAGGGATGATGAGTAAGATTTTTTTATGATGTCAATTCGAACCAGTTTTTGGAGAGGATCAAATGTTTGTATGGGGGCAACTACAATTAAAGAACATAAATACCCAAAATTTTGAGACAAAGTTTGTCGTCGCTGGCGGCAGCGCAAAATGCTTCATGCTGATGCTTCAATTGTGACGTCACAATTGTACAAAGTAGTTGTAGCGTTGTATGGAAAATCTGGTAAATTGTTGTTTCGGTCGCGAAATACTGCGTTTAAGTACATAGTTGTCATACAATTTTGTTTCTATAAAAGCGTCAGGATTCTATTGGCAGCTTTAAATTTACTCTTGGACAATACATTTTTTTTTCTAAACTTTCAAGGTTTATATCTTTTTATGATTTTAATTATATTCTATAATTTATACTTTATTACGATAATTTGATGGTTAACTATCCATTTAGCATCACTACGTTATCAATTTGAACATGATGCATCATGCCTACTATTGACAAGTAGCACAAGAACCTACCTAACTACCAGTAGACCTTATACAGTTGTAATACGGTTTAGAATTGGTTTATTGATGTGTTGTTGATTCATGTCATATATCGTTACAGGCACACAAACTTAACACTCAATTTCTCGCGTGTACTAAGCTACAGGAAATATTTTTTTAACATTGTATATCACACGTCAAATTATTGTTACGAAGCATTGATTGATGAGGAACAGTTTTAGCTTTTTCCTAAACGAATTCAGATCTTTTGTGCTGCATAATACAGGGAACGTTATTTATTATGTTGTCAAAAGTGATCAATGATGACCGATATAATTTATGTAAAAGCAGTCACAATAAGATCGATATTAACAGTATATTGTCATGTTAAAATGTTGATAATAATTTATGGAACATATTTCAAAAATCTTACTTTTTCGGCGGAGTCGCGTTCGTCATGCGTGTACCGCAGGCGGGACATCATCATTTTTCTTAAACTAAACACCATTTTCACTACACAATACACTTAACACGAGAAAAGTAAGTAGTGAAAAAAATTGTTTAGATTTTTTTTTTAAATAAGTTTAGTGAAGCACGTCATAGTAACAGATAAGCGAGCGAATGAACAATGACATTTCAAGTCACAACAAATGTACCCGCGGTGTAAGAAAACAAATGACGACCGCCCTGTTTATATTTTTTAAACGCGTCAAATTCTTGCCAATCAGCCGTAGCGCAAAATGTAATCTTACCTTTTATTTTTCGTTATTTATAACGAGCATTCAGCCAGTGTTTTCTCCGCAAAGTAAAGGTTGTTACATATAATAATCGTAGTGGAAACGTCGCTTTCGCAGGCCAGTGGAGCGAAGGTGCCATGAGATAAACACGCGACGAATCTAGATCTTTCGCTTTACGAGTACGTGGCGCCTAGAAATGCATTGGTTCATATTACTAGCATTGCAAATAAATGTTTTGCATGCGTAAGTTTATGATATAGTAGATTTTTTTATAGTCATGATTTAATGCGATGAATGAGAATTTGATTATTGTTAAGTACTTAGTATATTTTGAACATTCGATAATTTAGCGGGTTCAAATAAACTAAAAAAAAAATGCGTGATATTGCATTCAAAACAAATTACATTATAAAAAAAGAACTACGTTATTTTTTATCAATTTGACTCGTGCTTGTAATTTCAAAAGGCTCATAAAACAATTCAGCTCAGCCGAAAAGTACCAGGCAAGTATAAAATCATGCAATACCCACGTCGAAACAGACGTCAATTACATGCTGTCCCGTAACATTGTTCCAGGGTAGAGCGCTGAGATCGAATTCCGATTGCAGACGCATCTGCCCGCTAATGTACGATGGCACGTGCACCATCTAACTGCAGTTAGTGCTTCTGACACCTACGTGTCTATGGACGCCTGGTACCTAAAATGCTACCATCTCGGAAAAGCCTTTAGGGGTTACGAACCCCGGAGCTGAGGGTGAATGTCCACCAGTAAGGCTAGCACAGGACTGCGATAGACTACCTGTCTCTTTCTAGTCTGAAAACTTAGAAAGAGAACGTTACAAAGGTAGTTTATATCGCGCACGTTCTTGTGCTATTCGTACTTTTTTGACAACGTGGCATGTTTGACAGCTCTCAAATATAGCAGGGTACCGCTATCGTAAATCCTATCCTACTAATATTATAAATGCGAAAGTTTGGATGTTTACATGTTTAGATGTTTGGATGTTTGTCACTCAAACATGTTTAAACGGCTCAACCGATTTGGACGAATTTTTGCACGATACTTTATAACCTGGATTAAATATAGGATATTTTTTATCCCAGGTCTACGCAGACGAAGTAGCAGGCGGAAGCTAGTATATACTCGTACATATATGCGACCAAAATATGTAACTACGAGTGCATTTTATATAATATTAATAATTAATGAATAGATAGTCTTTGTTGTCCAGCATATATTTTTATTTCCAAGAAACAGTTCCACTGGTTTTGTAATAGTAAATAAAAGCAACGCAATAAGTACAACGTCATTAACGTAGAAGATTGTTCGGGCGACTAGTAAATTGACTTAAGTATTCATGGGCTTGAATAAGTGATGGGGACGGGTCGCGATCACATTAGCCCGGATTTCAATGATCGGGATAACTTGGTCGACCATGTAGCGTTAATGTACATACGAGTTGGTAAGTTTTGTACACGTGTAGGAGACAACATGAAGGGGAAAAGTGATGAAGTTACTTATCCTGGCTGTAAATCTGAGACAAATCTAAGTAGTCACTTCCTCATTTAGGCCGGGTTGCACTCACAGACCGATCAACCGCAGCTGTCATTCCATAGAAACTTGTCAAACTTTCCAAACATTCAGCTTTTAACGAATGCCGCTTACGATTACAAACGGTTTTGTGCAAGCCATCCTAAAATATATAATGTAGGTACGTCCGGGATTGTACCCAGTTAGGACAGCAATTAGCGAGTAAAACTGAAAATGTAATCCACAGAGGTAATGATTTATTTTATCTAAATATTGGCCATGTTGAACATAATAGTACATTGTTTAACGAGGGGCGTAAGTGGAATATTGCGAACAAGAGTCTATCAGAAGCCCGACGCCGAAGGCGGAGGGTTTATGATGACTCGAGTTTGCAATATTCTTACGCCCGTGTTATACACAATGTTTTTCATCACATTTGCGAGGAAACAAATACATTATAGATGAAATGAATACAAATCGTAATAAAAACTGCAACATGTCAGTCGTCCATTTTGTTGAATTTGACGTGAGGCGCGTATGGCAAAGACCCTTCGGTATACAGCCCAAATTTTAAAACACTTAAAAACATTTTACATAGACACTAAATAACCACATATTAAATCTGTAAATAATTCAGTTAAACATGTTTAAGTAGTTTTTTAAGTTTAAAATTATTTATAAATACGTTTTCAGACATCGTATTTGATATAAAACCTCTTTGCTTTGTAACTGCCGCCTGAGTGATATTTAAGAATTAATTGGAATTTGTCATTATCTGTTATTAAATAGAGAATGCCTGAAGGCATTAACTCCGCCAATTGTACTTATTTATATAATCATCATATCAGCCGAAAGACGTCCACTGCTGGATATAGGCCTCCCCCAAAGAGTGCCAAAGGTCCTGCGCCACCCGCATCCAGCGGACTTCCGCAACCTTTACCAGGTCATCAGTCTACCTTGTGGGGGCCTACCCACGCCGCGCCTTCCGGCACGTGGTTGCCACTCGAGTACCTTTCCACCCCAACGTACCCCGCCCACTGCCACTTAAGTTTAGCGATTCGGAGGGCCATCGGTTACCTTGGTTCTGCTGCGGATAGCCTCATTTCTGATGCGATCACGCAGAGAAACTCCCAACATGGCCCACTCCATTGCCCTTTGGGTGACTTTGAGCCTCCTTATGAGGCCCATAGTAAGCGACCACGTTTCAGTGCCATATGTCATCACTGGCAACACACACTGGTCAAAGACTCTCGTCTTGAGACACTGCGGAATATTGCACGAAAAGATGTGCCGTAGCTTCCCGAACGTTACTAAATATACCCGGTACTATTTGGCTTCATCGGCATTTTGCGCTCAAAATTAATTGTAAGACTTTCCCTATTTACACGCGCACATACTATTGTTCTCATATTCGAAACATAAATTTTGCACATGCGTCAGTACAAAGGCGGCGGCTTCTTTAAATATTCCTTTCCTTCATAATCAAAGTGCTGCGTTTGGGAGATAAGAATTCCCGACGCGCAGAACATTAACTTCGGATGTATGAAGACTACACGGGAATAATTTCACTCGGTTAGCTATTTATCAAAATTCCCGCGAAAGAAGGCTCCGACTCACCCAATTTTACCACACGGTACGCACTCTATAATTTATGCACCTAACGTGGGATACACGATTCAGCAAAGCGACACTCGTTCGTAGAAATACAATTCGGCTGGCTGTAAAATTGGGTACGTTGTGTTTTTGGGGTGACAATGAACACGTGTTGGTTCACAGCACCTAAAGCACGTTGCAGTACTATTTTTATTACTTCAAGCATTTGATTGCTGTTTTGCTTGGATATATTTTGGTGCATAATTTAATAGTCGTTGTATTACGCCTAGGGAGCGAGATGACACAGTTCCTACAAGAAAACATACCCAAGGATTTAGTTAATAGTCGCATTTCCATCCTTTTCGTTTTTATTTTTTAATCTCTGCCTATGTATTTAACACAGTTTCGGATATGTTTTCTTGTAGAACAACTCATTATGTTTTTTTTTCTTTGTATTCAGTTTTACTTATTGTAAGTAGGTAAGTATAATTGTAAGAAGCTTTTTTTGAAAAAAAAAATACTGACTGTTGAGTTTGTTACGGCGTTTGTTAGAATTTTGACTTGTAAAAGTGGCATTGCAGAATAACATTAATTTATTTCATTTATTTTAACTTACGTCGTGTAAAATGTTAAACACACTTATGGTACCCAATTATGTTTAAGTTATAGACTGTTAATCATTTAAATAAAATAATATGATGTCATGTTTTATTATGTATGTACAGTAAAAGCTTTTTACTGTCCTATTTTTATTTGTTTTGAAAAATATATCTTCACGATGTTTCATATAAATTCGGTCATATTGTAGAGAAGATGGTGAGTCGATATAACTCGTCAAATATTATATAGCGTCTTGTTAATATTATATTTGAACCTCGAAAGCACGCTTTGAAGTTAAATTGATAATGACATCACAGATTACTTATTCAGACATTTCGTTGAAGTTTGTACGTATACTCATGTTGGGAAGTAAAACTTACGATCTAGGTAATGTCATACCAGCGGTAATTAAGACATGTGAAATCGACGTAGGCAAGTTATCATTTAGATGAGCACACGTAATAGTGATATGGGCAATATCTAAAGTATGTCATGCACTTGCTCTTGGAAAACGATTATTTATGCGATGTCCTCACCCGATAAATATTATATTTCGGAAAATGAAATCACGGGAGCTATCGGAACTACGCGTGGATACTCGTAATATGAGTGTTGTGTGTCGTGCCATAGACAATTATTAAAATAATGGATGTATAGGGGATTTATCGGATATACCCTCCACAATTTATAGACTTTTTCTAGGTTAGTTAAATGTTGTGTACCCATAACTCTGCTGAAAACTTACTGAGACATCAGTCATCTTGAGACTACTGCCGATGCCTGTGCAATGCGTGACGAAACGTCAGAAATAATCTATACTCATATTATGAAGAAAAGTATCTGTGAGATCGAAGCTTTGTCAGTTTGTTTGTTTGTACGTAATGGGATGGGTGATCTCCGGGACTACTAATCCTGTCTCAAAAATTCTTTCACCTTTGTATATAGAATAGTTTATCTGAATGGTGAAAATCTACTTTTTTTCCTGCAGGTTTGCCTGTTTATCTGTAATACACGAGCAAAGCCGCGCGCGGGCAGCTTGTGCTAAAAAAAAAGCGCATTATACCCGTGTCAATTAATCTTTTAAATGTCTCACCATCATTCATATCAATGTCCAATGAAAGTGTTATTTTTAAAATTAATTAAATATTATCAGATATAATAGTTTCAAACGATAAATTCATACATAGTTATAGTTGCACAGTGTACGTTTCTTAGTAGATTTTAGTCGCTGTATGAAGCAAAAGAAGAGTTCAAAAACTCACAATGCAAATGGATTATTCGCCAAGAATGATATTATTTACCAACAGACACATGTACTTATATGGAACGGTCTCTTCGATTTTTCCTTTGCTCAGCCGTTCGAGGCAATAACCATGACTTTACGAAAATTTTCTCCCGCCTTAAGATACTCGTATGTAAGAATTCTCAGCTGAGGAAAAACCACGAACTGCCAAGATTTCAGATTTGCTTAATCTTTGACTTATAATACGCTTAGTACATCAAAGACTTAATGGAAAAAAACGAGTTATTATTAAGTGAACTATAACGAATAATGAAGGAAATTGTACCTTAGTATGCTAAAATATATATTAGTATTCTATTTGAAAGATATTTTTCGAAGCAGACTTTGAAGGTGTTTAAGTAGCTACTGTTAAGCTATAGGCATTTACCGATGCGCCATGCCGCGCCGTTTGTCTCTGCGAGAAGTGGATACATCCAAATGGATGGATGGGTACGACACTCTTGAGATTAATCTTGGGATTAGGTGTCTAAGAGGACCCCGAGCTCATTAAGGGGCACAACCGGGAATAACGCTAGGAGGTTGATGATGATGATTCTCGGGTACGACTCGTAGTTAGGTCGGCGTCAGATCGGAGGGCGGGCGCATTCATGACGAACCCAATTGGCTTCGCAACGAGGACTATTCCACGGTGGAATTTGACATTAACGACAGTTTCTTTCAGATGTCGCGTTAGCGCGTCGCGCTGGATTCCCATAAATGCCAAATGGCTACGCCAACTTTTGACCTAACAATTTTAGGCCTAAATGCTATATTTTACCTAATGTTTCATTAGACCTAATGCATGTTTTTCTTAAATAGTAAACTTTATAGGATTATTGGAAAACAAACGTAACCTAACCTAGTGAATTCCATTTGATGATATTCAAAGAAAACCCTGAAAGTTCACTATTTCGAAGAATAACGCATTAGGTCTAGTGAAATACTAGGTCTAATGAAATATTTGGGCAAAAGTTTTTAGGTCAAGTGACAGGACCCCGGTAGAGAATAGCCAGTTTTATTTCATTCTTTGCATATTATAAGCTTATAAGTTATTTTGTAAAACGCAATAAATACAGGACAGTCTCCACAACGTTCCAAATCAAGCGACACTAATTATTCTAAGTGCATAAGTACCCACGCCTCCATCTCCACTTGACGCCTGCCAAATAAATCCATTAACTCGTATTAAACTTCGCAAAAGCAAGAAGTCACACAAGAAACGCATTTTCTTAGATTATTTAAAGTAATTCGGTGCGGAAAAATTCAATGAATATCGTTAAGGCGTCCGAATTAAACACGGAAAACTTTTTGTATTTGCTTAGCGCTTCACGGCTGATATAAGTGGATTGCTAAAGTTCTGAGGATGAGCATAAAAATGCTGGAGTCGGGAAGAAAAGAAACCAGCATTACAAGTGTCGCGATAGCGGGTATATTTTTGTTAGAAACTTCCCGGTAACTAATGGTAGATTAACAGGCGGTAGGCTGACGTTTTTATGTGGCGCGTTTGTGCGTATTACTTATATTTGTGTGACAAACTACTTAAGACTGCTTGGGTTTTACAAACGTTAATTCATATATAGTGACTAGCAGAGATGTACAAAATACTTTTAAAAAAGAATTTAAATACAAAATTCTAATCCTTTTCTAATTTTGTACTTCAAATGCAAAATACTAAATACTCTTGCTTTTTGTATTTAAATACTAAATACAAAATAGGTACTTTCAAAATACTTTATTGAGATAATAAATACTAAATACAAAAAAAGTATTTTCAAAATACTTTATTGAGATAAAATACTTTCAAAAAGTAATCGAAACAAAATCGAAGTCAATCTCGGTAAAAAGCGAAGCGTAACGTCATGTTTCACAGATAATAACGTTCATTTTGTTTTAACTGTCATTTTGCACATTGACTTTCAAAGTTGCAGCGCCTCTAGTGGCCATTTGCCGATCCGCTGACCCATTCACTTGAAAATTTGAGTGGTCAAGGTAATACTTTAGAGACTTAGCAGTAATAAAATATTTCAAATAAAATACAAAATACTTAAAAAACAAAGTATTTAAGTACAAAATATAAAATACGTATTTTGTATTTGCATTTTAAATACAAGCATTTCAAATAAATCACAACTCTGGTAACTAGTGCAATGGTATTAGTTCTTTAACACATTCACTGCCAACAATTTCTTTGCGCCATTTTCCTAGCCGTTTATAAAGGAAAGCGCCTACGAGCAAAGAGTACACCTAGTGGCTACCTGGCACTGAAACTGGTTAAGTTAGTGTCTACATCATGTTTGTAGTGCGAAAAACATCAGCTCTTATCACGCGATAAGTGACAATGTCTCTTTCTGATGAAAGGAGTTGAAAAGAGGTCTCCGCTTGTAATACAATGGGAAACTTCTACTAACGTTTTCACTGTACTGACTTCCGTGATGGCATTAAGTATAGCATTTTAAGTCAGTACATTTTCGTCCACAGCATTAAACCCCCAAGGACATTCAACCGAGTGAAATGCTCTGAAAATTGCCAAAATTGTTTTAATGTGGGGCCTGTTCCTTACAAAATCATCTTAACCCTACCGTGCATGATTTTTATTAATTTTTTGAGAAAATTACATAAGGTTTTAGTGGGCTAGTAGATAACGGGAAAAATAAAGAAAAAAATAAAAGTCGATATTTTCCATAAAAAAAAACTGTTTTAATGGTTGTGACACATAAAGGACATTATGCATTACCTTATAGCTCATTACTAAGTACCTATACTAACACGAGATCACACAATTTTAATATTAAATTCAATTTCGATGAAAATTAGCAAAACACCTGTTACTCTTATTTAAACAAAGCTCCACTTTGCATTTATCGCAAGATATGAAAGACTTTCCCCGGCATCCTGGATATTTGCAGCGTTGGCGTTTTGCGTTCCATATTGGGAGATGATCAATTCCGTCCAGCCTAACATCACGAGTGGGAAGGATTGCTACATTTGGCTTCTGTCTCTTTGCAGCTATTAGATCTTCAGGTAAGGAAGATGATGGTCGACCCCTTTTCTTATCCATTTGCGGACCACACATACAAAGCGATTTTGCCAAATCTAATTTGAATTCTCTGAGTTTTAGTTGCGTAGGCATTTGTGTTTGTTCTTTCACTCTTTTATACAGCAACCAACTATTAATGACGATTACGTCAAGAAGATGATAGAACAGACGCAAATACCATTTCTTTGTCCTCATTTTAGTTTTTTCTTTTCCTAGATAGGAGTCCAACAAGTCCACTCCACCCATGTGTTTATTATAAACTTGCACTATATGGGGGCAATCGACTTCTATGTACTTCTTTTGTTTTTTGCAGAATCGGCTAATTTTTTGTACTGGTTGCTCTCCAGTAAAAGACGATGACAAAACAACGGGTTTATTGTCATACCACATGACAGTGACAACATCAGTTCCATCCACGTCAGCCACCCATTCTTCTGAATACCCTCTACCTTTTTGCTTTTTTTTAAATCCTTTTCTGAAGGAATTGGCAAATCCTTCCCCAGCCGACCTTTATTTATGGTTCCTAGCGAGTATATGCCTTCCTTTGCTAAGTATGATATTAATTCTGGGCAAGTGTAATAGTTGTCAAAAAATAGTTTGTAATTTTGACCTCGCGGTATAGCCCGTGCGAGCCGAACAACAATATTTGCACTCGCACCCAAGTCAGGCTCATTTTCGTATCTGAGTTTTGGATCATTCTCCATCCCGGAATATATTTCGAAGTCATACGCAAATCCACGGTCATCGCACAACACCAGCAATTTATAACCCCATTTATGTGGTTTATTGGGTAAGTATTGTCGCAGCAGGTTGGAAGCCTTGGTAGCACACATTTGTTCGTCCACAGATAATGTCTCTCGCTTTATAACACTTGAGCATTTCTTTCGCAGTGTTTCCAATATAGGGCGAATCTTATGGAGACGATCATGTCCAGGTGCACCAGAAGGTGGTTGCACAGAATTATCGTTGAAGTGCAAATACTGGCGAATCTTTTCGAAGCGATTGACTGTCATAGTCTGCATAATCAAAGGCAAGCCTAGTTCAGCTCCCCAGTATAAACGAACATTTGGCAACGGAGCGAGACCCATGAGCAAACATATTCCTAAGTACTTCTTCAATTCATATTTCGTCATATTAAACGGCTTTGTTATATCTTTCTGTATACTAAATTTGTGTGTTTCTTCTACAATGTGATCAAGTAAAGCGTCATCAAAAAAATTCAAAAAGAATTGTAGAGGAGTATCCATTTCGGTAATCGGCGACTTTAGCTGGTCATCTCCAGTAAATTGGCAAAACCTGGGTGCTTGAAAAGATTTTTTTTTCCAAACAAAGTGTCGCTTCTTTCTTTTTATAATAGACGCCGCAGTTTTTTTCGTAGCTACTCTTAGTTTTGGACGTGTCTTGGACTTAGATGACGACGAAGTTTTGGAATTACATTTCTTTGGTTTTTTACTACATCCTGAAGTACTGGGTTGAGGATCCACTATACTAGGGCCAGGAAGTAAAATGGGCTGGTGATTTATTTTTTCGTCGACATTGGTTATATTTACTGGTGACGTTAAAATAATACCTGAAGTGCTAGGCAGAGGTTCTGGTGAGGAATAGTTCGAACTAGATCCGTGACCTTCTTCTGAGTCGCTGGACTCTTCACAGATTCTATTTATAGTTGCACGTAGTATTTCTATGTCATCCTCACTGTCGGCATCAGAAGGCTCCTGACCATCATCACTGTCGGATGGTATCAGCAAGTAATCCTGGATTTCTGCATCTCGGAGTTGTCTTTTCCACATGATCTAGAATATAAAACAATATTTTAATTATAATTACTATGGACGTGAATGCATAATGTGACATATAAGGAACATTAGGAAAAAACTACATATCAAGGTAAATGCATAGTGTGACTTATCTGGAACGTTTAAAAAAATCAACGTAATCATATCGAATTGTCACGCAAATAATAAAATATACTTACTATTCATTTATTCACATTCTTCCACGTACACTACGATTTTTTTCTGGACACTTTCACAGTTAAAACTATTTTTTTACGCACAACGTAAAAGTGAAATACTTGTTATTCTCGACGACCTCTAAGTTTTGAGTAACTCGTGCGGTTATTTCCAGTAAGTCGACATCTAGCGAAATTTTGCCAAACTACGTTGTTTAAATATTCTTCGACATCTTATTGACCACCAATAGATGTCGCTGCCTGCCATTATTTTTTTAGTACAGGCTATTAAATTGGTTGTGACTGTTCAGGCACCAGATGCACTGTAGGGTTAATAACTTTTTAATTGCCAAACAATACATCTAACTCGTCAATATTCATTACTCTCTGAGATTAATGATTATTAACACGTTAAACTTCAACTACGAGAACCCATTTGGTCGATGTTAATTCTCGATAAGAGATAAGGTGTATGTTAAGGTACAGGGGGTACAGCTATGGTTCACAACCTGTCTCGACTCGCCTGTATTGGACCAACTACAAGCACGTGATACAAATGAAAGTCAAAGTCGTCCGACAGGTGACCAATTTGCTCTAAAATTAAAAAAAAAACGGCTCGTAGAAATTGAGAGATAAAAGTGATATCATGTAAAAGAAGTCAATTGCTGCAATATTGTGATTAATATACGTATATTTACAACATTTTTTTTATTTTATTAAAACATTAGAAATCTATTGATAGCTTAAATTTACTTTAGAACTATAAAGGATATAACTAGCTACATCACGCGCCCGTCACTGTAGTCACAATATATTTACAACAATATTTTTTTTTTATTAAAACATTAGAAATCTATTGATAGCTTTAATTTACTTTAGAACTATAAAGGATATAACTAGCTACGTCACGCACCCGTCACTGTAGTCACAATATTGAGTCCATCCATTTGGTGCCGAGACATACTGAGTGGCGCCTAAGTGAATGCCCAGCTTAATCTTAGGTTCGATATACACTGGTTCACCTTCAAGTTGTGAACGTTGAGAATATTAGCGAAGGTGACGATCAGATTAGCGGGGTTCAGAAGTTTGCGGTCCCGACATAATTTACTTCGATACAAAGAAGATTGTAAAGTAACATTTAGTTACGTTTCGCTGGAAAGCGTACTTTAAATGTTCATGTTGACATTTATCTGCTACGGTAAAAGGTTCGGTGATATATTTGTTTTTTTTTTATACTACGATGGTGGCAATTAATCATACAGTCTGCCTGATGGTAATAAGCAGACACCGTAGCCCGTGGACGCTTGCGATTCCAGAATAATCATAAGCTAGTTGCCGACCCTTGATTGATTTGAGGATTTGTTGTGTTGATAGCTAGAGACGAACGCGGAGCCTCATTCTCAACACCAGTCATTTTCGGTAGCTCTGCCGACCTTACTACCGGGGCATACATTCATACCTACAGAGCAAGTAGTGGCGTTGTTATGTTCATACATATTCTCATGAATACTTTATTATACACAAAATACGGGGAAAAATAAATCAGTAGTATAAGGTTTTGTTTAAAAAAATCGGTAACTAATCATGTTATGTTCGTTAAAATCTGATTGTTTGGGAAGTTTTACAGTTTTGTATGACAGCTGGGCACCGGCCTACATTATATTTACGGGCTGTAAAGTGTAGTTGATGTAACGCGCCCTAAGTCTCAGAGATCAACAAGAGACGTTACTCTCGCTTAGCAAAGACCCAGGGACCTGATTCGAGTTATGTGACGCCCGAGAATGTCATAGGGATATCCTACTCTATATCCTATTTAAATGTTTCCGTCTATCAAAATATGCATTTTTTTTTTTTTTTTTTATGATATAGGAGGCAAACGAGCAGACGGATCACCTGATGGTAAGCGATTACCGCCGCCCATGGACACTTGCAACACCAGAGGTGTTGTGAGTGCGTTGCCGGCCTTTAAGATGGGAGTACGCTCTTTTCTTGAAGGTTTGAAGGTCGTATCTTCACATCATTAATAAAATAAATGGAATTGCCGCCCAGATTATTAGATTGAAGTATCGGCTACATTCAATCACAGTTTGTAAGGAGCTTGAGGTAGAACCATTTTTTTTTTACAACTTTTCACTTTTTTACATTCAGCGGCCGCCGTGGGCAAAGCAGGACGCGCGAAACTTTTATTTACATCCGTTAATTTTATCCCTCGCCTGCGGCTCGATCAAGAATCTGCTGCACCCAATGGAATAATGACCCACACTCGTATCAAAATGTATCATTTGAATGTTTACATGAACCAAAATGATTCAGCTGTAACATTCTTCGATATTGTAAAAATCGTTTCAGTTTTTTTCACATTGGGGATTCAATACATTTTCGTAGGCAAGTGGTCCCATTCAGTGTGAACGCATGAATAGATAATATCCATCCGACTAACTGGGGGCTTCCATGACTTGCAACTCTGTCAAATCGGGAGCAATAACGACAAATATGCCATGTGAATAGAAAAGGGGGAGATCTTGAAATTATTTCATAGGTAAAAACTTATGGGCTCCTCTTACATGTGGTTGGGGGCATGTTGGGGACTGTTCGAATCGGCATTTGTTTGTTGGTGTTGCAAATTTTAAATACGTTCCTAGTTTTTTTTTTGCTTTGTTAGGCCTACGGGGTGGCCAACTACAAATATGCTCAGGGAGTTTGCTGTTTTGGGCTTTTGGCTGTCCGCGCTGAGCAAAAGGGCCCTGTGAGTCTTATGGGCCGGGCCACCCCGGGGGAATTCGTACCTAATTTCTGTTCGAACAAAAGGCTAATTACGTAACTTTTCGAACACAGAGTATTTTTTGGACACAAAAAAAAAAACATTTAAATCTACGTGACGAACGGACAAAATGTTACGATTGATCAGCTGGTTTAAGTTGTTTACCTTTGTATACTTAAGTGGCGCTGGCTAAAATTGTATTAACAATTGCGAGTAGGTGAATTTAAAACAAGTTATTGAACATCAAGTAAATTGAACGAACATTAACTAAGTTGAAATTGATCGGTTTTGTTTTTCCGTACCGCAACCAGCAATGATAAGTCTGTTTGGTCTAAATACTTTTTAATGGTTATTCAATTTAGACTTCCAAACAAAATAGTTTGTTAATGTTTACTGTACACGCGCCAACGCGTTATTCATTTAGTTTCATATTCAACAATTTGACACAGTTTTCAACGTTCATCGTCGCGATTGACTGTAGTCCTATATATATGCGAAATAGACAATTCTTAATAAAACAAATAAATTAGTCAGAACTTCAATATCAAAAACGTCTTAGAATCCAGTGGTTCCGTTCGGGTAGTACGAGACCGCATGCGAACTCCCTTTCTGATTATTCTAATTAGAAAAAGATCGAAAGTATATCTAAAAATTGGAATTCAGGGGTGTGTTCATTGGCCTATTTTTGAACCACCCCTCTCCCTCTATAGACTTGTCGGTACAATGCAATAAGATACGATAGCACTTTTTTATAAGATAAACAAGCCACATAGTGACTCTCGAACTTTGCCGCTACGATTAAAAATATCGAATATTCAAAAACTAGTTAAATATGGAAATTTTCCCAATCATGTACTTTATTTCCTCAAATTTAACCGTCAATTAATATATAAAACAAAATAAAATAATGAACTGACGGGCCGTGGCTATAAAACACGATTTTATCATACCTCTGGGAGGTACACGTTCGAATATCGTAATAAAAAAGTCACAGATGTCAAATTTATGACGCTGGACCATTGTAAAGAGATTAAAAGATTTAGTACGGACGAGGGGCTTCGCCCCGCGGCGAAAAGTACCAAGCGCCTTCAAGGTACTTCGTAGCCAATGCTTTTTACCCTCGGAGGGACGCCCGCTACGCGCTACAGTGCTACGACTCGGCTACGGTGCTACGTTCAAGTTCTACGAGCAATTTTACAAGTTTAATAACGATGTAATCCTTTTCTATTGGCCCGTGTCACGTTTCTTGTTGCTATTTTACTTACTTACCAACTACGGCGGACTAAACGGAACACATACCTGCGAAAAAAGAAATAATTTGTTAATATTATGCCTTGTGTCATGCGAACAATAAAAAGGCACATAAACATAATGCTATTATTATTTGCATTACAGGCAAATTAGTTACCTACTATGAGAAAAAAAATGTTTAAAAAAGCAGTTGCGTAAGGCTTAACTGCCATAGAACAACGTTGTAGATAAATGCTCCTTGGGCTTATTTGAAGTTTGTCAAAATGCATGATTCATAAACTTTTCTAACTAATAGGCCGTTATTGGACAGATTTGAATGATAATGTTGGCAGCTTGGTGCTTTTTTGAATATTTTTATTTTAAAACCATACTACTAAAAATAAAAAATCCAATTCCCATTAATTGCAATGTGTATCGCGTCCTCGCTTCCAACGCAACGTCTCGTGTATGAATGCGAAATGTATGTTTCAGATTGACTAAGTGTCAACACTAATCTAGCCTCACAAAATCCGGCCTTAATGTACAAGGAATTATAAAAAAGGAATTTCCCGTGGGGACCGAGATGCCCTATAAACGTCCGTTACTCGGAGCATAAATCACTGTTAGAACGGCTCCAAATAAAGAATTTTCTTTATTCATCAAAATTAAAAGGAGCAGTTGACAAAAGCGCGTGCTCTATTAAATCCGCTTTCAGTTCATACTCCAATCATCGGGTTACCAGATTGTACTTTATTTTCGACGGCCAGCAACAAAGGATTTACTCGGCGTCCTGCATGACTCCGCTGCGATCCGGATATTAAAAAAAATAAGCATAGGTGCTTGCACGAATTAACGTATAGTTTCCTGGACATAGCCGACAAAGCAAGATGAACATTATTTATTCAAGTATAAGTTTTAGATTCAGCAGGCACTGCATTAATGGGTTGAAATTATGTGTTTAAATTAACTGTCTAATCCAAATCTAACTGCAGAATTAATTTTCCAACTCACCGTACCTTCTTATGCAAAGACAATCAGCCGTATAGCCCAGCCCGTAAAAGATTTATTTGTAAACGGGTGTTCTGCACAAGTGCACACCGGGTTTTCAATTACACAAAGCGATGGCCACAGCGCAGCGCGAAAAACGTCGCGGTCGGCACTGACCGCTTGCACACTCCGCCGCCCGCGCAAAGAACGCACTATGTCCATAAGAGCCAGATCGTTCCTTACTCCCTTCCAGTCCTCGCTGCCCAGAACAGCGCAACAGAAAACAAACACTAACCCGACAAAATAAGGTCCTCCTCCAACAAAGAAAACGCAACCAAACTTAGGGGACGCGTTTTCGAAAGGTTGAAAGAAAACCCGATAGCATCCAGGGGGAAGCTCTCAGTGGTTTATTGCGTTATTACCTGAACGTGTCTTGCGCCGGGACAGCCGCAATTTAGGGAGAAAAGAACGATATGTTGCGAGAAAAGGGATTTTATAGAGCTCAAGAGCGGCCTCGGAACACCAAGCGCTGTCCGTAATTTTCTTTGATCGAAAACACTACACGACACTACTTCACTTTTTATTTTATCCAATTCAATATCGTTGAATGGTTCTCGAGTTGCGCTTTGCACCGTCTATTTCGCGATAGGTGTTGACTAAGTTTGATAATGAATTTAAAATGTTTTGTTGCTTTGTTAAAAACTTTTAAGGCTAAAACTGGAAGATATAAAATACATATTTAATTGATAAACTTTCTTGTTTTTAAGATATTTACCAAAAAGAGTATTAGTTGATTTATACGCAATCCCCTTTAATAAAAATACTACAACTTTTACCCTCATTACTCAGTGGCTATGGCTGAGCAAAAAAAGGTACACTTGTCTTCCGATTACTTGCGTTCAAATAAAGTTACTATGACAAGATAAATTATTATAACTAGAAGTATTATGATGTATCCCAAACCTACTTTTGAACATAATAAATAAAAATTATAAAGCACCCTATAATACGTCCCACAGCTGGGCACAGGCCTCCTCTTAAGTATGAGAGGGAATGGGCAGTAGTCCCCGCGCTGGCCCAGTGCCGGTTGGGGACTTCACGTATACTTACCTTTGAATTTCTTCGCAGATGTATACAGGTTTCCTCACGATGTTTTTCCTTCACCGAAAAGCTAACGGTAAATATCAAATGATATTCCGTATATTAGTTACGAAAAACTCGTTGGTATACGAGCTCGGCTAATTCGAAAAATAGTGAGATAAAAAAATCATAATGTTCCTAATGAGACTTTATTTTAGGCGTTTATTATATAATAGTATTTTATGCAATCGTTATATAATGTATGCTTTTTCAGTCGAGTACCACGTTTAGGCCACGAAGCTTGCTGGGTGGCCTAATTAAGGTACGAGAGTTAAAAAGCTAATTATATAACATAGCATACAATACTTTTTCTACGAGTTAACGGAAATAATAATTTATTAAACAAACTTGGTATCTATTGAAAATAGCCCTGCTGAAACGAAGTGCAGCCAACCGCTTTTTTATTTTTGCGCGTTGATGTCTTCTAGAAATCGAGCCTCGTGATTGGTCAAAATTAATTTCAGTTCTGTGTACAGTCGAATAATAATTATTTCGATTGTTCATAGAGCATAAACTCTTTCATCAGGATAAATGTATTCCTTTGCGTTATGGTTTGCGAGGTTCTAATTTAAAGATTATAGTCTACGAGTATAAAAAGATCTTCTTAAGTGTCGATTCAACCAAATAAAAATATTATTTACTCCAAGATTAAACCATAAAATATAGTGTTGTACTATGTAGCGTTTAATCTAAAATAAAATCTTTATTCCTGTTTGGAAAACTCCGGGGGCTTCATCGTCTTAATATAGTCCTCAATATTCACGAAACCATAACATCGTTATCATCCAATCGAATTCAATAAAAACGTCAGAAAACGGGAAACGCTTGCTTCAATAACCGGGTGACAGATTCCCTAACTCCGTCTTAGGACCAATGAAATAAGAGTAAATGTCCATAAAATAAAATAATAACCGGCCAATAAAATCTTTCCTCGGGGTCGTACCAAATCTGTCAAATACTTCTGAAGAAAAATAAAAGAAAGACATCAGGGGGTGGCGTGAAGTGGTCGAAATTTGATCTGAAACAAGTCGTGGGGAGACCATCAATCGGATATAATTGGGGGCTTTAGTGACAAGCGACTGAGATACCAGCTGATATAAAAAATATGGACCATTCTTTACATTAAGTGCAACGTTAGATACCGTCCGTTAAATCAATTTCCTTTTCGACAAGTTGATCTGTGACCAAACGCGGGGTCAGGAATAAACACTTTAGTTATAGTGATTGTTAACGTTGATAAAAAAGTTTTATTTTCAAATAAAATTGTGCATATTATATGACTGTATACTTATTTTGATGAGAGCAGTAAGATTTAAGGAACTAACATCAGTCACGCAAACAATTTCAGTCAGATTTGTTTAACGCCAACCAAAGAAAAATACCTAGTGACATAAATATTCATGTGCTCTATCATAATACTCGTAGATGTATGACTAGTTAATATCAAATCAAATCAAATCAATCAAATCAATTATTTATTCTGCAAATAGGCCACAAGGGCACTTTTACATGTCAAACGGTAATTTACAATAAAATTGTAATCTTACACAATAATAATTTAAAATTATATATAAAAGGTTTACAAACTAAATGTCACTAAGTTAATGTAAACAAAACAAAATTGCAAAATATGACCATTACATTCGATATAAGATCTGTATCAGCATTAACAGAAGTTAATGATATTATTCAGTATTCCAGAGATGTATAAGGTCTCTGAGCGTCCAAATACAATTAATAATTATTCTAAGAGATGTATACGGTCTCTAAGCGTCAAAACAAAAAAGGAACATTAATGTTATATGTTTATGTTATATTGTGTTTATGTTATATTGTCAGAGATGTACAGGGTCAATAACAATAAAACGTGTCAAGATCAGAATGATGTCTCTCGTCAATACGATAATAATAATAATAACACTAGTATTTAAGTAGTTAATTAGGTACTATGCCCTTGCAAGCATGAACAGTCCGGACTCCACAAACAGCACCCGATCACGAGTATATGTCAAACGAAACTGTTTAATATCGATAAAAACGTTTAGAAATTATATTAAACATTAGACGTAAAAGCTAAACTATTTTTGCCTCCAATAATACGTTAAGAATCCAGAATCATTTTGAATAATGTAATAGTCTCTCAAGCACTAATACGTTTTCATTATTATCAATAATGAGACAATATTACAAACGGAATTTATCTGCCACCCGCCAGGTCCCCAGAGCAGGACGGCAGCACTTATCCTGATTCTTACACACCATTCGTCTCAACTAACATCATTTATTTCTTAATTATACCAATCGACATAAGCGTCAAAGGCGGGTGAACAATGCTTTATAACTCTTTTCAAGTCAAGGGATCTAAGATTCTAAAAAGACTGGTCGCAACTAAAAAAGAAAACCTCTTGTAATATTTTTCAAACTGTAATGTTTCCATTATTGAGTTTGGAGACAGTATGAATTTTATCTGCTACAAATGGAATTTCACATTATCCTTTATGTGACACTGAATCGGAGATTGTTTGTGACACTGTTCGTAACTGTACTTTTATTTACTCTTGAAACTTCGTTATCTAGTCACTTACTGTAATTTTTCATATGGTTTATTTACTAAAGAGATAGTTTTAGAATCCATCTCGTGGATTATCATTTGTCCTAGTTTCTTTGCACGATAAATGTTTAATATGAGCCTAGTGGTTCAAGCATGCGAAATAATGCGAATGTCATACGGTCGCGGATTCGAATCTCAGCTCGAACCAATGAGTTTTATGAACGACACTTGATATTTACCTAATGGTAATGCTTTTCGGTGATTAGTTACTCCGTCAAGTAAGTTTTTGATACATTAACAATTTCAGTAATTTATAACAAATCATTTTAAAAAAACTTTTTAATACACGAACAATGTGCTCAATCTCTAGGAAACGTATTATTTCCTTAGAAAATAGTCTAGACGCGAGGTAACGGGTATCTTGCAGACATCTTTTGCTCAGGTGCAGAAAGATAACTCAAACCTTACTCGTACCTATTTCATAACGTATCACATAAATCGATCACTCGGAGCCACTAGATGCACCTCAGTATATTGGCTGGAGGAAGTTTAAGTTTTACTGAAGTTGCACGCGATACATTTAGCCGCCTTATTTAGCTTTTTAAATTATACTTAATCCTCTTATGGGCAAATAAAAGGAAATCGCGCCAGTGCAGACTCATGGGTGATTCATAGAAAAAAATATTTGCAATAATATGGAAATGGAGCACCAAAAAATGTGTATCATGTGACATGAAGAAATGGGTTAAATACGAAAACCCAGATGATTTGTTTCCTCAATATCACCTAACAAACAAAATTCCAGGCTCAGTTTACATTTAGAGTTTAGAGTAATTTCAATGGTGCTTCCGATCATAAATCAGAGTGAAGGAGATCAATTTGAAAAATTCGTAAGTTATTCTTAACTTGAAATTAAAATGTTTCGCGCGATCTTACAGATACTATAAGGTCATGCGCGAAGTACAAAATTACTGTTAATAACTATTATGTTTGAAAACTATCCCGAAGTTACTACAAATAAATTCACGGATAAACTCATGTATTATATGTCACGACAGGCGACATGTTTTGAGCTCTTCGGGAGTTCTTCTTCAGGATGAGTGTCGTGACATTTAATACGTGAGTTTAACAGAGGATTTAATAATAGTACTAGCTGATGCCCGCGGCTTCGCCCGCGTGGTTATAGGAAAATGTAACATATTGAATTTTCCCGTGGGTATAAGATGTTTTCGCGTTGGAAAAAGTAGCCTATGTCACTCTCCAGCCTCTAAACTGTCTCCATACAAAAAACACATTAATACGACGCTCCGTTGCGACGTGAAAGAAGGACAAACAAACACACACACTCACACACACTTTCGCATTTATAATACTAGCTTCTGCCCGCGACTCCGTCCGCGTGGAACTCGTTTATATCGTAGCTCCATACTAACTTTCAACCCCCATTTTAGGGAAGTGGGGGGTTAGAAAGAGGCAAAAAGTAGCCTGTCACTTTCCATCCCTTCAACTATTTCCACTTTAAAAATCACGTCAATTCGTCGCTCCGTTTTGCCGTGAACGACGGACAAACTAACACACACATACACTTTCCCATTTATAATATTAGTATGGATTAGTAAGGATTTTAGACATGTCGCACGAAAGGTTAAATAATATTATCCCAAAGTTGATTGTAATATATTTTAAAAGTAATTGCAATTAGATATGTAAAATATTAGGTTAAAAAGTCCGTCCACTATTTTAGTTCTTATAAATATTTTCAATCACTTAGCATCAGGCACGAAGCAAGTCACGTGTAGCATTAAGGTAGCCCGCGATCGCCACACGTTGCAAACGTTAGTGGCTTTCCGAGTAGCGGCCATTGCCGCTTCTACGTGATTATGAAGTGTTGCACTTATATTTCGTACTTTACGTATACTTAATGATATTCGCTATGAGTTTTGAAAGTTAAGTGGATTTTCAGTGATATAACCATGGCCTTCATTTTCATGTTATACCTATAGAGATAATTGTGCTCACTTAAACCCGAACAAAAGACACTACGTAAAAATTGCAATAATCAAGATAGGTACTTCACGGATAATGTCTAAACGTCGACCGTAACTTTTCAGAAAATGGTCTTCAGGGAATGGTTTTTTCTGTAAAAGCTGAAAGCCAAAACTCAATATTAGTAGAATATAAAGTGGTCATGCACGACTACCTAGATGCCCGATTTTGATTTCTATACAACAAATATAGCGCTACAAAGTTCAAACCTTTTTAGTGCTCTAACTGAAGTTGGTCCCATAAATAAATTTAATCCTCTCTAAAAACTGGTTCGATTGGCATCATATACCAATAGCCAATTCTCGTGTAGTGTGTGCGTCTTTCTGGATACGAAGTTTGTATGGTACGGTCACCAGAATTCATATCTGCCACGCTACCATATAAAAAATCTGACACGTCCTGAAGGCCGTAAAAATAGAGTCGTATCAGATATTCCTATCCGCTTTGTTGTGGCAGATATTAATACTGGTACCTGTACCAATAACAATGGGCCGTAGAAATTGCCACCCGGTTAGTTTCGTCTGTAGGTAGTTCCCGTACTTCTCATTATGCAGATTATGTATGCATGTGGGCACATGCGTTCACTAAACATCTCGCTGTAACGTAACCGCATGATTACGTGGTTTGACAGCAGGCATGAATGGAGGTTCGAATTACTAGGTCGAAACTTTTTTCAATGTTTCCGACAATACAAATACTGTTATTGCACACCTCAATAGTATAAAAGTATGGATAGGTCTTCTTGGTTTTCAATAAAGATCAATTATAAGTTTTTAAGTCATCATCATCCCCCTAGTGTTTTCCCAGTCTTACGTGATGGAGCCCGAGGTCCGCTTTGGCACTAAAGAGGCCTTACACCCACATAAGCAGAAGCGGAAGCGTATTTTGCAAAATGCTTCCTTTTTCATTTAAGATTACGACGTAACTAACTAAAGGCCGAAACGCACTGACAGCATTGGTGGAGCAGCGCGTAGGCGGTACCAGTTGTAATGTTCGAGCTAATATGAAAGGATAGTATAGATGGACAGAGCGGCGCGGTATTCTGTGCGGACCCTTTTTATTTTAGCTCGAACATTACAACCGGTACCGCTTCCCCGCCGCGGCGCGCTTCTCCACCACCGCTGTCAATCCGTTTCGGCCTTTAATCCCAAGGCGTAAGCACTGGTTTTAAGGAAGCGACTACCACATTACTACTGTTCAATGACAATAATTTTATTTAATAAGTACAATTTACTTAATACTAAATATAAAACATTGCCCTACAAACTGTAGTAACAATTTGAAGTTTTATCAAATGATATTTCGAACGTTATGCTAGGTACCTATTTGGAAAACCCTGTGGTAGCTATATAGCCAGGGTTCGAACCTACGACCTCTAGATTAAAAGTTGCGTGCCTAACCGCTCGGCAAAATTATAAGACATTACATTAATTAAAACTCACTAATTTCACACTTTTTTGTCTTAACGGGACTTAATCGGTAGACCAGTACTTTTTTTAGCCAAAGAAAGAAAAAAATACAGAAATATTAAAATATATATGATTTTTGGAGTAAGATATTGGCGAGGCACAGGCATAAGTTGAAAGCTTTCTGTTTCTTACACCGGTCATCATTATTTTCCTTCACATCAGTATTCACAGAACATTTCCAACCAACTGAAAACGTCTAGCTTCACCCAGCAGGCAACTGCCTGTCATTTACTCAGCAATTACTCGGTAACGACTACTATCGGATGAAACTGTTGCATATATGTAAGTAACTATGTAATAAGTGTATCTAAGGGAAGATAATCTGCATAATTGGAAGTCGTCGTAGGATATTGCGTCCACGTGAGGCGGCTGAGCAATTTTCTGCGCCATTTCCGGCGAATCGTCCACTCGGATAGGCGATTCGATGCGTTGCAGCCCACTGCTTACCCAATTGCTGCATTTTAATACTAAATAATAAAGAAGGAAAGCAGTACAGCCACCAGCCTGAATATCGGCCACAACAAGGCACGCATAAATAGAATAAACTAGTAGTGTGAGCTGAAGAACTCAAGAGTCAGTCTTTTTTTTTAAACAAGTGTCTGGATAAAAAAAACTATATAATTAACAAACCTGCTCACAAAAATTCACTGTTGAGAAATGCAACATGCAGAGGAGAACAGAGAGAGAGGCAACGGACAGACAAGCCCAAGCTGAAGCATAGAACATCGTTCGCTTCGCTCGCTCGTTCGACTGGCTAGAACAAAATTGCAGGGCTTTTGTTTGAAGTGTAACTCTGTTTTTGGATAATAAATAAATAAAATATTTTAAACGATATGATACAGAGAGAAAGAATATCATGTCAAAATAAACCGCCCCAAACGGCCAACGCTCCAAAAAATGTATAAAAAAAATCGCGTAAAAAGAAAAATCTCTTTGTTTTTTCTTATCAGAACATGATAGATACCTGTAATGCTTTGACCGGTTAACACCCCAATTTTGGTACACTGTATTTAATAAAATAATTTGTTTCGTTAAGAAGTGTAAATAAAATATTAGTGAAATCTGACAAGACTCTATGTCTGGGACACGTCTCAGATATTTCTCCCCGCATTATCATAGCAGATATTAACTGGTGACTGTACATTGATGTTGTCGTCTAGAAAGTTAACAAAAGATGGACGGATGGGTTCGAATTCATATCTTGCAGTTTCAATAGTGATGTGGTACTCTTAAGAAATATTCTGAGAAAACATCAATCAATCTCTTGAAATAAATAGTAAAGTCAAGATATACATTTTAAACGTATTATTTATGAATCCATATTAGTGGGCATTCTGCATCACTTAAATTCATATTTGGCTACAATGATGCATATAATTCTGATAAAAAAATAAAGATAATACACTCAGAGGCAATGAAAACGGGTCACTCCCCATGGATTACTTTACAAAGTGACCCGTTTTCATTGCCTCTGAGTGTAATTCCCAATGTGAACTATTAAGGTACGCTACCTCAGAGGCAATGAAAACGGGTCACTTTGTAAAGTAATCCATGGGAAGTGACCCGTTTTCATTGCCTCTGAGTGTAGTTAAAGTTATGGCGTTATAACTTTTCTTTACTCTCACTAAATATTTAATAATGGTTTATTAAACAGGCTTAGAATCACATACAGTTTATATCTTAAAACAACATTTTATCTCGTGTCTAACAAATAGAATTTCAACCATGATGATTGGTTGATTTATTGTCTTATGAAGCACATTAAGCACGTCTTTTGATAGATCATTTGTAGTTCAAAACAATACAACAATAACATTGTAGACATGAGTAAATTCATAGAAACCCAGTTCATTCAATTGAACACTGAACAGCTATTCACAGATTTGAAGCCTCAAGCCTCATCTATTGTCACAATTCAGAGCATTGCTGTACATTGCATTTCTCCATATGAATATATAAATTTAAGCGTAGTACACCACGCACTAAGTAAAAAAAACGTCGAGTAAAAGGATAGTGATAATTTTTATATGTGAAATAAACAAATAAACAATGCTCTAAAACAGAGTAACAAAGAGTAAATCCAACCAGTAGGTAAGAAAGAATGACAAAATATTAGCAAAAAGTGAAATTTTGCTACTTGAGAAGCTCTAGAATTTAAGCCTCTTACAAAATGGCTATTCTCTACTAAAATATTCCATTAAATGTCTTCTGAACTAGGTAAGTACTAAATAAAGAATTCCGTTTAATACAAAATGAACATTAAGTGTGCTTATCGAAAAAACTTGCGATCGAAACAAGCAAATACTTTTTAAGAATTCTGGTTTCTGATCGAAACGATTAAGATTGAAAACACTTGAAATCATAAAATCATAAGGCTCAAAGTTTTAGGTCTTTGGATTAATATTCGTTCGACCTTTGATCCAAGTACCTAAAGGTCTCTTGATTTGGTATTGAAACACTTTGTTCATTTAATATTAACTTTCACATGATTAGTTTACAAAGAGCCTTTTAGATTACACCGATGATATCGTTGTTAAAGTTTACCTAACTAATAAATAATTTGACACTCTGATTTTTGATTACCAACACGTTACGCAAAATACCAAGTACCTAAACCTTCGTATCGAATTTCGGCAAACACAGTATTTTTGTAGAAGCACATAAGTTATCTCGTACATGATGCGTTAATCTTGCAAAAATTTCAAAAATGAACAGAAAAAAAGTATATTTGATTTGAGGTAAAAATATACTGGAACCAAAAAAAATATTACGAAATATTAAATTATCTCGAATGTAGCGAAATTATTTTGAGCCAAGAACTACTCTTGGTTTGAGAGATCTTAATTCAATACGATTTCTGGTGTATTTAAAATAATGTCAGTCCTAATTAAATTGTTGATTGAAGTACATTTTCTGCGCATTTTCAAATTGGCTTTCAAAATTCTAGCAGACCAGCGCCTTGTGAATATAAAAAATGTGTTTCTCGGGATTCATCGCGTGAAATCTCGCGGGTTCCGATCGATGCGTCGCATCCCCGTCACGCGATCTGTCGTGTCGTGCCACGTTTTTTCATAGGATGAAAGCCCCTATTTATAAAGCCGCAGAATAGTTTCAACGGAACACTGAGTAAGCAGTTTTTGCAACCCGTGCGGTCGCTGTATAAAGTTTTTTTATTATAGTTTTCTATGTACAGGCAAATGTAAATCACGAGGGCATTGTACACGTAATCGAAATGTATTTTCAAAACAATATAATCCTCTTACCTGCTTCTAGTCAAGTTTGAACATTTCTAATAGTCATAAGCAACATGTTCTGCAGTAAGTGTGTCAATGTTTGGCAGTAAGTTAGTACTGCCAACAATTACCTTGACTACTAGTTCTAGAAGACTAGTGTCTTCCATTCAATACAACGTTCGTATATTTCATGGCTTTGATAAAACTCGAAATTGAAATAATCCTATTGCACCTAAAAAGATCAAATCAACCACAAAAGCTTACAAATCCTACGTCAAACCAAAACAACATCGCAAAATCGCTTCGTGAAACCGTTTCAGTATAGCGCAATCGATCAAAATAAAATAAAAATGGCCGGGCAGTTTAATAGAAAGCCGACTGAGATTTGAAAGGCAGGTGTGTGGGGATTACAAGTAGATAGGGTCACGTAGGACTGGCTGAAATGTGATGACAGTGCAATCCCAATGCTAGTGCACCGCTTTAAACGAGTCCGCATTATCTTGGTTAAATCCCTATAACTATATAAGATTTTAAAATGGCAGCTAAATTTTTGTAGCCTCTTGTTGTCGCGCAATTTTGAAAATAATTTAAAAGGCTACGATCGTAGCGGTTTTTTACCTGATATTAAAAGTATTAAAATTGTATGCTGTTTTGCAAGAAACTTCTATCACTAGGGAGCCATCGGAATATCAACTTTATTTCTCACTCTGGTGCAAAAGGAAAAGTTTCTTTGGATAGTAGTTTCTCGACATTAACGAAGAAAAACGCAAATATCAGAAACAAACTGAATTCTACCTACGACCATTTTAAAATAAGTAGCATTATAGTATACATTGTTCATGTAAGAGATTTAACTCGATCCCAAACTTCTCACAATTAATCTGTTCAGCTATTTAGTCAAAGAGATGTAAGTAAATTCTTTGGCCGCTTTATTGAATTCTAACTCGGGAAAGTTGGCTTAAATAAGAAAACACCGATAGCCGATGTCTGCCCGGCAGTCTTTAAACGATTTCCTAACTCAATATAAAGTTACAAGATTTGCTAGTTGGAGATCTCGGTAACAGGATTTTAATAAAACGAAGTCGTCTTAACTATTCCTATCCTACTTTATTGTTACGACTTTAGGGAATTCCAAGTTTAATGGACTTATAATTTGGATAAGCAGGTTTAGCGCGAAGAATAATGAAATACTACACGCCCCCTTGCGTAGACTCGTTGATACGTATAATAAGCAATTCTGTCAAGTTGACATTTTTAGCAATAGCATAACTGTTTTTAAAAAACTAATTGTCAAACTCTTAACTCATACAGACTAATATTTTTGTACTGCATGGATAGGTTTAAAGCAGCTTATAATTAAAAAAAAAAAAAAAGTAAAAAAAAAAAAAAAAGTTGTACCCTTAGCATAAACCGCACCACTAATTAAGATTATTATGTTATCTCCGCTAAATTGTTCCTATGGATGTGCTAACGAAAGCTGGTAACTGGAAATAAGTAGATATAAATTAGCATATGTCTTATTAATAACTTATATTATAAGTATTATCAGTAACATCTTATTGTAATGGATTTACTATTTTACTGCGCTGGTAACATACGTGTGCTTTGTATCGTATAAGTATACCTTCGCTTTCTTTGTTGTTGTTAATGGGTACCGCCCGTTCTTAAAACTGACGGTGCCCACTCTCTGAATGATAAATATTGTAATATTAACCAGTGGTAAACGGTGTGGGCCACACATACTGTAAACATTTTCTTTAACTTATTTTAAGTATTCATTGTAGTGGCTGTTTGTTTACCCAAATAAACTAAAAAAAAAAAAAAAAAGACTTGTTTTCATAAAGAAAGGGAACGAATAATATGTGTACTAATATTTTTCAAAATAAAACCTTATAATTATCAATAGCCATCGCAGTTACTTATTTTACCATAGGTTACACATGCTTGTTTCAGAATGTTTTATTTTAATTTGTTATATTTTGTCACAATACCCCTAGCAATTAGGGAGAAAATTAAAGAGAAACGACGCCTCCGAAGAATTTGGCAGCAGTCTCATAGGAGCACCGACAAGACCAAACTTAACAGGGCAATTAAAGAACTGAAAGACCTCCTTGCTGACTCTGTTATCGAATCCGTCAGGCAAAGGCTTGTAAAGATTACTCCCAACGGTCGTGGGGCTCATAACCTTTGGAAAGCGACAAGGGAAAACCTTCAGCCACAACAATGCTCCCCACCAATTAGAACTGGTCAAACTTGCGCGCGAACCGGCGAAGAAAAATGCGAGGCCTTTGCCAACCAACTTGCTAGCATATTTAAACCAAACGACATCGATGAGCCTGAAGATCCGGAAATCGAAAAAATCATTAAACAAGACTTCCAGCTCTGCCTTCCACTGCGTACTACCTAACCTAGTGAGGTGACTAAAGAGATTCGTAAGTTGGACTCAAAGAATGGCTTCGACATAATAACCGCAAGGTTACTAAAAGAACTCCCGAAGAAGGCCATTGTATTCCTCACCATACTCATCAATGCCACGCTAAGGATGTCTCATGTACCCGCATTGTGGAAAAAATCTGAGATTATAATGATCTCTAAAGCCGGTAAACCACCTAACGAACCGTCGTCATACCGCCCAATAAGCCTGATTCCAGTACTGTCCAAATTATGGGAACGGATCTTCCTTGCGCGACTAAACCCATGCCTAGATATGGATCAAATAATTCCTGACCACCAGTTCGGCTTTCGTAAGAAACACTCCACTATAGAGCAGGTCCATAGAGTCTACAGCACCATAAGACAAAGCCTAGAAAGCAAAAAATACTGCTCGGCTGCCTTTCTGGACGTACAGCAGGCATTCGACAGAGTCTGGCATAAGGGGCTACTCTGCAAAATCAAAAGTTATTTGCCACACTGTTTTTTCCCTCTAATGGAATCATACCTTAGTGACAGGAAGTTTCGGGTGAAGCTTGGTGACGCTAGATCTTCCTTGCTTACCTGCAGAGCAGGAGTACCACAGGGGTCAGTTCTAGGCCCTATCTTGTACAACATCTACACTCTTGACCTACCCCAGACACCTCAGGTCTCGGTAGCCACGTTTGCTGACGATGCAGCCTTTCTCACCTGTAGCCAAGACCCTAAAGAGGCAAGCAGCTTGTTGCAGGTTCAACTTACCGCCACCAATGCTTGGCTGTCCAAATGGCGCATAAAAGCAAGTGCCCCTGAGTCACACCATATTACATGCACACTCCGGCGTGAAACTTGCCCACCCGTTAGCTTAGGCCCAGCTACCCTTCCCCAGTCGACATGCGTAAAATACCTGGGCTTTCACCTTGATCGAAGGATGACGTGGAAAGAGCATATCAAAAACAAGCGTGACGAGATCAACCTTAGGTTCAGGAACTTGCTCTGGCTCCTGAGAAGACAGTCCTTACTATCCTTAACCAACAAGTTGCGAGTTTACTGCGGGATCATCAAAACAATCTGGACGTACGGAATCCAACTGTGGTCATCAGCAAGCAAATCCAACACAATGCGTGTAGAACACACCATCATCCAACCTCCTCCAACATCCTCCAACATCCTCAGGGTTATATCGTCAGCACCCTGGTATGCTCGCAACTCGGAAATCCACGAGTACCTGAAAATACCGACTGTCTCTGAAGAAGCGAGACGATACTCAGCCAAGTACAAGGACAGACTTACAGCCCATCCTAATCCCTTGTCTGCCAAACTATTGGAGCCTAACCCAATTAAGAAACTCAAGAGAGCCAACGTGCTGCCTGAATTAGACGAGAGTTAGGACAGTGATCTTATCTCTCCAAACATCTACCACCTACTACCCATCTGCTCATAGTCTTACGACTGACCGCAGATATACATATAAAAAAAAACTATAATATATATTATACAAGAAAAAAAGATATTTGGTCACGCATTTACGAGTAATACATGCTTTTCAATTTTATTAAAATATTTACTAGACCTTTTTTTCTTGTATGTATAATAATAGTTGCAACAAAAATATCTACGTGGGTACTAACTTTTGAGCGAGAACGTTAATTAAATAATAGGTAGTACGAGTATACGTTCATTAACTTTAGTTGAAAAAAGAAACCTAAAAACAAAATTAGTGGTATAAAATTAGCATTGTAAAACAGTTGTCAACGCCAAGGTAATAGTGAATATTGAATTATTGATGGAGAGCCAGCGCAACGGGATGTGAATCCTGTTTTTTTTATCTGTTGAAAACCCTGAGGGAAATTCCCGACAACGTAGCGGCTGCTACGCCTTCAATTTATGCAGCTGCATTGCTGTAGACTGACAACCCTGACGTATTGGTGATACGTAGACAAAGCCTTACTAAGAAACGGAAAAGAATAGCATAAAATACAGATAAACTAAAATCCTGAAAGAGGAACTTTAGCCAAAAAGGCAGTCATGAACACCCAAAGCATTTTAAAACAATCATACGAAAGCAGCCTGGACAAAGGGTAGCACAAATGGAAAATATGGCTGTTGTTTGCGTTATAAACCTAGCCAATCACGCCCGCGCTCACACAATGTGCGACTAAACGCCAGCCGACAAAAGAGCCGTAAAGAATGGGCCCACACTCGCGCTAATAAAATAGTTCAGTGCAACAGGTTGCTCCGGCCCGCGCCAATACAATGGAACTAGTAGGAACCATGAGCGTGTCCGTGCTAGCTGAGTGCCTAGTCGCTTTTGGGAATAGAGAGACGACGCTTAATCGTATTATTGTAAGATAATAAAGCATGCTATTGTGGGATGGTCGAATAAGAAGTGCAGGTTACGCTAAGGAAATTACTGAAATCTAAATAAATATATATTCTAAGCAGAATGAGATTATTCTCATTCTAACACATTGTAACAATGTTTAGGAAATTAATAAAAAGAAACATGTATTTTAATAATCTTCTGAGTTTATTGCTGATTCTGGTATTTACAAAAAAACATTAATCAATAAAATATAATAAAGCTCTTTGTGAGCCTTAAAAAGCTACATGAAAAAAAGAGTTTTTGGCTAGAAACAGCCAAAAACTCTTTTTTTCCTACACTTCCTTTCCTAAAAATACCTATACTTGAATCTGTCTATGCAAAACCCGATATTGAGAATCCTTTAGATTTCCGACATTACATATACCAATGACATAAGGAAATGCTCTATAGTAATTTGCGAAGGCACCCAATAGATGTAGTTTCGAGTTGCTCGAGCCAGGTTGATTATTGTAAGACTATTCCACGTTAGCTATGCTCCGGCGAATATACTGAACGCGATAATCCTGAATCTTAACGGCAAACGGGATTGGATTCAACGTGCTTTAGATAAGTAATTATCAAAGAAATATAGACACCAGGGTCGGTTCCAGTTAGCACATTTATCAGACTTTTTTAATGGATTGAGCTAAAATATGTTTGTATTCTATTTGACGAGCATAATATACATTTTTACATAAGATAAGCTAGCTTTAATTCATATTGTATTTTATTTTACTGCATACTTTTGCCAATCGATGCTCTACGTAAGTATACCTAGTACACAAATTAAATATTCTTTCTCGAGACTTAACTACGAGCGCTAATGAAACCTACGTTGATGTAGAAAAAATATAATTAAACGCGATTCTTTATTCCTTTTTAATTCCAAACTATGAGGCGTATTTTGCTTGTTGCTTTCCCTGAAATCGCATGATTGATAATATTCCAACACGTTTTTTTTTATTTTTTATATTAAATATTTTTTATTCGAAAGCTAACCCGTATCTATTAAAAAAATACTTAAACTGAAAACCATCAACATGCATAGGTGTTCGACGTCACCGGACCGAACGTCACAGCAGTCTGCCAGCCTTTCGAGAACTTGGAGTACCAGCCGGTGTATTACAATCGCGCCTCTCAATGCAGGATTTTGCAGATTGTTTAACAGACTAGGTGTATCACTAGCTTTGCTTTCAAAGCGAAGGAATTCCCCGTGTTTTTTTCAATGCGTTAGTGCACGTGCCTATAACGTTTGGATTCAAATATCACAAAGCGTTTTTTACTCGAATCAGTATCGATAGCTCAACATTCGAACAACTTCAGTTTATTGAGCAGTGTCGATAGTTCAACATGCGAAAAACTTCAGTTTATTGAGCAGTGTTTCATTTGACTGTGATATTTTTCGAAACACTGGTTTGATATTCGAAATTATTCAAACTACGTTGCAAAGCATTTTTATCAATTTTAGTTTTCTTGTAGTCTCCAGATATCTGCAAAAAGATTTGAGAAACGTAAAATATGCAGTCTCGGGTGACACCCATAAATGATTCATTCTGAAAACCGCAAACTGATTTCACTGGCTGTTTCAAAGTTACACCCAGAAAAATGCTTAAGCGTAGAAACATAGTTGCTTAACATCTCCTGTTTTAAACATTTGCTTCAAGGTGCTGGGTAGAATGTCCAGGAGACAGCAAAACACAACAATGAATGTAGTAGGTATTTGCGCTAAGCATTATTTAGCGAGCGAGGAGGCTAGTCGCAAACTGAGAAGCTCCTTAATTCCCTGGTTGCGTGTACCTTGTGGTTTCACTGAGGGATTTGCAAGTTTTCTTCTATTGGTCCAAATACTAGTTCACGTTATTGTGGTTAGCCTCGGCTTACCTAACTTTCACAAGACATTGTTTTTGCCAAAGCCCACCTTTGCGAGCCCTTTGCCAACTGACAAACTGTTAGGAAAAAGCGAATTAGCTTTTCATATGTTCTGTTGGTCATTGCATACTAATTTGGCGAATCTAGACACGCGGCAGGGTGTCCAGCCAAGTTCAAAGCCAAAAGGAACTGGCGACGCAGCAGCCGTGTGTTAATAATACACGAATCATTTGGAGCCACTTTTGATTCCTTAATAACTCAAAATCTATATAACATTCAAACATGAAATTTATACCTTTATAACGAAACAAATTATTTAATTAAATATTTTATTTCCGTGTTATTTTTAACGAGGAAGTTACCCCGAACATTTTTAAACGATATGATACAGAGAGAAAGAATATAATGGAAAAATAACCCATCTTCGTCTATAGCCCCCGACAGGATTTCGAATCCTGTCGGCGGCTACAGACGAAGATGGTTTATTTTTCCATTATATTATTTCTCTCTGTATCATATCGTTTAAACATGAAATTTGTTATAATTATGTATTAAAACATGACTAAAAACCTTTAGATCAACGAGAATCCGTCATATACATATACAGATAAAACGGTTATTGAGATATTAACGTCTACAAATCGCCATTTTTATCACTGACTTAACTAGTCACTTATTTAGTTATTAGCTGACGGATAGATCAAAAACTTAACCCATTCCGGATGACCTAGAAATTGATGACAGTTGGGTAATTGTGTGTATACAAATAAAAAAGTAATAAACCGGCCAAGTGCGTGTCGGGCCACGCGCAGTGTAGGGTTCCGTAGTTGCTTGTCTTAGTTACATCGACGTGCGGTGCGGTTGCGTCGGCCGAATTTGTACAATTGGCCTTTCCAAGTAGGTACACATTCAGTTCGTCGACTATTACTTGGTAACTATTTATGCCTTCTTGTCCGTAATAGTTTTCCTTTTAAATTCATTATATGTACTACTACCTCGATTTTTTTCACATCCCCTGTAGTAGCCATTTAGCCGGCAGGGAGGGGGGACACATGACTCGAACAAAAATTAGGGCTTCAAAGCCCAATATCTCGCAAACGAATCACTGATTTCAAAAATGGTTTTAAAAACCCATAATAATTTTGAACGAGCTATCCAAGGATACCACACACCATGGGTTTAACGAGAAAAAAAAATTACATCCCCGCTTTAGGTGTAGGGAACGTACCCTAAAAAAAATTTTTTTTCAAGATTTTATTGTACTGTTTTGTCGGCGTGATTGATTTATATACCCATGCCGAATTACAGTTTTCTAGTTGTAATGGTTACTGAGCTAACCCGAAGACGGACAGACAGACAGACGGACGGACATGGCGAAACTATAAGGGTTCCTTGTTGTCTACGGAACCCTAAAAAACGGGGAATTTCGAAGTACTATATTTATTATTATTATTATTTATGTTTGTTACCTCAGACCTGCATGATTTATAAATTGGGTAATTTGTATAGTAACTCGTGTATTATCTCTTGAGAAACACAATAGCATTTTATAAATAACTATGTATACAACGTGTTTTTTTAACCGTCTTAGAGCCGAAGCCCTCTTAAAGTATCCAAAACGTACTAATCATTAGTGAAAAAAAAAATGAAAATATTAATTAAGCTTTTAGTAATAAAAGGTAATTAATTTTGAAAAATCCTGTATGGCGCACGGTGCGAAGCTCATTCACCCCCGGTTAGAGTTCGTACCTATGTACAAAAGATGGCGGCTAGCGGTCACTGCGGTCACTCGGCTGGATGATTAAAATTAATATTAATACAAAAAAAAAACAATATTAACAAAAAAAAACCTTTTTTAAGTTCTTTGTAATGTATACATTAAGACGCTGTCAACACCAAAATGCCCTTGAGGATTTGGGATAGCGCGCACACTGTCTATTTGTATCGGAGTAAACGAGAGCGAGTGTTACTGGGCCGCCCGGTTTTAGAAGATTATTTGTGAAATATGAATCGTTAGCGGTTTAGGTATGAATATGTTGACTTCATGTTTTTAATTGCAGACCCATACGTCAAAAAAATAAAGACATAGAACCGTTTTAACGATGATTTTAAGACCAATAATTGCAATTATTTCTTCCAATTATGTATCGAGTCCACGGTCTTTGAAATATGTTGAATATTAACATATATTTTTTATGATGTGCTAGAACAAATAGTTTTTCTCAAAAAACTGCTTAAATAACATCAGTTTCAACAAAATTAGGTCTTGTCAGCCTCTTAACTGGGCTTCGGCTCTAAGACGGTTAAAAAACACGTTGTATATATTAGTGTATAATTATTGACTATTATTTATTATAACACATTTTATTACAGAACATTAGTAAAAACACAACAACAGATAATTATAACTTACTTTTGAGTTAGAAAAAATAAAAACTTTACAAAAAGTAAAGATATCCCACCAAAAACATACCTGTGAAAATTGGAGCCAAGTTCAATATCAAGAATATGCGTGGTTGTCAACTTCGCCGACAAAAGAATTGAGATTTAAATAGGTGCCAAGTTCAGTAGAATAATCCTAAAATAAAATGTATTCTTAAGAACATACAATCTCTTATTTTTTTCTACTAGGTACAACAATATTTGCTATATAAATGTATAACTTCTTCTCTAGGATAAATTGATGTTCAGCTCAAGAATTGACTTGGCTAGTTTTTACATACAAGATATCTGATATTTGGCTCATCAACTTATCATATACGTATGTGACTGTTCATATAATGTTCATATATTATAAGGTAATCTCTTATTCTTCGAAAAAAATAACTAGTTAGGCTCGGCGAAGTTGACAACCACGCATATTGTTAAAATTGAACTTGGCTCCCATTTTCACATTTATGTTTTTGGTGGGATGTATATATATTTTAAGGGTACGTGCTTCGTTATTATCGATGATATATTGAGGATTTGGTAGTATTGATATTCCTTTTATTGATTGAATAGTTTTATAGCTCTATTTGATAACCACAATCAGTTTATCACTTTAATCACTTAAGGTGATGATAAGTCAAGATCAGGTCAATCGCACATTTTCAGACTTAATCTCATAACTGGAGGTTTACTAAAAGCCAATCATTTAACAAAACAAACGTTATATACAAATGCTTCAAACAATATGACAAGTCACGAAACAAAATTATGCACAAACAAAAAGCGATGTTCAAAGTACAACCGTCGACGAACCGACAACAAAACAACGAACCGTAGTAAGTGAGGAGTGACAAAACTTGAGTTGCCGACTAATTAGCAATACAAACATGAATCAGAGGCTATTAGTTGTAATTGAATGAGCCGCCGGCGGCGGAGTTGGCGCGGCGGCGAATTTAAATATCGTACTTTAAGAACGGGGTAACAGTTTACGCAAAAATGGCGGTTGGCACACTTCGTTATTTTGCAGCGTTGTGCTAATATTGTGCTAACGTATATGTATTTTATATTTACACCGGAATCTCAGTTGTTTTTAGTAATTCCTCATTCCTTAGCATGCTTAGCTACAAAAGCCATCACAATATACAGTTCCTATTGAAATATCAAAACATAAACTGCAATTCAACTATACCTAGTTCAGTTAATTACAAGTTGTAATTTTACTTAACGACAATAGAGTTTATTCTAAGATTACTCCAAAGAATTTTGAAGTTTTACAACAAAAAAGGTGAATAAAATAACAGTTGTCATTGAAAAAGATTTCAGCTACGAGCAAAGTAAAACAAAAGAACTACAATACTTATAATTGTAATGTTGTTTCATTACAAAACCTTTATCGTTCGCTTACCGCAGTCATATCTTTTAATTGATCGTAAACAACATTGTTGTTTTTTTCCAGATTTATTTTTGTTATTTTTGTTGTTCTTTCCGAGTGTAATCCTATCCTGGCTTCGAATATCAGATATAAGTTTGCACGGGACGCATTCACGCCAGTTTATGCCAGAACATAGTTTCTGGCTTGAAGCAAGAACAATGAATCTATTGTGTTGTGATGTGAGGAATGTTTATCAAGGAATTAATGTACGGCGAATGTCACCTAGGCTAGGATTGTTAAGCGAATGTCACCTAGGCTAGGATTGTTAAGCGAATGTCACCTAGGCTAGGATTGTTAAGCGAATGTCACCTAGGCTAGGATTGTTAAGCGAATGTCACCTAGGCTAGGATTGTTAAGCAAATGTCACCTAGGCTAGGATTGTTAAAGCTCGATTGTCTCTCACAACCTACATTGTAGTGTATTGTACCGTATATTAAGATTGTAACGTGTATAGGCATATCCGTGCCAAATAATAATGTAATACCGGGCAAACAAAACATGCCGTTCATTTGGAACATTGAATTTCAATCTGGTGATTGTTTTCGATTCGGTTTATAAATATTCATGAAACAAATGACGGTATATTACCGTGGCAAGTTGCCGTCGCCCACAAGACCGACTCAGGGACAATTTTTCATTGAAATTTTATAAAACACTGGCGTTGCCGCGAGGAAATTATCTCCCCCATTGACTAGAATTTTTCACGGCAAGTTTGACATCAATCCATTACTTTTCTCGTTTCATTGCGACCGCTCTTAATACTCTTGTGTTTAATACCATTAGAGTAAGTTGTGGGTAGTTTTCAGCTATATGGTTTTGTGGGAGCAATGACTAACTATAAAACAAAGACGTTTTCGATTCTCAATTATTTTTCACATATCTTATTAATTAATAGAATAACTGTGTATAAGCTTGCGACATTTGGACTTCCTAGTTTTTTTTGTGACATTTCTCTGTTATGGTCAACTATCTTGAATGTACCATAACTATTCAATTAACAGATTGAACACTGGACTTTGCAGTGAATCTGTTGTACGACATCGCGTGTAGCAAAAGTCCTTAGTCGTGTAACGCATAAAACGATGAGTGGCTTTAATGTCACTCAACTTTATAAAATTTATTTTAACATTGGGTAATAAAATTCACTACAGTAATAACAAACCAACATTACCTACAAGATAGAGTGTTGTCACCACCCAAATTTTTAATTGTAAATTTTTGATCGAACAAAAACACTTCTTGAATTAAACGTTGGGTCAGCAGGCGAATTCAAAACATCCTGCAAGCAATAAGGATATCGAAATCTAAACCCAGCTTAAGGCCTCTGCCATTCGTTACCCTATCGGGAACCTTTTGGAAGCTCACAAAGCTTAAATAAATCCGGCATGTTGCCGTGGAAAGCACGTTAGCGTAAGCTGAAAAATCACGTAGACGTTGACGGCAGTTTTTGCAAGACTAACAAGCCCTGACGTGTCGACGCTACATTCTGCACGCAGTTGCGGGAAGTTAAACAGCTTTTAATCCTTGTTTAAGCACGGGTCGGAAGAGGCATACAGTAAGCTGGAAAAATATCGGCACTAGATAATATCTCAACGCGCTACAACAGTGTTCAAGCATCGTTAAAGTGGACGAAAACTATCAGCAACACTAAAGCGCTTACAAATATATTGGCTGATTGCACAGTCAGCGACAGAAGTCGCTACGTAGGTATAATAACACGCTCAAAATTATCTACACAGTCCTCATTTTCTTGATGTAAGGGTCGTGTGTAGGCTATTTCAGCATTTAGTCCGCGTAGCTTCTTTTGGTGGTCACCTTAACTGTTCAAGAAGCAGGGTACCGAGCACCCTAGTGGTCGGCACTCTGAATGTGAATTTATCGAAATAGTATTTATGTACAATACATATAATAATAATAAAGCTTTTTATTTTTAGACCTAATTGGTCCATAGATTATTAGTATACAGTATCTAAATAACTTTCTTAGTAAAACAATTAAAAAAGAATAAAATAAACAAACTTAAGACTAAATAAAATAGGCTTGGTTAGCCATTGACAGGAACATGCAAGGCAAACAACTTGTTCTACTTAGTCCTGGCCAATAGCCACTTCCACCCTGTAGCGAGTGAGTGGGCAGTCGAGGCGCTCTGCCAACACCCTCAAAAGACCGCATGTATACGGCAATAGTTATTTACGATACAAGTGCCGAAAATAGGAAATTCGCAACGAGGTGTGATAAATTAAAACGCGACCGAAGGGAGTGTTTTAAATCGACACGAGTTGCGAATTACCTATTCGCACGTGTATCGTACAACGTTTTACTGTACATATTATGGCTCTTTAAAGTTTCGACATATGCACGGAAAGTGCTCTTTTCCGCACTAGTGCGCTATTTGCATTTGCTACCGATTTATGTACTTTTTATTCGCTGTGTACAGTCAAGTGTAAAAATATGGGTGCATACAAACTTACTCATAAATATGTCCCTTAGCTTTTATTTCGGCGAACTAAAGTTTCGGTAAATATTTCAGACAGGATTAAATCTATACATATGATTGCACTTGACTGTACACGACCAGTACAGATACAGAATAAATCATTCTACGGACATGATTATTATTTAAAATAATTTATCTCTTATTTCGGTCGATGAGAGGACTGTGGGGCTGTATATCAATATTAATGGGCAGTAATTATTCGTATGATGGAGATATCATGAATAATGACTTCTTGGAATTGAATCTGTAATTGTGCCAAAATACATCAAAATCTGTTCAGCGGTGCGATAGTGAAGTAAAGAAAAATAAAAGAGTTCATCCGCATTTATTTATTAAATCTTTATTCCACAAAAGAAGAAGCTTATAGTACAAAGGCGAACTTAATACTGTAAAACATTCTCTAGCAGTCAACCTTAAGCAGATAAATTGCAGATTTATGATACTGTATTTAGTATGGGTTGACTCAAGTGAGCGCGAAAATTGTATTGACGGCAATTTCTAAGCAACACTAACAAGGCTCAACGTGGTGCGTTTTGCGAGGAGTTAAACATAATTTAACCCTGTAAGTCGACTGTTTGGGGCCTTGTGTCCGCGGGAATCGACTGCTGCGCAAACAGCGCTAGTTCAATATGCAGTCGGTTAATTTATTGAACCTATGGAACCTTGTCCGTAGTAAAGAGGCTGATGTTGATGATGAATCGGCTGGATAAATCATGCAAAAATTAGTAAACATATTAGCTTTATTGCAACATTGTTACGTTTCGTAATTTTAATGCGGAAAGTACTCCACAATTTCAACAAAAACAAAAATAAATTGAAACGCGCATACTAGCTTAGCAGACCGTTCGATTCTCGCGGTTTCATTTCTGTATCAATCATCACCATCATCATATCAGCCGAAAGACGTCCACCGGTGGACATAGGCCTCCCCCAAAGAGTGCCATAGTGACCGGTCCTGCGCCCCCGCATCCAGCGGACTCCCGCGACCTTTACAAGGTCATCAGTCCACCTTGTCTGAGAAATCATAGTGTTAGCGGCAATTTCTCCACAACACTAACAAGGCTTGACCAGACGCGTCTTGCGTGAAGTTAAACATTCGAGGCGTTATCACCTCGGGAATCGCTGATATTACTTGTATTCAATATAGTTGGTTCATTTATTAATCACCTATTTTTATATATTATATATGACCTATTTTTAGGATACGTAATTAGAATCATCCTGAAAATACATAGTTTGGGCCTTGCGAGGTTAAGATCGCCATTTGTTCCTTTTAATATAGAAATAAATATAGCTGTCTTACGCAGCATGTGCATTTTTTTTATATCCCAATCGCTAGGCTCAACCCACTACCAGACGCCGCTGAATCGTCTTCGTCTACACTACCTCACTAATTGCCCCATGTATCATACGTGACACATCCACCAACATTTAAAATTATCGCCCTTAATATTCCCATGTGGAACTGAGTAAGCATAAATTAGAACGCGGAATTCATTCTCTTGTTTCAACATTTGAACTTTACTTATGAGACGAGGATGGCGGCACGAAAGATATGGCGGGATTTGGGATTGTTAATGCTCTTTTGCAGGCTTCCTTACTTGTTACTTTGCTTGGGACCTGTTGATTACTCTTATAAATAAAATCGCGAAGGAAATGTGAGCTTCGTGAATTATTTTTTGGGGTCGTCTTCGAGAAAGTATTGCCTTAATCTTAGTAATGGGTAATAACGTAGAAAATGTGATATTGCATTGACAGTTTGCAAGCCTACAAAACACTTCAAACTTATTCCTAGTCGACTTCCTAGGGAAAAGACGATGGGGGTGCTTTTCTTACTCAACACCACACGGACCTACAATAAAAATAAATATATTTGATAAATATATCTATAACATTATAAGTGAAATCGTAAGACGGTTGGAGTTTGCTGTGTGGACGACTTTCTGTCTCGACTCAGCTAAGTCCGGATTAGGACGCTCGTCGCTAGGGATTGCAATCCGGTCCGGCCGGACCGGAATTCCGGCCGGATCCGGCGCTTTTTTGTGGCTACCGGATCCGGTAAAATTCACCGGATCCGGAACCGGATCCGGTAAAGTCAATCACCCAGCTAAAACACAAAATATTAGCGTAAAGCACTGCTAAGATTGAATGTTTCCGTCGATATTCAAACGTCGCTTGGCTTGACGCGCGCGATGCGAGATTTGCTGATAATTGTTGATTCAGCAGTAACAAATAATTGAAAATTATATTACTGTACTTAGATAAACCAAAGGTAACAGCTAGATTAATGAGGAGACTGATTATGTGGTTTGAGAACGGAATTATCATTTGACAATTTTGAAAAACGTGTTATTTGATTGCAATATTAGTGTTATATGTGATTATTATGTTACATTTAGTAGGCTACGATAGAAGTCAATTAATATTTTGTTCATTCTTACAAAAACAACAAAGCTGATTGGATTATAATTTATTAGAATTATGTTTTTGTTTGTGAGTGAGACCGACTATACTCTATATGACTCAACTATAATAAATAATTTAAAATTATATTACTTACTACAGATAACTAAAAAAAGACTGGTTATATGGTTTACAGTTTAAAGAAAAGTTTATAGTTTGGAAATTTTTGAAATACTATTTGATTGTGATATTTGTGATTACTTAAAAATGTTAATTTTATGTTAAGTTGGTAAAGATAACCTTAGTTTTATTTTTTTGGTACTCCTTCAGTAGATATTTAAGAAAAGATCTCAATTGATGACTGATTATAAATAACATAATATTTCCTACGCTTACTCAGATTGTGATTATTAAAAATACTTAATTGAAACTTAAAACTGCAGTTTTAATAATCCATTAGGATAAAATATCCGTCGTTTCTCAAATTATGATAAAAAAAAAAAAAAAACACGTGACATTTAATTATTTAAAACCAGCCAGTGTAATCCGGCCGGATCCGGCCGGATCCGCCGGATTACTGCCAAAATCTGGCCGGATCCGGCCGGATTCAAAATCAGTCCGGTTTGCAATCCCTACTCGTCGCACGCATTGGGAACGCTCGTCTACTAAATATCGAAGCACAAATCAAAAATATGCGGATTTTAACTTTAAGTTACTGGGATAAGATGGAAAATTGTATATTTGGGATCTTCATATTATTGATCTGTAAAAAGGTTGAACAAAATAATATTGCCAAAATTACCTATGCCTCAAACATTATGTTTGCTGTATAACAACGTAAACAATGCAACTAAATTGGGAGGTTAATCCTGAGGCTTAAGGGCGAACCTGCGGGATAATTACAACTGACAGCGACGGTCGACCGTGATCGGTTTCATTATTGCCAAACGGGGTGAAATGGGGGTGAAAGTTTGCATGTAAGTGCAATTAACGAACTTTGAATCAGAGTACTGTTCCTTGATTACAAATCGAGCATCGTCATTCATTACACTTCCATCTTCAGAATCTCAAAGATTCATAACATGCAAAAACGTCGCTTGAGTTTACGCCCCGCTGGTCCTTCCAGCCGGACTATCTGATCTAGCTGGATTAATTAACTTAAATGCAACAAGTCCGTGTTTGCGTTGCTCTCTGGAACGTCTGTCTCGTGTTTTATAATGGAAGCTACTGAATTAAACAAGCGGGCAAGTTCTTCACAATTTTATATTAAGTTTATGAGCACCGTCTCCGCCGATTCCAGATTTGAACAGTAAATTAAAAGTGTAACATAGACAATTGTACTACCTATGATCTATGTCTATGATAGTGTGTAACGCATTGAAAGACAAACATAGTGTTGTTTTGCACTCACGCTTTAATGGGTTAAGCCATTACTATTATATGTGCACTACATTTCTTGTTCTTCTTCAGGTACTAAACAACTTGTGTTGTGAGTAAATAATATTATCCTTCTAACCGGATTTCATTTATTGTTAAGCTGCCCAAGATTATTTTTATATACTTGAGAAATATATTTTTAAATTGGATGAGTAATTTCGTTTAGAAATTACGAGTATGTATAAATAATTATAGGTTCTCATGTATGTATGTATGTAAATTCTTTATTTTACATGAAACAGAACACAACAACAAAACCATTATTAGAGGAACAGAAGATACATGTACAAAGGTGAGCTTATCCCTGAGAGGGATTTCTTCCAGCTAACCTTTGAGCAAATGAGTGGAAATTACAAACAGGCAAACCGACACACATGTACAAAACTATAAAAAAAAATATATCATTAATATACTATTAAATAGATAATATATATTAAATATAAAACGATAAACCAAAATATATATCAGTAAAAGTCTTAAAATGCTAATAATATGCAGTCAAGGAGTATTCAACAACCACAGTTTCTTCAACTGCCCCTTCAGCGAGGCCACAGACTGACACTGCCTGAATGACGGAGGAACGAGTTCCATAATTTGACCGAGTGTACCGTGAAGGATTTATCGAAGGAACGGGATTCATGAGGAGGTATGGCTAAAGTAAGATTACCACAAGATCGGAGCCGATGATCGCTTTCTTCCGCCATAAATACTCATACTCATACTCGTCAACATTATGAATATTTAAATACATAATCAATTCTACTTACACATTTATGGGCATACGTATCTATAGATCACTTTCGATACAAAATGTACCAACCTATTTTTATTGCTCCTGTGTATTAAAGTAATCTGTCTCTAGTAGCCTGTACCTACTCTAATTTCTACATTAAATTTACTCATAAAGTTTGAATGGGAAATGTAAATCGTACGTTAATTAATGTTTATTACTCTCATATTCCTTTTCTCACAGCCGCTTTTGGTAGTCAGTGCATTAATTAGTATAAATGCAATAACTCCTGCGTTAGCTTTGCCAGCCGCCCAACGCGCCATGCATTTTATTATGCTAAATTAAATTTCCCTCCTTCATTTCGACTGAAGCGCAAATTTCATCAAATGTCGCCGTATAGGTAAATAAACAAGCAATTTTATTAGTGAAAAATCACTCGGCGCTGTATTGCGAAATTTGATTCAAGAGAGCTCCGTTATTGGGTCTTCGGGATCTGTACACGGCCAATAAAATGTATTGTGTGCTATTCAAATATAGGCAATCTTCCTGTAGGAATAGGGGTGTTGTGGTGTGTAGGGGTAAGGTTGCAGAGAATCGCGGAAGCGACCTAATGACGGCATGGAGTACAATAGCACGTGTGCCCTTGTTATTGGTATCTGACCTGACCGCTACGAGCGATTTGTCTAAATGAGATCCGGACCTCTGGAGCTTTGTTATCTTTCCTCGCCCCCTCTGATTTGAAGGCGAATGACGAAATGTTTCGATGCTTTTTAACGTAAGTCAAACCATTGTGTCCATTAGAAATGTATGTTATCAGATAAATAAATTACAGTACACCAACCAAGGCCGAGAGATTAATAACGAAGCTCTGATTATAGTAGATCCAATTCTCTAACTACCTAAGTACATGATAACTCCCTATGTACTACTATTGAAGGTAGTCAGAAGGAATGAGGATAACAAAAATACCTAAATTACTATATGTTGAAAAAAACATTAAGGACATAAGCTAGATTGTAGGAAAAGGCATACTTTGAGCCTTACACGCCAAACATATAGTCTTGATATCTGAAAATAAATTGCTGTTACAGCAAACAAAAAGCACATACAATGTATGTATATACTTCAAGCAGTTTGCTACCTGGCCTTTAAAATGGGCGGGCAAGCAAAGTAAGTTCGCACTAAAATGTACCGGGGCCGGGTAATCCGCACTGGCGATTAATCTTCGTTCCGGGAGTGTTGCGGGCAAATTTGTGGCGATCGCCATGATTCGGCCATAGGGCCCTGGGGCCGTGTCCGTCATATACGGTGCTTCGTTAGCTAATCGCCTCTTATATCAACGGGGATTAGCCTCACCTTTTTTGAACGGCGCTTGAAATTTGAGATATTATACGCAATGGTCAATTTGAGCCTGAAATTGTGGTTGATAAACTTCGGGGCGGTGTTTGACGTTTCAGCAAATGGCATGGGGGGCTGTGATGTTTCGTTTGGCGGGTGACAATGACAAGATATGGCATTCGGCCGTTTTTTACACCGCTGACAAGTGCGGTTCGCTGGCCCGATACAATCTAGAGACCTGGCAAATGCAGTATTTTCCATACGTTCCTCTTGACAAGGAACCAAACTGCATTAAGGGCAATTGCATGCCGTCACGATCCTCACTCATGAGGGCCGACTAAGAAGAAGAAAATAAAAGTGATTTTTTGTCGCTTATCACGTGAACGCCATTACCGTAATAGGCCTTCTTATCTTGCGCTTATACTGGGGACTATATAGAAAAGCATGAAACAAATTAAACAAAACATAGTATTATCTGATAATGATGTCATCCGATGCAGAACTTAAACAACGTTTTTCATAGCCATAAGCTTACGACGGATCAATATTTTTGTATTCGTCTTGGCCGTACAGTAAACGTTTGGGACTGTTGGAGATGCCTAACGGCCTGGCCACGGACACGCGCGGCGGCGGAAGCGGCAGCGATTTTTCTAATCCATTGCGTGTGATCCCAACTAACCACAGTGCGTTGCACATCACGACCGTGCAATGAACAGATAAAACGCTTGCCGCGCCGCAATTCGCGCAATGTCGTGGGCGGGCCGTAAAGCCGCGTACGGATAGCCCGTAGCCTGCTACGCGTAGTCGGTTACGCGTGTGTTTACGCGTACATTGGATACCTGGACGGACCGCTACGATCCACTGCCGGCGGCTCGTGCGTGAGCCAGTTCGCGCGGCACGCGTTCCCCTAGAGTGTACGCGTAGCTGCAAGTACGGACATGGTTTTCCAGGACACGCGTAACCGACTACGCGTGCCAATGTACGCGCAATCCGTACGCAGCTTAATAGTTGACACTTATTGTTCGCTTTAAGTGTAGTATTACTAACTGGGACTGTGACTTTGTTCTCAGATATTAGACGAACCTATACTTGAGACGAACTTATACACCAGAACTGTGCGTGTTAGCGGAGCGGTATCCAAGAAGAAAATCCACCAATAGAAAGAGATGCGTGATTGCTAGCAAATTTAATGGTAAATTTTCCTCGCCTAGCTCTGGTAACCCGGAAAGGCCAGGCTCTCAACCAGCCAAGAATAAAACCCGGATAGTCGTTCAGATTTGAGAGAGTAAGATACGTCTGCCAACCCGTTGAAGGCAATGTCAATGTATACTGCGTGCTATTGAGTATGATGGGATGACTAATTGATGTGTAGAGGATAATCGAGGCCGCTTGCGATGCCATACATCACGTTGACGTGCCGTGCGTGTGATTTCAACCTGGATTTATCTTACTGTTTATGAAAATATGTCCAATATTGAAATGTAGAATTTAGAAATGTATTTAAAATTAAGGGAATATTTACGATTACAATGTTTCTTTATAACACGTTGGTTGCAATCAAGCGTAAAAGCCGTAAGCCTGATGAAAAGCGGTTACTGAAGCTTAATGGTTGCAACTCTACGGGTTTCCACGTGCACATTGCCGACCTTATAATAATAAATATTCATTCCTCTCTTGAAGAACCCCATGCTATAGTCTCTCGGAATAGCCTCAGTCGAGAGCTTATTCCACAACCAGGGCATTCGAATTATTTGATAAATGATAGTAGAATATTAAGAACAAGATCATAGGAAACCATAATCTAAAATACACTCAACAGTATGAAGCAATTCCAGGTATTCAAAAAACAAACCTCGCTTCCTTCACTTTCATGACATTCTTCATACATTTTCGTCGGCTCAGGTCAGGTCAAGAGTACCCTCTTGACCTGACCTTTCACGTATAGTTATTTACCTCGACGTTTCAGGATGTGTTGCAACATTCGGACGCGAGAGTCCGTCGCAATCGAATGGTTGCTCAAAAAGAGTTTAAATTAATAAAGCATCGTTTTCGAGCGCCTGCTCATATAAACATCACTTTCGGCTTCCGTGATCATTAGGAAAATAATGAAATTTTTGAAGTGAAAACTTCTTTAGCGGCGCTGAGCACTTTTTGGGATGGGGAAAAATTGTTAAATACGCGACAGAGTTTGGTGACGTCAGATGTGAAGGAGGTCACTTTTTGCTGCTAGCCGATTCGACTTCATTCAAAACTGAACGCTATTCGTAAGAGTATAAAGCCGTTAAACACTTTTTGCAATAGCATGTTCTGCAAATAAAGTAATAATACCAAAGCGTCCTTCACCGTTTTGCTATTGCGAAAATTCTAATAGTTCGAATTTGGGCGTTATTCCTAAAAAGATACAGCTTAGAAAAATATTTACCAACGACAAAAACAAATTGATATTTTGGTCGCCAACTCGCCACCGCCATCTGTGTTCTTGCAAATTCGAATAGTTCGAATTTAGACGTTATTCCTAAAGAGATAGGCTTTGAAAAATATTTGGCAATGGCAAAAACAAATGGGTATTGTTTTTGCCGCCGCCCCGTCGGCGTGCCGAGCCGGCGGCCCCCGTCGCACCCAACGCGCCCGCGGTCCGTCCGCCTAAATAATTGATAATTGTTTATAAATTTGCGTCAAATTCATTTTTTGGGTGACACCGTAAGATGTCACGTGACCTGATCGAAAAACTGTTACAATGTTATTGAGTTTTCACTTCTGCCGGCACTCCCGGAGTGCAACCCGGTCTTTTTTTTTTATTACGAGGCGGCATTTTTTGCATGTCTAATATTATTTTATAAATGTCGAAACGCAGAAAGTTATTATGCGGAAATCTAAATTGACTGTAGGAACATCATAGGTAACCAATAGTAATTACCTATACCTAGAGTATACATAAATGTCGGTGTTCTAAGTAAAACGATACAAGTAATAGGTATATCGATTGATTCCTAATATTTGGGATAGGATTCTATTTGCCAACGACCAGGGATAAACGAAACAAAGAAAATATAATCGAATCGATCACGTGCTTGTCTTGGGGTAACCATCTTGGGTCGCTGTTTACTCTGGATATTTTGTGATTTATTAGAACTTTGAGGGATACAAAGGGGCCATATTCACGTCTTTTTAATCGTCATACGTGATATGGGTAGTCATGCAACCGATTTTGTCACATCACGATTAGATTTTACGATATTCATAATGTGTCATAGATGTATATATACGAGTATGTATATGCTCTTTGAATACTAAAATATAACTATACGCTCTGTCACTAAACCTGGGATATAATAGTAAATTGTACAACAAGTACATAAAACAACCGCAGGCGCGTCAAGTATAACAGTGGGTTTTATAAACATATTATACACAAAGCGTCTCACTTCAATACCTATTAAATTAAATTTAAAACATACAAATGTTGTAAGGGGCGCCAAACGGCCGCACGTAGGTGTGGCGGACAGATTTTACTTTATGCACTAGAGCATAAATACACATTTGTAAACCAGAATCAAAATATTTACTTGATAAAGAGGTTTAAGCTACGTCTTTTGCAAACTCAAATTGAAATGCATACACGCATATTGATCCCCTGGTAAATTACTTCAGTATATTTTCATGCTTAATTCATATACATACACCTTATTCCATATAATATTAGATGATTAACGGACAAATACGTCTACGTTTCTTCGTTTATCTAGGATATCAAAGGAAAATATTGTACTAGTTTTACTTATTTCGATCAATAAGTACCTTCCAAGCGTAACGATACTAATGTTGCGTTTGTGCGTTTGACAATGTTCCTTTAAATCGCATGACGATTAACGCACACTTTTTCTAATCTTATGTAGAATGAGATGTAGACAAAATGTACATACAGATATTGTATAATTGCTTGATTAATAAACCCCTGGAACTACGCACGTTATTTCGGCAGGCATTCCCCTGCCTAATGTTTTACTCACGTTACTGTGACAACTTCCACCTTTTACCAAATTGTATTTTCGTGTTCGGCGACTTTTCCTTATAAATACTGTCATTACGTCTGCGACGGCGTGACAGGTGTTAATGTCTACATGTATCGGGCGTCATTTTGTACTGTAATGAAAACAATGCGCGGCCTTTACAGACGGTTTTGACGGGTTCCGTGTTTTGACGTTTGTGACGTGTATGTTTTTATTTCATATTGATTTGTGTAGTGTGTAGTGTACTGGTAGGTAGAGTTAAACCAATATTAAACTTTTTTTTACTCTACACTATTTTCGTCGGTATAGGTAAAAATGATATTGTACTGAGTTGGCAATAGTATAAAACAAGAAATTAAATCAAACTCCTGATTTGAGATCTGATATTGCAGTGTTCTGTTGTAAGCATGTAAAATGACGACGCAAAAAAATTTTTGGACTGCCCTCTTCTATGTTTTTACCTGTTCGCAAGTTCGCATTGTACAATTTCAACGTTATTGACCATTAGAAGCGCACAAAACCAACACTGTTCGACTGTAGCACTAGTTGTGATGTGAGTAATTGCATTACCGCCCATATGCAGACAAACTTAACTGAATCGAGTGGCAAACAGATTGATAAATCGATGCAAACACATTGTACAACGCGATCCCATATGCTAAAGGCATTAAGTGGGATACCGCGTAAGCCCGCGAGGGCGCTAGGTGCGGCGATAACAAGAACTTCGACGAATAAATTAGCAGCCGTGGAGCTGGCAATCGCTTGTTATCTCCCGCAATTTTACAGCTTAAGAGAACAAAATCTTAAAAGTAATTAATTCAGATTTATTGTAAGGGATCGGCAGCAACTGAAAGAAATCTCCCCGAAGAACGGCATAATTTAATCTAATTTATACGATGATACGCATTGATTAAAATGTTGGATATCTCAGCCTCACGTTTAGATCGGTTGCTTTTAATTATTTGATTGACGTTAAGTAGGCGATACCGCATCTGTTGAAGGTATAATGGTTGGAGTTAGAGCGGTGAAGTGCTGCAGGAGGGAGAGGCAGGCAGACACAGAAGGTACGTCATTACGAGGCCCCGCGTCATTTGTTTATTAAACATCCTCCGAGGTGGAACAGAATAATGGCGCCGTAGACTTTGTCATGGCCGCTTTCCCCCGAAATTAAATCGTAACGATGATGCGCGCACTCGCCGCTGCCGCTGTTTTCGGTTCCTTCGACCCCCACCGTTATTAAGTCCTGACGTCTTGCGGCCTAAAATGAATAGGTCGGTGTAAGAACCCACCCAGCATGCCAATTGTCATGGTTGTCAAAAGATCGCGTTGAGTGGTCGGCGTTTCAGAGAGTTGAAAAAGTACGAATTTGTTTATGGCGTTCAATGGCGACTGATGAGAAGCAAACGTATTTTGTATTGTTAGTCTTAGTTTACATTGACTTAAGTAAATTTCGTAATACCACGGCCTTATGATCCACCAAATCGAAATGTTATACAGTCTGATAATTTTATGTCAAAGTTCATATTTTTCACTGCCAACCAATAATAAAGTCGTTCGTTTTTACAATTGCACATCGCATTTATTTTGCGATTCAAATTCATATTCAAGTGCATTGGTCATTCGCAAAAAATGAAAACTCTGATATTTTGTGTTTCGACGTTCACGATTTATGTAGTTTTACAGTATGTTTCCATCTGATACAGTTCAGTTCATTAAATAATGTGCTTGGATTTACGGATGATCGCATTCGTAACTGATATTCGTATGGACAAACAATAAATACGTGATATGAATATAGACATGTAAAACAAAAGACACATAACGTTACAAGACTACGCTACAAATAACTATGGAGGTAGGTACAGCTGGATATTACTACCCTTCTAATGGGATCTATGCTAGATAAGCTACGTATATTTACCTCCACTAAAATAGCGGCATCGGCGGTTTCAAGTAGTACCTACAAATAACAGATTAAAATTGAAATATTTAATGTTGGTAACACTTAGTATTTAATACAACTCTATTAATCCCCGGCGGAAAGGAGGTGTAAGAGAGACTGATTTGGTGATAAGTATACGCTTTGTTTAATTAATTTTTACATTATTGTGCAGTCAGTTCATGTATTTAACTCTAAGGGATTTTTAAGGCATTTTAAAGCTCAAATAGGTCTCATGAACGTTTAATAAAGGCATTGTAGAGTCTAATTTTCACATAAAACACTTGCGTAGGCATGAATTATTAAAGTAATAGGTTCCAATAAGGGACAAAACTGATGTCGTGAACGATAGTGTCCTTTCTACAATAGGTAGGCAGCAATTACAGTTTTATGGAGTCATTGACTTAGCAAACCAATTAGAAAGTTTCATCTACAAATATTAACAATGCATATGAACATCCGACTTTTGAAAAGAAAAATGAAATTATCCGGAGTTCTGAGAAAGAATTTTAATTAAAAAGTTGTTGGACTCACAGAAGAGTATGTAATCTTGCGTAAATTAATTTATAATTGATTCTCGACTGTGGAGACATTTGTGAAAATTTTGATGTGTTACGAGAAGTTTTCTTGAGAGTTAGGCGCGCTCTCGAATGAGGAAAATTGTGAAAGCAAAACGCTTCCGAGCGATTAGATTACGATTCATTTACTTAATGGATGCCAATTATTGAAAAAAAAAACAGAATATATCTATGGAGAGAGATATATTTAAATTTCTTAACTTAGATTTCCGTGGTAAATTACTCACGAGCTAAAAGGGATTATCACGTAACTTTTCTAACGCACGTTAGGACAACGCAACTGTCATTATCCCATTCAAAAAGTGACAATGCGTTACGTAATCGACCTGCTGGAATGCGCTATTATATATGTAATTAATTCATAATATCGCGTGAATTCCCTTGAAATCGTTTATTTAAGAATATGAGTTGTTATAGACATTTTAGTAAGTACCTTGGACTACTATTCAGACTTGTCAATTGCAAAAATCTTATACCAATCTTTAGGTTGTCTATACTAATGCTATAAATATGTCAAGTTTGTAAGCTTGTAGCTTTGTATGTTAAGGGGGTAATATTCAAAAGTACTCAGTTGTCACTCCGATTTCATTCATTGTTTCATTTGGTAATATTCTTAAAATAATAAAAAGTAGAGATAAGGTAACGGGCCATAAGTTCGTGCTAGTACGTCATTTCGTTAGTTTTGTTTCTGAGGCTTATAATAAGCAACTGAAATATTTTTTATTTAATTTATACATTTGTAAAAAAACTTTATCATTAAACCTTTCCAAAAAATCAAATTCAACAATTTTAACGACTAAACTAATAGCAACACAACGGTCGAAAACTGTCAGTCGGCCGAAAACAGCTGTACGGTGTGCGCGAACTGCTTGTTGACGTAAGGTGCTCGCTCCGACTTCTTAAGGGAATTGAAAGAGAAAGGGAAGTCCATTTGAAAAAAAACTTTTAACAGTGCTTTGTCTATTTCCTTAACAATGGATTTAATAAGAAATAAGTGTATATTTTGGTATAGGTGTCCCTTAAAATTGCAATAAATGGACTCACGAACTAACGGTCATTATATTTTTCGTCTGGCTCCTATTTCGTGTTACTACCGAATCAAGGGCTTTCTTTTTACATCCTTGTATCTTTTGTATTTAAATGATACTTAAGAAATTGTAAATGTTAATTTAAAAAACAGATATTGTATTTAATGACGTTTTCATTGACCTAAATTCGGTATATGTTTTATTCACTTGAATTCTCGTAAAACGAGGTTGAACGTGACCTAAATTTACAATTTGAAGGTGAATTCGCATATTTACGTGCAGCATAATTTTGTTTATTGCTCGATTCCTGTAATGTATTTTTATGTTTATTTATTACATATAGGATACTTAATGGTTATTGAACATAATTTAAAGGTGATCTACATTATTGATTGCGGGAATATCCAAGAAATAGTAACACGAAACAAGGGACTACTACTTTTAATACTTTTCCCCAAGTTCGTGACAGAGAAATCTATAGTGGTAGGACTGGTAGGCAAACACACAGATCAAATGTGTACCCTCGTCTGTTATTTGATAGTCTTCTTGAAGAGGTAACATGTGCATTGATATAATGCAATAGTGTTGCCTGGGTAAATCCCGGGAACCTATTATTTTTGCGGGATTATTATTATTAAATGAAAGTTACTTTGTACCCTATTAAACAGTATAGAATTGCTCTTTCAAAAGTGTGTCGTGTGTCCCATACAACATTGTCTAGATTTTAATCTTAGGTTACCTAATCAATCGTAGAAATGGATAATCAATACATACTTATATCTAACTATACGTTTAAGGAATATTGACGAAAATGATTGAAGATATTTATTATTTTTAAGATTTGATATCCCGGGACTTGCTATTCCCGGGACTTTCTTTATTTTAAGGGTTTTTTTTAAAGAAGCGAAAGGTATCTTTATACCCTATTAAACAGAATATCGTTTACAGATACCTACATGTCACGTCCAAAAGGTTTTGCCTAGATATTTATCTTATGTTAAACAGTTTTGGTTAATAATACTCGTAGATAGGTAACCTATGTGAGACACATTTTTGAAAAGGTGACCCTGTACTAATGGATAAGTTATTTAACCTTACATTTCATAAAAAAATCCTGGAAAAAGAAAAAATGTCCCGGGATTTTAAATACCGAGTTTTATCCAGACCCCCTATTGGATTTTTCCAATAATCATGTTAATTACCTCGTCAATAATCTTGTTCAATACCAAATAACAAATGAGGGTTCACAAACAAAACGTTTCTCTTACTACCTGGCACTCGAAAACTTTATGCCGAAACAGGGGCCAAGAACTCACAAACTTAGGAGCAGAGCCAAATTTTATCACGAAATGGGGTTCAAATACAAGGTCTACAAATAAATTATAAAAAAATAGTTATTGAAACTAAAACTATATAATTCTTGCATTACATAATAGGCAAGATATCAATGTTCATCACACAAAAAAATTCAAACCGATGTCATGTTCTGTATTGTCTTAAAAAAAATACTAATTCGTAAGAGGCTTAACATGCCGAAACAGTGGACGTTTACCTTATTTCGGAACTAGAATGAATGTTCGATTCAAATGTTTATGGCCTAAGGAGAAAAAAAAAGCATTATAGCTTAGTGTAAACAGTTACTTATCGCACACAAAATATTGCCACAACCGCTTTGCCATAATGTATTTACATAATTTTCAGCCAAAATGCTTTTACTTTTAACTGCTTTAATAAAAATATACGACAAACAGTTTTAACGCGGACCCCCTCCTATTCAATTAACCGGCGTGATTAAATTTTTACGCGACTTAAAAAAATACGCCAAGTTCCCTTTCATAAGCAGACTGCTTCCAGCGATTTTATTAGCATATAGAACCTTTATTATAGACTTCCTGCTTCGCGACTTTTATTATAATGGAGGAATTATGTTTCAGATTGTTTAAGATGTCGTTAAAGGCGTAGTCATTATAATCGAAGCCAGAAGCTTCTGCTGCGCAAGAGATGCTGCTGGTTACGTACCACATGGGGTGGGTGGCGACATCTAGTGGGAAAAGTAAGAAGACTCAACTCACACTACTGTTAGTGGTCAATAGATGGCGTGGTGTATAACAACAACCATTTCATAGACTGTTTATATCTCGGTATTTATAACGATGTTTGGATGCATGTTACACTCCCTGTTCCTGGGTTGTTATACGGGTGTTTTCGTTTTATACGAGTAAATAATGAGGCTAACAAATGGATCGTCATTGTCATCAGTGCTGTGTGCTGCCACTGCTGTGGGGCTACCGCGGAAAGAAAAGGAAGTTCGTTTGTGTCTCCCTCTCAGTCACACTTGCTAATTTGAACAGTTCCCTCTGTGCACAGATTACGAGAGGAAATGGGCTATAGCCTCTACATTGGCCCAGTGACGATTGAAGACCTTACATATAGGTTTTTTTTTTAATTTGTTCGCATATATATGCATAGATTTAGATTTAGATTTATTTATTTCACAATATACAATTACAATATAAATTAAAGCTAGCTTAATCTATATGAATTTATATAATGATCGTCAAAGAGAATAAGAATTGTAATAAAATGTCAAGTTGCATTTGGTTTAAATTATTTATTAATGTTTCCCTTTACCGAATAATGAAATATAATAGGTAAGTTCCAAGAAACACATCATTGATTAGTTCTAATATAGGTCCTTCGCTTACACGGTTTGTATTGATGATTGGGTTGATGCACAGGAGTATGATGGTTACATTTAGCGGTGTGAACTGCCACATTATGAAAAATAGATTAGGGAAAACGTGACGGATTTTTCTTCTGTGCTGATAATCAATTAGCAGTTTTCCTTCTTCTTTATGTCAACAATGTAGTATTATATGTAAGAGATTGACCGCATAATTATCCATAAAATGCCTACGCCATTGGCACAGTTACGCCCCAAGGCTTTCACTGGAAGTAAATCCTCGCGTCTACAAACAATGATATTCATTTTTAAGGGAAAGAGTCGTAATATTTTCACTTCAGCGAAACAATATGCGCCTTTTATCATCTCACTCGCAAACTTCGTAATAAAGACACAGAGGACACACACAAATACACGTTTGTAACGTGTTTTTGCAAATCAGATTCGGTCTCGTGGGCACCAACCTGTGTCAGCAAGTCGAAGTACTCACATAAATCCCACTATGCCCTCACCGGGGAATAAGTGTAGAGTAATTGCCAACACACGAGGTAGCTTGGCGTCGCGAACATTAACTATTAAATTCGTTGCATATTAAACTACAGCCTCCGGGCGGTGTATTACAGATCCTACCTGGACGTTTTGTTCTTGTTTTCCTACTTCTGCCGGAATTTCGTTAAGTGTAAGTGGGGAAAACAATTTTCAACGCTAACAACTTGGGCTTGCAAGTAGCATGGATACAGCTGGAAAGTTAAATGTTTGTAGTTTATTAATGTTGATCTCAAAGCCCGAATAGTCATTACCAACCCCGCTACCGCTTGGGTTTGCTAGCGGGAAAATCATGTCAGTATCGATTGGTCGTCAAGTGCAAATCTCAGAATCAAAAGTTATTTGCCGGTAAGCCGCAATATTACGTCGGTTGGCTAAAATGCCCTCTTTGTTTTAGACTGCCAACAGGCCCTCTGCCTGCCTGAGTGTGCCGAACCCCACTTGACACGCTTCATTTTTACCTTTCTCTCAAATTGGAACAGGTGAGCTGCTATTCATGTATTACCTTTTTGTATATTAATAAGATTTTCACAATGTTAACGACGGTAGAACTCTGCCGCATCAGTAAATGACCTTAAAAATGAATTATTTCACACAAGTTTGATTTGCTACGATTTTTTTGAGAATTTAGTGTTTACGTTGTTTGTCCAGTCGAAAGTAAATCTTAAAACCTGAACCGCGTCAGCCAGTTAAGCCTTTGAGCTTGCCGAAGACGTGTATACAAATAGAAAACCCATATCGTGATAACAAACAAATGGCATGTCAGACAGTTTTTTCAAATAACATAAATCGGTAGTTTCTCCGGAGAACTAAAATAATGGGGTGTAGGTATTTTAACTTCAAAACGATGATATTCAGTTTTGCTCGCGCAAGTCCCTAGGGCCCTGCGCTAATTCGAATCAAGTAAGTTAGTCCTAAATATAAATGTTAGCGCACATATACCTAAGTCAAGAACTACTTTTCCCATCGGGTGCGCGGCTGCTCCGTGGCAATGCACTTTCGCTGACCCCATGCCTCCTCCCACGAAGGACCTCTCTTTCACTCTTGGGGTTTTCTTCATCCCCCGTCTCGCTCCCACTCGTGGTTGCGCCTGCGATTCCCGGGTACTAAGGTAATAACATTCTACGACGCGGTACGCCGCTAGAGTGGAACGGGTTCTGTCCATGACTTCGGCAATTATTTGTAGAGAAGACAATGGTCGACGAGCTCATGTTTTACTTGCACGGAGTTGAGAGTTATTCTTTAAATATAGGCAGACCATTTTTTTATCCAATCTGAATCCAAAATTATATCAAACGTAAGTGTGTGACAGTGAAAACATACTAGCAGCATAATAAGTGTGGAAATATTGGCTTCGGTTTCCGAATTAAATATATATATATTAATACATAAATACTTCATTAAATAAATAAACAAGGTGTCTTGCCTCATGATTGAGAACAACATACTTACCCAATTTATCGCTAATAGCCTTCATATATCGGTCCGCAGTCTACCATCTGCATCAAAGTGAGAGCTCCACACTCTACTCTCTCTGTGTGTACATAACACTAGGTAGGTACTTATTACAAGCTTCTTTATAAAGGCATTACTAAAATCAATTTCTAATGCAAGCATTGCTGTATCTTGGAGCCGCGAACAAAAAAAATATATGACCAATATTTATTACAGAATTTCATCATAATATGAGTGTCTCTGGCGTGTCTCTAGAGAATAAATCCCAACTTGTGACTTACACTTATGCTTTCTAACTTTGAATCAAATTTTGGGTGTATTTGATTGCTTGAGAGTTTTATTATGATCAGATACGAGACTCACGCTGTTATCATGAGTTAAACTTATAAATTCTGTTACGTGTAACGAATCTTCTTATTAAATATTTAAAACAATAAAATGATCATCAAATTTATCAACATTTTGAACTAAATTATCGCCTATTTCTAAATGCGTTCACCTCAAAGTATTACTAGAATGAGCACGATGAATGTGCCTGTGCATTGACTCGGAGAAAGCGCATACCACACTTCGAACTACAAATATATAACAATACTCTACAAGTCACACAATATTCGAGGATACTGCAACTTCGATATCAGAAAATGCAATTCTCTGTTAGTGAACTTTTCGCCGCTTATTTTTTTTATTGTTCCTGATATAACGTCAATAACAATCACTAAAACTTTTTTTTTAATAAAATATTTGAACTGCACCGCATCACCATTAAGTCAGGTCGGATTATGCGAATGTAAGCTAGGTTCATCTGTATAGTTTGAAAGCGAGATGTCAAGTATTCAATCGACCGTCAACCGTATTCCGACTTTATCCATGAAAATTTTAGGATGACATTCGTTAGCATCAGGCGCAGAGAACTCAAGGCTCGCAGCATATTGCTGCGGGTGACAAACAAAACGGTCGAAGTTCGCGATTCCGCCGTTGTATTTTGCAACATAAGACCAAGAATTTGGGTGCACATTTGAGTGCGCCGATGACGCGTTTACGGGGAGGCGAGTTCGGCTACATTCCATCGTACAATGAGTAATTTAAAAATTCAAAAACTCGTCGAGGCCGTGTGTACGAGATGAGGCGATCTTACGAGCACCACTCCGCAATTGAGACTGTTTCTGCCTGCACGATACCTATAAAAGGCACTTTTATCGTGTATTTCCGGTATAACGCCAAAATATCGTTTGAAAAAGTCATTACTAAAACTTTATTTCGTAAACAAGCGAATCATCTTCTTATTCGACATATCATGCTGTGAAGTTCAACTTTGCTAAATCCAAGTATAACTTCAAACTGACCTACTTCAAAGTCGAAACGTTTCAATAATACTATAATTTATAAGACATTACTAAAAGAGAATCCCTCGGGGGTCAAAATAAAAGTCGAGTCACGTTTGTAACAAAACTTTCATTTGTTATTCCAGAAAGGATTGTGGAATCTAATATCAATTAGGAACAAATGGGAATGTGGGTAGTTTCTTCAGGCATGCCTCGTGCTGCATGCTAATTGGTAAACATGCCGTCGAACAAATGCAGCCGATTGCTCCGCTACTCCGTTCCCAACTATTTTTAAATGAAATTCTTTCGACTCATATTTCCAAGTGTACCAGTAATTCTATCGCAGTCAAAGGTGCATCGGTTTTTGTAATTCCGATCAAGGTATTTGATTGCAATTCAATTATTCAGCCGTTATTCGATGCGCCGATGGATGCTAGTTATATGGATTTACTGGCCAGCCCAATATTGGTTAATTGATCTATTTTTTATTTAAGTTTATTCCGAAGCCGAATAGTTTAACCATGAATAAAAAAGTAATTACGGCTTTGTGTTAGATAGAGCAAAACAAATTGGTTTTTGCATTTATATTACTTTCTGACAAAACATAATCAACGTTGAACCTACACTTTTTACGAGGGTGACAAATAAGAATATTTACTATAAATTTTGAAATTACGTGCACTTAAACTCCTACTTACCGACCAAATGAATCTCCCTACCTGATGAAATAGTAGAATCAACAAACTGTGCCAAAGTAATTTGGACTGAATCTCATCAATCATAAAGTTAAAAATAATTCAACGGTTTAGTTTAATTACAATTTAGGAAAGTAGCAAAATGAAAATGGGCCTTAAGAGAACGATACAAGTTTTCATTTGGCGAGACGTGAGGGGTCAGTTTCTCGCTGTTATTGGATATATTGCTTTACAATTATTTGGATAGGGTTGAAATTTGTTCGGAGAATTAAACGCCAACCTACATTTGTGCAAAAACTGAGTTGTAATTAGTCGGAGCTGTGCACAGATGCGAGTCAAGTAGACGTCGGCGTATGGATGGAGGACTGTGGCCTGCAGCAGCAATACCGATATTGCCTTACCATTCTTGGACCTAAAAATATTTGAAATGGCTTTATCTCAAAAAGCCTTAGAACTGGAACTATAGTACCTATACCCAAAAAATATACAGATATGAATCTGTAAATAGACAACGCGTTCATTTTCATTTTTTTTATGACGTTTTCAATATTAAAACGAGAACTATGGTACAAATAATGAAACTGCTACGTGGGTATCCTGATTCTTGCAAGAGTTGTGTTATATTATATTTATAAAACAGTAATTGTCAAAACATTCACTAAACAATAGGCCCCCGCAAAAAACAAAATCAGTCGTATGTGAAAATGTTCACGGTACAGTCAGCAGTAGAAGCAGCAGTGCGTATGAAGAGGTCAAAATTATCTACACACGTCTGTATTACAATGACATTATGTACAAATTAGTTACGCCTATTTATTTTCTCTCCGCTACCCAAAGGCTGTCTGGAAGAGATCGCTTTTTAGCGATAAGGCCGCCTGGTGTTTGCCTACTGTTCTGTATTACTATTGATACGTGCAATAAAGAGTATTTGTATTGTATTGCGCTCTTCACGCACAGATTTACTTTTGCTGACGATACTGTCTATGAAAATTATACAACGTGTTAATAAAATAACGCAAAACCTGAAAACCGTTTGTTCAGAATCGAGCATAGAATGCGAAAAAAAAAAAAAAATTTTGACAAGATTTATTTTTTACTTTTGTATGGAGTGTTGGCCGACTGGGGCGACCTGCTCCATACAAATGTAAAAAATAAATCGCGTCAAAAATTTTTTTTTTATTTTTTTCGCATTCTACTCTCGATTCTGAACAAACGGTTTTCAGGTTTTGCGTTATTTTATTAACACGTTGTATAAGACCTTATTCATAAATATATCCAATTAGTAGATATTTTCATTTCACTAGGATGAGTATTGAAGAGTCAGATTACAAGAAAACAAACTTAGTTCATGTAAAAACTTACGCAGCCCTATGAAACGTGAAGTTCAGCCGACTGACTTGCTGCTAAGTTGTTAGCAGAAAACGAACGCTCATTAGCTTGCGAGTTTTTTTTTGGCGCATCTCTTCGATAACGATATTCGAGGTGAGTAGATAGAAGGTTTTTACAACGCTAAGGTAGATCGAAAAATAATGTTACATCTATTAGGGTGAGTATTCACAACTGTAAGAGGTTGCGGTGAGGCGGCGAAAATAATGGTTATTAATTATTTGTTTGACACTGTTTATTATTATTATATAAATATCACAAGTTAGTCCGTGCGCAAGCGAAGAGCACATCATATCGAACTCTAAATTTGTGAGCGTTGGCATAAGTACTTTATGCGTTATTTAATTCAATTCAAATCATGTATTCGTTGCATCCACGGTATTACAAGATTACAACTTTCTTTAATCAAGAAATAAATTAATGAATGAACCCAAAGAGCTTTTTACCATCACATATGAGCTTTTCATACACACTTCAGTCTACATGCAAAAAAAAAAAAAAAACAAATAATGGACTGGTACATGTTGAGTGTTATTTTTTAATGTCAATTGTTATGCGATGACTCGATTTGTTAAGTAAGAATATATTTTACTCATCAATGCTTTCAAACCTATAATTTGAGTTACCAAAAAGGTGCATGTGTTTTAAGTACAGGATATATAATTGACGTTCAATAAAAACTACCCTTCATGTACGAATCAATTAAGTATTCGACGATAGACCAGTTACAGCTTTGTGAATCCTGAGTACACAAAAAAAATACCTGAATCATCAAATAAATAAATTCCTTTTTATCAGGCCAATATTGTGAATCAAGCAGATGTCATCATGAATTAAGATGATTATCACGAACCAGAAGAAAAAAATCTTAGCTTAAGATAAGCTCACTTCATTCAAGTTAAAATAACATCTTCCTAATTTATTTGTTGAAGGATATCAACCTCGAATCAAGTTTACATTTTTTTTTAGAGGAACATTAAAAAAATTGCGGATGCTTTAAAATATAAGAATTAAATTATGTGTTGTGCTTACCGTTTCGGACGCAATGTAGCGACCGTTGCCGCACTCAAGTAGTGAAGATTCACTCACCTGCAAATAAAAAAAAAATACTAATGACTTGCCTGTCAGTGATTTCAATTGCCTTCACATTCAACGTATTATTTCGTCTACTGGTGTAACGAAAAGTCTGGGGGAATCTAAAGGTAATTTCATGTAGTGGAATGGAATGAACCTTCCCTACTTAAAGATTGATTATCTACCATGCCGGCAGAATCTCGAGGGGATCAGATGTGCAGATGTAAATACACAGCATGTTTTGCGTAATTTTGGGTTGTTTGAGATGCAATATAAGAAGGCAGTTTAGAATTTGAAGATTTTCATAAGTAATTTTATGATTTACCCCCATTTACAAAGTATGTTTACGTATAGAAATAAATTTAAAATGACAGATAACTTCCATAGTAATAACTTGATTATTGAACTGTGTACCTATATTGTTTCGTTATTAAATAATAAATAAATAAATATTAGGGGACAATCTTACACAAATCGACCTAGTCCCATAGTAAGCTCATTAAGGCTTGTGTTGTGGGTACTAGACGACGATATATATAATAGATATAAATACATAGAAAACTTCCATGACTCAGAAACAAATATGCATGCTCATCACACAAATATTTGCCCTTACCGGGATTCGAACCTACTAGGCTAACCGGACGTCTAAAATTAAAATTAAAATGAACCACCTACTCAGTATTTTTCATTGAATTCGATGGTTTAATTGATTTCAAAGATTCACTTTCATTTTAATTTAATTGAATTGATTTCAGACACTTCATCAAACCTCCGGTCTGGAATTGTTATTTTTCAATATATGCTACAACAGTGGACAACAAGTATGCCCATCTCTCTTGGTCATCATATCTCTTGGTAAGGTGACACCGTAGCCTGCTTGCACCTCAAGTCACAAGCGCGTTACCGCTCCTTCATTGATTTGAGAGTTCGTTATGTACAAGCATGAGAAGTTCTAATGGAGCTTTGTAAATATCGACATTCAACTATGTGACAAATCCTGATAACCCTTTTAACCATCGCATGGTTAAATTCTAGAACAAAGCTCACGAAATCGTGGGCGAGCAAAGCGTCACCACCGCCACCAATGTTTGAGGCATGGCAAATAGTGCCAATTAAGCTCGCCGATGGGCCAATGTTCGCTAAAAGCTCGATCGACGTTTCAGCTCACGATTCATAGGAAAGGGGCAACTGGCCACAATCTCCGCTTAACTTCATTATGAGAGTGAATTGCTAAACGTTTCTATTGTTGACCAGGGTGTACTCTGTCCCGGGTTTAAGGGGTGGTTAGTCATGCAAATAGGTATCGACTTGTGTGCCCTTGGGAATCTAGTTTGATTAAATGCTGTGATTCTGGATATTGCGAGAATAGATTTTTGATAAATACCAGCATATACAATAGAACGGCGTGTAGTTGTCAACGGACAGACATAATTAGGTATTTTATCGTAGTTATCTAATCTTTTAATCAAGTGTTCGTTGTGACGAGATTAAAAGTAATATGTTGTCATTTCTCTTTGCTTATTGCATTTGGCAGTTAAATAATACGTACGGAATATCTAAAACGCGATTGGTACAAATAGATTTTTGTATGAGTATTTGACGTTGGTGGACGGTACTTCAAATATTTGTTAAGTAATAATATGTATGTGTATGTGTGTTTGTGTAGTAATATGTACTTTGGCTATACGTACTACGAGTTTTGCCCGCGACTTCGTCCACTTGGAACTCATTTATATCCATACGTCGGGGTTTTCGGAGCGGGAATGATTTGAGAAAGAGTAGAGATAAACAGATATGTTAGTCTAAGAAAATATCTTATTATGCCTAATGAATAACTACCTCTGTGAGTTGTATACAATCTGTGACAAAGTTTTATTTTAATTTCCGTAAAAGTCTTATAACTTATAAGGTAACAATTAAAATAACTTTAATTAATTACCTGCTGTAAATTGAATAGTTGACACGATTTTCAGAATAAACTATTAATATGTTTTCTATATTTGGGACAGTTAATCTACGGCGTCTTGCTGTAAATATCCATTTCAAGGAGCTAAATGATCTTTCCACGTCGACAGTTGTAATAGGTGCATATTAAATTTTTTTGTAGGAATCAATTGATGCACGAGAAGTTTGAGATTGAAGTTCTATTTCTTTGCCTTGTACCAACTCATTTATAATTTTTAGTGTGCTATAGCCAGAATTCTTCTTTAACACCAACTTCAGTTTATCATAAATCTGTTTTCCTTTACGCTCATGTTTAATTTGGAAACATCTCTATAGGTTTCATGAACTATTTTTAAACTATCGCTGATGGACAGCTTCGCATCCTGTAGTTTTTTAATAGCATCTGGGATAGTCATCAAATGATTTGCTATGAAATTTAAGTCACTTTTTATATTGCATTTCCAAACGCTCTTTTTGCCTTTCTAATACTCTGGGCTTCGGTGGGACTGAATGTATTTAGAACACGTTTCACTTCATCGTAATGTTTGCTGTAATACGTTGCAGCTTCTATCCAGGTTCCCCACCGAATAATTGTTGGTCGAGGTGGTAAAGGCACTCCGGGGAGCATTTCTTTAAACTTTTGTATTCTTTTAGGAGATTTCAAAAATGTCTTCTTAACATTTGCGATTAAATCATTCACATCTGGATAAAGTTTTCTTACTAGTTCAGCCACTCTATTTAAACCATGAGCCAAACATGTGACGTGCAAAAGATTGGGAAAAATACATTTTAAATTTCTTCCAGCCTTTAGCATGTAGCCCACACCGTCAGTTAAAAGTAAAAGTACTTTATTGTGATTATTATGGTTAGCACCCCATAATTCATCAAGAGCACTTGTGACCGTATTGGATATTGATACATTGTTCGTGCTGTCTAACCGTTTACTGGATATCAAGTGTTGAGTGCCAATGTGATCATCACGTAATGCTCCCACTATTACGTTAGCTATTTGACGACCATAATCATCCGTGGTTTCGTCAACACTCACATATATATATTCATTTTTTAGCTCGCTCCGTATTTTATTCATTTTTTCATCGTAAGCTTTATTTAAATATTCCCGTCGCAGTTGACATTCCGAAGGAACTTTTGCAGTTTTTCCAAATTTACCGGTAACACAATTTTCGATCAAATCTTTAAATATCGGATTGTTTACCTGCGTCCATGGTATATTACAGCCCACAACAAATTTCAAGAGCTCACTATTGAAATCATATTTCATACCTGTATGTTTATTAGATGCGACATGTCGCGTTACACTAGATTTCGTTTGAGCGAAGCTCACATTGCACTTGGTGCAAAATAATAAAGAATCACGAACCTCTATCTCTGGATTATTTTCTATCCACGAACGCATAAACTCGTAACGAGTTTTTTTTCTCGGAGGCATATTTGTGTTGACTGATTATTTACAGTTTTTAAAAATACAATTGCATATAAGTTTATCTACTAGACAAGCAAGGGTAACGGTTGACAATAGGTGTCTAATACAATGTCAATCTTGACGCTCGATATCTATGAAGCATTTTCTTATAAATGAATAGACTTAACTGAAGAGGTTGATAATGAATGACCAATATAAAATAATATTTGTACACTATTTACTAAAACATTTACGCAAGAAATACGCGAAATTAAACACATCTGTAGCGTACAATTCCTGGATAGGAAACAATATGTAAAGCCGTGTCCTGTGAGTTTTAGGTATACCAGGGTGAGTCCGACAGACGTGGAAAAGATTATAAATAAGTTGTCATGTGAGAAAGCTGCAGGTTTGGACGGTATACGTGTAAAGGATATTATATATATTAGAAAGCAGCTGAGTCCTATTCTAGCGAACTTGATAAACGCCTGTTTAACCAACTGTATATATCCTGACCAGTTAAAACAAGCAACTATAAGGCCCATTTACAAATCGGGCAGCCATTTAGAATATGTAAACTACAGACCCATTGCCATTTTGTCTGTCATTGATAAGATTATTGAGAAAATTATTGTTGGTCAAATTAGTACGTTCTTAGAGCGTCACAACATACTCTCAGATACACAGCATGGCTTTCGGAAGGGGCGTAGCACTGTTTCAGCCTTGATGGGGTTCGCAGATTACGTCAAAACCTGTTTAGACTCTGGTAAACAGCTAATCGCACTTTTTATAGACTATAAAAAGGCCTTTGATACCCTGGACCACGATATATTACTGCAAGCGATGGATGAATGTGGAATACGAGGTCCCACGAACCAGTGGTTCAAAAACTTCCTGAGCAATAGAAGGATACGCACATGCATCGCGGGTGTGACGGGGGATGAGGCAGACGTGGAGCTAGGGGTGCCAACCGGCTCCGTGTATGGTCCCGTCGGATACGCGATGCATGTGAACAGCGTCTCGAATGTTGTCAGGGAGTGTCGCGTGTTTATGTATGCAGACGACATGTGTCTGCTTTATGCTTCCAAGGAGATACAGCAAATACAAAAGTGCGTACAAGTGGACTTTGAAAGTATAACTAAGTGGGCACACGACAACGGAATTATTATAAACTTTTCAAAGACCAGGTGCATGCATATATACTCGCCATACAACCGTCGAGCAAAAAATGTAAAAAAGGAGAACTTAGATATAATAGGACACACATACGATTGCTTGCATGCTGATAAAACTAACTGTAGTTGCACCAAATTGGAGTATGTTAGGACATTTAAATACTTAGGCTTAACTATTGATACAAATTTCAACTGGAAACCACATGTAAACAATGTGTGTAATAGGCTGAGGTCTGTGTTAGGGAAATTTTACCAACTAAATAGATCAATAAATAAAAATACATTAAGGATTGTGTATTACGCACTGGCTGACTCACTCATCAGTTACGGGCTCATTGTTTATGGACGAACTTTTGTCACCTACATCAGAGACATTAAACAACTACAAACAAGACTGATTAAGTTCCTAGTTAGTAAAAAAGAAAAGGAAAAGTGTAATAAGGAATATGACAAACTATTTCCCCTCTGTAAAATTCTACCAGTAGATGGTAAGACTAAGTATTTGATTGCTTTGGAGCACTACTATTCCGATGAGTATAAACTCAGTGTTACAAATACTTATAGCACTAAAAGTGTAAGGGAAAAAAAACTTGTACAACCTAGGGCTAAAAACTATTATGGGCAAAGAGTATCAAACTTCATAGTACCAAAAACTTTCAATCAGATTAGTGTATTAAGACAAACTCCTAAATTAAGTAAATCTATTTTAAAATCAAGATTAAAGGACTTGCTCCTTAACGACAAGTCGATGTCAACAGATGGACATCCACAGAGTAAATAAGAAGGTAGTCCTACTTATTTACTCTGTGGATAGGATACCTGTGCCTACATAGTAACTAGTTAGGTAAGCTGTTGTCGTCCACTGTCGCCGGAGGTCGAGTCATAATACGGTATTTTATTATTACTAATATTTTTAATTGCCATTCTACCTAAATCTGTAAAAAGTTTAGAGAAGAGATTAGGTTAGTAATAAAAGCAAATTAGGTTAAGTTACAATAGTTGTAGTAAATGAGCGCGTCTCGGCATCAAACTTAATAGTTTGGCGAGTGTATATTTGTAATTTATCATGTAACTTGTATTTGGGAAAAAAAAAAAAAAAAAAAAAAAAAATATGTACCTATATGTATGATTAATCTTTATTTAGTTTTCAATCAATTATTCATTCGGTAGAAACCTACTAGGGTACGATCTGTTTTTAAGTAAATACCTACTCTTTGGCTGATGTCAAACGTTCCCGCTCCGAAAACCCCGATGTATGTTTATATCAAACCCGCATAGAAACTTCTGCCGACCATTTCACCCCGTGATTACTGGGATGTTTTAATTTTTCTATTTAAACTGAATGTCCATACCGAATTTTATTTAAATGCGGTTCCGCAGTAAAAAATGGTGACACATAGACGTTTATATGAACTAAGTCATTCTATGTTGACTTTAATTATCTTCAAAACCACTAATCTGAAGGATGATCACGTAACTTTACGAATTCACGTTAGGATAACTCAAACGTCTTTTTCCCATACAATGACATTTAGATCTAACTAACACGCGTACAAAGCGTAACCTAATCGACCAGCAACTACAACACGCTGGTCGTTGAGCAAATTTGTCAAATGTTATGCAAAACCACCAACATGTACAAGTAGGTATGTAATCACGAAATAAATAACAAAAAACGCAGTTAATACAAGCGTAACAAATATTAACACCTGGTTGTCTACACGGCGGCACTTGTCGCCCGTTACGCGCCCCGCCGAGCGCACGAGCTCGCTGGGTTCACAAGTCACAGAATTGGCATTGACACTCTTAGGGGCCGATTATGATGAACGCGTTATCGAAAAATTCGGGAATCTATAAATGCGGATTTGGACCCACCGAATGAATAGCCACGCATTGTGGCATGGTCTGTTTACTTTTAAGACCTTTTTACACATGTTTTTTTTGTTGTGGAGACCTTTCATATCTCCAAACGTAATTATTTCACCAAGGGGACTCTTAGCACCTCCAAGCGGCAAAGTAAGTTAATTATATCGCAATGGAACCGCAGACTCGGTACACCTCTCGGCAACTGTCTGCCCAGATACTTTTCTATTGTTATGTACTTGCTTTACAGTGAGGCACATAGTAATGAACGCCTATATATGCTCATCAAAGTTACACTTCTGCATCAGTAAATTCCAGAAAAAAAGACCGGGTTGCACTCCGGGAGTGCCGGCAGAAGTGAAACCTCAATGACATTGTAGGTAACAGTTTTTCGATCAGGTCACGTGTCCGTCTTACGAATTTTCAATCTGTCGAATCGTACGATCACGTGACATCTTACGGTCACGTGAACTGTTGCGAGTATCTCTCGAATCTCACGGTCACGTGACATCTTACGGTCAGGTGACCTGTGGCGAGTTTAACAATTTAGCGCCGCTATAGAAGTTTTCACTTCAAAAAAATCACTAGGAAATGGACGTCTAACGTTTATGGGAATAACGATACACTGAGCTGTTAATGCATCTATTTCTGGATAGTAATAGTAGATTACTGCAGAGGCCGTGAAGTAAGGGATTGCTGGACGAGATTGGGGTAGACGGCCGAGTCGTAGACGAGGCCGAATACAACGAGTCCAGCAATCCCTGTTCCGGCCGAGGATTGTATAGTACTTTTCTCAAACGATGTGAGGAAATATTAAAATTAAAATAAATACTAGGTAATCAATTAAATAATAGGTAATTTGCGCCTTTTTTTATTTTTTAAACATGCCATTTGAACAAACCGTTCGAGCACCATGTTTAACCGCACATAAAGTATAGTACCATAGATTATTTTTATTTTTTTTATGTAGGAAGTATGCTTACAGTGTCTAGTGGTGGTTGGCAGTATGTAAATTTTCCTTTGTCAGTTTAATATTAGTAAGCAAATTAGAGTAGCGGACAATCATGGTTTTACTTAGGGTTTTCATACATTACTTCTTGGCGTAAGGCCAAGAAGTAATGTAGGGAGCCATAAACAAGAAACTTCACGTCTTCATTTGGTGATATTAACGCGTACATTTCCGAGCATGTTAGAGAAATTATTTTTATCCTATATATTAGCTTCCGCCCGCGACTTTGTCTGCATGGCCCGGATAAAAACTATCCTATATATTAATCCAGCCTATAAACTATCTTTATGCATTCATCCAAATCGGTTGTTGAGCCGTTTAAGCCTGATTGAGTAATAAACATCTAAACATCCAAACTTTTGCATTTATAATATTAGTAAGTAGGATGTTATTTCACTAATAAAACACAAATTAAAATGTAATGCCTCTCAACAGGAAAGATGTGCTAAGTACGCTGCCGCCGGTACTCAAGCTCGTCTAAGAAACAGCCAGAAATTTCCCAAAGTTGTGTTCCGACATTACCCTGGAGGCTCCTCAGAACTGATGCACACACTGTGGCTTACTCTGATTGGCGTCTTGCAGTTCTAGCTCCTTGTACGCGGTAAATACTATTTTATATTATGTTCAGTTACATTCTGTTTATAATCGTAGAGAATCCAAAGACATTAAACGACGACGATCTAGTGGTAATCCTACTGTAGCCATACCTCCTCATAAATCCCGTTCCTTCGATAAATCCTTCACGGTACAATCGGTCAAATTATGGAACTGGTTCCTCCGTCCGTTCAGGCAGTGTCAGTCTGTGGCCTCGCTGAAGGGGCAGTTGAAGAAATTGTGGTTGTCGAATGCTCCTTGACTGTATATTTAATAGTATGTATTAATCAATGACCAATTTATTTTTGTTTATCCTTTTAATAGTTAGGTACATGTGTCTCGGTTTGCCTATATCTAATTTACACTCATTTGCACAAAGGTTAGCTAGGGATAAGCTCGCCTTTGTACATGTTTCATCTGTTTCTGTAATAATTGTTTTGTTGTTGTGTTACAGAATTTACATACGTACATACATAACGCCCGCAAAAAGAGACCGAGACTCACATATACATTAACTGAGCAACTTTACTGTAATGGGTACTTACAATCGGGTGTTTAGCACTCAATTTGGGCTAGCCAGATATTTCAGAGCCCCCAAGAGAAGAAAAATCCATAATTGCTAGTGTCACCGTCATGAAAATTTACGAGGGGACTATTATACACACGATTGTGAGTTGACGAACATAATAGTCCTCAGAGGTCACCGATCAACACTATATGAGCATTCTACATTTGATTGATCGCGGTTCTTTGGGTAGGTAATTCTGAAATCATCCTCCTAGCGTTTATCTCGGTAGTGCCCTAAACGAGCCCGGACTCTGCTATGGCACCCAAGATTTGCCGTAAGCACTAGTCTTACGAAAGCGACTGCTATCTGACCTTCCAAAACCACAAACAGCCAGAATCTATAGCATACAATTTAAAAATTCCGTCGGCTGTTCGCCTTCTTCGCTTCATTAGTGAACTTACGTTATGCAATGTTCAAAACTTAATAAACTTAAAACAATATCGGAGAAGATGCGTTGTCAAAACTTCGCAACTTGAGGTGAAACAGGCAGCCGACGAAGTTACGCCCCTGTTAGGTATAAAGTCTAATGTTCAACTACTCGTAATAAATTATTGCCTATCTTTATACTTATTCTTTTAAATCCACGGCTTCGCGAATTTGAAAATTGAATTGAAATTCGTGAATTTTTTATTCATTTAGGTATTATATTAGGAACCGAAAAGAGTTAGCGTGTTTCTTGTTGTGTGAACATTGCATAATGAAAGGACTTATTCGATTTTTATTTGCTTTGTGATTGATCAGTTAAGAACTATTTCATACAAAATTAAAAGGGAGATGCGTAAATCCAGTTACGAGTATGTACTAATAATTAAATGTATGACTATCGAAGTCGGTAATCAAAATCTCAATAAATGACATAGGTTTAATTTGAAACGCATACTTTTCCCCAAATAGTTCTGCAACAAAGACTTTGAGCGCGGCCAATTGAACAGCACAAAACAAACATCAGAAGAAGTAAACAATCTACTAACTACAAATTAGTTTTCTTAGTCAACATTTCTTTGACGTTCTCAAAGTCGAAATTCGGGATTAAAGAAAAATTCCGGCATGTCGAGGGCTTACGACGATATCACCAATCTCCCTTCTTTGATCACAATACTGCTTGGGGAGTCTACTAGTCAATTTTGCCAGAACAATCGCTTTGGTCTCTATCGTTCATTGTATAAAAAAAAAATGTAAGCGTCATTTTTGGGTAAACTTAAATACATGTACATTTTGTAGGTACTTAAACAGGTTTGGATTTAAATTGATTAGTTATTTGTCTTTAATACCAGGTATCAATTATGTTTATATATTTACTCCTATACAATACGTTCACATTACATACCAACTTGTAATAATAATGAAATTCACTCTCAGGAAATATATGGAGCGACGAATAGCAGCGCCGCAACCTACTCGTTCAATGATTACGCTCCTTAAATTCGTATAGGTTCTTATTTTGTTCTAGTCACAATTAAGTATTTATGATGTAAAATAAATTAATAAATGAATAAAGTACCTAAAATGGCTAGCGGAAATATCACAAGTTCCACCAGGAATCACTGAGTTCACGACCGTTTTAGGAACACTAATGCTAAGACTAATATTTCTTCTTTTAGACTCCACCAACGCACGCATGTGAATCTATTGTGTTATCGTTAAAAATAAACGGCTATTCGCGGCCGTAAGGAAATGAATCTGGAAATAACTTGCAAGTAATGAACATAAATTATACAGTGCAGGTCTTATTCACAACACCTTCTAGCAACTCGCTTGCGGCAAACTAGTAAAGGTAAGTCTGACACCCGATTACGCATAGTCGTTGGCAAAAAGGGGTCAATATAAACTGGGTGTTAGTGTTAGGTTGGGCCGAGAGAGGTCGTGAATTGTATAGTTCGAAGTAAAGCGCACACGTGTTCGGGATGTGTGGGCACATGGACTGTTACAGATATTTTTTCAAATGTACGTATGTGAAGTTTTATCTCGTGTGAGAGTTTTTAAAGCGTTAGGAAGGCAAATTGTATTAAAAAAAATATTTGAAAATCTTTTTTTGAGGGATTCCAATAACTTTATGGAATTAACTTTACTAAAACATCAGTGTACAAAAATGTCTTTCCTATTTTGTATTATTTTTGCATCATATAACAAATACCATTATTCCGCAAGCACCTAACTGTGCTTTACAGTATGTTTAAAATATAAAACCATAATAATACCCATTCCGATAAAATAGCGTTTGAAGTGAGTGTCAAAAAACCACATACCTACGAGGATGTCTGTATTCAACACTTCCCTATTACGCGTATTTAAGTTTTAGCAAGGCCCCGCCAGCTATCTCCATTCAGGGCACGTCGAATGTTTATTAACATATCGACCATAAAACCGACTGCGGATTTTTTCTGCCTTTCCTGTGCAGACGGCTTTTCACCGTTTTTGCAACGCCCCTTTTTCTCTATTTTTAGCAACCGGTGATATAAGCTTGGTTATTATGTAACGTGTTTTATTAGAGCCTATAATATAGGTATTACGTTACTAAGTTCAGTTCAGTATTGTACCTACATGAGTCAGTGCGCTTTAAATAAATATTATATATTTGACATAAAGTTGTTACTGATTTAAATTATTTATATTTTGTTTAAGTATGGTTTTTTTTGGTGCTGTTATTAAAGTCACTACTTTTCTTTTTCCTTTCGACCTATATTTTCATACTAGCTTCTCCCGCGACTTCGTGCGCGTGGAACTGGTATATATTGTAGCTCCATACAACTTTCACCCCCCATTTCGCCGCCAAACGTTTAAAAATTGCCATTTCCAAATTGATAGTTTATTAAATACTTAGAGAATCTAATCTATTTTCATGGCAAGTCTATGTTTAAAATTTAATAGTTTTTTCCCTACGCGTTAATAAAGTAGAAAAGTCCCTACGCGTACTCTTGTCCCACCATGCGGGTAAAATTACGCAAACGATTGGGTAAAACTACGCATGCGGAGTAACCCTACGCATTCAAAATTATATGATAGGGTATTATTAATAAAATTCCGATTTAAAGTAAAATCAACATTTATAACTCTAAGCTAATCAAAATAAAGAGATCAGGTATTGTGTAATTTTAGTTAATTGCGATGATTGTTGACTTTCGTTTGAATGTTGACTGTTGACTGATGATTGTTGACTTTTACAAAGTCAACAATCATCGCAATTAATTAAGATTACACAATACTTAAAAAGAACAAGAAGATCGAAGAAGAGGGTAGACTTTAGCCTCTTTCTTAGAGCACCTTCACTGATACCAACTGTTTCCGCAGCACTTCTCTGACTTTTCCATCTTTCATTAATTGCTTAGCTTTTTTTATTACATCTTCTGTGATCAAGGCACGTTTTGGTGCCTTCCTTATATAATTTCTAGGCATTTTGGTGTATTCTGCAATAATAAGAAGTATTTTACAATCATTTATTTTAAGCTGGGGCAAAAGTACGCATCGCGGATAAAATTTCGCGTGCGTACTTTTGATCTCGTACTCTTACCCAAAACAAAAAAAAAATTAACAGTCGGTCATAAGTCGCGTATTAATTATTATTACATATTTTATTATTTACTGTAAATATGACAATAACTTAACAAGATAAATATTACAGACTTATTGTTTTAGCTCCAACGATCCATGAGCCACAAACTTTTCCCCAGCTCATATACTAAACAATTTATCGGCGGTTTATTTATTTCGCGACCTGTCTCGACTTGCACTCGTTCGGCGTGTGCGACCGGCGTGGCTCCGTAATGGCGGCGCAAGCGACATTGAATTGTGCTAAGGCGCACTTCCGCCCCCTCACCCCTCTCGGAGAACGGGGCACTGCGATATTATACCCACAGCGTGCTTTTACCCCGAATGACTCTATAATCATTTTATCCATTCAGCCGCTTTTGCTTGATTGAGTAACAAACATCTAAACTTTCGCATTTATAATATCAGTAGGATTATTAAAAAAAAAACTTACGAATCCTAAATTTTTACGATTAATGCGTGTTTATGACAAACACAATTATATTTTCATAGCAGTGTTTGAAAAAGATATCGAAAGAAAACTTTAAGATTTTCTCTTGACTTCGGAAATTTATGTTATTTATAAGTTTTATAACCTCACCGTCACCACTTAAAACTACCATATATAGTACAATTCTGTAGTTAAAATAATTAAAATGTATTAATCCTTTGTTTAAATTATAAAAAGAGAATGCAGCTGTGCCAAATAATGAAAGAGTTTTAATTATTCCCGAATTCTTCTTTGAATTTCAAATAGCACGGTTTTAAAATATTCAGGTTTCTTTCATTTTACCAAGCCACCTGTATCTGTATCTGCTTATTTTTCATTTGGCCACGTTCAACAGTATTGGCTTACGGAGTGGACAGTCGAAATGAAAATACCGTGGCAAAAGAGAAACTACAGCAAATGTGGGAGCAAAACCAAAGGAAAGGAATAAAAATGTAACGACAAATCGATAGGGATGAATAACGCTCCGATGCGATTCAAATGTTTGTATCCACAGTAATGTTTGCTTAGAATACGGAGAATCGAGACCAGAAGCGAGGCTCGCAGACCGCCTGATACCGAGCAAACTGGCAAACAAGAAACTAGAAAAATATATGCAAAGCAAAACAGATCAACGTTACACAGACGATTATCTATGTAAAAATTGGCTCAGCGACATGATTCAACACGAATCAAAACGTATTCGTGCTTTCAGACGATATCATTCGACTGATTATGCCGTCAGTCGTGATTAATGTAGACTTATGACACGATTTGGTTGGAGCGAATAAAAACTGCGTATCATTCACGGAAAGCGCGACCATAGCAAATTGATGTGGGGTAATTAAATCTGGAATTTCGCTAAGTCTGAAATAAACAAACATAAAATATCAAACGGTTCAAGTGCGAATTGAACACGAAAATATTGAACTGTGCGTTCGATATTTTTATTAGGCTGGATTAATTCTGTGTCGGTAAACGGACGTTGGAAAAGGCCTCAAGTTAGAACCCTAAAAAAGAATTAAGTTGTCAATTAGTTGGTTTTTTTTTGAGTTTTAGTGCCATTAGGCGCGGGCATATTTGATAACCATTAGTAAGGGACGGATACCGGCCACGTCATCAAATTTGATAAATGACTGGAAGTCTTTCATTAACATTCGCATTCCGGGGTGAATGCGAACCTAATTCAAAGCCTTCAAAGCTTTTTTGCTCTGGCTACGTTCGCGCACTTTTTGGAACGGTTTATTTCAATACAGAATGACGTATTGAAACTACATGAGTCATTGCTGCGCTTTATGAGTTATGAGATACAGTTCAACTGCTTACAGGCGGCTAAACTGTGCCATCTCAGCCCTTGGCAACATCGTGATTTGCGTTTTGATTTCTAACCGCATTGAGTTAATAATTTTAATTAGCTGTGATCCTATACAAGGAGCAGAAGGATACAATCAACATCGGGGGCGCAGCACTAAATCAAAACAAACTTCAAACTGGATCCCTTTTACCAACTTTCTAAATAACGGCGAACAATCTTTTTCATTAAAAATCTCCATGAGCCCGATTATTAGGGAAGTAAAACGCCTCCGGTGGGCTGGAGTTTGCGAATACTCGCTTTCGCTAAGATTTTCGCGGGGTCAAACTTGGGAATGTTAACAGATAATTACGAGCAAGTTTTAGCTAGCACGAGACATTTAACAGATGCTTTATTCGGGAGCGTGCGGTCGCGAGCGCACGGTGAATTCTAATGAGTTACGGCCGCACGCGAAAATGAGCTTTATTTCTTAGGAAAATCGCCTCACTCTATTCCACGGAGGCGCCCGTTAACACATTTGGACTGTTATCTGAGGTTAATTAGATTAGTAGCAACAATGCCTCCAGATGACGGGATTATTTTTTTCCATTCAGTCATTGCAATTATGTAAAAACTGGAAGGGTTTTGTTTAAATTTTTTTTGAGGATATTTTTTATGCTATGCTCAATTATTTCCGGACAATGAATATTTATGAACGTAGAAACAGCCCGTTCTGAAAAATTAAGGTATTAGAATATATCTCAATATTTAATCTTATTTATGCATAACAACAATAAGGGTGGAAAGGGATTTAAGATACATTGCATTCAGGAATAGGGAATCTTAACATTTGTAACCCCAACAATTAATAATTATTGACTTTTTTGTCTTATAATTTGTCAGTAATACATAGCCAAAATGCAATTTGAATTCATATCAAACTTACATTACATAAGCAATGTAGTTTTAATCACATAACCAAATGTGGAGACAATACAAGTTCATCTTAAATCGAAGCGTTTAACACTCCTCGTATTTTTACGTTGAATTGTGTCGTATGAAATTACTTCAGTGTATGTTAAATCGGCAGCGCAAGTGAGATGCTCGAACATTACTTGTAGCTTTGGTACACAATTTGAACTGCCAGTATCTAATTCAATGCTCCATAGTTAAACGTTGCAATATGTTAATGGAAATCAATCTACAATTAGACCAAGAGCAAGCTAGAAGCTAGCGTATTGACAAGTTAGAAGTTGTACTCATGCCTGTCCATCGCAGCAAGACGGGGAATGTGCTAGCAATTTACATGAGTTGTTAGCTGCTTCCTTCCTATGTTACGGACCAATTAATTTAATACGGAACCGGAACGAGCCACCATCTCAAATGGGCTCCATCACTCCTATAACTAGCACTACTTAACGAACTTTTGGCGGAATATCAATTAGTGGGTATTATTGCTTTGGAAATTCTTGTCGTATTTCATTATTGTAGTTGTTGTATTTATTTACACAATGAATCAATAAATGGAGGTAAGTCCTACATTTTGAACTTAACGCATAAAGAAACAGATAATGGACGATAGCCGCAATTGAAATAAGCAAGTATAATCAATAGTTCAATGTCTTTTTCACGACTAGCACCCCACTCTGAATCCGCTGTTCGCCAATTACACGTATATAAAAATTATACACTGCTTTAAAATATGACAATCTCAAAAATACGTCCAAATAAAAAATTGCGAAAAACATGTTTTCTTTACACTATTGTCAATACGTACTCATCTAAAGAAAATCAGTTTAAGTAACCCGGTCAATATAGACCACGTGCCAATATTTTGGCCTGGGTTTTCCAGCCATTAAGGAAGTTTAAGGTCGTTTCGGCAATAATGATTATGCTGTAAAAGCTGATTAATTCACCGGATCCCGGAAGCACAGGTCACGTCATTAGATGCATTATGCAACGTGCAACGCATGCGCCAGGCATACCAAGTCGACCATCATACGGTGTTTAGGTCTGGTAAGATTTGAAGAACGGGTGACGTCTGTTGGACAACGCGAGCTCACTATGTATGCACTATAGTGTTGTTTAAATATTATAATTTTTTTTTTCGTTGTTATTTTTTACTACTTTTAAATAAAGATGTGAACACTCATATTTTCTTTCAGTAGAAAACAACATATCCAAAGACTGAGACTTAGGCATAGTGGAATAATGTTACACACCTCGAGGATAAACTACGGTACAAGAACAATAATGCATGAAGGCGCTAAGTTATACTATAAACTACCTAGGGACATAAGATTCTAAATCCGTTTATATGTTTAAAAAATTGCTGAAGTTTTACATTTTAAATAACAATATAAACTTAAATTAACAAATTCTAATATGTGAACATATGAAATAAAATAAGCAAAATAAATATACCAAATAAATATGAATATGTATCAAAATTGAACGAATAAATATTATAAATGTTATTCTGTAAATAAATAACAATACGTTCCAAAATTATAATATTAATTTAGCAATATGTACATTTTAATAACACTTAAACAAATTATAATTTTGCATGTTGAAATAAAATAAATATTACGATAAAAATATAGGCACAAAAAAGTAACACTCAATTAACCAAAAAGTACTTAATATACGCTCAAGTTATCTTATCACATCCAGGTGCGCTCGATCTGTGTTCTGCGAACAATATTATCGTAAACAAGTTCAACTACAAGCGCGCACCACGCGTAAGATATACTTACCGAGTTGCCGGCCGATATCGAAATGAATCGAAACTTACCCTCAAGATACAAATTGTTTTTCAATGTTTGTTATATTTACACTGTAAAATATTTTAAATTGTATATGCATGCTAATGAACTTTTTCTGTGAATGTTAATTCTTATGAGAAATAAATCTCTTAAACCATTTTTATTTTTCTTTTTACATCATGTTTGAACTGCGGTGATTTTACCAATGGTTCCAACGGAAAACCAGCGCTGGTGGTTTTAATGTTGCAGAGAAGTCAAAATTGCAAGTTAATAAAAAAAGACAACGCCATTTTGAACTGATCTCAATTAGGCATTAAATTGACTCCTAACATGTTGTGGCTTGTAATTAATTGTATTGTGCTATTTTAAAGATGCTAATTGTATGATTTTATTCGATATATTTTAATGTAATCTTTATTCTTAATGATTTAACTTTATTTTGTAATATGATTGTGGCCCTGTGTTCCCTATGGTTCGAAATAAACGCGTAGGTATTATTATTATTAATAATTACAAATCGTTAATATGTATATATATAAAAGTAGACAGGTTTTTTTTAGAAACTGAATGTTTTTTCAGACTCAAATCAACGCCGTAGTTTGAATGGAATTTTTCTATCCCTTATATTTTTGATTTGCCCTCACTGACCGTTTCAGATTGCTCTTACCCTGTGTATTTCTCGCATAAGCTTTCTACGAGGCTTGCTATGTGTATACATTACGGGCAATAAGAAAAAAGTATTATACATGTTCTTAAATTGCATATCTCCCTACTTAATCCTGCTACTCAAACATAGCGACTGCACAAGACAGAGCCATCTTAATAATGTTAGCGACATTTCTCATCTTATTAGGTACTATTTTGTGGCACATCTTTCCAAAGCAACGCAAAAATAAAGCAACATCCAAGTTGTTTTAAAAATCTCACTTACCGGTGCGACGGCGTCTTATACTTAAGGTTACTCAACTCTAGAGCGAAAAGTTCATATGAAAAATAATCTCATAAAGTCATAGCGAAGCGCAATGCAAGAAATGAGTACCAGGAGCGGTGGAAAAGCTCAAAAATGTGTCTGAGTATAGAGTGGTCTCGCAAAGTGTTAAAGCCCGACTGGTATGTTTCACTCGCCGATAGCTATCGCACTAAATCACAGGCCGAGATGTACGTTTATTTTTGAAAGTTAGTTTTTAAACAGAATATGGATTTGTGCGCTGGTTTACCTTTGAATGCTTGCAGGTGAGTTTCATGTGTATTTTTAAATCAAGGATGAACTGGGTTATAGGGATAGAGTTGTCGATACGCATTGGTGTGTCCGAAGATAGAGCCGGTGAAGTGCATTCGTGGAAAGGTGATTCCTGTGGGTAAGGTAGGTACGAGTATACCGTACCTATTAGTAGTAGAGTTCAGTTGACTTATATATTTTACATTCATAAACGTCCGTCAAACTATTCAATTATAACTGAAATCCCGTTAAAATTAGTTTTTCTTTATCTATCACTTTAATATTTGGGTCTGTATGAATGGGTTTAAACAAATCTTAGTCAACAGAGTCATTTTAAATTGTACGGCCTAGTTTATTAAAAAGAGGGAAATAAGTTTTATAAACTTAATATTTTAGTCAATTGGTCCGTAATTGGTTGGTTAAGATATGTTTGACCCTGAATCATCTACACCTGTATTTACTGGTGGCCCCTGTTATCAGGCCCTCCATTTCGCAAGTAACGTTTAACCTATTCCATGAGCATAAGACCGCCGCGCACACACGTACGAACTCAAGAGAGAGTGCATGAACGTAAAAGATTTACATACTCGTATATTGTTAAAAAATAATATTTTAGCTACGTGTTCATTGAGAAGACAATGTGATTGACTTATAGGGCTTCTAAACGGGCAACATTTTTACGGCAATGTGTGGCCGGCAAGTATGTGCATATTGCTCTAGCGTACAAAGTCAGCGTAAGACAGCAATAGTTGCCGGCCAGAAAATGCAGGAAAATGTGGCCCGTTTAGAAGCCCCATTATCTATATTAAATTATATAACCCATATTATAATTTTAACCACTTATCTGAATCGTACAAGTTTTTGTAAGATACGATATATTTTTTGGGTACTTATCGTCAGTAAGCTTCTCAATAATCTTTGTCGTCAGTTAAACAGCAAATAAAGCTAAGGATGTGAAAATAATTGAATTATCCACCATATCGTATATATTAAAGCCTAGAATATAAAGACGTTGCAAAAACGGTATACGATGGTCAGTACTTTTTAAGCCTCGGCCCTCCGTAAAAGCATACTGTAGAATGCAATTTACAATAAATTATGCAGATATTAATAAGTTGAAAGGTTAAGGGTTGGAATAATGGTGGAGCCATTTATCGTTCGATAAATTGCGAGTGGAGACACTCTGCATCCAGATTACGTGCTTCAATATCCGGAATAACCCAACAGAGCTCGCGACTTGAACGCGCGCGCCGACAGATCGACCAACTGGTCGCACAACCCCGACGTAAATTAGTGCGTGAAAAACTTTCAGACACATTTCGTGAGGTTATGAACGTTTCCCGGTGAATTTCAACCAAGTTACGGCAATAAGGTAATTTCTCCAATTTGCGAACCTAATGCGGCTGAATTAGGGATTTCGTAGATAAACATTGAATAATCCTTCAGGGAAAGGGATTTCCTTTGGCAAACATCGTACGTCATGGGTTCCGATTTTGGTGTACACGTGATGTTTTGTTTAGGTAAGTATTTACGATTGATATTCTTTTGCGGTTCTTAATGATTTGCCGCAACGACCAGTCATGAAATACATTAATTGCAATGCACGGGTAATCATGAGATCATCACATTTGATTATTTCTTTGGTATTAGGACTAATCTGTCTGCTCTCTGATTTTAGTTTATATATTGATCAAAATGATGGATCAATGATGATTAAGAATGATGTTGCATCAAATTCAATGTGAACAACCTTAGAAAATAGTATCGTTATTTATATATTTAGTAAACAATAATGAATGCTTCTTTATTTTAGGCAATAATAATAAATATATTTTTATTGAGCATAATTATAGTGTTTTCCCTTACCGCCTTTATTGATTCTAGTGTTAAATATATCCCGTATTCCTTTTATTTTATTGAAAGAAACTATCACGAAGAAACTGTCAAAGTAAATTGCTCACGGGTAAACCAAGTCTACGCCAGGCAAGAGCCACTATTGTTTCTAAAGGAAATATTTGTCGAACCGAGACGTCTCTGCTGCAAGCACAAACAGAACGGCAAGACAATTAACGTACTTATCCATTTAAATAAACGTTCAAATCTTTGATACCCTCCTCTTACTTTAAACAAGTCACTTAGGAAAGCTACTTTAAAGATTTACTTTAAACTGATACCATCGTCCAAATTATAACAAAATTTGCGTTGATCTCAAACAAATTGATTCATTAATACATACAAAGCGGATAAACCTAAATTAGGTCAAGCCAAAGCAAACTTCAACACTTTAATCGTTTCCAAACACTATTACGAAAACCACATAGATTTAATCAGCAATTTCAGCAAAGATCGCTAATTCCTACAACAGATAACTTCCTTTGTACCAAATAAGGTGACAAGTAATCGGACGTCGTTTCGAAAATTAAATTTTAGCCCTCTAGTTTAAGGATAAGTATCGATTGGCTTGAATGGAAATCTGCGGTGTGGGTGCAGAATGATGATATAAGTTGATTGACAGAAGTCACTCTATATTGTGTTAAGGGATCAATGCGAACTTTAACTGCCAAGCGTTTGGAAAGCCGGCCTGATCGAGATTAGCACTGATCTGTGGGGTACCCCTTTGATCTTTGCAACAACCAATTAATTTAGTACAAAAACCTTAGCCGGATATTGACGTGCCGGAACATACAACTTTTTAGCAACGTAAAAGGAGAAATTATTAGTTACTTGCCAAATCAACTGATGATTAGGGTCGGAGCGGATATTCGAATTTTAACAAGATGATAGCCATGTCGATAGATGCGATGAGTCCGTCAACTTTTGTTGTCAAATAACAAAGTAAGGTTCAAAATAATTTTGTCTTTAAACTGTCAATCACGCCATAAGTTTTAAGGGGCAATAATTTTCGTTTAAGCAGTTATTTTGGATTGAATTTCTAGCTGTTCATCAGAGACACAACTGCGTAAACGTGACTAAGTAAATAGTCCACGGTTGCGTTCAGGTATTCATGTCATGATCCTGAGCGTGCGTTCACACAATTAGTAGCAGCCAAGTGCCACAGACGAGCGCAAATGATTGCACCAATTAATTGTTTACAGTGTGAACTTAATTGGAAGCATATGCGGGGTCCGATGGAGCGAGATTTTTCAATTTATTGCACAATATGTAACTTGTTTATCTTTACAGACTGCCGCAAAGCTTTTTGCAGTCAATGGGTGCACGATGCTAATTTCAGGCACTACGAGTCAGTTTGAATTCAGCGTTTTGCCCTTTGGTATACCTTACCTAATGCTCTTTCTACTGTCATTGTAACACTAAACTGAATGAAATATTACAATTCAAAACGTCGGAACTTTGTTATCTTGGTTATAAAACTTTATACCAATAAGGCACCACAGGATATGCAGTATAAAATTGTTTAAAACACATTGTAGCCGTTGACAACGGCAGTACAGACAGGTGCTCCACGTTCGATGCGCTCGTAAAAACAGCTGTATATGGATTTATTATTTTTGCATCTCTGTCTAGTTGCATGCATTAAGGGAGCTGGTGTCACGCCTTTTTACTGCTACAAGCTACAAGTTTTATTTAAAGACGGTAAAATATTTCGATATCATTATGTACGATACTATGCCCATGCTATTGTCAGCAGTAATCCGCATTTGAATGAAATTCGACCCCTTATTTTTAAACACAGAAACTTGTAACTTATGTTGTAAAACTGTATATGAGGTCTGGATATTTTTGCAAGTCTGCATTGTTAAAAAATGGGTTTAGGTTATCTACCACAAGAGCGAATTCGGTAGGACCCACCAAAAGGTAAAGAGACAGAGTGATCTAAAACAAGTTGAAGTTCTGCGTGAGAAATGTAGAGAATGTAGAACTACAATTATTACAATTTTATTTGCAATTGTTCTACCAGTCGTTGAAGCGATTTTGTATATGGTTACTAGCTGCCCGGCCCGGCTTCGCACGTATTACCCGTTTTCCCGTAGGAACGAAGCATTTTCCCGCGGTAAAAAACTAAAAATTAACCTATGTTCATCAGGGATAATATCGGCTTCTAATGGTAAAATCGTTTTTCAAATCGGTCCAGTAGTTTCGGAGCCTATTCAATACAAACAAACAAACAATCAAATCTTTCCTCTACTAAATTTTACCCGCCACCAAATGGGATTGCATTTATTATTAATGCGTGAAATTTAATAGTCATTTAACGGTTGTAAAACGGTCGTGTACTGCGCGGTCAGGCCACGATCGCTGTCTATTACCTAAGCAAACAATTGGCCGGCGCCGATAAGTAAGTTGCAAGCGTGCGCAACCCTTCCGCAAAGAAGACTCGATTAGCCGAGGGGTTTACTGAATTACTGTCTCTTGTTGTTGTTATTGGTAACACGGTAAACGGGCTCAGCGTACTAAGACTGCGCTTTCAGGGATTGTAAGTCACTCTACGGTTTCATTGGATCTTTGACACTTTGACATTCTGAGTTACTGAGTAATTAGAGTAATTTTGGCGATGTTACCATGAAGCCAAATGGTATAGAAGAATGTAGAACCATTAAATATAATAATATGGACTTGTAAATGCGCCAAAAACCCCATCATTCATGAATGAACTATCGACAAAAAAGTATGTCCATAAAGTCTTATTTAGTTGGGTACGTTTTATCATTATTCACCAAGATTGGATCAGCAAATATTAAACTGTTTGCTGCCTATAGAATTGAAATCGGTGGTGTTGCGTTCGTCTGTTTGGACACGTAAGGGTATGTACGTGAAAAGACTGAAATTCTTACAGTAGTCCAAGGTTAAGGATCAGTTTAAAAGGTGAACGTCACGTTAAAAACAAGCAATTAGAAAAATATGGCCTTACATGTAAGTTCTTTAAATTGGTCTCCACGCGTTACAACTAAAGAGTTAGCGCGTGTAATAAATATTTGATTTGGATGTGAAAAATATGAATCGAATTAAAGCCAGGAAACAAGGATCACGCGACGACCTGTCGTCTATACCATTTGGATTTTGAGGCGCACCATATCGTGGTTTTAGGTAAACATACTTATTAATGGTGTTTCATCAGGCACGTTAGGGGTGGCATTAAGAGAGTGGCGAGACAAAATAAAATCGATAACACAAACGTTTTGGGTGATCGTTATCGGGCGGTATCGAGCGGGTGTAAGCTTTCACTGAACTGATAACACGCTACTGATTGACGATAACAGCTAACCAGGTTGTTAAGTGCACAGAAAACTACGTGTTCTACTAATTATACATATTTGGAGAAACAATTGGGTACTTTCCTGGGAAAATAAATTAAGTCCGTCAGTTAGATTATCAAAAAATATTAGACACGTAATTTTTCATTTGTAAACTAAATACGTACTAATTTTTTTTTCTACCAATATTTTATGATAATCTGACTGAAGGACTAAATAGATTATTTCAGGAAAGTAGCCAATTATATATAGAAAGTTTTAATCTAGTGTTATGATCAAACTATCCACGATATTTTGACTTAAAAGTGATCTGATGATTTTTACGTAGTAATCTTAAACGTATGTATTAATATTTAAAACAAGGGTCTTAATACGAGAGACAATTCTGATATCTATACTTATATCATAAAGAGAAAGAGTCTGTGAGCTTGTAGTTTTTAAAGTTTGTATTTATCCCGTGGCTTTGCTTGCTGTTGTCTACCATTTTTTTATTTTACTATTTATTGGTGAGAATAAAGAATACGTATTTGTATTGTATTGCATTGTATCAGTATCAAAAGTAGCAAGTGAGCTGTAGAACTTTTTTTTATAATTTTGAAACGGAATGCAGGCTAAGCGTATTCACTGGACTAAAAGTACTCAGAGCTGATAAATAAAACAGATCTATCGTAATACCACTAGCTGGAAATCACTAGAGTAAAATCCATCACGGTTCCGCAACGATATATAAAATGTAAACTTTCTAACGATTTCCAAACTACCTACCCTAAGAATTAATAATAATAAAGAAATTGTGAGGGCTTTATTTAACAAATATTTATTTATTATGGCATGTGCTAAAAAGCGCAACAGTTGCTTTATAGACGTTCGCTGAAGCATGACACCAAATCCTCAAAATCAAATATTGTTCGATTTTAATAATCGATTCTAAAACTTGTTAAGTATATGTTCATTATAACGTATCACATACGTTCAATAAAAAATATCAATTTGTGAAATACGAGACGTGTGTCTCTTGCTCTAAATATCTATTTAGATAAAAAAAGTATCTGCCAGTTTCTCTGCGTCTCTCAAGCAGATCTTTTAAGCAAACTAGCGACCTTAATGTAGATTTAGTTTGAACATACAAAAATAGTCCGTAACATGAAGTTGGGCGTCCGTGTAATTGCTAACATAGTGCAACGCTTTATTAACGTACATAAAACGACTGTATTTGTTTTTAACTATTCTGTAAAAACAAATGCTCAAATAACGGCCATTAAAGCATCGACAGAAGGCAATGAATATTAAAAAATAGCATCAGAAAAACACGATCGAGTAGGACTAGTGGCGTCACAGCGGTAATCGCCACCTGTGACAATTAATGGCCTGGGCCACCGCACTTTCATTACCCGTATTCCGATATATGGATTGTTGAGGGTAAATTCAACACATACGCCTCGCATTCCAATAAGTTTTCAATGTGATTCTATGCAGTCTGAGCAAACTAATGCATGCAAACTCTCAGAGCAAGCATGTATTTTTTCGAATACCTCGACGATGGTAATCATTGCTTAGCATTGACAACTACAAGCTTTTGTAAGTAAATAAGGGGCGCTTGGGACCCTAGAGGAGTCACTTGGACTCTGCATGATTTGAGGATTCGTTATTAGCAGCTAGAGACAAATTCCCCCACTTTTTCCTCACCACCAGAAATACAAAACCACATACCTACTTACTACAGAGGAAGTAGTGGTCGAAATCACCCTAGATTGCTAAACCTGTGAGTCAGATGCGCTTCCGAGCGTTATAGGTACGCCATTCTACTGTTCATATGTAACATTTTCAAAATAAGCGAGTAAACATCGGGCAGGCGAGGGTCCTTTCAATCTTGTACACAGTTAAGTGGTCAGGTGTTTTGGCGACCAAAGTGTTAACTGGGGAGCAATTCATTTAAGGAACGAAGTTAAAAAAACTAACTTAACGGGCACCGATGTGGGAATACTGGTAAGTATTTTTTCCCCAAATAAAGAGTGTATATCTGAAGTTCTTTTAGTCTGTGGATATCTCATAAAAATGGTTGCCATTGTTCATAATATTGTCAACGTTTTCTTGGGTCGAATTTTAGGTCTATTCTAGAATGTTTTTTGGCGTTACTGGGACAGGAGTCAACAGAACATCAGCGTGCTTGTGCCTTACTTACTTACTCGTAACCTAAAAAGCAATTTTATCATTTTTACTGGTAATAAAACTACATTGCTTTTTAAAAACTTTTGTTCAACGTGCAGTGTGTTCGATTGTTTACTTGTTCAGGTCGAATTCAATTAATTAAATAAGGTACACTAATGACTATGCAATGTTTAGCTATTAGAGCAAAGGGGTTCGTTTAAAGGTGACAGTTTCCGACACCATATCAATGTATGCCGACCTGTAAAATAAGTACTTGATGCAACCCACCCTCAGTATTTGAATTATAAAATTGAAGAAGTATCCGCGATTAATCCGAAACCCCCTAATCAGCACGCCACTAAACCACAAAGGAATAGTTGTGTTGTCAATAAATCCATCCCCACTCGAGCAAGTTAACAGATAAAAACTTTGTACAGTCCCAACTCCCGTTTCGATTACATAAGGCGCGCAAACTTCCTCTATTACCCCCTACTTAAGGGTACAAATTTAGGCGCCCTCTATTTAAACACTGTTGCCAAATACCTATCTACTAGCGTAATTTACGGGTGGCCGTGCGGTGGCGTACGGGAATCGTGGATTTGTAGACCACTCTGAGCAGGGAATATACGTAAGGATTGAGATGCTTTACCGCACACTACTTAGTACGTAACTAAATCTGTATCCTGTATCAGATTTAGTTTTTTTTTGTTATATGTTCGTGGAACTAACTGATGCTTTGCACTACAATTATTTACTTACATGCAAACAGCTATTTTCGTAAGAAAAAACTAGACTGAGCTATTCTTGAACTAAACAAAGACAGGCATCAACTGACGAGTTGCCAATGAATCAATCATTTATTTATAAAACATAGCTATGTCCGCTATTCGTCTACAATACGCCTTAAACAAATCACACCTTTTATTCTGAGAGAAATTTATCACAGAGACAAAAACCTAACAAATTAAAAACTGTATCTTCCTATAGTATGGGTAGATTCTATGTCGATAAATAGTTCCTAGTTAGCAGAGTTATGAGCAAACTATCGGAGCTAAACAACCTACGAAAGTTTTTAGTTTTTGTTAAGTATTTAAAACCAAGTTAGGAGGTACGTGGTATTATAAGTGCGGAAAATATTCTGAATGAAGTGAGGGAAGTATATTGTTTTTGCGATTTAAAGTACGGGGATTGGATGAGGTGGCTTAGGGGTGGGTTACAGGATATAGGAAAAATAATTGGTAAAAAATATTTTCTTCTTTACCAGTTTTGTAATTCTTGTGAGTGGTCGTGGTTTGCTAACAGCTAAATAACTAACTATATCGATTTGAATGAAATGACCGCAGTGAGGAGGAGCAAACATTTTGTCTTGTTTACTACCTAGGCGGGAAAAAGGGGAGGCTTTTGCCCAGCAGTGGGACACAATATAGGCTACTAGGCTACTACCTAGTTTAAGTAGGGATCATAATTATGTATCATAATGCTAATAAAGCACAGCATTTTTTTTATAATGATAAATCTATATTTACTTATTGCATGAAATAAAGTTGACAAGTGTTTATTCAGATACGCACAGAATGGTTATAATGTAGGCTATTCAAAGAATTAAAAATCACTCAAGAGCTCAAGACTGACTGATTCAGGAATACGACCGATATCTTTTCCTAAACGGGTGTCCCCGTGTCCCTCGACTCGGCTGGATGCGGCATGGTAAGTCGCCTCCACAACACTGTCATCATTTAAGCCACACATTAGTGAAACTTGTGCAGTTTGAACAAGCACCTGGGGACGCGGTGGCGGCGATATTTTACCGGCGGAATAAAACTACGAGGCGTCGTTAGTTTTGGTTCGGGGTTCGGGACTCAAGAGGATTACATTTTGAATGTAAATAGCGTAATGTTAATGTATCATAGTGAATCAAGCGCTCTGACGGGAATATATCGGGTACCGCGTTCCCGAGTTTATAGTGTTCTACGGCTGTAACTGAGATAATTATTTAGTGTCGGAGCTGGAGCCAATTTGCGAGCGTGTAAATTATTGTGTTTATTAGATATACGACGACTGATAATTATTTTTGTTTTTTTTTTAGATTTTGTTGAAATTTAAATATAATAGATAAGTATTTACTGTTTTTCAAACTATTTCCAAAAAGGATAGGGTTTTTAATTTACCTTTATTTAACAGAACAAGATCATTATTAAATTAAAAAACTTAATAAGTAACTAGAATTGTCATGGGGCAAGGATATGTCAATTTCATTATATTAAGTCCAGTGAAAAGCTGTTTTTATTACTTCACATCTTAATTTACTACACTACTCTTACGTCCTTTCTTTTAGTTGGACTTACAAGCTTTATTAATTACGTTAATTTAAAACAGTTATACTTGAATCGGCAAATGCTTTAAATTCATCTGTACTTTATACGTTTTATAACTAAGGTAACTAAGTTATAAAACTTGTACTTCTGAACTCCATACGCGTAAACTCTTCATCTTAAGGGATGTCTGCTATAAAATTCCCATAGACATAATTTTCATTATCACACTCCCATAGAAACTTCCTCATATAAATACAAAGTTTCATCACAATTGGTAAAGCAATTTTAACGTGAAAAGTAACAGGTAGACAAAGTTGTTTTTATTACATGCCTGTTTACTCATAAACACATTTTGTTTTAAAATATAAAATAGGAACCGCTCACAAAACCCTAAATCGTCAGGTAGATATCGACCCGCGGACCTAAAGGACTGCGCTGAAAGCTTTCTGTTTGCTCAACCCGTTTCAGGAGCGCGTATAATCACGGAGACACTGCCCTATTCAAATGTAACACTCCCTGACAATATACCTACTTGCTGCTAAGTGCTTGGCATTGTTGAATCTTAAACGTTCGCGAGCTAATCCTGGCGAGAGATCGTCACATTGCCTTATAGAGTTGCCAATTCGAAGACGCTCGTTACAGACTGCCCTTAAAATCAAATAAGGAATACCACTAAAGCTCAGCATTCACCTAGGCGCTGCGCCGCGCCGTTTATCTCAGCGCCAAATAGATAGGTACATCCAAATGGATGGACGTAATAATTACATTCATGCACGCGCCACGTAAGTGTGTCACCTTCTCGTGGTCGTGTGTGTGGTTTCAACGCTACACCATTTGTCTCGGTGACAAATGGATGCGTCTAAATGGACGGACGTTGACGTTTATGTTCTAACATTGAATGTTGACCGATTGGATTTGGATGGTGCGGTGTCGTGATCCCTTTGGATATCCAACGGGCAGTGACAGCTATCTTTGAACGCTGCAGTTTTGACATATTTTATGAACTAATTTTACCGTTTCTGCATTTGGTTTATTGGACCGGTCATAAATAAGTTTAGTTAGTTTACCAGGTCATCAGTCCACCTTACAAGGTCATCAGTCCACCTTGTGTCGAGTGGCGACCACCTACCCACGCTGCGCCTTCCGGTAGATGGTCGCCACTCGAGAACCTTTCCGCCCCAATGGCCATCGGTTCTACGTGCAATGTGCAAATAAGCAGAAAATAAGAGAAAAATAATTGTAAATGTCACTCAGTGTTACCTTTTTCAGGGTTTTTAATTAAGTACAGTTACTTAATTCGATTTTACAGTTTCTTCTTAACCTTACTTATTCTGTCGTTGTAGGGTAACATCTCGTTCAGTTAAAATGTATGTGTACCAGACTTTCGGACGAGTTACACGCTTAGTACCTAGGTATAACACTATACAAGTCTATGTTTTTAATTTCGTAGATATTTTATTTAACATCAGACTATTCAGAAGAATAAATAAAATTGGATGTCAAAGGAAATAATGGATAGGAATGAAATTAAATCCACTACTTACGCAATAAGCGAACGATTATTACGTGTACTTTTCTCTAACAACTCGAACGTACCTGCAAGGAAATAAAAATTAAAGTTGCATTAAACTTTTACTAATAAGTTATCATATGCGAATATTAAGGATAATACAAAACAAATAAACATCATTCAATTCACGAGAACGCCTTCTTCGTTCTGATTCGGTACAAGTCGGTGATTTTTTAGTAATGTTGTTACTACTGAATTAAGCAATTTATATTACAATTCAAATTCAGTATCCCCCAAACTCAACTACAGCCGCAATCTGTCCAAAATCATAATTACGGCCTCATTAAAAACAATCCAAATTAATACTGGCGTCCGATATTCCAAACTCAAACGCGTTTGGAAACAAACCAATACAAGCGTACGCAAACCGCGAGCTTGCCGGTTAATCGGCCACCAACTAGTGGGTAATCCTTTCGAGCAGTGCATATAACGACTGCATTCCCGGCTCGTGTACCAACGCACCTCACACAGAGAAATTGCGGCACTCGGCTCAAAGCGTTGACGAGACCGTATCATTGAATGTCGTGTTGTGACGTGCACTGCGCTCGGTATCGGTAATGCGCCGATTTCTGGCCTGCAGCTTTGAGATAGGTAATGTAAGATATGTATGCGAGAGTGTATGCGCCGGCATACATTCTCGCATTTCGATTCATAGACGTTTAATGAGTTTTAAGCTCTTGTATCGATAACCTCGTCGCTAAAACATAGAAAACGATCTTGTTTTATAAAGTTTAGCTTGTACCGATGTTTTACAAATAATACCTATTTCTGATTCTGATACTCCGATTGAATATATTCGAGGCATCGAAGACTCAGCTAGTCAATTGGTTTGCTTAAAAACAATTACGTTTCAAAGTTTGCGTAACCCAAGTATATAATAATTGACAGCAATGCCAAACAAAATAGTAGTTCATCTAAACAGGCAAGCATGGTTTCAAACTGACATTGAAACATTTGAAAATCGTAAACAAAGCATCTCGCTGCACTGAATGGGAGGTAGAGTTGCGCTGGCGCCGCGTGCATTGCCCTCGCTCCCCTCCGCTCCCTTCTACCCCTCCCCGCCCCGCGGCGGTACAAACGCGCCTGACTGCATTCCGCATCGCTTCCTGACCAGGGCAAGTGCAGCATTACGCTGCAAGTACCTTCCCTGCCGCGCACACCGCAGCCCTCGCCTAGCCCGATGCAACTGGATTCGAATCGAATTGATCTATTTTGATCATTCCGTAAACGTGGTCATTTAAAACCAAGCTTTAAATACTACAAGTTATTTAGTATAGGTAAAGTAGGTATGTAATGTTAGCGGACGAGAAAATTAAAACCGATTTCGAGATACACTTTTCAAACCGAAAGGCATAAGCCAAATCTCATAGCTACCGTGAGCCAGCCAGTCTGGATATGGGCCAATATTTTCAAAGCTATGTTTATCATGCCTCAAAGTAAACGTTGATTTAGATCGAAACGAAGCCTAGTTACACGTAACACGTCCCGTATTCCTATAACTTATGCTCGGCGTTTCGTAGTGGAGCAAAAAATATGGAAGGTAATAGTCCGTCTGCTGAAAGCGTTTTCCGCGAGGCTTTTAAGCGCTTATCTTGGAAATGATAGCCGTGGCCGGACGCTGCAAGGATGTGACGGCAATTTGCTTAAATTATGCATTAGGACATGCCCCGTTTCCCCAGCTAGCTATGAGAAAGAGTTTTTTTATTGCAACCCCTTTATGTGTTTTTTTTATTAGCGTCATGGCTGATCTGATTCCACTCGTCGATGAGATATTGCTTTGTACAGCGCAGCGGGCAATAGTTGAAACTGATTCAGTTGTGAACTGGCGGAATGTTGCAATTTGTATCAGTTCGTTTAGTGGAGCTTTTTGCAGGAGTTTCGGTACGTGAATTCCGTTTTTAAACAATTTGTATAAGGGTTTTTACAGTGCGAGCAAAAACTCCTCTCTATCGCTTTATTTAAACTTCTATGATTAAAAAAATATTCACATTTCCCGAGGGGAACAGTAATAAAATTGGGCAGAAAAATTGAGGTTATATAAGAAAATTGGGTTTCACTGCACTTTTCCTGCAAGAACTTTTAACTTTCCTCACATTCCTAAGCAACAAGGAAATCTTAATATAACAAAATAGATATTGACCTGTTTATTAGCTCTAATATCCCCCATAATACAATAAAAAGATTGAGTCTATGAAAGCGTGTTCGTGTTTGTTTTCCGCGTTTATTTCTGGACCGCTGCTATTGTTTTCTGAGTTACGGCTACCCACAAGAAGGTTCACGCCAAAACTACCGCAGCTTCAGTAAAATAATAAAAGCAGAAATATTGTAAAGTTGAACAGCGATTTATAGTATTTGTGGCTGTGTACAAAGTGGCTGAAACTTTGAATATTTTATTGAAGTACAATTTCTCACGTCTCTGACAGTTTTAAAGACATACACAGAAAATAAATATGGCGATGTTGAAGATTTAAGAACAAACAGTACGTCAGTTTTATCATTTACATTTCCTAGTGCACATGCAGATAAAATGAACTTTATTGCAATATCAAAAATATTGAAGGCAATACGTAGTTGAAATAAAATTCCGGTCGGCGGCGGCTCCTTCCGAATCAATTGCGTACGATAGTTTCGATACCGGATCGTTATGGCACAGCCGTAAACCAATATTAATGGTCGACTATTTGAATGCTTACGGCTAGGTTTTTCCTCCTTCAGCTATTCCATTAATGGTAACTGCGTTTAGAGGTCGGATTAGAAATGGTTTTACCATTATTTTTGCTCGTAAATTTCAACACCTTTTTATTGATAGTGATGGAACCTTTACCACCATATTTAAAGGTGTGTAACTAACCAATAATTATCCACTGTAATCAAATTTACATAGTTTATTAACACTTTCAACTGCGAAGCTTAGTGATATAATTTTGATTAAAACCGTCGATTTTTTCAAAGTATACATGATCAAGATTTTTACTTCCGTATTATTGTATTATCTAGTGAGGGAGAATTTGATACTGTAGGCTTGAGATTTTACTATTGTGTCCAGACCATCGCTTTGATATTATAAGGATTCCATGCTATGTTTAAAATCGAATACGAGCCGTTTCACATTGTAATAATCAAAATCATAATTAATTGCTTTATACTTACTGGTTTTAGAATATAAACCCGGTTAGGGCACCCAATGTATGAATGGAAGAAAAAAAAAAAAATACTCGCTATAACCGCGGTATCTATTTAACAATTTTCCGATACTTCTTAAGTATCTTAAGAAACCGAAGACTTAGAAATGTAACAAAAGATTTTTTGAAGTTTGATGATGACAATGAAACGAAAGCATTGCGAATGAGTTGGGTAGCTAATAAGCTTATAGCAAGCCCCTCAAACTCAAGTTGACCTGAATATTTTTTTCGTTACCTGCATCACAAAGAGGTAAATATTTTCTTCCTTTTATTTTCTCATCTAGTGTCTTATTTTCATAATAAGCAGGTATAATAAAATGGATCCCGCTAGCGTTGGTTCTTCGTTGAAAAATACAACGACGTCTGAAAAATTAAAAAGTGATCCTCTTTTGCTAAATGCGCATTTTTCAGTCTTCCTAATAAAATAGACGATGATATCATTCCTCTTTTAACTCAAATTAATAAAATTATTCGTATAAATCAGAAAACTAATATAAAAACCTAAAAATATTTTAATGTTTGAATAAATATCAGCTCAAACGAAAACACTTAAAATGATAAATTCCAATGACGCTGTAGCAAATAAAAGCTGTAATTTTATTTTAATTATGAAAGGACATAAACGCCCCGACAATTAAACAGCGAGAACACCCTTTCACAAACAAACAAACAAATTATAACTATTAAGGCAGCGTGAATGCTGGCCAATATTAATATTTCCCGAGGACCTCGTTTTATTCCGGACTGCAGTTCGTCTTGACCAAAAGGTCGTAAGTGTCATCTCTTTCTTACTAGAGAAGTCGTTATGTGTAACAGAGTCAGAAAGATCCTATTAATGAACGTCGGGGTCCTTTGTCCGGGCGTCGCAGTTTCCTGCACAATCGCCGTGACACCGAGTAATTAGTGAGAAAAATTTTGTTACTCAGTCTTCTATTACTATATTTCAATATGGCGTACGGCGGTTTGTTAATGCGTTGGAGATAAATGGTGGGAGCTTTTTACTTTACATTGAAGTTTAACGATGTAACCTGGGTAACCTATGGCAATCACAAAATTTTCTTGACCGAATATTTTATCATATACTTACTTAATATACAATTCATACTTTTTTCAAATTTAGCATTTGATGTTATACAAATGTATATGTAAGTTTTCCGAAAAACTTTTACCGCTATAGTAATTTGAGTTATGGCTCGTTAAAACTTTTGTTTCACAGCCAATTTTTTACTTATCCATCCATCATTACATTACTTTCCGCATTCCATACGTTTAGCCAAATGTTAATTTGGAGTGAAGTTCAAAGTAGTTTTCTGAGCGACTCTAAAGCTGATTTTCCACCGGTGGGGCGAGACGAGACGAGGCCAGGCGAGAATTGAAATTTGTATGGCACTTACTATTTCCACCGAGCGCGCGCGAGGAGAGAATTGTAAATTTGCCATACGTATTTTAATTCTGGCCTCGCCTCGTCTCGTAGAATCGCCCCTCCGCCGGTGGAAAATCAGCTTAAGGCAGGGTCGGTGTAGGTATGACGACGAGCAAAGCAAGGAGGAGTGTTAGGAAGAACCGCGACCCTACAGCGCGCGAGCCGAGCGAGTGTGCCGCGGTAATGACCGGCGAAGCGCCAGTACTGAACCCCTTTTTTACTACCACTTACACTGTAGGTATTATATAAGTATAATTTGCAAAGCGTCATGTTTTGGACTTTTATTTAGGTAGTCGGCCCTTTACCTAAGCTAAATTTCCCATTCGTTGCTGCCTAATTCATATCAAGAGATACATAACTATATTCATATCACGACAACAAGATCGCACGAAGTCTTAAACTTTTTAGTTTTATCGGCACCATTTCTTTTTTAATTTAAATTTAGTAACAATTTACAAATATAAAAGGACAACTTAATGTCATTAAGCATTCTCCGACAATCAGTCGGTAGGCCAAACGAAAATAATCAGAGGTGGTTCGGGATAGGAAACTAACACAGAAATAAAGAAAACGGACAAATAACAACATTCTGTCGGTTTCAATTTGATACGTCATGGTTTCGTATTGGCTAGCTCTGCTTTAGCTATGGAATATTTATAACAATTAATGTATATTTTTAGGATGTGGATAAAGAGGATTTTTGCAATGTATTTATTTGATTTCACCATGAAATGTTGATTGTTGACGGAGCTAATCGAAGATCATCAAATCTGTGCACACACGCTCTAAATATATACTGGAAGTTGTTCAACTAGTATTAGGCTAGTTGCATATAACAGAGGACAAATACGCACCTAACAACCTACCCACTAAACTTACTAAATACAACGATATGGGGGACTCGGTTAGTTTATCGTTCGCTCATTATAGTATTACTAGCTTCCGCCCGTGACTTAGTCTTCGTGGATTCGGGATAAAAATTATCCTTTATTTTAACGCAGGCTATAAACAATCTCCGTGCAAAATTTCATCCAAATCGGGCTGAGCTGTTTAAGTGTGATTGAGTAACAAACATCCCATTATCCAAACATCCAAAATTTCGCTTTATAATATTAGTAGGTTGTCCTTATCTGTCACTTTGACATTTGTGTTCGTAAGAAAGGGATAAAGCACATTTTATTTAGCAGAGGCATTTTAAGTTTTATGAATAAGGCGGTTAGAATTTCTTGAATCGTTATGTACATTGTAATAAGTACGAGCACGCTCGTCTACTACGTGAGGGTATGGCCGTTCCGGTCGGCAAGCCCGCGCGATGACCCTATATCTATTTACTTTGCCACAAACAGTAGGCGGTAGCGACTATTTTTTAACAAATAATTTGTATTCGGCAAGGCTAACACTTTTTAAATATATAATTTGATCAAATATAGAGACTGGATCAACAAGTTAGTTCAGTTATACTGGAAAAAATTGAGGGGACGCAGGAAACTTTCCAAAAGACCAGAGCATATTTATAGCCACAAAGCTAAGGTCCTTCCTATTAGTAGCGGCCAGCCAACCAGTCATGAACGAAAATACCAATGTTATCAAAAATGATTCCTATTGGGGCATTGACAACAGTACGCCCTGAAAAGCACTGGTGAGTGATTTAGGTTTTAGTAATTTGCTCACTTCACACAAGATATACAGCTGTGTAGTGTAGTGTTTTATTTTGTGGCATACGAAAAAAGTTAACGTGATATACTTCCATACGATGGTAAAATCATTTGCGGCTATTTCTAAAGCTAATGTTGATCGCTAGTGACTTGTGGCCACATTGGTATAATTTTTCTCAACACTCATCTCACGCGACTGGGGCCCCTTAGATTACTCACGCGTTGTTTTTAGACTCTTAGTGACTACTACTAGTTTGTTATTAGGAATTTTATTAACTTGGACTTTTTTCTACCGAACTGTTTCATCCAACGTTCGAATGTAGGATATATTTTTATTTTTTAATAATATTTAAGACGGAATAGCAAGCAGCAGATGAAATAGTTGTAGAATAGATTTCATTTTTATTTTAAAATCCGCTGGTTGCGTTTGTTAAAACCGTGTTATTTTCAGGATTCTGATATAAATCACAATGTAGGTACCGAATATATTTTTTTGAACAGAAACGTAAATATAAATGATTTCAAGTAAATCCAGGATCAATTTCGCAAACAAATATATTGAATGGAATAAAAAATAAAATGAAATTCAATGCAAGCCCTGTTTGGCCACGTATCTATTAGCAGGTATTAGAGCAGGTATTCTGTTTACAGTCGCATTTTAATTAAGAGTCCAATATGGACATATCAGAGCAATGGTCTGCATCACTGAGCCCACCTGACCGCACATTTAGTGATTATTCAGTTGTTGAATAATGAATAATTACATTGCACAAACACGAACTTTCCTACCTATTTGTGCAATTCCGCTATTTAATAAGTACGCATCTTTAAACCCGTTTACATAATGTAAAAGCTATAAAAACTACGCATATGCATATATATAGTAAAAACCCAAGCAACAACGAATTCTATAAAACGAAAAACACAATATTACCATTGTGATTTGACAAGACAATGTTTTAAATAAATTGACATTTGCGCTACATTTCAAGTGCATAAAATCTATGCATAATGAGAATTAAATTAATTTGCTACGAAATATATTGAAAGAGGGTTGGAATAAGGGGTGGGTTTCACAGTTGATTGTGGTAATTAGAGATGATCAAGCGGCACGCACGTTCCCGAATACAATGTTTAGGCGACGGCTTTCATTGGTATGGCATTATTTCCCTACTTATTCAATTCAATTCAATAATTTATTGCGTTTCGTGTTAATATAATAAGATCTTAAAGCTAGGTACAGTTCAAACATGAGCTCTGTTGAGCATAGCAATTTCTTGAAACTAAAAATTTAAAATCTCATAATACGGAAAAGCTTCAATCAATGGTTATAATAATATTTCTAATAATATGTGTAAAAAACGTTAAGAAATAAAAGGATATTTAAGTCAAAGTTTGAAATAAGTATCCAAAAGCACATGCAAAATTAAATTACTGACATTGCATTATTCGTACACAACTTGTATTTATATTACAAGGGGCACACCGAAATGACTGGGTTACCTGAAAATCTTTTTTTATTACTTTAACCTTGGACTTTTGAATGGCATTCAAAAAATTATGAAATATTGTTTAATTTTTACTAAAAATCTGTTTATGTTTTTAATGTCTGCAATGATCGAGAGCTTGCCCGGAAAAATCACCGAGACAATATTATTTTCAAGACTATCACTATTTCAAAACTTTTCCTGGGTAAGCTTATTTTTTTGATGATTTTTACTTCAATGCTATTTAATCTAATCCAGCTCAGGCATCTTGCTAGCATCTCAGTTTTTCCAGACTTAGTTCTATCTTCTATAGGTCGACTAAAAACAGTGGTAACTCCTGAATACATCCCGGTAGTGAAAAAAAAAATAGCATAATCTACATGTGGTATATCACGGCATTTCGTTATCTATACGTATTCGAATGACTAAAAAGTTATCTAAAAAAATTTGGAGTTTGAAAGCTAATTTCTTTTTGCGTTCCCTCATATCTTATACGACGAAGATATGCGACTTATATTGATTTTTGCTCACCTCTTCTACGAAAGTTCTGGTGAGAAACGTCAAAAGCCATTAATAATATTTTTTTGGTGCAAATTAAGAAACTATTTCTAACTCCTGAAATATCACGATATCCGGGACTGATGAACTTTGTAATACTCGTAAGTACGGCAGAAAAGCACGAAAATTTACCATCATTTCAGTGTCAACTTCAGCCTTGAATCATTGACATAATAAAATGTTTTATGTCTGGCAAAAGCACTCATATCAGCATAATATATACTTAAAAACCTAAAAGAACAGAATAAAGTTATATCTTCGATCGTTTTTTTCTATTCCCGATCATTTCAGTGTGCCCCTCGTATAGTGCATTACATTCAAATAATGAGGTAACATTTTTATTGCAGTAGAATTCATCATTATATAAAATTTTGTAACATTATAATTTAATTTAATTTGGTCTCGGTCGATCCTATTGTATGGAATAGTAGGATTTTTTACTCGAATAAGTTTAAAGTTCGATTGAATATGCGAACATTTATGGAACTTTTTTGGGATTTTATTAAATATTTTTATTGCCATATCAAAGGGGCCAGAGCACATCATCTTCATTTTAGTTACGGGTTCGGACGTAAGATGCGTGTGAGTATTGTGGAAATCATGACATGTTGTTTTTTACAAATATAGTGGCTTGTAAAATGTACATGGAGGGTAGAGTTACAATTTTTTGTTCAATATAATGTTATTTGCAGCTTGTCATGTTGTCCACGTATTATCTAGTATTCTTAGGCAACGTTTGTGGAGTCTAACCAGTTGTTTTGCATCTGGACTATTTCCCCACAATAATATTCCATATTGTAGCCAAGAGTGTAAGCATAGTAGTAGGCACAAGTCGCAGTGTTTATATCAATGCATTTTTTTATTCATAGAGATCGTAACTGAATCGGCATATATTATAAAGTTATTCAAAAACAAGTTGTAAAATATAAGCTAACTACATAAGGTCCCTAACGCTAAAATGGGTTAAAAAAAATCATGCGTTCACTGTTGTTATTATTTTTTTGATATTTTTTTTCAGAATTTGTTTCTTTTCCAAGTAATAATCAATATTACGCTCCGTCATTTCAATTGTTACTTTGCATCTTTTCACAGAATCAAGAATGTTCAGAAATGAAACTAAATTCAAGTATTATGTTTGTTTTTTTATTATGTGCTGTGGGGCTGGGGGCTTATGTGTTGTCTAACAACTATCATACTTTTCTGCACACGAGCGTAACCAGTCATATTAATAACGCCCAGATCATTTTGACAAGAGAAGACGTGTTTCTCACTTCTTATTTCTAAAATGAACATAATGTAAATTATTTATCGAATTAATTTGAGGACAAGTATTGTCACTGAATATTTAAAGTGTAAAGAAGGTACCTACTTTAAAGGTAAAAAATAACGGTTATTGAATTTTAGATGCTGTACCGAAACAACAATGTTTAATATCTAGAAAACTAAGTGATTTTCTTATTCGGAGTTTCTTGAACGGAGAAAACTGTAATATCTAAAAGTTGGGTCCTCCAGCGTTTATCATTTCAACATGCACATACCGAGCATAATGTGGATTACATTGTAAACCAATTGATTGAATCATGCCAACTTTTAAGTCTCTCGTGATAGAATTCGTTCGCAGCACGTCTAAATCCATTTGAATTGGAATTACACACTTATTAGGTAGATGAATGCAATTAGTCGCATACTTGAGTTGCTGAATACCGCTCCGGTTGGTCGACTCTGGAGCGACTTTCCAGTAAAATTGCGGTGAAACCGATACCTTGCGCGTAGCTCGCCACGCGATCGTTATTGTGATTCCTAATTATAAAAGAGTATTGGGAAAAATGTGAAAATGATATCCTATTTTAGCGCTATTCGTTCCACTTTAACTGGCGAGGTACGGTAATTAAGGCTGCTGAAGTAAAGTGTACTAAAAAGTCCGAGGTGTAACTTAATGGATGCACTCTCCTAATTGTAGTGTATAATTTATGTAGTAACTGTTGTATTCATTGCATTTAAGTACCTATATCAAAACTTTTAAACTCTCATGAGAATAATTATTTATTATTTGTTTAAACTTTATTGCACAAACAGAATAAAAAAGTATTATTCGCAGACTTGACCTTCGACGACCGGTTAGCCTAGTGGGTAGTGACGCTGCCTACGAAGCGGAAGGTCCTGGGTTCAAATCCCGGTAAGGACAAAAATTTGTGTGATGAGCATGAATATTTGTTTCTGAGTCATGGAAGTTTTTCTATGTATTTAAGTATTTATATCTATTATATATATCGTCGTCTAGTACCCATAACACAAGCCTTTACTGAGCTTACTGTGGGACTAGGTCGATTTGTGTAAGATTGTCCCTTTATATTTATTTATTTATTAGGCATTCTCTACTCAACTGGGCTAAACAGAAAGACCTAGTTATTGATATTACCTTTTTGAATATAGATTCGTTCTAAACAAACAATGATCTTAAGTATGCCACGGATGCAAAAAGTAAAGTGAGTGTGTAAGAAAATGTCACAGAGAGATTTCTGTTCCCGATGTTAATGATATAAGAGAATTACAGATTTTAATGCAGACAAAAATACGCTAGTGCTTCCAGAATGATATTAACCTCTATATTCAAGAAATAAACTTTAGCAGTTAAGACACCATTAGAAACGAGGTAAGCTAATGTTGATGATTTTTTTAAGTCGGGTTTCCTATGGGATCATAACTCGATCTACCTATGCTGGTTACTCCAAACAATTATCTTCACAATGCAACTAAAACGTCTTACATTACTGTGAGACAAACAACACTGCTGGTGCAGTGATCATAGCTTTGATCTCTAGGTAACCTGATAGGTGAGAAAGAAAATAACTTCTTTACATTGCATTTTTACGCAATATTTTTAAGATCTTAGGCGAAGTGAGTAAGCATAGAACTACTCTAGTGAATCGAATGCCGTTATTTTGAGGCAACCTAGGCACTGCGAAAATTTAACATTGTAATGGTTCAGGTTCCACAGAAACATTTTTAGGTTCCGTTATTCCGTCGCGCCGTTTGACGCACGTGATATTTCTACTAATGCACTGGTATGTGAATAAACATTTGACGGCGAGGTTCAAATAAATTAAATTATCAATTATCAGGGGCTGTTACGGGTTAACGTGTCATCCCATTTAGCAATTGGTGCAAAAGATACGGAGCCAAATTAATGAAATGTGAATCCGTCCATTGAAGTAAAATAGGGATGTTTATGCTTAAACTATATTAGAATACGTACATAAACATACCTATTCAAGAGTGGTCGTAATGAGAAAACTTTGATGCGACTTTAATTTAAGTCTTAAACTTCTGTCATCAACGGTTACTTTCGCGGCGGACACCGACGTGTAAGGCGGTTGAATTGTCCATAAACAACTTCATTTAGTTATTGACTGCGGCCGCTCTTTGATTCCCTCCCCTTGCAACTTCTGTTGAATACGAATCGTATTAAAAGTTTACGTTGACTGGGCAAAATAAATTGTACAACTGAAGAAAAATAAATGAACATCGGGGCAAGTTTTGCGGAGGATAGAAGACTTTGTTGAAGTGTTTGGGTTTTCCGTCCTTTAACTTTAAAGGGTTAATTTATTTTGACCGTAATTAAAGATTGTTTAGGGAAATACTTGTCATGGAAAAATACCTACATAAGTAGCATTTTCATAAAAAAAATGACATTATAGCATAACTCGAGCATAACACGAGCATTCGTTCATAACTTAAGCACTTAAAACTTGTTTTAAACTTTAAGAAGAAACTATAAGTCTAACGCTAAAAGCTCTCCCGCGTTGTCCATAAAATGGATGCAGCACAAATTATATTTCAATAGTCTCGCGAGATTCAAACACAATAGTTTGGATAAGAGCGAAGCAGGGCAAACGTTAATACGCTTAACTTATGCGTGCGGACCTTAACTTCTCCGTAGTTATTGCCAAACTTTATCAGCGAAAGCACTTTAGCATGTCTGTTACTCTTTATTAGTCCATGTTACACAATGAGCAATGGTTGTTTGTTGGAATCATATGCGAGGCGCGATCTAGAGCGATAGTCGCGCGGCATCTGCGCTGCCGGCTGGGATTGTATCGTACGAGTCTGCGGCCCGCGAGAGTTGTTATCAGATCCGTTTGTTACCAACTTTACCGGCATTGTGCTCTCTATTCGTGAAAACTTATCGGTCGAGTGCTTACGGCGGCGCCGGCGGATAGGCGGAAAACTGGATGCACTTACCATGTTAGAGAGCCGCAGCCGCTGGTGTTTACCGAATTGAGGGTCTAGGGCTTGGAGCGGGAGGGCTAGGGGCAGCGGGAAAGGCAACGGCAGTTGGAGCTGGGGATGTGGGGCCGGCAGGTACAGCGGCGGGCAGCAGGCGCACGGCGTCACGTAGGACACGCACCCGAGCTGCGGTGGGAACAGCGTGATGGCGGCCTCCTTGAGGCCTCGCACTCGTCTCTCACGACCGCATCCGCGGCCGACTGCGAGCGTTCGACGGACGCACCGCCGACTCCCCGATACCGTCGCACACGGCTAAACCTCGACCGTTGCCGCCGCGAAATTCAAACAAACGCGGGAACTTGTCAGAAGTTCGCGAAGCGCGGAGCAGGGCTCGGAAGTGTTGAAGGAGCGTAGGAACGGGCGGGACGCTGCGAGGGAGCGGGAAACTGAGCGGTCGGGAGAAGCGAGAAACGACGCACAGGGCTCGCGAGAGTGTGGAGAAAGTGGCGGTGTGCGCGGAGCACAAGTCGCCAGGCCGGCGTGTGGCGTTGGACTGAGCGCGAGGCAGGTGCGCGGAGCCGGCGGGGAGGGGCTGGGGGCGGTCCCACCTGAACCACCTGGGCGCCTGCGCTCCGCTCGCTCAGCCTCCGCAACTCACCCGCGCCTCCTCGACCATCGCGACCTGATACTCTCTTTCAAACATTCACTCTGCACAACGGTCATTATTAACTTTTCCATCTCTAGATTAATCAAAATATTTGCTGCCAAAACACGGGATAATTAAAACTAGATGCTTACATATTATTAACTTTGAGTATCTTTTTAAGGTGTACTTGTGATTGCGTAATAACATTTTCGGTAAATTGAAAATCATCTTGTTAACTGAACGAGTCGTCGCATACTTGACGGCTAAATGAGGGGCGCATCGGATTATTAGGATGTCCCGAGAAATCTCATTGATCTCGGAGGTCCGGTGGCACATTACCGTTAACGACTGAGCACTGGTTAAGTACGTTGGTGTAAGCTCGTTGTGTTCGCTAAGAAGGGATTAGCCACCTTTTAGTGCTCTATTTACTCTTAGGATGATTTCGTACACTCAGCACTGAGTGTCGAGGGAGTTGCGAGTACAAACGAGATAAAGCAGTAACTAAATGAAAAATGAAATGAATCTTTGTGACATGAATAATAGTTAGGCTTTTCATTCGTTTTAATGTCAAGAGCGATCTCTCAGTTTTTGTAATCTGAGTATCTCTCAATGTTACTATTATAACATTTTTTTTTATCTGACATATATACAAGGGGTTTTTAGACAAATAAACCAATTTCGCATAATTAAATGGGAAAACTTTGTAGTACGCGCGACCCAATACAATATTGGTGACGTGTTTGTAATTAAAGATACATTATTATGTGTAAAGTTCCCACATAGGGCACCGGATATTTAACGTTGCCAATTTTCGAGTATGTATTTGATTGCATTTCGTTAATGGTACAGTATGGCCAGAATTTCGCAATATAAAGAACATGTGGTCGAAATTACTTCTAAAACATATAAACAAAATAACTGAGCACGCTATGCTTAGGATTAAAAAAAAATTAGGTTTTCCTACTCAATGTCGCAATAATGTGCCGAAGAAAATCGGACAATTTCGCACTTTTCTTAGACCGACTAGTCTATCTCGTACGCGAAACAGCTTGCCTGTTTCGTGCTAGCCGTGCGGGTGATACGTGACGCACAGGAAACTCGTCTTTAGGTACCTACTGCAGTAATCCTAAGTGATTCTTAGCGTGCTTATTCTGAGGGACGAATTTCATAAAAGAGAGCTAATATTTTCATGTGCATTCGGCATAACATAACTTTTTTGACGAGCTAGTGAAGCGATCCTATTCAGCTTGGGCAAAAATTTAAAAATGCTTTCGCATGTCTGTCGGGATGTTCTTAAAGGTCGCATTTCTCTACCGATTCTCGTGAAATTTTGTGAGTAGGTTCGATAATTTTATGGATCGTTTCACGATTCAGTTTTGAAATAACAAAAAAGCTCACAGCGACTAGTTTTACTTGTCATAATTCAAAAATAATTGGTTAACTTCGCAAGTTCCCATTTAGATAGGGAAGATGCAATATTTTCAATTTTGCTTTCATTTGAAAAAATCGCATGTCAGAATAGACCACAAAGTATAAAAAAACTTTAATATATAGTCAAAAGTTCCTCTCATGTGTGTCACTCGCAATAATTGTTTGTATGTGGTTCGTCCCTAGATGTCACAGAGTTGCCTAGTTTTCACTCTGGCCAGGAGTGACCTGATTGTTGGATGATAATACGTTCCGTTTCACATTACTTCAAATCGTAATTATTGTTTGAAATTGGTATAAACTACACTAAAAACGTTTCAGAGCTATTATTTTATGTTTTTCAACATTTTGGTCACATAATAATGGCAAATATTATAGCTGCATCTTCCCTATTAAAAAGCGATACTCCAGTTACATAAAAATCCATAACAGAACAATACCGACCTGTCACTGATCATGTCAATTCTCTTTTCATTTGATAATTTATACGTCGAAATTCAGGCTGTTTTGCCGTACGGCCCGCAGCTTGAGGCCTGGGGCGGTACGGCAACAGTTAAACCGTGTCTGTTTTCGATAGTATTAATTAACCCAGTCATCAGAACACGACGCAGTAATTAGCGAGTGTGGTAAATTGACACGTTTTTGAGACGCGGTGTGCCTTTATGCCCTTTAGAGCCAGTAACTATTTTCGACCGACTTTTAGTTAACATTTGGCATTGTGACATTTAGCCATCATTATCGACTTGAGAAACTTTGTTTTGTTAGAACTTATGTATACTCGTATGTATTGCTTTATTGTACAGTCAGGAGTATTAATGTACGTACCTAAATCATAAATTCCCTTATTCCCTTTTTTATGTACGTACATATCAATACTCCTGACCCCTGACTGTACATAAAACATAATAAAATAAAAATAGACAAACAAAAAAAGCAGTACAAAGGCGAATAGAACTACTACTAATACGTATAGAGTCTGGCAAATGAAAGCGTGACCTGGACTTTTTTAAAAGTGGCAACATTATTAATCTGTCAAAGGCACGTCAAAGTCTAGTTAGTATTTTGTGAACTCAATTATTTTGCATTTATAATTGCCGTAATATGGGTAAAACAATAAAAAGTAATGTGCGAAAGCTGCTACATACTATGATCAGTAAGTTCAAGCAAAAACATCAGGAGAAAGAAGTTGTTTTCCAAGAGAAACAACAATAATTAGATGCGATGTCGGATTTTTTAGATCTTAATCCTTGTTGGCTGATTATTTGATATAATAATATTGACGATAATGATGATACTGTTTCTTATGTTTACAGATAATCTTGAAAATATTCAAGGAATCTGTAAAAAAATATTCATAGTATAATTAGTAATACCATATGTATTTTTTTTTAATTTACCGTGTTTTCTCAGGTCACGCTTTCGTTTGCCAGACTCTATAAGCAAATAAGTCAACCTTTGGGCAAAGGAGACAAATTGTGGGCGGTGTAAGTTCAAATCTGAATGAAGAAATGGTGAATATCATATGTAGTGGGAGGCAGGGAAACTCGAGAACTATATAAAATCTTAGTTATTTACATAAAATGTACGTCTTCATTCGTTCTGATCGTCTTACAAACTGAATCTTACGTCAAATCATTCACCGTTCTAAAACTATTCAAACAACGTTCAATCGTTCCTTATTCGTCATCTAACAGCCAGCACCATACAAAGTCATCAAAAACCAATCCCATATTATGTAACCGATTTGATTTAGGTACTTTCATAAGGACAAACAATTTTATCTTACTTATGTTAAAAACAACAAGGTTACTTAAAAACGACCAAATAATTACTCGTTTTAAATCAAGTAACTCTACGATTCATATATAACATAGAGATGTTTGTTGAAATCAACTTAAGTAAAGCCTATTTTTAGGGTTCCGAAGTCAACAAGGAACCCTTATAGTTTCGCCATGTCCGTCCGTCTGTCTGTCCGTCCGTCTTCGGCTTAGCTCAGTAACCATTACTACTAGAAAACTGTAATTCGGCATGGCTATATAAATCAATCACGCCGACAGAACAGTACAAAAGATTCTTGAAAAAAAATTTTTTTTAGGGTACCTCCCCTACATGTAAAGCGGGGATGCAATTTTTTTTTCTTGTTAAACTCATAGTGTGATGTATCGTTAGATAGCTCGTTAAAAACTATTATGGGTTTTCTACATTCATTTTTCAAATCAGTGATTTGTTTGCGAGATATTGAGCTTCAAAGCCCTAATTTTTGTTCGAGTCATGTGTCTCCCCCCCCCCTGCCGGCTAAATGGCTACTACAGGGGATATGAAAAAATTCGTGGTAGTAGAACATATAATGAATTTAAAAAGAAAACTATCACGGACAAGTAGGCATAAGTAGTTACCGAGTAATAGTCGACCAACTTAATGTGTACTTGGAAAGATCAATTTTCGTACAAATTCGGCCGACGCAACCGCACCGCACGTCGATGTAACTAAGACAGACAGGCAACTACGGAACCCTTCACTGCGAGTAGCCCGACACGCACTTGGCCGGTTACCTATTTAATTAAATTTACCTACATGCCTAAATGATTAACAGTGCCAATATGTCCGTTGCAACTTTGATTTTCAGTCCTATCTACTGACCTATTTAGTGAAAACTTTAAGCTCCAAAGTTTAGAATGACACAATGTCAAGTAACAAATCCTTTTATCGCAAGTAGACTACGCGCGGGTCTGCCCGCTTGACCACAGGCGCTGGAAACGTCGAATAATTAACACAATAGCTACGCGATCGCAAGAGAGAGCGCATGAGCCTTGAGACAAATAATTTCAAGTCATTCCTTCCAGAATTCGGCCCAAGTTAATGGCTAGACACTACCAACACTAATGATCTACGTGAACGTACGTACGTACATAGCTTATAGATGTGTGAATGTTTGGTATGTAAGCGGGATCGGTCGTGCGCCCACGCGGGCCCCGGTCGTTGACCCTGCGCCGGTGCCGCCAAGCCGTCTACGAGTTACGTAACGTGACCTTAACATTTGGTGAGGCCTTTTCGAGTACGAGCACGCGAATGCCTATGCCGTAGTCAAACATTCTGACAGCTGGCAAAGTAGTTGAATGTGTAAATCGTAATCGATGTAGGTACACATAGGGTTGAATAGCTAGCAGCTCGCGACTGACAATAGGTACTTTTTATATGAAATTTCTATTTCAGGAGAAAACGTTTTTCACTAATTGATTGGAAAATACTTAGAAGTGGAGGGGTTTTGGGGGAGGCCTAAGTCCAGCAGTGGACGTCTTTCGGCTGATATGATGAAACGTTTTCTGCTTTTGTATCGACGAGCACGCACTATTCCAAAAGTATTTTTCCCTCTTAAGTAAAGCCCTTGGCGACCTGTTGGAATAGAAATTTGGTACATATTTTATTGATATATAAAACAAATGCCGATTCTAACATGTCACAACTCACAAATACATACTCAAAGAGTCTCTTATTTTACAGACGAACGTTTCATCGAATGCATTGTTCCGCCGAATATCTCAGAAACTGGTCACTTTTTGAGTATAAGTGTATTAGTATTTGTGTAGAACTCATTAGGTAACTGTTTTATAAAATCCTTAAAAGTGTCCTGTTTCCTAAAAAAAATGCTTTCGATGAACATTCAGCGAAACATTCATTCGATGAAACGTTTGTCGGTCCCATTTAATCTAATGAGAGAAACAAAATACTTACTATAGAGTGAGGCAAACCAGGCAGTTAATGAGAAACTAAGAAAATAGAAGAGGTAAGATGATAGGGCACCTCATACGACATGACAAGTTCATACTCAATATAATTGAAGGAAAGAAAGAGGGGAAGCGAGGAAGGAAGACCTAGAATAAACTACATGGAGCAGCACAAAAAAAAGAGTTGATGTTAGGTCGTATCGAGATGTCAAAGAGGTTGTCTGAGGTCGGAGCAGATGGAGGGCCCACTTTGAGCTACACCGACAAGAGCTTAGCTTTAAATAAGCAGAAGAAGAGATTCAATGAATTCTTTAGGTCGAACACACTGCGCCCTGTAGCCCGGCCATTAGAATACGGCTACGGTATTCCCTGCCTGTCGTACAAGGCGACTAAAAGGGGGTCCTCGGGGTGGTACACGGTTCAGCTGGGGGCTGCAATCGTTAAAAAAAAAAGAGCCCACAGAGGCATGACGCTAGGGCGGCACCACTGGTGCGTTCCGTAGGAGATCCCAGAGCCGTCCGAATTGCGTCGAGGAGGACCATCGGGGGGTTTTTAGTCGGTGCGAGTCCGACATAACCTCCGCGCTATCCCCGTGGCGCGGAGGTATCCATAAAGCATTTTCCTCCCACTTAAAAAAAAACACACACTAGTGTGGAAAACGATACAGAACAGACTTTTAGGAATCTCTAGTCAACAAGGAACTCTTACACTTTCGCCATATCCATCGTGTGTCCGTAGCTTAATAACGAGTAGAAGCACACGCACACATAAAGCCGCGCACAAAGATGAATTGAGTCACTTAAATTCAAACTCAGGTAAATTCCATCTGTCAGATCATGCGATTTTGGTATTATGAAAAGGTAATAGGGTAGATATTTGCAGAGAGGGTCGAATGGATTTATCTGAGTTTGAAGTTAAGCGACACAATTGAAGTATACATACTATGGTTTAAATTGATTTAAACTGTAGTCGGGAATAAATACTAATTATATGATTACATACTCGTATTTGGGAACAATAATACACAAATCGAACTATAGTCCTAAACTAAGCAAAGCATGTAAGTACTATGGGTACTAGATGACGATATATAAGTATGACATGACATGACATGGTATGAGTGTGACATGTAATATTTAGATAATATTATGAATAAATGAGTATATATAAATAAATACATAGAAACCAAAGGTTGTCAGGAAGAGGTCGCTTTAAAGCGATAATACCTGTTGTTACCATTATTTATTGAGCAATTTTTTTTTTGTTAGATGTTTCGCTCTTGTAGTGGTGCAATAAAGCGTATTTATTATTATTATAAAACTATCTATGACTCAGGAAAAAATATTCGTGCTCATCACACAAATAAATGCCCTTACCGGGATTCGAACCCGGGACCTCCGGCTTCGTAGGCCGGGTCACTACCAACAAGGCTTCAGAGGTTGACAATATAAAGATATATAGCATTAATAATTTAAAACTGATGATTTGGTGTTCAATATGGAATCAGACGCAAATATTCTGGCCGAAGAAAATAAAACATATAAAACGAACATTTACATGTAACGAACGGAGACACCGAAAATAAAAATGAGTACTTTTTCTTAGTTCGTTGTCCTATTTTTTTTATACTTACGTATTGTAGTCTTAATCATCGCTAGTACAAAATTTTTTCGTCCTATCATTTTTGTTCCTAAACTTCTGTAACTATCATCGGAAGACATAATGATCATGACACATGATGATGATGATGATGATGTTGTACTAAAATTTTTCTTCATAGTTTCATTACTAAGAACTTGCTTGAAGTTATAATTTTGTTATCATAACAGTTTTCGTCATAACGGACCTACATCATAATTTTGTTAATCCTAATATCATAACTAAGAACATACTTCAACTCCTAATTTCGTTTTTCCTAATGAATAAACGCTTTCGCTAAGTAAATTAATATAAATCGGTTCTGGTGTAGCGTCGCGGTGCACCTAACATTCCTCCTCGCTTCGCTCGTCGTCGTACCTACACGGACCTGCCTAAGGCTACGTCCGCACAGACAGGCGGCTTGCTTAGCGTCTAGCTAGAGCCTTGTGGCGTCACGTCGCGCCTTGCGACAAAGACAAACACATTTATTTACTTCAATAACGCCAAGCGCGCAGTGCGGCCGGTCGCGAAAATTCTATAATGTTCGTTTTACTAAGTTTTTCGCTAGCTGACTTCTAGACGCTAAGCAAGCCGCCTGTCTGTGCGGACGTAGCCTTTGAGTAAAATAGGTGACCTCGGCGGTTTCGATGATTCGGGTAACATGATTGATTATTCAGTATTAGACAATAAAATCCAAGTAAAAACGTTATCCGTATATAAGATAAGTAGCATTTATGTTGAAAAATTTTATGAAAAACTATTTTAGGATTAAAAAATGTATTACTAGTGTCAATATGAATTTAAATAAAACGGACAAGTGAGTGGTATGATGAAAAAAACAATGAAAATAAATATTAGAATAAGTATGAGAAATTTATGATTATTGTCATTATGACTTCGAATGGTTATGCTTATGACTTACGATCGTTAGGAATAAGAATTATTAGGACTAACAATTATTATGGCGTAAAATTTTATGAAGAACATTTTCGGACTTCCAATAATAGGACTTAAAAATTAGGTGAACTAAAGCGCCCCCCTTTTTTACTTATGCTACCTTTACATACTTGTTTATGGTAAATATAAACATATTACGTTTTAGTAGCTACACACTAATATTTAATTAATTATTTATTCCAACCGTTTAAAATTAGGTATGGTATATCGATATTCTTTTTATACCAAAATAGCAGTGTTCAGTTTCGGTACCTCGCTTAATACTAATCTAAAATGTCAGCATCATTACCAAAATACAATATTGGAATACCGAAAAAAATGTCGCAAAATTAGAATGATATTTTTTTTAAGGATACTGGCTTGAGTTCCGGGTTCAAGTCCAATCCCAAAAAACGCCTTGGCGATCTGTGCTATAGTTTTGACATTATTGCATAAAGCTTTGCATTTTAGAAAATATTACTTAGCTGCTTCTTCTTTCTGCTTCGCCTGCTTATTGAAAAGAACGCAGGCAATTGACCATCCAGAAAGTTCATTTTACACGCAGGTGAAATCATTTTTGATATCGGATAAGCGGTTCCGGAGGTTACCTAAAACATTACAAACTTAAAAGAGTAAAGACCAAAACAATTCTTGGCCTCAATTAAATTTTCTATGTAAGTTTTCCGTTGTGACACGAAAATTAACCATACAATTCTATGGTTATTTTTTGTGTCACAACGGAACTTTGTTCACTTCTTCAGTTTAAGTATGGCATAGGCGGTCGTCACACTGCGACGCATCAGCGGACGGAGGTGCGGAGCTGCATACAAATTTCGCCGGACGGAGGTGCGTTGCAGTGCGTACCACACGGAATTTATATACAAACTGAGGTACTTGCATGCGAGAAACGCACCTCCGTCCGGAGATGCGTCGCAGTGTGACATCCACCTAACTACCGCCTAACCAGGCTAACTATTGGCCAAGAATTTGGTCCTCACCCACAAAGCTTATAAACTTGCAAAGGCACAATCTCACAGAATTTTCCTCCTTATAATATTAGTATACAGGGTGATTCAGGAGACATGAGCAGGATCAACCCTACGGATTCAATAGTTTATAAGCTACTCAGTCGTACCAGCATTGGTAAGATTAACGTGATTTTTTTTTTAGTTGTGTAGGGTGACCATGATTTATTGTGAATGAAACTTTTACACAAAATGTAAAAAAAAACTGTGGGCGTTTAACTTAATTACGATGGTAAAAGATCCATTAACATTAACTGTATGTGTAGGGTTGATCCTGCTCACGTCTCCTGAATCACCCTGTATATACTTATCGTATATGACGTACTAAAAAATTTTTTTTTTTGTATCAACTTGAATGTGTGTGTATATTTTGCGTCGAATTTTTTTTTTTTTTAATTTCTAAATGTTTTACTAAAATTAAGCCGTATTTTATAATAATTCTATCTGATGCTCGCGGCTTCGCCCGCGTGGTTATAGGAAAATGTAACATATCGAATTTTCCCGTGGGAATTAGATGTTTTCCCGCTGAAAAAAGTAGTCTATGTCACTCTCCAGCTTCCAAACTATCTTCATACAAAAAATCACATCAAAACGACGCTCCTTTGCGACGTGAAAGAAGGACAAACACACACACTTTCGCATTTATAATATAAGTAAGAATTATTCCTAAAAAAATAGTGCCGAAGCCATACTTGGGTTACAAAACAAAAGGAAGTGGATATCTGTATTTAAATGCATAAATTAAATTAACGATGTTGTACTAAATACTTAAAAAACATATATAATTAGATAGCCAGGCACAATAAGCTTAGAATAATAATGATCAATACCGACCAGGCGGTTCGGCTATTCCATTTAAATTACTGAAAGCCTTCAGATGTCAACTTGTCTAACAAATTTTAATCAAATGTAAGGAAAACGTCCAACAAGACTACGTACTTTGAGTGCTATGATATTAATTGATATAAGACGGGAATAATTTAATTAAAATTTCAGTAATAAACATGAGCTGATTCCATTTATTACTCTTTGATTATTAATCCTATCAGGAACAATATTGTTTACGTTGCGAAGAATAATTTTGCAATCTGTTTATTCGTTACGCTCCGTTTATGATTGTTACTCACCGATTATTTCTTTATTGGTTTTTGCTAATTCAATATGATTAATTAATAGGACCGATCAGTCATTATGAAGCAGATTATGAAGGCAGAAAGTATAAGTTAAATATTTTTGTCCATTTAGTTTGATGTTTAAATGAAAGTAATTAATATTTCAATCATAGCGAATAAACTAGTTTATTTGCTAGTTTATTCGCTATGATTGAAATATTAATTACTCTGGGTGATTCTACGAGCGTTCCAACCGCCGTCAGTCCCCTGCTCGCATTTATGTCAAAGTTCTTGCTGATTTGTTTCCCATTTCCCAGTAATTATGTAGTATCCTGGACTTGTTAAATATACCCCAACATGCCATACCAGTTTACCGGTACATTTAATTATTAATTCGATCAGGGGACTGACGGCGGTTGGAACGCTCGTAGAATCACAGTTTAACTAACCAATGCATCCATTTTAGTATTTTCTTCCTTTAAAACACCTGTAGGAAACACAATATGTATATCCCACGCTACCCTCGTTGAGCGCACCTTTGACCGCTTTTGCAGGTGCATTGTAAGTTACCACGCGCCGTTTTTTCATAAACTAGTGATACAATTGTATCGTTCCTAGGAAAATATAGTGACTGCGGTTGACTGGTATAGGGTGCCTTAAGGCATTTTGTAAATCTGCCTTTAATACTTTTTTTGTAATGTGCAGTAAAGTTACAAATGTGCCAAACGTGCTACGACACATTAGTATAAGAGTATTAATAAATAAATAAATATTTGGTGACAATCTTACACAAATCGACCTAGTCCCAAACTAAGCAAAGCTTGTACTATGGGTACTCGACGACGATGTACATACTTATATAGATAAATCAATACTTAAATACATAGAAAACATCCATGACTCAGGAACAAATATTCATGCTCATCACACAAATAAATGCCCTTACCGGGATTCGGAACCCGGATCCGGCTTCGTAGGCAGGTTCACTACCAACTAGGCTACAGAGGTTGTCTAATAATAACCGTACAAGTTTTATGCACTCTGCTTTTCACTTCAATTTAAATATATTTACGTAATTAAGGGTTATAATAATTGACACTCGTAAAAAGTACTCATCGACCTCGTGTGCGGCGTTGCTTGGAGGCGGAATTTACTTTCTGCACTAGTGCATAAAAGCTATAACAGCTTAAAGTGGCCGTCAATAGAACTTGCTAACTATGTAAACAAACAATGTATTGAAATTGACATTTAATGTCAATTTCAGTATGACGGTTTGTTTACATAGTTAGCAAGTTCTATTGACGGCCACTTTACACAGAACATAAAGACAAAGTTTATGAGCCTGAGAAGTTAACACTATTTATTGTCATATTAATTCTGAGACACGCATTGTCCAGCTGATTTTCAAGTCAAACATCAACTCCACCAGTATTAAAAAAAAAGTAAATTATAAGTAATGAAATCGTTTTTATTTTCGAATCAAATTTCATTCAGTTTTTTTGTGCAGGTATTGAATTATTTGATACTCTATTTCATTCATGTATGTAACTAACGGGATTAGTACCATAAAACACACATTTACGAACTTTTTAATTAAGACTAATATTTTATACTGATTTGACACAATTCTGAATAATTGTTTATAAAGACAACAGTGAACATGACGCAGGCCCGCGCCTTGAAATTCAAAATAACGGACGTCGAAACCAAACATTAAACAGACGCAATCGCATAGCAAGTAAATCGGCCGCGGAATCCGAGAACAAAACTGAATAAATTGTTTTAATAAGGCATAAATTACAACAAAAAAGACGAGCCGATCACGCCGTTACGATGGGTGACCATGGCATTTACGGTTGGTGCCTACCTTATACGCCGGTTAAAATGCACTTTTTACTTGCATCGTGTTTTTGCTGCACACATAGTCATTAGTCTGAACAGTTAATAGTAAACGCAACGGGTCGGTCGCGCTTAAGCGGCGGCGATGGTAGAAATGCGTGACGTCATAATTGCACTTGACAAGAAATCCACTGGAATTATTAATATGTATCGTACTGAAAAAGTTGTTTCGAAGCATCTGCTTATATATTATGTTATTATTATTATTACTGTTTCAAGCTTCATGCCATACGATTAAATAAATAAAATTGACATAGGAGGTTAGAGGTTTTTCTGCATCAGAGGTTTTTCTGCATACATTAATATTATAGGTATAATTAGGCATCGACAAAGATAACGCTTTTCCATCATGTAACCGTGTCAAATTATCATCAGACAATCAATTACTTACGCTATTATAATATCAATCCGTAGTGCACTAGGCATTGCCAAACATTGAAAATAAAATAATACATACCTACTCGTCGTAATTAACCACTTTTAGAACAGCCGCATTTCCAAAAAAAAAAAAACATTTATGTAAGTGCATGTTTACGAGTAAGAACTCAATTGTTAAATTGAATGAAATTAAATTCATTGTGTAAACTGTATGACTTATTTCCGTTTCACAATGGAATTAATTAAATACGGTATTTGACAAAAGTCAAATGAGCTTCTGTTTATGAATCGTCAAATACAGTCCGTTAGAATGGAATTTCTAGGGATTACTTGCTTAGTGACGTCACAGTCAAACGACGTCCTTACTGTTAGTTGTTATGTAAGTATTTCAAAATCTTAAAATAGCAATACGAAAGATTGAGACTTTCTGAGTATTTTCATAATGTTAATCTCTTGCAAATGAAAAAAAAAACGATTTATTTTCACTGATGTCAAATACCCTCTTACTTAGTAGTATATGTAGTTCTTAACTAAGTACACTGTTGAAAATTAACACACCGTACCCTTTTCTCTCTTAATACACTTACAATGAGGGATATAAAGTTACTAACGTGTTTTATTTTTATGTATCGATAATACCGCGGAATTAATTAATGGACTTCTTGAAACACACTCGTGGATGTGCACAAATCCCACGTTTACCACGTGTACCTAAGTATTTACACGCATTTATTAATACGGCTCTTGTCAAATTCCTGTTTAACGCAAAAAACGAATAAGGTTAATTAATCTGATTTAATAGATTTAATCGATGTATAAGGTGAGAGTAAATAACGTCTATCTCTTACGGTACAATTTTCTGAATCTCTTTTGGTATAATTCTACGGTATGATTCCCTAAATTGTCGGGGTTAGTTGCCTGAGAAATCAGATTAGCTATCCATTACCTAAATAACCAGGTAAGTAATAAACGTAACGCCATGGACTTTGGATGTTTGGATGTTTAGATGTTTGTTACTCAATCACGCTTAAACAGCACAACCGATTTGTATGAAATTTAGTACGAAGATAGTTTATAGCCTGGAATAAAATAAAGGATAGTTTATATCCCGAGTCCACGCAGACGAAGTCACGGGCGGAAGCTAGTATTATTATGATATTATAAATGCGAAAGTTTGCATGTTTGTTACTATATCACGCAAAAACGGCTGGACGGATTAAGATGAATTTTAAGTATACAAATAGAGTACGGTACAATGCCTCGAGGGCCTTTTTTAGATTTAACTTAGTTTTAATTTAATTTAGTAACTGTTAGTTATCATCTTAAGTATATACTTTAGAAAACAAATTGTTTAAATAGAGTATAGCCTTGATGAACAAAAATACTTTTTATCCCAGTACAAGTCCAAAAAAAAGAGTCAACGCGAACGAAGTTACGGGCAAAAGCTAGTATTTATATAAATGGTGCTAAGCGAAGGGTCGAAAACCACCACAGCATTCACACCCAAATGCTTTTCATCACAGTTCTAACTATAACACAACACGGTTGATATTATAATATTAACTCAGGCAAAATTGTCCTAAAACATTAGCACTACCTGAGTTAAGCTTCCTTACATCAAACGGCATAACAAATTCATACATTATGTATAGACAGCATAATGGAAATGGCATGAGGTCAGGCTCAGCATTAAGAGCTTTCCGCGCGGCGCGAGGGGCGCAAAGTGAATTTTATAACAGGATGTTGTATACCATTTTAACTGATTGAAGACGATGGGTCCAAAACTCGGATATTCAAATTGATGAGACGCTGATAACCCTCGTTGCCTGAAATAAATATACCTATTTTCCTGGTATTGGTTATCGTATTAGAGGGCTGGCTGGGGATTTTGGATGGGTAGGAATTCTTTGGTACAGTCGAGTGCAAGAATATCTATTGATTTAATCCTCTCATAAATATCTACCGAAACCTTAATCCGCTGACATAAGAGCCATCGGACCTATTTATGAGTAAGTTGTATGCACCCATATTTTTACTACTTTTTGAACATATCATAGGATTATGATTATCTATGTTATGGTTGGATGAATTATCATCATCATTTGGCAATATAGAAATCTATAAAAATATAATTTAAACAGCGTTTATACTTTTGGCTCTGTGAGGTGCAGAACTCGCAAACCTGTCTTTTTTATTATGCTATTACAAAAATCTGTATCGCCATGAAAATTCTATAAATAATTATTGAAACTGCTTACACAATTTCACAAGAATCGGTTGAGAAATGCGCACTGAAGAGGAGAACAGCTGGACACACGAACATACGAAATAAATTTGGCACAAGCTGAACCAGAGAACTTCGTTCCCTTCGCTCCCCCCCCCCGTTCAAATATGATGATGCGGCACTTCCGAACATAGCTCTTCGCCGATACGGGAACAACACCCGGACTTAAGAAATAAGAAAGAAAAAAGAAGAAATATGAATTGCCATAATTATATACTATAAAAATATTATATTGTCTTTGAAACGTGTTCACTTATCTGCTTCTATTTTATGAATAAATATTTATTAAAATAATAGTAGATTACTGCAGAGGCCGTGAAGTAAGGGATTGCTGGACGAGATTGGGGTAGACTAGGGGTAGGGTAGAGTAGAGAATAGAACGAGTCCAGCAATCCCTGTTCCGGCCGAGGATTGTATAGTACTTTTCTCAAACGATGTGAGGAAATATTAAAATTAAAATAAATACTAGGTAATCAATTAAATAATAGGTAATTAGCGCCTTTTTTATTTTTTAAACATGCCATTTGAACAAGCCGTTCGAGCACCATGTTTAACCGCACATAAAGTATAGTACCATAGATTAAATTTATTTTTTTTATGAAGCAAGTATGCTTACAGTGTCTAGTGGTGGTTGGCAGTATGTAAATTTTCCTTTGTCAGTTTAATATTAGTAAGCAAATTTAAAAAGTTAGAGTAGCGGACAATAATGGTTTTAAACAAGAAACTTCACGTCTTCATTTCGTGATATTAACGCGTACATTTCCGAGCATGTTTGAGAAATAAATATTTCTTGTTCCGGATATCGACTCCTTAAAAGTAGAAGAGTGGCAGTTTGTATAAGAGAGTATTTTTTTTTTTACAAATATCATTTATCTTTATTAGAGAGTAATTGAAGATATATGAGAAGACAATGTCACTGTCAAAAGCTATGTTATGGTACAGTCATCTGCAGAGGACGTGATCCCTCCTTGCATATAAACTTCCATGTAGAGATGATCACGTTTCTCTGAGGCTGATTGAACATTACTCACCTCTCAGATCGCAGGTACTTGACGCCCGACGATCTGAGGCTTTCATTATTACCGCCTTTGACGAGTACAACATTTTACGTCTCTAAACAGAAAGTTGGATTTTCCGCACGCGGTGGTTTAAAATTCCACTTTATAGACAGGTGTGACAAAGTCTAAATAATAGCATCCTTTGAAGTTCGTGTCACCCAAAAAACTATTACGCAACTCCTAAGTCGAGCGCTCACGCGCGTAAACAGGGTGTCCCAAACTAGGTGTGCTGTAATTAATTTGAACTGTCACAATATCATCAGAGTGTAAGTAAGAGCGATGTGGGATTGGCGCCACATTTACATAAGTTACACGTGAATTTCACTAGAAACCCGGCGGCATGGATGCTTTACTTGCAGGAAGTGACAGTTGACCTTGGACTTGATTTTGAACGCGAGCGATTTTATACGGGAGTCCCAATGTGAGAACTCGTTCTTGACGTTAATAATACGTGTACTGAAATGTCTAACGCAACAAAAAATGTTACTAGCTTATTACAAACAGTGCGGTGATATGTATTTATTTAAACTTTATTGCCCAAATATACAAATAAAGGTACAATTGGCGGACTTAATGCCTTAACGCATTCTCTACCAGTCAACCATTAGGCTAAACAGAAACTTTAGTGGTGCAGGATCCTAAATATTGAGACTCGAATGGAAACACAAATCAATTAATTACATGGTGATGATGAGATTACGGTTTCTGGTTTAATTCCCAAAACGGTAATGAAATCATTTAAAAAGGGATATATTTGCAATATACGAGTATTTTGATTTGTCTGTATTAGATGCTTAATTATATACTTGTGCTGTGAGCTGTAAAACTGTCTACACTCTCTTTTATTTTTCTAAAAAGTGAATTAACAAAAAAAACTATATAATTATTGAAACCGTTCACAAAATTTCACGAGAGTCAGTTGAGAAATGCGACAGCCGGACAGATGCCGGCCGGACAAGATGAAACAGACAACTTCGTTCGCCTTGCACGCTCGATATTTTAGGCCCATTGCACAGATGCGGAATTCCATAAGCGAAGTCCGACCAGTCGGCCACATACGACCGAATTTCATCCGGGACGAAAAATAACGCAACGCAAGGGTAACGAAAAAACTTTATTTTTGTTTACTTAATCGTCTGTGTGTTTGCCACGAATAAGTTAATCGTGGAAGTGGACAGTGATTTTGATACCAGTTCAAGTTTTACGGAATTAATAAAATAATACATATCTCCTTTAAACTTTATGAGGACTTGTATTAAAGATAGGTAATACCTGTAACTTTTCAGTAACTATCGGTTGTAGTACATCATTATTGAATCATTTTACTCCGTTGAATAAAAAAAACAGACCTCAGATAGTGATGATTATTAACAAAAAAAATTTCGTTACATTGTTTCTCATAAGTACCTACATACGTTAATGGGTTAAAAATGTCTCGTTGAGTAACATATTGAATATTCTCATCATATTAGCCGAAAGACGTCCACTGCTGGACACAGGCCTCCCCCAAAGAGTGCCAAAGTGATCGGCCCTGCCCCACCAGAATCCAGCGGATTCCCGTATATTCTATATATTGTATATTCTAGCGAAATTTAATTTCGTGATGGATTGTACCCATCTCTACTCCGGCCTAATCAGCTGTCGACGTTCGTATTATGTATAATCAATTATTATAAACACTTCCCTCGTGAATGACAGTCGCGATTGTGCACTCCCCTTTTACTATGGCTTTGTCATATTGTACAACTAATTGCTAGCTTATATTGCTTTGTTGAACTTTGAATTTTGAATAATCAAATAAATAGGAATCCATAATACCAAATTGAGGACTTTATCTTCTTTGATATCAACTTCACTGAGTGTGCTAAGCCGTAGCCTGTAGCAGTTTTTCTATGATTTACTTTTTGAAAGGTCTGTATCGGACGCTTTGGAGGTCATATATGACTTGAAGTATTGCATACCAACATTATAATTATAGGTAAACGTGTCACGCGGTTGCTTCCATTCACGCCGAGCTACTCGTAATGTCAGAAAGTGCACGCAGCAGATTGGTATGATATGTTGTATCGACCTCTTCGTCGCTTCAGTACGCTAGTACTGAATTGAAGTTGGTTCGGTATTTCTCGCGCTATCATTTCTCATCTTATTAAAAAAATGGGTAGGATTACCTAATTGAAAGACTTGGAAACTAATAGCGATCGTTTTCATCGATCGTCAGCCCAAAAGCCACGCCTAAAACTTTTCCCAAACTTGTTACACACAAGCCCAACTTATAACAATGTCGTCATCTCAGAGAATTTACGAGTCAGAAAGTAAATACATTCTATATTCATTCTGGAACGCCCGGGGCCCAAACCTAAGTAAACCAACTCTGGACATAGCCGCAAAGTCACAAGACCGCGGCTTCGGACCTTCAGACCACGGACCCGGACAAATATTCATATTTAATTCCACGCTGACTCTCAACTTATTTACTTATTAATACAGGGACGTTCAAAGGGCCGCTCATAGTGCTATGTATCGCGCACCTTTAAAACAGCTTTTAGTTTGAAATGTTTACAATACGATCATAAAATCCCCACTAGGATTAACAAAATGGTCGCATGTGTTGGTCAAAATTGATGAAGCCAGAAGCAAAACATATTTCAATTGTTTTAGATAAATCCAATTTGTAAGTACGGCTGGGCTGTTATTCTGTACGCACTCATTAGCCTCACCTCACCCGTCACGCCTAACTAAACTAGACCTCAGATAACGGTTAGTTTATACAAATCACGGCGTCAAGTTCTACAGAGTTGAGGTTAAAACTAGTTACAGAAAAGCGGGGCTGGAATACCAGACGTGTAAATACGTTACTTTTCAAAGCGATAGAATACAACAGCTGCAGTTGATATGTTAACTTAACACGCTGAAACGATTTTTACCTTCTAATAATTAAAACACAAAAAATATACGTAAGGTCGCTATCTAAAATCCCGCATAATGCGAATAATTATTTGTTTCACGATGATTGAAATTTAAGAAATTACATTTGATGAGCGGTTGGAGCTGTACGCGACTTTTTAAATTCGTCCAAAAGGTTTTACTAATTTACTGTGTAAATTGCTAACGATATTAAGGGGCTCCACGCGTTATTTGGCTAGTTTTGACGAGTTTTGAGTTGATATTCCTCTCTAATGAATCTATAGATATATTTATGGCACAAACACTTATCGGTTCTTCAATCCTTTATCTACATAATGCACGAGAGTTTTTTTGAAAATAATTAAAAAAATTATGAATAAAATTATTCAAACATGGTGCCGAAAAAACTCTATTTTCGATATAAGTATGTTGTTTATACACTTGTATATATGAAATCTACATATAACTGTTCCTTATTGACGTCTCTAACAACTCACGAGAGATTTTTATTTTGAACTCATTTTCACAAAAGTTACGTCCAAAAAACTGGTTTATTGGCCTGAAATTATCAAAGTTTGGTGCCATATATCCCGAAAGCTGTGGGTTTTGAAGTAAATATTAAATACTATTTTGGTGAACCTCGTTGTTGTTTATACGATAAGCCATAAAAAACACGAAAAAACTGTCAGTTACAGGTCGAAGGTCATTGGGAGCTAGGAGCCCCTTAACTCTATCCTCGTGTTAATCTAAATATCCTATTCTGTTTGTTCAGCTACGAGTAAAAATACGTGCGGTCGGTGGTCCCGCGGGGCAAGCATTGCATTAAATTATTAATGATACTTATAATAAATTCCGTTTTTAATTTGACGGTGCCGACGCTAAAGTAACGAGAGATTAGGTAGGTTTTAAGCAGTGGTGTTGATGAATTATTTAATTTATTTCGTGCAAGTGTTGACCAGAGGTTTGTCCTATCGACTTTAAATTAAGACACAGTGTACACTAGTGGTTCTCTGAGCTGTAGAACTCGCGGGCCTGTATTTATTTCATTAAAACATTTATTTATTTTATTTAAAAACTGAAGCGACAAAGAAATTATAAAAAGCTGGCTTATATATATATAATAGTTATAATATAGATTATAATTATTAATCTGCTCAAAACAATCATGAGAATCGTTTGAGTAATGCCACGTGTAAAGAAAAGCCGGCCAGAGACATCGTTTTAAAACGTCACGAATAAACTTATTTCATTTCTATTTTACATAGAATGTTTTTTTTTTACAGAAGGCCCGGTCCCTAACAAAACCGATGCGTCACAGCTATAAAATTCACTACGACCTGACAACTCTACAGCTGTATGGTCGGGGAGTGCTTATTCAATAATTTCGGAGCTAACCATCATGGTGGCCATTACGGTTTTAAAGATCTATGGCTGCCGAACCGACAGGCAGCAGTGGAGCCTAGCAATAGCGATCGAGTCCATTGGCGCTCTTTGAATACATCCCCCTAAAAACTCGCACGAACATCATTATTGCCCCTCCGGTAACTCGATACACACTGGTTTAAGCCCGTACAGAGCGTTCCGTTGAACATGAGCACCCCAATTAAGTCTTATCGATATCATGCCCGCCGATTTCCGTAAACACTCGCGTATTAAAGGATATTCAATACCTTCCTCCCGCTAATTATTGTAATTGATCGAAAAATACCGCAATTTTGGGGGTATGCAATTCTTTACATTAACGAAGAGGCAAGCTTAACACCAGCTACGATTTTGTATGGAGTACATGTAGCAGCACATCTATGGAATACTTTAATGCACACCATGCAAAATGTTTCATTGCGCATTGAAAGTGTAATGTAGGTACTAATATTCCTTTAAAAGCACACAAATCGTTTTTTTTTGGAACATTACCATACATATGAACTCATGTATAAACAAACTCAAAACTTAGTACTTTACGCAGAATGTGTAAATATACTTGTATTTTTTTTATTTAAAGTTCCAAATAATTTGATTTTATCGCAGAGCATATTCAATGTGCTAAAGCCATTAATGGCTTATTTCAAGCTATTTTTATTTATTTTATTTAAACATTTATCTGCTTAATGGATGGAGTACATAATCTGTACTAGCTAGAGAGCACTTACTTAAACTACAGTTTAATATGGGACTTGACCAACTTGAAAATATCTGTTATGCATTTATTAGGATAAAACTAAGGTATTCAGATCGAAGGTCATTGGCTTTTGAAGTTACACAGCACGTTTGTCAATACGACTTTATCATTATTAGTAGAATCGATTGAGAAATGCGACCAGTAGAGGAGAAACAGCCCGACAGCCGGACATCCAGACACACGAAAGAATTTTTGGATTTTTCCGTTGGAATTAGATGTTTTCCCGCTGAAAAAAGTAGCCTATGTCACTTTCCAGCCTCTTAACCATCTTCATACAAAAATCACATTAATACGACGCTCCGTTGCGCCGTGAAAGGACAAAAAAACACACACACACACTTTCGCACTTATAATATTAGTAAGGATTACAATTTTCATTTTTCATCTTACATATTTGCACTGTCTAAAAGGAAAACATGATGTTACGTTTAAAACTATCGCCAGACTTTCTAAAACGAATTTCATATTTCTAGACTTAAAACACGATTTATCATAGGTACAGGTAGCATGCAAGATGTCCCGCCTAACGACCAGACTCTTTCCCAGATGAAATGTTTGGGACAACCCAAATGGTTAAATAATCTCAGGGTATCATTCTCAGGGCTATATTATGCATTATGCATAAGTGAGCGGTATTTTACTTTTAAATTTATATTAAAATTAAATTAAACGCTGTTGCAGTCCAAATATTATGCATTATTATTAATATTTGTGCCTGAATGAATAGATTGTAACTCAATGTTTTACATGGGTGCTTATTTGTAAAAAAAACCAGCCAAGTGCGTCTCGGGCCACACGCAGTGTAAGGTTCCGTAGTTGCCTATCCAATATCATCCCATCAACGTACGTTCCGGTTCGTTAAGTACCTGTTCTTATTATTTGCACACAAAGAAAATACCTACAGACTTCCTATGTACAAATAAATAAAAATAAACGTGGTATAAAATTGTTTCTGTAGTTGTGTCACTTGCGTCATGACCGATCACATTGGCACTCTTTGGGGGAGGCCTTTGTCCAGCAGTGGACGTCTTCCGGCTGATATAATGATGATGATGATGAGTTGAGTCATATATTTCAGATTCTGATTGTTTGCGCCCTAGTAACACGTGTGTTCCAACTTTTTTTTAAACAGCCCACCCATTTTTTTTTTATTATACTCCTTAAATGCATGATTTTTTATTTTTGGCAGAAAAAAATATTTGGTATAAAGGTGCGTTCAAGAACCGCGCGCGTGCGTTTAATCTGTGAACTGTCTAATGCTTTGTAGACATTTGGCAACACTATGCAGTATGCATTTAGGGGTTAAGACTAAAAAGTATACTTAAGAATTTAAATTACATACAGCGCAGTTTCAATTGACATATCGTTCCACGGGACTACGTTGCTCTTCCTGAAAAATGTGAATAACAAGTTGAGCAAGTTAAATATAGTGTCATATGTTAGTGTGTAAGGTATTTGTAAATATGGGCCTTGTTGCCTGAGACAAATAAATAAATTAACAAACGCGTATATTGAAAGTACTATACATATTTAGTTTCAGACATTACCGCGAAAATCAACTACATTAAAACAAGGTATTACAAACGATTAGTACTTAATAGTAGTCGATCCGATCCAAATTAGTAATAGTGATTAATGTTTTAATTAGTGCAACAAACCTGCATCAAAATACAGTGTGTGGCCTGTAACAGGAGCAAATATTTACAAGGACGAGCGAGATTCCTTAGAGCATCTGCAGTAACCCTTTGTGTCCAATTGTTTAAATATTTTTTTTAATTTGAAGAAATGTTGATCTAAAGTTATGACCTCCAAGTGATGTGTCTTGGCACCACAAGATCATAGCACAGCAGTCAATGCAGATATTTAGGTAACATCATGTAATGAGTCATAATAGTTTTTGCATTTTTGTTTTCGAATGATATTTATGTGATTTTTGTAATTTTTTCAGAATTTTTTAGTGTTTTTAAAATAAAAATAACTACTTTTATCACCGCAGAAGAGTAAAAAATACAACTTTTGTTTTCAATTAAAACCACCTGAAAAGAATAAGTCACAAATCAATAATCAACCGTTTAATTTTTTTCTCCTATTCCAGGCCACACCCTGTATAATTTGTTGTTAGATGGAGAAGTAATCCCTATTATTTCGTATCGTACCGTAAACAGGCCGGGCCCACTTTGATCCAGCTCCAATGTTTGAAATCATAGTTTTTTTTTGCAATGACTATACAAATTATTACAGAATACCCGTGCGACAGGGCACTGTAATATGGTCTCAATGTAAATTTAAAGATTTAAATTATTTTAAAAATGTTACATAATGCTTTAGTAATTTGCCGTAGATTTTCTTGTTTCAAAACTTGTTTTCGGAAGCGATAGGAGCAATTTCAGCCCAATGTCAATAATTTCGCTTTGGCTATGCAACTTAACATACAGTTGTCCATGACCGAAACCAAGGATGTTGTGACACATTTGAAACGTCGGGAAACCTCAGATGGATAGATTTTATCGACTTTTGTGCGCCCATATCTCCGTTGACAACTTTCTGGGACGACAGTCATCTGCGACTATGACCGGTGCCACCCGTGTTGAAACGTCAGAAACAAAGGTAAATAAATATCGCGTTAGACCCGTGTAAAATAATAATAATAATTTACTTTAAAAACAAAGTTTTAACCGACTTCAATTTAGTAGGCGGAGCCAAGGCACGAAAACATTTCCACATTTCTTTTCCAATTTACCACATGAACTGATTTCTGAGAGCAAATGCGTTGATTATTAGAGAAAAAAACCGAATCGCTGTATGTGGGCTGATAATATTTGAGGACTTCCGTCGATTCCACAAGCATCACCTTTGGCACTTCAGTAGTTGCTATTTCAACGGAATCTTATCAGAATCCGTGTAATACTTTTGTACTTTTAAGTACATAATTGAGGAATTCCATAAGTCATCTGTGGTCTTCATCATCAATTCCACTCCACCAAATTTTTGATTTCCGGGTACACGAGGATACACGAGTTATAATATAAAATACCAAAATCACTACACGCGTGCCAAATATAATTGAGGAGTTCCCTCAATTCCTCATGGATCCCATCATCCAACTGAATTTTTGAAAATAATGGGACCCACCTGGAAGCATATACTTACCAACAAAAAAATACTATAAATCGGCTCGTCAATGACGGAGTTCTGAGGTAACAAACATTTAAAAAAAAAAAAAAAAAAACAACCGAATTGAGATCTTCCTCCTTTTTTTTTAAGTCGGTTAAAAATAGGTTTACAAAGCCCCGCGCTTTTGCGTAGTTAATGAGGTAAATTGATAAGTTAAATACAGGCGATTAAGTCTAGTTTAGTAAAAATAATGTGAGAGAATCGTGAAAGTTTAAATACATACTTGTCAATACACATAAAAGGAAACCGCCTGATCTAACCTTTTGAACGAGGGAGCGAAGCGAACAAATTCAGTTTTATGTTTCAGCTCGGACCGAAAATCGTTTGTGTGTCCGGATGTCCCGCTTTCTTGCTGTTCTCTTCTACAGGTCGAATTTGTAAGCAGGTTCGTTATCTATATAGTTTTTTTTGTCGAACCACGTCTTCTATTTTTTTTAAAGGCAGGCTGGCGAATTGTACTGCTCACAGTGCCACTAGTAATAGTACGGTCGACGACACAAGGAGCGAAACACTTTCCTTTTGTACCGTATCCTTTAACGTCACGTAAGAATTGTTAAAGTTCGTCCAAAGGGACAAAAACATTTTAGTTAACAGAGGTCTGTAAAGCTTTATAATTTTTCATTAATTAATTTGCTTCTGGCAACAAGGCCCATATTTACGCCCATAAGTACCTTACAGACTAATATTATGAATAAGGTCAACAAAATATGAACAACCCATGTAATATTACTTCAAGAAGCTTTGAATCAAGCTTTATGGAGATAAGAAAATAGAGCTCCCGCTTTTCTAAACATTAGATACACACAAATCTCAACTTTCAAGAGTCTATGCAGCTTCTTGTATTTATTAGGTTACTAAGCGATTGAATCTCTTCTTTATCTCTATGCTAGTAAAGTTGGAAATGGCTTTACGTATGGAGCACGAAAGATAGTGTCACTTGTTGCAGACACTGGCATGCGACACACGTCGCCCCTCAAGCGAGAGCGTGTGACCAAGACTGTCGAAATAAAATATATAAAACAGCGCATTTTCGTCACAAACCTCAGGCACTTTAGACCTTCTTAAACACAAATGAGAATACTAGGACCATTGTTCAGGCGAATAAAGCTTCAAAAGGCTGCACAAAATAAAACATCAACGAATACCTGTTTCGCATTTGCAAAGTAAAATTGATATGATTTTTTCGCTATTCATATCACAAATTCTAATCGAATTTAAGGAAAAACGCTTTGTTCTATCCATGCACCGATCCTTTGTTCCTGAATTAAATAGCTTTCAAATTGAAAATAGAGAATCGATGTGATAACTCGAAATTAAAAAAAGGGAAGGGGTGCATTTCCGCCGGTAACTCTTTGTGGGACGCCTGTGCATAGGGTATCTCAATTTAGGTATTTGGGAGACATAGTGACGGAAGACCTTAACGATGACGCTGATATTGATAGAGGACGAACATGTTGATCCATAGGCTCGCGCGCTGTACGACTCAGGTCAAGCAGACACTTTTAGGTCTTATTGCCAGTCGATTTACGCGTGCAGCCTATGGATCAACTTCACCAAGAGAGCGTACAGTGCCTCGCGTGTCCAATTCAATAATGGCTATATGATGTTGTTGGGGTTGCTGCGCTTCTGCAGCGCGTCTGGCATGTTTGCGGAGGCTCGCACGGATGATTTCTATGCGATAATGCGTAAACGAGTAGCCTCCCAGAGGTGTAGACTGCGGAACAGCGCCAACAGCTTCCTAGTGGCTATAGGGGATAGGCTGGACAACCCATTTTGCCACCACTGGATGAAATTACATGTGCCCAAGTACCAGTATTAAAAATTAAGTGTAAATAAATAAATAAAGTTAATGTGATTAGATTTAGGATAAACTAACATATATATAAAATGCTTACTTATATACTAACAGATATAAGTAAGCATTATTGTTGCTAACAGCTATGGACCATGTGTCTGAAATAAATAATAATAATAATTTTCATTATTTTACGTTATAGGATACTACAATAAGCTTTTGTCAAACATTTCGTTGTTGAGAGAAGCTATTATTGTCAATTGCGCATTGTTACGAGCTTTAACATGATGGATTTGTTATGTATCATGTAGGAGTTGCTAGGCCACCTTCCTTTTTCATAATCACACCAGCTCAATGATGCATTGCATTGTCAGATTGGATCCAGGATATTAGTTTCAGAGAAGGGGGCTAGAAGCTTGAGACACACAACTCAAATGGATTCCGGGAAGAAGATTCCTCCGGTACGTGACTTGCATGATTAGATTACAGACAGAGACCAAGACAGGTGACACTAAATAAAAACTTAATTTTACAACCTAAACCATTTCGTACAGATAAGGTTAAACTGTAACAAAATACACATTTTTACAAACTAATCCATTTCGTACAGATAAGATTAAACTGTACTAAAATACAGATTTTTACAAACTAAACTATTTCGTACAGATAAAATTAAACTGGTAGTCTGAGAGTGAGGAATAATGAGGAAGTGGAAGCACTGGTTGCCAATCCCAACATCATCGGGGAGAGCAAATCTGCTCGACTAAGCTGGCTCGGCCAAGTCGAGAAAATGGGGGAGGATCGTGCCGCCAAAAGAGTGTCCCTAATAGGCTGCCCAAATGGTCGACGTCCAGTCAGCTGACCAAGGTATCGCTGGATTGACGAAGTCCAGAAAGACCTGTGCCAGCTTCAAACTGCCGTTCATGATTGGCGGCAGGCTACCCAGGATAGAGCACAGTGGCGTGTCTTGGTGTCGGAGGCCAAGATCCACTTCGGGTCGCTGAGCCAGCGTAGTAACTAAGTAAGATTAAACTACATATGCTACTCAGCAAAAAGTCATCTTTGCTCTCAAATTACCTCAAAGTTATGCTTGTCTTCTGTGATATTTCTTGTTTAATTTAAATATTCATCATAGAATATATGATAAACAGTATGTGCCACTCGGTAGCAAACATATTTCCGTCTTCAGCGTAAAAAGATCAAGAATCTACTTTAGAATCATTGCCTTCACTCAGGATTCTATATACCGCCGTCGCCGTAAATAAATAATTTTGATCCCTTGAGACACAATCTACTATTCTATCATCACATTCACAATCAAACCATTATTGAATTCATAACTCATACATTGCTTTTTTGCGTTGTTATGACGGATAAAAGTACAAAGTAACACAAAACTAGGTTTCACACACAAACATGCTTGATGCAAAATTGTTCCCAATGCAGTACAAGTTAACTAAACCGTGTAATAAAATTAAGAACATGTCGTACCTACATTGTAGGTTAGGAATTCTATTGCACAAGGACATAGATGCAACATTGTATCATGAAACGGACTAAGCAGTCAATCGAGATACACATTTCGCATTTTAAATTAATTTAAACGTGTTTCGCGTGCTCGCTTCTTCTTGTGTAGAGCTAACATGTTAACAAGCGAGCAAAACACATTTAAATGAAATCGGAATGCGAAATAAGTGTCATATCGACCCGTTGGTCATAACGTCTGTCAAGTGGACGATGTCGTGAGTTAACGAGTTTGAGGAAGTTACGATTATTTTGCAGATGGTTTAGAGCTACTGTTAGGTTTTATTTTGAAGTAGTATGGAATCATTCTTATTCATGAGAGGAAGCTAGTGCTCAGCAGTTGGAAACACATAATAATGATGATGATATATTTGATAGTAACTTTAATACCAGTATATTAGCAGTGCAAGTAAAACTTTAAAAAACAATACAATTGAAGTGTGAATTATCATTTTGGGGCTGGCTTGTTAGTCAATATTTACTTTAAAGATCAAGAATAAATAACGTTATTCATTACGTAACTGTCCCAAATTCTCTTCATCTCTTAATTATCCGACCGTTTGTAATCATACCGCAAATTAAGTTCGTTAAAAGTAAATATATACTTACATTTATACTTGAGCCCATCAGAATCGAAACTCTCGAGGTAACTGAGAGTCAAGTCAGACCTTTGATTGCGGATCTCAAACATTTGCAAAGTCCACAGCGACCGCCTAAATTATTCGAATTACTATAGATACGGTCGCTAGTCGGGTAATTTTGCCAACATTACCTACCTAGTTAGTGGCAACTGCATTAGTTATTGAGCTTAGTGCGACGTGTAAGCGGCTTACAAGTTTGTTGCCAAAGAACATGAGTGGGCTTGTACGCCAAGGCAGTCTGTACTTCCCAAGAGGTATGAGGTAGGTTCCCAAGAGATAGCCTTGATTGATAATGAAGCGCATTAACTTTTTTATGATTTTAAGGGCCCGAATTGGAAAATATCGCGTTCTTTGAAACGCCGTTCTAAGTAGATGAGGAAACAATAAGGAATGATTTTCAAATAATAATGATTCTTGACTATACCGGGTATGGCCTGTAATAGGAACAATAAATTGAAAGGATGACTCCTTAGAATAGTCGCAGTTATTCAATATCGGGACAGTGTTTCAAAATGATTGAATTCGGAAAAAATATATTTGAAGTTGTGATCCATAAGTAATGCAACTTGGTATCACGATATCGTAGAATGTAACTCATTCAATATCAGAGAACACTGGACACTTGTGTCATAGTGATTAATAGTGTCTTTGTTTTCCATATATTTTTGGAGGTTTTTTTACATTTTGCATGATTTTTTGTATTTAAAATTTAAAATAATATGGATACTATTCCAATTATGTTATTGTATTGTTTCTCTTTTTAACTGCTTTGTTTGTGTGAGGTGTGCAATAAAGAGTATTTGTATTGTATTGTATTATGTTAAATAAACCAGGCATGCTATCAAATGCATCAAAAAAAATTTAGAACTGTTTGCTGATTGGCTTAATAATCCATTGTTTCATTTATTGCTCCTATTACAGGTCACACCCTGTATGACTTAATCGACATAATATATTGCATACAATTTCCTTGATAGTTGAAAGTTCTAAAGTAATTTTTCTTTTTTAAGTCAGTCTACTCAAACAATTCATTAGTTTATGACATAGTCACGCTTATATTATGGTATTTTACCTCATCTAAAATCTCACTTAATATAATCTGAATAAAACTTCACTAAGCTAGGTGTTTATCGAAATTTGTCCAAAAAAGCCATTCGCGAAGAGTGTATGCAACACTCTTCGCCAATGGCTTTTTTATCGTGCGCGGAAGGCATACTATTGTCTCTCACAAAGGGGCGTGGCTTTCGCAAATATATTCTAATCAAGGCATCCCCTTAAGTCTTGGTAGTGATGATTATATTGCCAGCAGTTTAAATTGCGCAAGTTTTTGAATGCGCGTTTGATGCATTTGTTTTTTGAATAGATAGTACTTACCTACTCGTATTGTGGCATGGTGAACATTTTCTACAATACTCTGCTCTGTAACACAATTGTCCAATACAGTTAAATAAAATACAGGCTATTGAAAGTACTTATATAGTACTGGTATCTTAATAGAAATAAGAATAAGAAAATATTCAATGCCATACAAAAGATGCAAAAAATATGGTTTAAGTATATAAAACAAAACTGGATAGGTATCAGTGGTGGCGCTTGAAAATTTTCGATGGGCCGGAACAAGAAAACGAAAGAGTTTAGAGAAAATAACTTTAGGTGGGAATTGGCTTATATGGTATACTTACTGCTAATATTATATTGAGTTAGGAAGGCTTCAAATGCACTGTTTCGCAGAATTTGTAATAAAAAAAAAAACGGTAAACTTTTTAGGTATAGCTAAAAGGTCATTGTGTAGATTAGGTTTGTTTTATATAACGATCCTCAGAAGTTTACCGTTATAGAAACAGAGAAAAAATACTATAAAATGAAATACCTGCGAAACATGCATTCCATGAAATATTATTCTGCAAAACAAGGAACAACAGCTGAGAGAGACAGACATTGCGGCCACACAGCGCTCATCACTTGAGACACATTGACTTGTTGTGCGGTGGAACAAAACATGACACTAAAAAACTGTTAATTAAATCATATTAATGTATCTGAAGATATGGACGCAATCGTTTATTAAACAAACAAAATGTAGGTAAGAATATCAACCAATACTCAAAAGTAACAGGCGCCTACTCCACTCGGACATCACTATCACTACATAGTATAAAACAAAGTCGCTTCCCGCTGTCTGTCCCTATGTATGCTTAGATCTTTAAAAATACCCAACGGATTTTGATGCGGTTTGTTTTTAATAGATAGAGCGATTCAAGAGGAAGGTTTATATGTATAATATAGTACCCGTGCGACGCCGGGCGGGTCGCTAGTGTCATATATAGATGGATGAAATAAACTATAAATTGTGTATAATAATCCGAGAGAAACCATGCTTGCTTGATCAATTTTTACGCGAATCTATTACATATTCCTGGTAAATCACGAGATCTTTGTTCTGATGCTAGTACATCCTGCATATTATACACAGTAGAGCTTGTCAATGCTTGAAAATGGCGAAACAAATACGTGCTCGCCGACGGGCGGATGCCGGACCGACGGGAGCCGGAAGGATTTAATGGCGATCCCCGTCGTGGTTTACGAACATCTGGCTATTTACCAGAATATCACTATTACATATGGAATGGAAATTCTAAATATTCTAGCTGCTATGAAAACGGGTGAACTAACTTTTTTCTGACACGTTACGTACGTTACGTCTCCTTTGGCACTTTTTAGAGCCGCGATTTTATGAGTAAATCCACCATCCACCAAATGTTTTCAATTCATGGTGTAACAATTTTGCTCAGAAAATCGATCATAATTATCTTCTGGCTACTGAGAAGGAAAAACAACAAGAAATATCTAGTTCATTGAGTAATACTTGTATCAACAGATACTGTAAAGAAGGCTTGTTTTAATCATGTAGCTTAGTTTTTGGTACCTACAAAAAGCCAAATTAAGTAAATTTTTAGGGTTTCGTAGTCAACAAGGAACCCTTATAGTTTCGCTATGTCCGTCTGTCCATCTGTCCGTCCGTCCGTCCATCTTTGGCCTACCTCAGTAACCATTAGTTCAAAAAACCTTACACTTGTTGTCAAGTGCAAATTTTATTTATATTTTTTTTTATTTTTTTTATATCTCCAGTACATTTGCTACAAAAAACAAAATCGTATTAGCCAGTACCTATGCCGCTGTTAAATATCAAATTATATTTCGTACGTATTTTTTTGTAAAAACCTGTTGGTATGAGTGGGGGTTCGATCCCACGACCTCCAGACCCCGTATCATAGTCGGCCTTATCACACGATAAGTGACAAGATGGAGCGTCCGTTACTTTATTGCATAGTTATAAGATAAATACACAATAGGGGAACTTCATGCCGTAAGATATTCTCTACAAGTCAACGTCAAACAGAGCATAATCAGTCATTGGTGCGAGATATGAGTACACCACAGAAATAAAGAAAACGGACACATTACTTGTCTTTGTAAAATGTCTTTGAGAAACAATAAAATTATCCATGTCACCCGTTATTGATTTACCGTGCAATTAGTGTCCAGTTGGCACATTAGTAAAGTGTGTCAATAAAAAAAATATTTCTAAATTTAATTTACTTTAGATTTTTACCTAAAAGTAACTTGAGCAGATGAACCAATCGTGTATGAGAAGACCCATCCCAAACTATGTTTTAACACTACGACTTGCATCCTAAATAAGAATAAAAAAATATTTTGGAATTCTTCACTAATGACCCGGAGGATATGATTTAAAGAAGGTATCCATTGAAAATGACAGCGACTAAAACTGGAGGCGACGCTTGAGTGTCCCTAAAATAATTCCGATATAAAAATATTTCAATAAGTTATCAGCGTTCCTAGAATACCAGATGAATCGCTTCTCGAATGTTATTATAACTGTAGATTGCATCGAAGATTCGGATTTTAAAAAACCTGATTTCATTGAAATACTAATACTTTAAAGGATTCCATTACCAATAAAGCGCACAGAACTCACGAGACATGCAAAGCAACGGAATGTGGACGAGTGGGTATTGCAATAAGAGAAAGCTGGTCAAATATGAAATTAATCAAACGTCAAAACATCTATTTTGGAAATATCGCATTCATCTCCTTTTCCCATGGAACAGCGCTCGGTGCTTCGATTTAGAAATGTACAATTTAATGCACTGCCCGTTAAGCATTGATGAAAATTTGCTTTGAGCAAAATACGCTCGCTGCCGTGGGGCGTATCCATCCCCACTCGCCTTTAATTTTCCTATCAGTACCTATTATACTTGGAATCCTTAATTACTACCTCTGCGTTCGTTTAATATTAGATCATTAAAGCCGCAATGTTCGAAAACTTGCTTGCTTTCCCAAACTGAAAGTTATATAAACAAAGCGAAGTTTACGGTTCAACTCTGAACCCGTGCCTATATACCTAGTAGGTTTACAAGCTACCTGACTTCCGATTCTAATTAAAATTTTAACAAAGCGGATAATAGCGGTTGCTCTTAGGAATATAGAGTAAAATTTTATACTCTACATTGAAAGGTCGAAGAATTAAAGCGGGCGAAGATTTAATAACAGGGGCTTTGGTAAAAGGGGCTAACTATTAAGATTAGGCTTTGTTGGTGCTTGTTAATTATTAGTAACGCGTCTTTGTGAAATGATTTAGCCCTGTTTTACAAAAACCGATAAAAGTTTCTGGTACAGGGAAATGAGCTTATACAAAATGAATAGAAATACTTCTTACTTTTTAGTACATAGGGACTTTTCCACAAAGTGGAAACCTGAAATCAAAACATTTTTGAAGTGAAAACTTCTTTAGCGGCGCTGAGCACTTTTTGGGATGGGGAAAAATTGTTAAATACGCGACAGAGTTTTGTGACGTCAGATGTGAAGGAGGTCACTTTTTGCTGCTAGCCGATTCGACTTCATTCAAAACTGAATGCTATTTGTTAGAGTCTAAAGCCGTTAAACACTGTTTGCAATAGCATATTCTGCAAATAAATTTGTAATTATAACCAACGCGTCCTTCACCGTTTTGCTATTGAGAAAATTCGAATAGTTCGAATTTGGGCGTTATTCCTAAAGAGATAAAGCTTAGAAAAATATTTGGCAAAGACAAAAACAAATTGATATTTTGGTCGCCACCACCGTCTGCTGTTCTTGCAAATTCGAATAGTTCGAATTTAGACGTTATTCCTAAAGAGATAAAGCTTTGAAAAATATTTCGCAATGGCAGAAATAAATTGGTATCGTGTTTGCCGCCGGCGTCGGCGCGCCGACGGGCGAGCCGGGGGCCCGTTCGCACCCAAGGCGCCCGCGGCCCGTCCGCCTAAATAATTGATAATTGTTTATAAATTTGCGTCAAATTCATTTTTAGGGTGACACCGTAAGATGTCACATAACCTGATCGAAAAACTGTTACAATTTTATTGAGTTTTCACTTCTGCCGGCACTCCCGGAGTGCAACTCGGTCTTTTTTTTTATCAGAACCAGAAGGTATTGAACCTTAGTCTTTAGTGAATAAGGTTACAAGTGCCATACAAGTGTACGTGCTTACATTTATACATGCATCTCCTTCATTAATTACCTCACTCACTCTCGCACGTTTTAAAACTTATATGTTGGGTGATACCTACTAATTCAATAAAAATAAGTTTATTGGTAATTATCTTATATCTCCTTATCATGTCAGTAATTTAAATAATGGTATTTTTCTGAAAAACTTTGGCATTGTTGTTTTCTTAAGAGACCAGGAACAACAAAAAAATGGTGAATCACCTATTTACATATTAAGTAATATATTATAATAATATAATCCATGACTGACCAGAAACGTGAACCTTTACTACATTTAATCTTCTGCATTAATTACCTCTAGCTCTATGGTAATTAATGCAGAAGATTAAATGTTCAAAAGAGCAGAAAAATACTTTGCGTTTAAAAATGAAAAATAATTTACTTCGCCCGCAGCGTTGTGTAGCTAAATCAGAAAATGAAAGTAGACTATAAGCTACAACAACAATTCGTTTTAGTTCTCCAGATTATTATTTAATTAATTAATGCGCAAAACGTTTTTCATAGTTAATTTCACGTCGTAAATAAGAAACACCTACATAATATTTTTATTGTATTTATGTTTCATAAATATTCTTGACATGTAAAATACGTACCGGCGTTCCATTTTTTGTCGTTTGTTTAGAATATAAATAGATGAACATCAATTTCAATTGTATCTTGTTGGGTGACGATTATTATGATAAGATTTTTTCTCTTTAATTACGGCGGTGGCCGCCAATGGACGTTTACAACTCGAGGGGTGTTACATGCGCATAATTATAAAAAATCACATCTTTTCAGGAAAAACCCGTTAGTATCCTTCGGAAAAATCACAACAGTTCCTTCCACAATCGGAGCTTTCGAGACAGGCTATTCATCTGAAACCGTAGGTACCGCATGTCATGTTTTATCTGTATTAAGCAACAATTTGATTGAAACAGTAAAGATAAGAGAAAACAATGCATTACATCTATTACCAGTTTTTGCGTGATTGTGAAAAGAAACATTCTACCGCAGACATTGAAAGTATTAGTTAGGTTCGATTCAGCGCAATTTAGACCCACGCATGAAAATTGTGGCCAACCCTTCTTGTAAAATAGCAGTCTCACCCGCAAATCAATGAGGCACAACCCTGGAATGGCTTCCATCAATCGGCCGCTCTCAGCGACTACACAATATATCTTCCTGGATCGCCGACTTCACCAATATGTCTCTTTAAGAGTTAAATTAGGGGTTAAGCCAATAAGAGATAGTATTACGGACCCCAAATTACTGACATGTCGAATTCGAATTTTGCTCGGAGATTGGAAATCGAACGATTCTTAAGAATTAAACGGATTTCGAATTGTTAGGGCTGACAATCTATTTCTACTTATGTGACATTTTCTTTCTGCTACCGTTTCTGTGATTTTTGAATTAGCCTATATTGTGTCCCACTGCTGGGCAATGGCCTCCCCTTTTTTCCGCCACTCGTCTGTGCTAGTGTTCGCCAATCTGTACAAAACGTATCAAAGTCGCCCCGCCATCTCCTTTTCGGTCTGCATCTACCTCAGAAGCCATCTTGTGGAAGCCATTCGGTGGCTAATTTGGCCCATCGCTCAACTTTAGCTTCGCGGTCTTGGCACCCACGTCTACGATGCCGGTTTTGTTTGATACGGAGTTCATGATTTAAACAGAATTTATCGCGTATTTAGTATAATATAAGTAAATAGTCAAGGAAGGAGACCACGCCACCACCACGAAGAGCGCAATGTGTGTTACACCATAAAATGGGGGCCCCATTTCTGCAGATCAGCGCTGGCCCTCAGGCCCGCACCTTGCTGAGATGGAAACCTTCTTGTTTTCTAGCCAGCACCACAAGTAATCCAAAAGGGCTTCAAGCGTCGTCGTGCAGCGATACAAAACGCTTACAATCTGCTAATAGATAGATAAATAAATCATTTATTTGGCATGTTGCATCAAAATAAATACTTATTAAAAAAATACAGAAAAAAAAAAAAAAAACAACGATAAAAGAACAAGTAAAACAATTGTGGTACGGTGTATCACCATCCTCCTAGCGTTATTCCCGGTTGTGCCCTAAAGAAGCCCGGAGTCTGCTTTGACACCTAATCCCAAGATTTGGCATAGGTGGCATAGGTTTTTACGAAAGCGACTGGCATCTGACCTTGCAGCCTAGAGGGAAAACTAGACCTTATTGGGATTAGACCGGTTTCCTCCCGATGTTTTCCTTCACCGAAAAGCTAACATTAAATATTCCGTATCTACATACGTTCCGAAAAACTCATTGCTACGAGCCGGGATTCGAACCCACGACCACCGCTTGACAGCCGCATGTCTGAACCGTACCTTTTTTGATAAGCGTCATGATGTATATTCAATAAATAATATAATTTATGAGTTAAATCGCTTTATTTATAAAATAGTATTATTTGTAATTCGGGTAATTATATTGACGCTGCGCAGAAAGTGACGGATGTTTTGGCTTATCGTTTATCACATAGCAATAGATACCATTCAGTAGACTAGACCGGACATCATCATCATCATATCAGCCGAAAGTCTTCCACAGCTGGACATAGGCCTCCCCCATCCCCCAGGGTGCCACAATGACCGGTCCTGCGCCACGCGAATTCAGCGGACTCGCGTGACATTTACTAGCTCATCCATCATATCTACGTAATATGTAATTTTAAGATAAATTCGTTAATGGAAACGCCACAAATGTTTAAAATTACAATATTATTATTAAGAGCCTTAAGTGTCCCACTGCTGGGCAAAGGCCTCCCTCTTTTTCTTCCACATATCCCTGTCCTGGGCAGACTCCCACCAATTTTAGTCAAAGACGTCAAGCTCGTCTCGCCATCTCCTACGTGGTCTACCGAGACGCCGTGTTCGGTTCTGTGGGACACACTTGGTGGTAATGGTAGCCCACAACGCTTCTGGCATGCCGCAGACGTGCCCGGTCCAGTCCCATTTGGGTTTTGCGGCTGTGTGGGCTACGTCAGCTATCTGAGTTTTGGAACGCAGTATTGTATTTTTAATGCGATCCGTTATGTTCACGCCCAAAATACTACGTTCCATGGCCCTTTGGCAAACCTTGAGGGCAGATTTCTGAACTTTTGTCAAAGACCAAGTTTGTGCTCCGTAGGTAAGTTTGCGTTTTAATGCTACGAGTATCGGAAGGATTCCCTTCGTGTACTCTTTCATAGCTCCATAGGCGTTTTCGGTGCGTCTGGCGACCTCTTTGTCTTGTAGCGCCTGGAAGGAGACTATTTGACCCAGGTATAGGTACTCATGGACATATTCCATTCTTCCATCATCCAATTCTATGCTCCATTTCACATTGTTGGTCATGGGCTTGGTCTTTGACATATTCATCATTAATCCCATCCCAAGGCTTGCTCTGCTAAGGTCTTGTAGCATGACACTGAGCTCTGTAGTTGACGATGAGAAAAGAACGATGTCGTCGGCGAAACGCAGATCGGTCAACTCAAATGTTAAATTCGCTGTATTTTTCGAGGATTTGATTTAAAGTTAGTAAGTGATCAGTAGTATAAAGCCCAGGTCAAAACCCTACCTGTTCAGGAGGTTGATTACTGTCCAATTGATCAGCAATGTGACCCTCAATTACCTTAATGAAGGCATTATAAAGGTGTGAAACTAAGCTTACAGGTCTGTAATTATTAATATCAGTTTTATCACCTTTTTTGTGCAATACGATAATGTTTGAATGACAGAATTTGTTTGGAAATTACAATCATTGTAAATTATTATTTAACACAACAACAACATTCATTTAAGTATTGGAAATCGTGACAATACATATCCATTTCACTTTCCACTGAAAATTAAATGCTTATGCGAAAGTATGTTTGGATGGTTGTTACCTACTCAGGCAAGCAAAAACGGCACAGATTTTTTTTTTATAAATATTAGGGGACAATCTTACACAAATCGACCTAGTCCCATAGTAAGCTCATTAATGCTTGTGTTATGGGTACTAGACGACGATATATATAATAGATATAAATACTTAAATACATAGAAAACTTCCATGATTAAGAAACAAATATTCATGCTCATCACACAAATATTTGCCCTTACCGGGATTCGAACCCAGGACCTTCAGCTTCGTAGGCAGCGTCACTACCCACTAGGCTAACCGGTCGTCCTCGTCTAGATTTAGGTGAATCTTCACCCATATACATGCAGGTAAATAACAAATAATCAGCAATTAGACTGAGAAGGGTATACAGAGTATATCCCAAGGGGATAAATGGGGAGTGCAAGTTGATACAGATCTTAAAGCGGACGGAGTCGCGGGCAAAGACTAGTTTAAATATACATAATAGTCAACTGTTTAGCGTGCCTAACCTTTGGTGCCAACGAGACCGTAATACCACAGACTCACTGTATGCTCAGCCTCAGCTGCCTGTAAGCCTGTCCCAGGGCTGTATCTTTTGAAAGGCAATACTGAATATTTCAATTTTCAAGTACGTGTAACATTCACAGAATAACGACTATATCGCCGCGTTAGCAACAAATTGTTAAAAAAAAACACACCTGACCAGATATTGATGATTGTTGTTAGTTAATACGCCCGCAGCCGTATAGGGAATTTGAACAATTTAACTATTGTGCATTAATGTAATAATAAGTAAACATTATAACTTTTGTTTAGTGATAAATCACCGCTCAATGTATCAAATAATTACCCATAGTAAATAAAGTATCCATCAATCAATTACATTGTTTGCATGACGCGGCCAAAAATTAAGCAAATAATGGATAATATCATATTAAAGCTATCCTCGAGCTTAATTGCGGTGGAGCTGAAAGCGTCCATGCACTTCCGGTACATAAAGCTCGATCGTTTTATTTACTTTTACAACTATGTGTATGAAGCCTTGATGGGGCGGAAAACGATCGAAAATTATCGTTTTTAATTAAATATACAGCACTGCCGGCTTAACCATAGCGTTTATCGGATTTCGACATGGACTGTTCGCTGCTGGCGATGGCGGTACAAATTGAAATATTTTTAGGATGATTTAACTAGTCATAATACAATACAAATACTCTTTACAGTGCATGTGCTCACTCGAAGAGAGTGTTTTCCAAGCAGCCAAATAGTGCGAAAAGTACAAATTTTCCACACTAGTGCTTTTTACTTTTCTTTGACCATGGTGGTGGATTTATCCGCCTTCACCCAAAAATAAAAAATATCGCTTCAGACCCGTGAATAAAAATGTTATAAATAAAAAACAATGTGTGTGCATTAATCGCGAGACTGTAATGTGTCATTAGACGTAGATCGCGAATTAAGTTAATTACCTTACGCGTAAAAACTAAAATGCTTAGTCTATCGCTTCCTACTCATATTTAAATTTAATTAACTCTCAAGCGAATCCCTTTGTACTAAAGCAGAAGAAAGGGAATGTTTGCGAAGCAAATGACTACACCTAGCTAAGGTTTTTTTACTGCATATTAAAAATATTCTTTGCTCTATTTAGCGTAGACAGCGTTCCGTTTGTTCTGAAAGAAACCGTTAATTAAATTTTTATCACGTCTAAGCGGTGGCACATTATTGATATGCCGGGCTCAAAACAGTCTATTCTAAATGTGTACGGATTGAATGTAAACTTTATACAGACGAGTAAATTGTACAATGTTTAAATTGGTTAGGCAGAAAGTTATTTTTGTACGACGATGGTACTCGTATTACAAAATTAAAACGGCGGACATGTTTGATTTTATAATTCCTTTAACTTATTTTCAACTCAACGCAATAAAAATGTTGAACAAAAATTAATATTTCCTGGTCGTCCCATCACCTCTGTCTCTGCCTGCTACTGTATTTTTTTTATTTCAATAAAAATCCAGTAACGCATTAGCCAAGCCATTAACGGCGATCCACCGCTCAAAACACAAATTAGTAGTGTTCATGTTGAGCGTAAATTACAAATTATTCGGTATTTTAGTTGGAAACTCGAGCGTTCATTATTAACTAAACACTAGGATGATGACGTTTAATTTAGCAGACAGGTTAAAGTTCGTAAGTTGGCCGCAAGTTTCCTGCTAATGCGGTGAAGCGAGGCACCCCTGAGTTTCCTTAATACATTAATCATTATATGTATTATGGGCTCCTGCGTCCTGAGTTGCACATGCTTATACAAAAATATACTTATTAAACATACCTAAATACAGTCTTTAGTACCAGTCAGCGTCATAAACATGTATACATTCTAGGTGGTTCTAGGACCTTATCGCTTAGAGATAGGGTCGAGAAGTGTATACATATTTATGATGCTGACTGGTACAGGGTACTGGTACATACAATAATTACAAGATGAAGATACAATAAAAACTAGGAACTATCCTAGTTTTGTTTCGTTTGAAAGAATAAAAAGTATAAGTATGTATGTTTGTATGTAAAAATATAGATAAAATAGGTTTTCTCAAACATGCTCGGAAATGTACGCGTTAATATCACGAAATGAAGACGTGAAGTTTCTTATTTATGGCTCCCTACATTACTTCTTGGCCTTACGCCAAGAAGTAATGTATGAAAACTCTAAGTAAAACCATTATTGTCCGCTACTCTAACTTTTTAAATTTGCTTACTAATATTAAACTGACAAAGGAAAATTTACATACTGCCAACCACCACTAGACACTGTAAGCATACAGAGGGGCTACCGCGAAGTGAAAACGAACTTCGTTTATGTATCTCCGCCTCTGTCGCACTTGCTCGTTCGAGCGATAGAGAGGTTTCGCGGTTGCCCCTCTGGCTTCATAAAAAAAAAAAAACTATGGTACTATAATTTATGTGCGGTTAAACATGGTGCTCGAACGGCTTGTTCAAATGGCATATTTAAAAAATAAAACAGGCGCAAATTACCTATTATTTAATTGATTACCTAGTATTTATTTTATTTTAATATTTCCTCACATCGTTTGAGAAAAGTACTATACAATCCTCGGCCGGAACAGGGATTGCTGGACTCGTTGTATTCGGCCTCGTCTACGACTCGGCCGTCTACCCCAACCTCGTCCAGCAATCCCTTACTTCACGGCCTCTGCAGTAATCTACTATAAATCGGTACAAAGGCGAAAAGTAATGATGTTTACTAATTTATAAATTTTACTCAATAAAGTGTTCATGTACCCATTATATAAAAAATTAAACTATTTGACCGGTTTTATCACCAATAGGCCAAAATAATATGCTATCCCACAACGTTACCTACTAATTAAAAACAATCAGGATAATTCATGTTAAAATCATTGCTTCTGAGAGTCTATTTTATTTCCAGTTGATCTGTTGTCATTCGCTGCTTCTAGCATTCGTGGTGGACATTTCTTTTTTGCGATTTTTTCCCATGAATCTGGCATCGAAATCTGTCCGCAACCACAGAACTTTAATGCCCACATTTTTTTTTCTTTTAGGCGTCAAGGCTTACATACTCGTACGCCCGACTGATATCTATACATCGCGGTATCTACAAAGAGATCGAAAAAACCTACAGTTACTGAAATATTTTATGAAAAGCGGCCGTTTTTTTATATTTCTCCAATGCATCGGCGCGGCGTGCACTAGCCCCCGGCAGGGTAGGCACGACAAATTCACGGTTCCGTTCGGGATATATATATACGCACCCTGAGAATGGGAGCTGTGAGGGTTCCGTCTCTATAGACTATTCGGCGGGCATATGTGTGTGGTATGCGGTATTTTGTATTTTACCCGAAGTTTACTGATATCGCCCAGATTTCATCAATTGGTCATGTAGCCCACTAACACGCCAAAACATGTGCGCAATGAGAAGATTTGGCGTGCTTTGTCATTGAATAAACGATCCATCCATATATTGCGTTAGACGTCAGATTTCCGTAATCAAACTACGACTGAGCGGATCTAATCTCGGTCTAGTATAGTCAGGATCCTCCGCAGCGCCCGGGGCGAGAGAACTTCGATATTCATTTCATATGCTAATTAAACTCCAATATGCTAATTAAATTCCGGATACATAAGTAATACAATACATATAAGTGATACATATTTCTTTTAAACACGATGTCAAGATGAGTCGATCATATGATCGCCAAGAGCAGTAGAAGAGGAAACAGGGGCATATCTTTTTTAATCCACGTCAGTAGCACACAAACCTGCAGCCCGTCTGATGGTAACCGGTCATTGTTAGTGTAACCTATTGACGCTTGTAAGTCCAGGGGTGCCAAGGTGCGCATCCAAAACAAGGGAGGATTTTCCTTTGAAACTCTACCATACGCGACCATTGAGGGCTTAGGGAATGATGAATGATGTCTAGGATGTGATTATGATTGGATCGCCAAACGGTCACATGAGGATGATGATGATTTCTTTTAGAAGCTACACCAGCCTTGTAGTTTGAGCATGTGGATATGGGCCCAGGCCTCGTATTATGAGTTTTACGGAACTTACGTACGACAAACTGCTCACTCGGCTCCTCCCACAAGAACACAAGCTCAGTCGGAGGCTAATATTATTTGGACATAGGCTATGTCTATTTTGGAGGTCCATTTTAAATACCTACTGGTGAAAGAATTTTTGAAATCAGATGAACAGATCCGGATTTCACCCTCAATACCAAGTAACAAAGCTACAACTAGAACTTCATAAACTAGTACTATCAGTGGAATGTGTTATTTTAAAGAATTTATTATCATTATCAGTCGGATGATAAAAACTATTAACTAGTGAGAAAAGTAGGAGTCGTATCTGCGCCAATTCTTGAGACCCCTATAGGCGATTGGACCTCAAGTTCTGAGTATCCTACCAAGGTAGCGGCAGTGATGCTTTCAAACCACCTCCTAAAGCCTCTTTTCCAGGGATGACTTTAACAAATACAATTTTAACGACAACAGTGCAAATTTTGCGCTCCGCTTCGTCTCTCCTCGGTTGTGCAAAACCTCCTCCAAAACAGGACTTAAGGGTTTAACTTAAAATAGTAACACACGTATATAGCGATGCAAGTACACTCGATCTATGGCTAGTGTCGCACGACAGTCATCGTGGGTTCCTGAAACACGCGTTTGTATCGCTACAAAAAGTCGCTATGTATAACCTAACCTAACCATGCTCTTAGGCGTCTTAAAATTATAAAAAAATAAGGAAGGAAGTTTGTATGAACGAGATGTAGGCAGATGAAGACATGGGAATACGTTACTACATAAAAAGTACCCAATCAAGAATGATCAAAAACCTGCAAAGTCAAAATGTTTAAGAATTTCACAAACCCGAACATAATCACTAGGAGAACAGGTTCTCGGGCTACACAGACTCATTGAACACCAATTAGGTACATTGAAGGCCTCGAAAAAGGCCTTTAATTAAATCCTTCTCGGATGACGTCATAATTATTAGGACACCCTCTTGTTTTGGCAACTGAAGAAAATTTCTTGTTCAAATTAATTAGTTAAGTGAAAAAAGGGTGCAAATCAAGAGAGAAAATTTTAGCTGTCGATACAAATTAACATTTAAGTGGAAGGCCGACCGCGCCTCGAATGCCAAAGGTCCGGAGGGAATGAGATGGAAACAAAACGTAGCTAAGGTCGATCTTACTCAAAGCATAGGATTTAAATTAAAAATTACATTTGTTGTACGCGCTCGCTTCGGTTACAGCGCACAAATGTAAATTTAATTTCAATCTATTACGTTAAATCATACGGTGAAATTATTTGGAACTAATGATTTTATTAATATATTCACGACAGCTCACGAGTACTTAAATAGATAAACATACTACCTATGTTTATCTATCTTTTCTTTTTTGCCCTTAATAGTTACGGGCCAAACAATTATTGTTTTTGCCTAGTTGTTGTTTTAAAAAAAAAACAAATAAGGGACTTGACAAAAAATCCTCACAATTAACAAACTTGGTCACAAAATTTCATGAGAATCTGTTGAGTAATCCGACCTGTAGAGGAGAACAGCGGGACAGACACAGGACAGAAAAACGATTTTCGGCCCAAGCTGAAGCATAGAACTTCGATCGCTTCGATAAATAAATTCTTAATTACATAGAAAACATCCATGACTCAGGAACAAATATTCGTGCTTATCACACAAATAAATGCCCTTACCGGGATTCCAACCCGGAAGTCCTCTGCTGACCATGTTTCGAACCCGGAACCTCCGGCTTCGTATGTTTCTAAAACTTTTTACAGACACTGAAAACAAATCAAGAACTTCCTGGATTCATACATCATATCTTTTCTTTGCCTTCCTAAAGAAAAAGAGGTTAAAGATGGAATTAGTACATCCATAAAATAATATCATGGTAACTCCATTAGGAAAATTTATTTTCAAATTCTCGTAAAGCATCCGGAAATTACTCAGGACTTTCCTGATATTTTGATTCTGCAACTTGTAGTTACATTGCTACGTACTGATTTGTCGGTGTGGCGGACGATATCATTAAGCTATCAGCTATCAGTGTGAACCGGTTAGCCTAGTAGTAGTAGGGGTAGTGAGTCACAGGAGTCAAGGTCCTGGGTTCGAATCCCGGTAAGGGCAATTATTTGTGTGATGAGGATGAATATTTGTTTCCAGTCTTGCATGTTATTATGTAAGTATATAAGTATTTATATCTATTAAATATATCGTCATCTAGTACCTATCGAGCTTCTATTTCAATTTGTCTAAGAGTGTCCCATAATATTTATTTATTCGAGTTATTCTTTATTGTTGGTACTACAAGCCTTTATTTCTGGCTGTACTTTTTTGCAAAGTCGTCAACTACACGTTGAGAAGGTTCCAATGAGGCCTTAACAAGAAGGGTTTATCTAGCGTAGGTGGATTAGGAACTAATATGGCTACCTTCCGTCCCCATCAGATCAGCTCGTCGGTGGCAAATTATGGCGTTGTTAGTGAATTTACATTAATATGGCAAATTTCAACTGGATTGAATACCGTGGGTGAATATAATGGTTTGCATATAATGCATATTTTAAAGGATAACTTAGATAGTTACCATCTTATTCATAAAACTTAAAATGGCTCTGATAAATAAAATGTGGTTTGTCCCTTTCTGACAAACACAATTGTAAAAGTGACAGATTAAGACAAACTAAGTTTTGCGGCGTTTTAGCTAAAATAGGTTTATTGACCGTTTATGAATACCGCCATTAAATATTTGCATACGAACAGTGCAAGTTAAATAAAAAGCTTATACGACCAAGTGTTACTTGAGAAACACAATCTCACACAAAAAAAGAATATTAACTTGATATGCATTGCGTAATTATAGTAACACGAGAGTAATTCCATAACACTAAGAATAAGTCCGTTTATAACTTGGAATCTCAAAGCATTAAACAAAACAAATAGCGCTAGTTAGCTTACAAGCAGCTTTATAACATATTCTTTGAACTAATGGAATTGAAAACGCAAAGAGAAATGAAACAGCGCAAAGTCGAGGAGAAAAATTAGAACTTGTCTACGTGTACTTTGTTACCTCGATGCCAGTAACAAAGCTTATTTTAATAGTAAAATGCGAGTTGCAAACGTACTCGTACCCGAGCCGCGGGCGGTACGCTCAGTCTAATCAATTTATTTCACAGCCAGCGCAAACGCGTAATGCACTGTTCTTATAATTTTAAAATTTACCCGCAGGTTTTTTTTGAAAACGGTCTATAACAGGTACACGACTTAATTCCGAAGAGTCATTTGGCCGAAAGCATATTACTTCCGAATTCCGTAATTCCGATAACCATGTTCCACTGAGGAAGTTTTGGATTTTTCAGGATATAATACTAGCCTTTTTTTTCCCAGGGGAAATCCGGTATCCCATCCAGCTTGAGAGAAGCCGAGTGGGTGTGTCCGACTCGCACGGACTAAAACTCCTGGGATATAATACTAGCCTAACCTATTTATATACATATTCCATTAAATCATCTGCATCCAAATTTACGTTAAGCTGAAAATAAGCGTTCAGAATTTTGAAATTAAATCATCTGCATCCGAATTTCTGTTTAACGAAAAATAGCTTTCGGAATTTTGAAATTTCAGAATAATTATGGTTTAAAATAAATACTCTGAATTTTGCTGTGTTCATATCAATAACCTATGCTAAAACTAGGGATTATCTGCCTCGTATTACCAGACGGCCTCGCTTAATACGTGAACACCGATATTTTACAGTTTATATTAATAGAATGGAATAGACTTTTATGGGTCCGTAGCATAATTTCAAAATTAAAAATGAATGCGCACGGTAACCGAAATTAATAATTAGAAAATAATTTGTCTATCAACAAAACTACCAAAACGTGCTTGTTACTAAGAAGCCAGTAAAATATGTATATAAATAAGTGTATCTGTGTAAATGTGTATACTAAACATAAGTTACGAAGGAACGGAACGTTACAATATGAACAACGACTATTCTGAACATTAGAAAATTTTGAAGTCAGAATATCTGAAGTTAAAACAAACTGCTTTGCTTATTTTAATAATTTTATACACAGACAAGCTCGATTTTCGCAGTGTTGTAGACTTTAATAATTGCTAAATACGCAGCGCTAATTTGAACGTGCCTCTCGTTGACGACACCAAAAAAACAATTAACCCACTAAAATATTATAACTACAAAACCGAGAGAATTAATTACTCCTTAAATAGATAATTTTGTCTAAACGTTCTAATTACTTTAGGTTTATCAAAATTAAATACAAGTTTAAGGATGAGAGAGGCGTTGCCTATACTAACGTAACAAATATCCACATAATAGGGCAACAATCCTATTTCAACGGTTCACTTTACCAAAACAGTTTCTAAAACATTGATTTTATGCAATTGTAAACTTTATTACTTAGAGATACGGACGCAAATCCATCTTAGTGCATGCATTAGATATAACGTTGCGGACGCGATAGGTGTGTTTAGTCCGTAGTGTTCTGCGTAGCCTATGTGTATTGGCAAATGGAAGCATAATCCGAACATTCATATACCGTGTTTAATAATGCACCAACGGTAATGCTACGCACTACAGTGGCTTTAAAACTGGGGGAAACAATATTTCATTTAAGGGGTTGTACTCGTATTTAAAAACTAAAATAACGGTGTTGTTATTCATAGATAGAAGCACATACATATATGTTGATATACTTGACGATCAGCCTTCCGTTGACTCTATTTTTAGTCATACTACCGAAAATTCCCTACACAAGGCAGTACTGGAAATTTCGTTTTTTATTTAACAGTTTTATACCTATGTGTTTATTATGTAATACAAACTTATGAAAAATTTACTTATGAAATACAAACATACCTAATATTAAACTAGCGCCTATGCCAAATCTTGGGATTAGGTGTCAAAGCGGACCCCGAGCTCCTTTAGGGGCATAACCGGGAACAACGCTAGGAGAATGATGATGACATTATAAGGTTCAGTGCGTTATAAAACTCACTATCATAATTATCTTTTTTTTTTTAGGAATTTTGTTAAAACTTTTTTTTTTTTACTTAACCGACAAAAAAACTTCTTCCTTTTTCAAATTGGTTGAGAAATGCGCCCCTTCGGACTGACGCCGGCCATAGGTACGAAAGAATTTTTGTCCAAACTGAAACGGGGAACTAGGTTCGCTTTGCTCGCTCGTTCAGTGAGTAATTTAAGTATAGTTTTCATAATACGTGAAGTTGAAGTTTCATAATTAGGCGTAGGCATATGGTTCAAACGTAATCCAAGACGATTAACCTGCACCAACGTTCTTGTAAAAACGAAGGCTTGTCGAATTGAATCGTCGGGTTAATTCAACGCTCAACAACTCCATAAGAAATTGCTTCATCAACCGTTGCCGCTGATGACTGAACGCAAACCAGCCTTTATTATTTCTTTGTATACTTACAAACACACCCGAAAATAAAATGAACTTTCCATTTATATTTGCACTTGCCAAATAATACTAGTATTTGTTTGTAAAAAGGGTAATGCGGGCACTCCACCGCTCCGATGACCGCAGGCATTGGATAATTATTCATTCGCACAGGTGATATAATTTGCCATTCAAATGAGTTTCTAAAAAGCCGATTAAGCGGAAACTAAAATTAGTTAATTATTTGTCAAGCGTGGAACGATACATAGCAGAATACTTGTTTGCGTCGGCAGTTGTTTTAACCGCCGATTTAACTAAATTCAGCAATTGTTCACGCATTTGGAAAGTTTGGATTTAACAAAAGTTTGTTAGAAATAAGTGTATTAAGTGGATAAGCCGGAGCATAATTTTCTGTTGCATTAGCGTGATGATATACAAATCTTCTTGCGGTTTTTTGTAGTCTGTTATAGGCTTAAAACGAAATAAAGTACATATAAAATTTAAAATACCTGTTTCTTTGCCGGGAACAATAAATATAATTACCTGAAAAAGACAAAAATATATTTTTATATCACTAAAACAACATATTATTTTGTTCCACAAAATGCTACAATGTTAATAAATAAATATAAGGATCAGTAACAAACGAACATCATCATAAAAACAAAATCAGCCAAGTGCGAGTTGGAACTCGGCAATTAGTGTTCCGAACTTTCAGTTGTTTTAAATGAATAATACTTTTCTCCTGATTTTGAAACTGAATACTGAGGCACAGGCTCAATCAAAGCCTGAATCAAACGTACGTCGCGCGGACCATAGTTTGAATTTTGTGAATGTATCCTATGAAGTGTAGTTACGCATTCATCTTCGATATAATCATTTCCCGGTACATGCGTAAAACGAGCCATTATACTTACAGGTCCTCGTCGTTTTATTTAGGTTCTTTTGGAGATTTTTTGTAGACTGGTTAGTAGTTGGTATCGGGTTCAAGATTATAGCAGCATGTGCTAGACGTACAAGCCAAGCGCAATACGTTTCACCACTACGGCTCGGTGTTTATTCCAATTTAAATCAAATAAAGAACCTCGTACTTTTATGCGATTTTTGTTTATAAATCTTAACAAAACATAGTCAACAATATGTAGAACTGCTAAAATAAAGAAGAACACTAAAAGCTATGTGTAGTGTTGAAATCTAAAACCGTTATCTATTTATTTATTTGACACAACAACAAAATACAAGGCTTATACATTTACACATAGAGATGAATAGACGAACCAAGTCCTGCCTGTATCTCAATAACAGGTGTGCAACAGCATTCAAATTGAGCAAGTAGGGCAGTAATATTATTCTAATAGATTAAATACTACTAATACTTATAGTGTGTGTTTTAATTACCCAAACAAAACCGCATATAACAAAATACAGTATGAGTTATTTTTTGAGTTCTCAACTTTGAATCATTTAATTACAAAATACATATTCATTGATATGTGTTGTGTAATAAAAATCTAAAATCGAACTATTTGAACTAGTGCTAGAGTAAATGAGTATTTTCTATGATCGTACCCACTGAGCACTATGGACACAATGACATCAGCAATCATATTACGTGTACACTTCATAACTAACTCACCCGACTCCTTTACTGTGGCCTATGTTGTATAATGGGATTCGGGAATTAATGCCTCCATAAGTTGTGTCCTCTTTAAATTTGACTATAATCCGCGAGCGATAACCTCTGAATATCACAATATATAGGTAGTGCTTAGGGAATGCATACCGGTTAACCGGAAAATTGGCCGAATATGGTGGCGGTAAATTACTGGTAAATTAAAATAATTTACCGAAACACCAATCCTTACTAATATTATAAATGCGAAAGTGTGTGTGTTTGTATGTTTGTCCTTCTTTCACGTCGCAACGGAGCGTCGTATTGATGTGATTTTTTGTATGGAGATAGTTTAGAAGCTGGAGAGTGACATAGGCTACTTTTTCCAGCGGGATAACATCTAATTCCCACGGGAAAATTCAATATGTTACATTTTCCTATAACCACGCGGGCGAAGCCGCGGGCATCAGCTAGTTATTAATAAATTAATAAATTTTAACGATTATTAATACTTTATCGTTATGATTATACCTCAATAACTGTGTAAAATGTCAATTGAATAAACTTGTTAGTGTTATTTTACCTAATGTGCCTATTAGGACCTGAATAATACAATCGTTTCCGGTTTCGTTCTATGAAATATGAATAATGATATGTTTAAATAAGTACAAAATAGACGCCTTATTTAACAAACTTTATAGGTATACTGATCATTACAATCCAAAGAAATACCTCTATTCGTCTCACTGGGATAGAACGCCAAAGGCAAGGAACAGAGGTAAGGTGGTTCTTTTCTTCAAAAAGGGTTACAATGACGACACCTTGCTGAAGAACCACCGACCCATGTCACTTCTGAGCCATAGACGTATAAGCTGTTTTCGAGAGTCATTACAAGCCGTCTCGTACGGCAGGCTAGATGACATCCATCCTCCCGAAGAAGCCGGTTTCCGAAGAGGCTTTAGCATCGTAGACCACATCCATACGCTTCGCCAGGTTATACAGAAGTCTGAGGAGTATCACCTGCCCGTCTGCTTGGCGTTCTTGGACTACGAGAAATCTTTAGATACGATCGAAACCTGAGCTGTACTGCATTGATGTCCTTGACTTTGATGCCAAGCATTTTCCGCCAGCACCACAAGCTTCCATTCCGAAGTCCTGGCCTTTAAAGTCCACGTTTCAGCCGCGTATAATAACATAGAAAAGATTAGGGTCCGCATCAAGTTAATCTTTATTTTCAACCGTATGCCGCAGTTTGTACATATCTTCTCTAATCTTTTGACCGCTGGCTTGGCCATCGGACCTCTTCGAACTACTTCCAACTCGCAGTCACCGTCGGAGCGTATTAGAGAGCCTAGGTATATTAAATCCTCTACCGTGTCCAGATCTTGGACGTCGCGTGATGAGTGGTGATGGACCTGTCTACGAACATCAACTTGATCTTGTTTCTGTTGATCCACAGGCTGTATTCCAAGCTGCTTATCTCAAAGGTCCTCAACATTTCAGTATTCAGTTTGTTTTGTATTATTTTGATTATGTTCTTTTATACCGTTTTTTTAATTGGTATAGGAAATCCGTAGGATTACATATCTGTAGATTTAGGAGTCAAGGCAATGACCGCAGGCACTGTGTGAACCGAATCACCAACGCCAATGAATGCCTTTTCTCGTCCACCCGGACGGGAGAAGGCAATACACCATAATACTTATATTCACGTTAACCGCCGTGACTCCATTATCACTACTGGTACTGTTTTGCATTGCACTGATATTGTAATGGAAATCTGTAAAACTAAGAACAATTCCTACCTTCCTGTTCTTTCCCAAGGAACGTTTTCAGTTGAGTTTTTGGCCTTCCTCGAGCTAGTTTAAAATATTAAAGAAGCTGATTATTACGGCATTTACGGCACATGATAACTCGTTATAACTAGCTTATTTTACGATACATAATCGTCAAATAACGCTATTTATTAACAAAATTCCAATTACCGGTAATTTACCGGTTAACCGGTTTTGCCTCACTCAAGTCGGTAATTTACCGGTAATTAAATTTTCCCGGTAATTGCACACCCTAGAGTGCTAAATAATGTGATAACTATGACGCCTCTATTTAGTTTATTAATCTTTGGTCTATCTATGTATCAACAACTTTATAGGCGAAATATGCCATAAAAAGTATGCCATACGATAAAATAAATATGTACCTATCAGCTTTAAATATGGAACACTAAAAACAAAGCATTAACAAAGTGCAGAGTTTTTTATTTGAATTGGTACCTATACATTATGACGTTCGTCGGGTTCATTCGGAAATACGGAAATATAAACTATTCACAATCTATCTCTCTACTACCACACAACTCTATATTGACTCCCAGATTCGCAACGACTACGCAGGTCAGACTTTCGAGAGGTCGAAGGTCAGACTTTGACTGGATCGTGGGTAACTGTTGCAAACGCCCAGGCCTGCGCTGACTAATTACTTGATTTCGGGTATTTTTCGGTTTCGGCTGGAACAGATCGGAAACAGAAAACAGCACGAAATAGAATGTTGAGTTTTCATTATATCAATATTAATTTATTGGAATGCGAAGGCAATGTACGTCGGCTGGCACGGCTATACCGAAGAAACAGCGTAAAGTGAGGCATTTTTAAATATAATTTAAACTATCTAAGCTAGTGTTATGTTGATAATATTCCCGCCATCTACACAATTTAATTTATGCATGTGTACAGTCAAGGTCAACAATATTGGTGACCTTGACATATCTATACACCACAAACTTACAGAAATATGTATACAGACCTTATTACTACGGAAATAAGGTTGTTGTATACATATTTTTGCAACTTTGGGTATATACATATTAGTGACCTTGACTGTACTTCCCAGTCTTAGTTGGCTGTAGGTTTTGAATTGGAGCTGAAGAAAGCACTCTCTAAAAATAGTTATGTTGATCATATTTTACACTAGAAAGAGTTATCGTAAAACGAACTCAAAATTTGTATACCGTCTCAAAATTTCATGAGCTTTTGAACGATACCCCCCGCGTTCCTTACAATCCAAAAAAAATAGCTCAACCCCTTATTACCCCCTAATATGTCCCCTTAATTTACACCTTTTTGAATTTATATATGTAATTAGGCCATACATTTTGGTACGGAACACTCAAAACGCAATGCAATGCATCACTTTCACGTGTGCTGAGCTAACTTGTCAAAATACATGAAATACACAAGAAATCAAGATGAAATGGGAAACGTATGTGCTATCAGCATTTTCCAACAATTTTTGCTAGATTAGTTTTTTTTTTACAATATTATGAAACAATAAGTTACCGATATTTACGAGTATTTTTAAAGGCGCTAACAATGCCGCAAGTAAACGAGTTGCCGTCAATTTTTGTGTATAAATCGGAGTAGCACACATGGCGGTGGCGCGAGCTAACAGGGGCCTTTGAGCAAACATTCAAACAGGAGATTCCGCTTAGGGGCGAGATTTTAGAGGTATTTCTTTGCTAACGGAGATGTGGGGATTGTAAGCATGCGGGACAATCGACGCTGAGATTTGAAATTAGCTTAAAGCAAACTGTTTCGGCAATGTGATGTATATAGTATAGCTAGATTTTAACTCGCTCATGAGCTCACCCGTATTTCCAATTGGAATTAGTTAATGGCACTTTTTTGTATTAAGTTAGAAAGGTATTTTATTTTAGTTTAAATATTGTTCTGTCCCAAATGCATGTAGGAGGGGGAGGCCTATGTCCAGCAGTGGACGACTTTTAGCTGATATGATGATGACGATGATAATAGCCACATATTCGAAATATTCTTCAGTTAAGCCTGATTTAGTGAAAATCACCCGTAGCACTCTGATGCATATATATTTGTCGTGATATTGTTAAGAAGACCTGACTGATTTAGTATGAATTTGTAGTTATTTTGTTCACGGACAGTACGTCGAGAGACGTGAATGAAGCCCTCGTAATATGGCACTACGCCTGTAGACGGGAATTTAAATGTCACCGAAAGTGGAGCTCCGTCCACAGCCGACTATTTTTCATAGTATTTATAGGAAGCATATGACTGTGCCGTTTTTGGCTGTAACACAAACCGCCAGTGCCACAGCAAACGCGCCTGCTTTTGCACACAAGTTACCTCTGTCACGCATACATTGACAAAGCACGTGTTGTGACACTACGTCTGTGGACGGACAATTTCTCTAGCCGATTTCGTCTGTGGCCGTTAGTGCCGTAACAAAAGTCTTAGTACTCGCTTGATATGATTGTCCGTCTACAGGCGGTCACGTCTCTGACCGTTACTGCCGCCACACAAACATTCAAAACGGAGTAATACGACAATCCGTCCCCAGATGTATTGCCATTTTGTATGGAGAATTTCTGTGTCGTATCAAAAGTAAATCGAGATGGTCTTGTGTCCGTGGACGTGTTAAATATTTAAACAGACTAAAAAGCTGTACAGTCAAGTGTAAAAATATGGGTGATAAATCTGTCGTCTCATAAATATGTTGGATAAGGATACCAGATTAAGGTTTAGGCACATATTTATGAGGGTTTAAATAGACACATATTTTTGCACTTGACTGTTCGTATAATCAAACCCAAGGCACCGGTACATCTTATCAAACAAACGTGCTAGCAACAAAATAACAGTGAAGACGACTATCCCATTACACAAAACCGCAGGACCTTCACGGCTTTTCTCATTAACGAGTCATCCAACTCAACGGCTGCTAATTTCATCAGCCTAATAGAATACGACACTGATTAACCAGACAACTATTTTAATTAAACTCCCCTTAGACCAAATAACTTAGCGGACCTGTACTTGGTCTCAAGATGCAGCCCTTTTGCGATAACGCCCAGATGTCGCGGCCGGCGATATCGCGGCCTTTGTGGCATAATGAAAGGTTGAAGGATGATATAGCTATCTTTAATCAAGGCTAAACTTGCGCCCGCATCGTTATGTCGGTTGTTTGACAGCAAATGTTACTGCTGAAGTTTGATTTGCGTGCGCGGGCACTATTCGAATGCCTTTTCAGTAGTGTGGCCGATCCTGACAAAACCAAAGGCTGTTATAAGTTTAAAATGTGTATCTGAACCGATCAGACGACCGGTTAGCCTACTAGGTAGTGACCGTGGCTACGAAGCTGAAGGTCTAAGGTTTGAATCCCCGTAAAGGCAAATATTTACAAAATGAGCATGAATATTTGTTTGCTGAGTTTTGGATGGTTTCTGTGTATTTAAGTAACCATGAGGCTAGTTCGATTTGTGTAAGATGGTCCCCAAATATTAATTTATTTATCTGTCTATGTGGCGTCGTCGCTCTCAATCGGATGAACCGAATTTTTGATTTCAGTTTTTTAATCGAAAGTGTTGTCTAACACCATGGTTTTAGCTATGTTTATAGTGTCGGTGTTCTGTGAGTTATCCTTTACTTGGCACCCTCTTTGTATGTCTGACTAGTCCACGTCATGATTCTGGCAGACTACCCCTTCAGGGGGCTACGTTTGGAGCGACTCCTGGACTTTTCAGTCTCGACATAAAAATTGTCTGAAGCTTTTTATCGGTCAGTAGTACGATGTACTCTGGAAAAACGGATTATTAGATGTTTGATAAATCATTAATATCCCGACGCGCAGTGACATTTCTAATTTAAGCGAACATTTTAAAAGACATACCTATTCTTTGAAGCAATTCCAAAATCATCATCTGAGAAGTTTGAGCCAAAAATAGCCTAATGAAACCATGCTGCTATGATGGTGGACGCTTTGGCTCCCGGCAACGCGTAAATAAATATATGAGAAAGATACGCTTAGAAGTATAAGCTTAGTTGTAAGTATTAAATATGAATGGAATGATTTGTCACAGAACAGAGGCCCTGGGCAAATCAAAAACAAGACGCTTGTCACAATCACGACCACACAGAAACTTAAGGAAACTAATCTCTTTGAGACAATGCTAGGGCAATATCTTTGGTTTACGACATTGCCCTGGCTTCAAATACAAATATTTGAGCAACGTCTTACTGAATCCATTGTCCAGGTCAAACTAATTTTGGGATCCTTTGAAGCGGTAATTCAATTTTGTATTGTGACCATCAGCCAAGTTAATTTCATTATGAGTTAATTAAGCTCGTTTGCAATAAAAAGGCGTTGTAAGAAAACGAGTTTTTGAGTAAATTTACTGAATTCTTGTCTGGGATGTTTTTCTGATTTTATTATGTAAGTTTCGACTTCAAATAAACAATACTTACCATTACGAAAATTTTCTAACGTTATAAATGCGAAAGTAACTCTGTCTGTCTGTTACCTGTTATGCTTAAACCGTTGAACCGATCGTGATTGAAATTCGTATTTGAGATCCGCGTATGTGTGACTGGGCGTGTGTTACTTTTTATACCGGAACGGTGTAAAATAGGGGGTGGAAGTTATTAATAAAAGTGCGATTATAATACTATGCCTATGAATTCAAATAAAAAGCACCACACAAACAGTGGCTGAAGTGTTCAATAGAGCTACCTAATACCGAGCTCACAATCTTTGTATAGTGCCCTCGCGTACTGCACTGATGCGAAAAAGCGTGTTCTGCTTGGCAAGTAAAATCTACAATAAAATACCCTTGCCTCTAAGACTGGCACCACTCAAGATATTTAAAAATAATTTATGTAAATTATTCATTGACAAATGTTATTATTCCTTGACAGACTTTTTTGCGGACAAGTTTAATTGAATTCTTTATATCATTGTAATGTTTAATTTGGTTGGCATTTTTATTTATTTTTAAAATTATTTACGAATTTAATGTACATCCGGGACATAATTAAATTGTAATTTAAGCTTATTCTACTTATAAGTTTTAAGCATCGTGAATTTTAATGTCATGTTAGATTTTAAATTTGTATGCCTATCGGCGAAACATAGCGCCACACTGTACCTTATCCTACACCATCCTGTAACCTATGTTTACAAATAAATCACTTACTTACTTACAAAACAATCCACCAGTCTACGCGGACCTAGTCGTGGGCAAAAGTAAAAAATATATCTAGAAAACGGTTCTCGAGAAGCATTTAATTTGATAATATTGCGGAACAAGATCACACTTTAACATAACAATTTTATATTCTAAATATTGCGTTAAATTACAGGAACCCGCGAAACCATCCACTAACATCAACTTAAGGGAGCCAGAGAGTCCCGAGATTACATCCGCATTACTCGTCTATATTAAAAATCCTCACAATTTGCTGAACAGGTAATACCTTTAATACCCCGGCCGGCAACCCTAGTTATTTAAAAAGTCAAATTTACTCCAAACATTTAAAAGCGGGCCAGATCATTTGGAAATAATTGTAAGCTACTCTTTAACGGTGTTACTTACAACTTTCCAAGATTGATTTCGGGATAGAGATTAAAGCAAAAAGTTTGACTTGGGGATTTGTTGCAGTTGAAATTTTCAAGACACACGTTGCGTCTCAGATTGATTCATTTTTGATTACATTTTCGTAATTTTTCATAAGGTGGTTGAAAGTATTAGGTGAAGTTTTATATTCGTTTTATAACTTATAATATTTTTTCCATTGTAATTTTGTATGCCTTTTGTCTGCCTATATCTACATATTGCGTTGCTTCTGTTTCGTTTGTATGAGATGTGCAAAAAAGAGAAGGTATTATGTATAGTATTGTTGCATCCAAACTATTGAAAATTGGCAAAACTTATTATGATGTATACTAATGTAGATAATGCCCGTTACTCCCGATTCAAAAAGGTCCAAGCTTCTTAAAATTTATGAGTAGTGTGAAGCGATGTTTTGTATGAAAACATAATATTTAAATATTAAATGACGAACTTCTTCTTTATTATGTATTCAATCTAAAAACGATAAGAAATTATTAGTTTATTATTTCAAACGTGACTCAAATTTACTTCAATTTTTAGGGTTCCGTAGACAACAAGGAATCCTTGTAGTTTCGCCATGTCCGTCCGTCTGTCTGTCTGTCCATCTGTCCGTCTTCGGCTTAGCTCAGTAACCATTACAACTAGAAAACTGTAATTCGGCATGGGTATATAAATCAATCACGCCGACAAAACAGTACAATAAAATCTTGAAAAAAAAAAATTTGTTAGGGTACCTCCCTTACACCTAAAGCGGGGATGTAACTTACCATTTTTGAAATCAGTGAGTCGTTTGCGAGATATTGGGCTTTAAAGCCCTAATTTTTGTTCGAGTCATGTGTCCCCCCCTCCTGCCGGCTAAATGGCTACTACAGGGGATGTGAAAAAAATCGTGGTAGTAGTACATATAATGAATTTAAAAGAAAAACTATCACGGACAAGAAGGCATAAGTAGTTATCGAGTAATAGTCGACGAACTTAATGTGTACTTGGAAAGGCCAATTGTACAAATTCGGCCGACGCCGCACCGCACGTCGATGTAACTAAGACAAGCAACTACGGAACCCTACACTGCGCGTGGCCCGACACGCACATGGCCGGTTTTTATACTTCTCTACGCTCTCTCGACGCACTTTAGGTGACGCACTGACTTGTCAGTGCGGAGAAGGTTCGATATCAGTAAGCTGGCACCTGCCAACCTAATCAGACTCAATTCTTTACTGCGCGCCTACGTTTAAACGAGTGCTTCATGACTGACGCTGAAATTGACAGATATTGATAGTACGACGACAAATTATAAAATCTATACAACATAAGTAAGCTCACGCCGAAGCATAATACCGTATACCAATCCTGCCCTGCCAAGTCAGAAACCCGCCTCCCTTTTATACTTCTCCACGCTCTCTCGCCTTAAACGCCCAAAGACAATTAGGCGCACTTTTGTGAATGGGCAAGTTAAGGTGAAGTTCGGATAGCACCGAGGCATGGAGCGTTCCGCTTCAGCGCATCGCGGCGTTACCATAAAGTTCTCCGCGGGGCCATACATCACTTAGCGACCCGCATCGGATGGAACGCATGCGATGGCAACCGCGACCATTATTCACTTTAGTGTAAAGTTTACGTCGGGGGACGGTGAGAACTTGAAGGGATTACCTGTGACGACGATACGACCGATATTCTACTTATTTTGATGGCTTATCACTTACACCTATCAAACCAAACTCAGTAAGCTCAATACGGCTTGTGTTATGGGTACTAGACGACGATATATGTTTAATAGAGATGAACGCCTTACATCCAACACTCAGAAACAATTATTCATGATCATCAAACAAATGATGAAGAATTTGCCCTTAGCGGGATTCGAAACCAGGACCGTAATCATTATAGTGTCTCTCTCTACCCGCTGGGTAAAGCCGTCTGCTTGTTAACATTATCCCGCTTAAACCGCTGCGCTGTACCGATTTAGAGGAAATTAGGTATGGAGATAGTTTGTAACCCTTGAAAGGACTGGCGTTTTTTTGGATGGCATGGCATTTCTGTCCCGAGAATCATTTTTAAAGGGATAAAAAAGGGAGTGGAAGTTTCTATTGAAGCGACTGTTGGAAGTCTAAGAGCATATTTGCCACTAGATTTTGTACAGGCGCAGCCATTAATCCCTTAAGAGGGAAGAATACCTTTGGAATATTACGTACTCGTCCATACAAAAAAAGAAAATGTTTTCAGTAATTACTGAATTCAGATTGTACGTTTCAACAGTTAAGTATTACACATAAACGATACGATACAGAAATAAAGAAAATAATGGAAAAATAAACCAACTTCGTCTGTAGCCCCCGACAGGATTCGAACCTGCGACCTTTCTATTAACGCTAGACTGCTCTACCAACTGAGCTACGAGGTCAGTGACGGAAGTTGTATACTTTTCAATTACATTCCCGCTAAGACTAGCGCCCTCTCTGTATCCTCTTGTAAGATTTATTCACAGCCTTGGCACCACTCTAATGGGCGAGCTATGCACGAAACAAAAATATTTAATGAAATAATTTGTTTAGTTATAAAGGTATAGTAATTACACATCTCTACATCTCCTAGCTGTCAATACAGGCAATCCTCAATTCAATAAAGGACCGGCAGCGCGTTTGTGATTCTACTGGTGTTATAAGCGTTCATCTAGTTCCTTACAAATAATAGGTCTACATTTTTTTTAAAATTTACTATTAAAAGTGCCAGGGCCGAGCGGTGACGTGATGCTGGCAAAAGTGGGGATGGAGGGGATGACTACTTTTATCGCTGCTGGCGTACCACCCGGACGGGCAGTTCTGTTGCGACTCTCGAAGTGAACGGACGTGCTCTCGATTACTAAACGTTCTATCGTAAATTTCAGTTCATTTTAAATGAATTTAAGAAATGATTGTATTTTTCTTCGATTAAATTGTTTGAGCCAACACCAAATTTTTTAATTAATCTGTAAATAGTTAAAAATATAGTATAATAATACACATTTTCGGGCGTACACGAGTTTTGGCGGGAGCGAATCTATGGCCTATAGTATAGGGTATCCCCGGAGGTTTTGACAGTAACACGCGTGCGAGCGTGTGGGCGAACCGGTGAAAAGAGAAACAGTAAAACACGAGATATAGAAACATTACAAGTATTATTATTATTTCCGTATGCCTGTTTGCCACCGTCGTATAGTAAAAAAAAAACATGTGGCTGATTGCCACTTCAAAACCAAAGTTAATTCAATTGACTCGAGTAATGATGCAAATTTTTCGAATCCCATTTGGACGTGGGACGAACTCGTTGATCAAAGGTGTCATGATTTACATAATCACCGTGTTGGGTCCGCTATTTGTCGTGTTGCCAGTGTGTTTATTACCTCTAGAAGTCTATTTGACTTCACGTATTAAGGCGCCGTAGGTTCATGGTCTTCTCTCCCTCTCACTGAGCATAAGCGTGAGCGAGATGGAAGTGCGTGCTCGGAAGCGCGGATATCATGTTTTTTAATTTTAATTTTTTGGCCGTTTAAATAAATAAAAATGTAATCATTGAGTTCCCTGAAACGTGATATTGCCGATTTTTAGAAACAAATTTAATATTTTTAGCTTTTGTGCATAATTTGTTACGAATATTTTAAGTATATTTTTGTGTATTTTAGACCTATGTTCGTGATTTTTTTCTATCGAGCGAAATTTGCTAAATCATATTTCGAATTACTGATCTCGCTGCAGAAAAGCCTCAAGATTACTATTCGTATTTTTTTGAAACCATATTATAATAAACAGACGCATTATATTGTTTCAAAATCTATGTTCGCTTAACTTCGCTGAAGCTACGGCGCCTTAATATGACTGTTCTGTTGAGCCTCGTTTTGACACACGTGCTTAGCGCGCGTGAAAGGGAGAAGCGATAGGTAAACCAATATAATATCTGAATAGATGTAAGCTAATATGTTGGTAGCAGCGCGTGTGCAGCAATATATACTCGTATTTTTTTTTTATAAGACTATCCAGTTAGTTATTGACCCTAGTCTCACCTGATAGTAAGCGACGACAGTGCCTAAGGTGAAGCTCACTCGTTCAGTAACACTTGTTTTTTTTTTTTTTGTTTTTTAGTAGATCAATTATTATTTTGAATTTTTAGTAGGTTTGATTCCCGGTTCAGCTTTTAATAAAATCTGTAATTGCAGTTATTCAATATAGGGAAATTAATAAAATGTTTCCTTTATGCAATATGAGCTACCTTAAGAGTCCACAGTAAGCTCGTTTCTCCATACAAACGTAGTTACGCTCTCATTTTAAAACTTTTTTCATTTCATTTCATTTATTGATTGCATCATGTTGTTAACAAAGGTCTTATCAATACATTAGAGTCCAAAACATGAACCCTGTTAGGGCACAGCAATAAATCATTGTTATTAATTCTATATCTAAGGATTTTTGTTTGTAAGTATGTCACTTGCATCCGACTTTTAAAAGTCTCTGATTGACCCTACTGACTGACTGGTAGAGAATACCTTGAGGCATTAAGTCCGCCTTTTGTACTTATTTGTTTTGTGTAATAAAGTTTACTTCGCGGATGAAATCTAAGCTAGGCTAGAATAAATTAATTTGCATTTGCCAATGAAAATGACAAACATTCTTCTCTAGAATCTATAGGTGAAGTATTCTGAAGATTGTCTATGCTTTTTCAGATTCAGTTAACTTGGGAAATTAGAACAAAAAAGATAATTAGTTCTCCTTTTAAAAAAAAAAGTATTTTGCTAGGATCATAAATTGCTGAGTTGTCTCGTTTCTCACGAGAGATGGGCAGGCAAAGAAAATGCAAGCAATTGAATAAATATTTGCGTTGTCTATTTTGGATGTTAGTTGAATAGTAATAAAGTGGCAATTACCGCACGCACGTAACGTGTGCGGAAAGTCCCCTATCCTGCCCGGGGGACACGTAAATTGGGTACTCACTACACGTGGTCATAAAGAAAGCCCAAGATCGATTTGCTGGCCTTTGGCTCGGGCGACAAATACCTGCGCTCTGACACATTATTTTTTACCACTCTGGGTGAGTAATGTACTATTTTTGCACACTAAAATAAAATAAAACACAATCAATTTGGAAAAAAAGGGCACGGTCTCCCTAAAAAGCTATCTCTTCCAGAAACGATTAAAGGTAAGGTTAATAATATAGTAGGGCAAAGTAGTAATGACTTTTATCACATTGTCAAGTTACTTGTATTCTTATAAAAATTCAAGATACCTACCCGGCTCTAAGTCTAATTAATCTTCACTGTTCTCGTCACGTCGAAATTAGTTTAAATTAAAATGCCTCATAGCCTTCCGTGTTCATAAGTTCTTATTATCGTTGCGTCGCGTATTACGATATTACTGAAAGACATCAGGATCTGATACCACCTAAGTATACCACAGACGAACGCGAATAACATATCCAGCATACTAACAACTTATTACTCACTCATGTAAGACGGTAACGCAAAATGATCGCTCCAATTAGTTGCATCTTAGTTAGAAACGTATCTATCAAGCGTAATCTACTCAAGGTGTAGATTTAACCCAATCAATTCACGAGGGTAAAAATCCAACTAGCCGCCCCATCGTTTAAAATATTGCTGATTCAAATAAAAACCGATTGCTATCTCGCTTTGATGTTGTCGGAGGAAATGAGATCTGCTTCCGATCCCCGAAGAAAGGGAATAAACTCCTTCCCTTTTTGGGGTACCGTGGGCAGCGTCCCGGAACCCTATTAATCTTGGTACAATATTTATCTCTCCACTCGATCTGTCCCTTGCAGGCCTGTGTTGGATGGCTAGAGATGATTTAACAAATAGGTGGCCTTTAACTTAACCCTCTTGCAATATACTTGTGAAACATAGTATTAAATGAATATCTACATCCATACTAATATTATAAATGCGAAAGTGTGTCTGTCTGTCTGTCACCTCTTCACGCTTAAACCGCCGAACCGATTTAGATGAATAGAGATAGTTTGACTCCCAGGGAAGGATATAGGATAGTTTTTATCCGGAAATCATCCTCTAAGGAGGTGAAATGGGGGGGTGAAAGTTTGTATTGCGAGAAAACCGTCGCTCCGCACACCGCAGCGAAATGCGGCGGCAGTGTGATAACAGCCTAAGTGAATACAATAGAATATCATTTATTCATGACAACAACACATAAATCACGTGGTGCAAGAGGTAAGCCAAAAAGCCTCGTAATCAATGAAGGCTACCGGATCTATACTCGAACTGACGAAGAGACTACATTTGCCTTAACACTTTGCGTGCCAATAACCCGCTAGGTGGAGGCTCCGGTCGTGGTTGGGTTTTCTCTATAGGACTATTGTATTGTATAATTCTTTTATACTACAACAGACGAAAATAGGCATACGACCAGCTTTCCCAAACGGGTAATTGGGTTACTTTTTGAACCAGAGCGTTACGACAATGAGATTTTTCCCGAATTACACTTCGATTTACCTAACATACGTTACGAACCGTAGCAAAATCGATGAGACCAAATAATTTGTCATACAGAACCGAGAGCGACTAAGCTAATTCGCATCTTGACTTTTAAATTTAGTCATAAGAACGAAGATCACCGCGTCACCTCCACCCGTGTCGCGTCCTGACCGTTTGGAGTACCGATCTAATTTGCCGATCCGAACCGCCATAATGTGGAATTTAATAGGTTCGCTCAAGTGCTAACGGTATTCCGTTGTTATGGATTTTAAATAATGCCACACACTCGATTTTTGATTTTTGGCGCTTTGTTGGCATTCGATTATGTGGGTATTAAATCAGATTCCATTATTGTCCCTCTTAAGAAGTTCGCAATAGGGTTCTATGTCGTTATATGATACACAGTCAGTAATTTTACAGCACAAGTTAGCTATAAAGCATTGAATCTGAATATTGTAGGTACTGGGCTGAAACAGGTTTTTTACCCACTAGTAAGCTTGTTGTTGTCATCTTGTGACTTGTTTTTTTCTCATTTTTAGGGTTCCGTAGTCAACAAGGAACCCTTATAGTTTCGCCATGTCCGTCCGTCTGTCTGTCTGTCTATCTGTCTGTCTGTCCGTCTTCGGCTTAGCTCAGTAACCATTACTACTAGAAAACTGTCATTCGGCATGGGTATATATATAAATCAATTACGACAAAACGGTACAATAAAATCTTGAAAAAAAATTTTTTTAGGGTACCTCCCCTACACTTAAAGCGGGGATGTAATTTTTTTTTTCTCGTTAAACCCATGGCGTGGGGTATCGTTAGATAGCTCGTTTAAAAATATTATGGGTTTCCTACAACCATTTTTCAAATCAGTAATTCGTTTGCGAGATATTGGGCTTTAAATCCCTAAATTTTGTTCGAGTCATGTGCCTGGTGTAACCATTACAATAAATAATAAATCAGCCTATATACGTCTCACTGCTGGGCACAGGCCTTCTCTCATGGATGAGAGGGAACGGGCACTAGTCCCCTAAGAAGGTAGTAATATATATTTTTCCAAATTTATCCACAAGCTCATTTAAGAGCCTAAGCATTGCAATAACGATCGTCTAGCGTATCTCCACTTAACTGACATACCATTTCAGACCTCAATCTAACCGCAAATATTACAGTTAGTCAAAGAAAAGGGCCGGATTTGTGAAAACGTAACTTCTACCGTTACAGAGGGATTTCATATAAGATGCCCCGTGCAGTCTCAGGTGAGATTTATCTGCGGATAATTGGATAACACGTTTGCGAGATGGTATGGGCTATGTATGGATCATATTGTATGCCGCTCAAATATATGGAACAGAGCCTTTAGAGATTTGAGATTTAAGCTTTATGACTTTTATATTGATTGACGATATTAGCATTTTTGTATTATAATTGGGTCAGTGAATTGTAAGAACATTTTGTGCAAATAATAATCGAGAGCGTATGTTTAATGTTATTGAGAGAGAAACGTGTATAGACTACTACCCCCTTACTTAGTAGTCTATATATTTCGTTTATCAGATAAATATGACTACATACAGCCAAAGATTCTGTGGCTGTGTGTAGCAATATTTTTTGCTGGCATTAGGTTTTATTATTATTATTTAGTTATATACTTGTACCATGAGCACACAATTATTGAAATCAAATTCTTATGCGTAACGTACTTCTTGAATTGACTCGCTCGTATCGAGCATTTTTTTTAAATTCGGATTCGGTGATGTTAAGACAAGGTCTTCAAAACCAATATTTGCCTGCTTACATAAATGTGCACCCGCGACCATAATTAAAGTATTGTTGGTTAAATGTACTCCACGGCTTTATATTTATTTTATGATAAAAATAATATAAAAACCGGTCAAGTGCGTGTCGGGCCACGCGCAGTGTACGGTTCCGTAGTTGCTTGTCTTAGTTATATCGACGTGCGGTGCGGTTGCGTCGGCCGAATTTGTACAATAGGCCTTTCCACCTACACATTAAGTTCGTCGACTATTACTCGGTAACTACTTATGCCTTCTTGTCCGTGATAGTCCTTTTAAATTCATTCAATTCATTATATCTTCTATTACCACGATTTTTTTCACATCCCCAGTAGTAGCCATTTAGCCGGCAGGGGGGCGGGGGGCATGACTCGAACAAAAATTAGGGCTTTAAAGCCCAATATTTCGCAAACAAATCACTGATTTCAAAAATGCTTATAGGAAACCCATAATAGTTTTGAACGAGCTATCGAACGATACCCCACACTATGGGTTTAACGAGAAAAAAAAATACATCTCCGCTTTAGGTGTAGGGGACGTACCCCAAAAAAATATTTTTTTCAAGATTATATTGTACCGTTTTGTCGGTGTGATTGGTTTATATACCTATGCCGAATTACAGTTTTCTAGTTGTAATGGTTACTGAGCTAAGCCGGAGACGGACAGACAGACAGACAAACGGACGGACATGGCGAAAGTATAAGGGTTCCTTGTTGTCCACGGAACCCTAAAAATGACTATAAAAATAACGTTTAAAATAACCTATAAAACATGCCTTTTAACATCTAACGAGCTGACAATGAAAGTTACCACTCGTAAATGATATCACAACCACGAACAGGCATTAACAGCGGCAACCGCAAAACGAACGTTGAAAAGTAAATGTACCTATTTAATAAAATACACGCGAAAGTTTCGACTACTCATCGTGACCTGTAATAATGAGCTTATTATAACATCGTATTAAAATGAAGCGGATTATAATATTACCACAAAATTAACGTTTGATATTGAATATTAAAACAATTACCTGTGCAGTAATTAAATTCATGCTCTGAGGAGCGTTTTGTAGTAATTTTGAGCATCTAAATGGTAAACATTTTACAATTGAATTAAATGCCTTTAAATATTCACTATGCATGCTTTTAACGCATAACATACAATCATTATGATAAATCTGATTGTAACATGTTGTTTCGTGTAGCCTACGGTCTCTTCCGCGTGTCGTAAATGTCGACTAAATGGTGTCATCAGGGTCGCATGCGTTCTCCGTGGCAGGGGCCACAGCTCAGCACTCATTTAACAGAAGACCTTGAACCAAGATGAGCTAGAAATAGCCATTTGCCAGTGCGTTCAATATGCATATAAATAAATAAATACCCGAATATAAAAATATCACGAAGACGCACTTGTCTTGAATGAAACGAAGATTTCTGAATTAAGATTTATTAAATTAAAATGATTATCGTAATCCAAGATAAAAAAATCTTGGCTCAAGATTATTTTGCTTCATTCGATGCGCACGGGCCAAACTCAGCGCGGTTTACAGTGACATCTTTTACAAATTCACTCCCAAGAATCGCTACGCGCTACGCTCGTAGCCGATCCCGTGGTTTCCCAGCGTAGGCACCCGCTAGGCGGGTTCCTGGGCAGTGAAAGCGTTAACCCATAAATACAGAGTGGATAACGCTGCTATGTGCTACGTCGTAGCGCGTAGCAGCGTTATCCACTCTGTAGTGCTTATCGCACGCACATATGTGAGTCACTGGCCATAAATGGGTTAATTCAGATTGGGGACACATTACACCTTCAAATTTTTTGGCAGATGTAGGTAAGCAGATTTAAACATACCAAATTTTCTAAGAAACCATACAAATAATTTACAAATAGCAAAAAGACAAGAGACATGACGTTTTAAAAAGCTACAAATACAGCGAAGAATGTAACACAAAGCTTAATTTACGAAGTTTCACAAAACTGCAAGTTACCATTTTACAAGCTTAAAACTGGCAAAACAGAGGTTCTCAACCAATAACGACTGGCCATTTGAGTGTAGCCAGATAGATTTGTAAAATTGTAACTTGTAGCTTCGTGAAACGGGCCACAGTAGAGGAAATATTAAAACACTTAAAGGAACAGGTGCGAACACTCTCAAAATGGTGCTTGAAACACATATGTGCGCCACGCAACTTTGCGCTTTAGGGATAATGTCTACCCAGGAAATCCTCTATAATGCTTTAAAACCCCCTTTTGAACAGCATTAAATCAACAGCAAAAAAATACTGTCGACTTGTCTCAAAGAGGTACTTATAACTTCGTTATAGTGGTAACGTTATTTTGTACCGTAGCATAGATTTTCCGGCCAAGTTTGTATTTAACGTCAGTTATTTTAAATTGGCAGTTCAATTTATTTTAATTCAGGCTCCATGGTATACTTCCATATACTGTATATACTAATACTTGGTACCTATAAATATTTAAGTAGCCCCGTCCGTTTGTTTGTCTTGCCGTTTGCCTAAACCACTGACCGGATTGAAAATAAATTTGTAATGAAGATAGTTTTTATTCCGGAAATCCTCCCATAAAGGGGTGAAATGGGGGCATAAGTTTGTATGATGGTACGATATATATTAAACGAGTATACACGGACGAAGTCACGGCCCACAGCTAGTTTGCAAATGAATTTCCGATCACGGCACATTACAGAGGATTTATATACTTAAGCATATATGTTAGTGCTTTTAAGTATAACTACCAAACATGTTCACTGTCAAGGATCGCTACGCGCTACGCTCGTAGCCGATCCCGTGATTTTCCCCGTATGTAACGGGCAACGACTACTATGTAGAGTTCTTCGCAGTGAAAGTGTTAAAAATAGTGACATTCGAACATAACATGTGAGTGGTGAGTGAGTGAGATTTTTATTTACAGTGAAACCCCAAACACGAATTGTTAGCTTGAACGGTGATTTCATATAATTCTGATTTACCTTGACCATCTCACGAAATGCCGTAGCTGCAGTAGTTTCACATCAAATGTTTGTCACTTTTTGTAACACTAGTTTTTACAGTTCGTTTTATCTTCATACGTTGTTCAGGAAGATAGCGGATCCTGCAAATTAATGGTATACGTTAATACCTATGTGAGTGTTCCAAAAAAGTGAGTTATATTTGGCTATTTCAATATTTCGTTTGACGTATTTACTAAGATGCGTGACGTCAGAAAAGTCATTACTAAACCCAAGTGGAGTTGAGCAGGCATATTGCAAGGCAGATTCAGTCGCCCACTAGCTCCATACTAAAAAGTTACGGGTCGTAGCTAGATGGGAATTTTCAGTTTGATAAAACGGGACAATGAAACTGAAAATTCCCCCCTAAAACAAGTTTGTATAAATATTGCATAAAACAGTAGTTTGAAAGTTTACGATTGCCGTGTTAATACACGTCATTGTGTAACAGTTGCATACAAACTGCCATTACATACTACTCATATTACTCATCGTTTACCTTAACAGTCATAACGAATTATCAACCCAGTTCACATTTCAAAAGAAAATATGAGAGCTAAACGCCAATATGCCAAATCGCGTATCTTTTAAAACCTCACATAGGGAACTGGGGTTAAATCGACAGTGTAATCGGTAACCAATTTAGTTGGCTCCGATGTGGATATTGGCGCAGTTTTTTTTTCCTTTTAACGGAGTTTCGAGTTTGCGCTGGAAATTAGTTTACAGCGACGTCTGATCGGGTATTCCTTTAAAGCAGTTAGGCAGCGGCACAATTTGAGACGATATAATGCTAACAGAGTTGCGGAAATTGGAATCTTAATAGCCAGTATATACAGCTATTTCACATTTGCATTGGTATATAAAACCGTCTGTATTCGTACCGTCCATTAGATAGGAAGTTAGACAATTTAGTATGGGATGACCGCTGCCGGCGCCATTTATTTTTTATACAACGACGGTGGCAAACAAGCGTACGGCCCGTCTGATCGTTAGCGGACACCGCAGCCTATAGACGCATGCAACTCCAAAGGAGTGACATGGGCGTTGCCGACCCTTGATATGTTTGTTTTAATTTTACTTAGCCTAAAATTTTATCATTTTATACATTTTTAATTTTTAAACATATTTTTACAAATTATCTATACAAATTATTTTTACAAATTAATTTAATATTTTAGAAAGTGATTATTATTTTATTTTATTTTTTGTACTTTTTTTTTTTTTTTTTTTTTTTTTTTTTTTTTTTTTTTTTTTTTTATGATATAGGAGGCAAACGAGCAGACGGATCACCTGATGGTAAGCGATTACCGCCGCCCATGGACACTTGCAACACCAGAGGTGACTTTAACGTTTTAACTAGTCAAATGTATTTAAACTTATTTAAACTTTATTTATACTAAACGGGACTTAATCGCGTATAATTAACTTATTTTATTTACCTCACTGAGGTCTCCCGACGTTTCGGATGTGTTGCAACATCCATGGTCACGGGACAACTGGCTTGAGCGGGTATCAACATCTTCTTGCTTCGCGGGTTTTCCGAACTACCCGCATTTGGTCTTTATTAACCACTTGTACACTAGGGTTGTCACCCGGCAGACACACAACACTAATAATATCCGGTGATAAAACAACAGTCAGGTCCCAGTGAGGTAAATAAAATAAGTTAATTATACGCGATTAAGTCCCGTGTAGTATAAATAATGTGTGAGATTCGTGAAAGTTTAAATCAATTTATTTAAACTTGTTTTATATTTTAAATATTTGTTGTATTGTACCTAATAATTAATTATAACGTTTGATATGCCCTAACGGGGTCCTGTGCATTAGGGTGGAGCGAGATTTTTGTTTTTGGAAATTCAACTCAGAACCATTATAAAACGTTGCTTTAGGCTACCAGGTGGACGAGAAAAATAAAAATAAAAATATTCAATACTACTTTTAGCCCTCTACTGCCATCTTGAATATTAAGATAAAACGTTAAATCGAGTCCATATTGTAAAAATAGCCATTTTGACAAAAACGTGTTTTTTTTAATGCAAGTCGAGTTAATTTCTTTCTAACATATAATAGTCCAAATAAAAAATATATTGTAAATAAAAACATAGCCATATCAGAAAATATGATATTATTAAAAACACAGAATTTTACGACCAAGTAACATTTGTGACTTAAGTATGAACTAAGTGGGTATTTGACACTATTTTTAAAAATCAAGTTCAGTAGTTTTGTTTGGAATTATAAAAAGTTATTTAATGTCGAATTTACTGTTCAAAGTTTGTGATTATTTGTTCCGATATTAAAATTATGCCGAAAAAACAAACACGAAAAGCATCCGACTGTCCTATACTTGGGTCAGCTAATCCATTTAATAAATGTGTGCTACTAACGACTTTAGAAGTACTAAAACATATGCTATACGTACGAAATAAATTGATAATCGAGGGAAACGGTAAACAACCTGCTACTTATCCTGTACTTGATGCTAGTAGTACGCGATGTTATCAAAGTGTGGACCACGGCTTCGTTGCCCGTCATAACACTCCAAGGTGTTCGGAAGCAGTTGAAGGTTGCTTATGATAAGTATATATATTGTCTTCGCTACCCCAACTCAAGAAAAACTAAAAACATTCAATTGAAGTTTCAAACCTGGAGAGAAAAGTGCCTCTCGGAGTTATTCGATATTTGTACTTGCAAGTGTAATGATTTCAACAGTTGCAATTGTCCTCGAGAAAAAAAAGTACCCGTATTGGAAAGAGATTTTCTCTATGATCAAAGACTTGAGAGGGTTATGGTAATTGGTGGCTTAGATTTGGCTGAAACTAGAAAGCAAAAAAGAAATTTAAAACGGAAATTGAAGGATGGCCAGAAAATTGACACTGCAAATCCATATTTATCATCCCAAAAGAGAATACATGCGGAAACTGTATCTGACTCAATAAATGAGCCTCAACCAAGCTCTTCTAAAACTTCAGACCCTTGTTCGTTGTTTACAAATGAAGCCCCTTTAAAATACACTACACCTTTACCAACCTTAGCTCAAGTATGTGACCGTTACGGCATCTCCGATCGCACAGCAGCAGCAGTTGCCAGTGCGGTTTTACAAGATGTAGGCCTTATAACATCGGAAAACACGGCAGAACTAATAGACCGCAGCAAGGTTCGTAGAGCTCGTAAACGAATGCGTGAAGAAATACACACTAATTGTCAAGAAATTAGCAGCATATATTTCGATGGAAGGAAAGACAAGACATTGGTATACATTAAACGAGGACAGCGTTTACATAAGATAATTGGAATTTCTAAAGTCCCGACTTTAAACTTTAACGCTGAGGACTATACCGACATGATTATATGGGAGAAATCACGAATAAACCCCCCTCCAATGCTAAAGGCCTCTACCGACGAGGAATTAAAAGACTTTGTTTAATCACAGCAACAAGATATACCTGAGTTCCCGGCTTACCCTTGCCACACTCAAGCCGTGGAACGTTGTGTTAAAATGGTGACCGAAGCGTCGCTCGCCGTGGCTGGTGAAAAGGCTAGAGATGGATGTATTCGTTCCAGAATAAAAACCCGAACATTGATGCCGTCTTTTAACACAAAAAAAAAACTATACTCTTTAAGATAATTTACTATAAATGTCTGTTTAAAAATGGTGCAAAACACAATTTTTAACATGTTCCACCAATGTTACATGTTATTTTATAACAATTACATTTTGCTTTTGCGAATGAACTATTTTTTTTTTCAAGTTATTTAGTTCTTTATTTGACGTATTACATAAAAAAATACTTTACTTTTATAACTTCCGTGAATAAAAAAAATATACAAAATTTCGCCGTTTTGGAGTAAAAAAATAAATTTTAGAGCTCAAGTAGAGGGCTAAAACATATGTAATTTTTTTTTAATATATATATATATTCTTAAATATCTTATCTATAGGCAACATATTACAATGGTTCCAGGTCGATCAGAAAACTTTTATTTTTCTCCATACATCGTCGCTCCACCCTACTGTGCATTGCCAAGCTTTAAGTTGCATGTGTCAATTGTACAAGATTGCAAATAAATAAATTGAAATTGAAAACTTTGATTCGCCGTGTTGACAGCTGAAGGAACAAATTCCCTCGCTCTCAATACAACGCATCCTCGGGAGCTCTGGCGACCTTGCTCACCTCCAGGAACACAACACTACTACAGAGCAAGTAGTAGTGTCATTATGGCTGTGGTCTTCTGCAAGGCGGAGGTACTTCCCCAGTTGGGCTGCTCCAAATTCGAGCGGGATGACATTTCGCTGTGCCCTACCTCACGAAGCCATATTTAATACTACCTTCCGCCCGCGACTTCGTCTGCTTGGACCCGGGATTAAAACTATGATATATTTTAATCCAGGCTATAAACTATCTTCGTGCAAAATTTCATCCAAATCGGTTAAGCCGTTTAAGCGTGATTGAGTAACAAACATACAAACATCCAAACATCTATACTTTCGCATTTATAATATTAGTAGGATTCAGAGCAATGACGTATAGATGCAGTGTCCACGAGCCAACCGGATGGCTCCCGGTATTATAGCTCCCGAAGTGTTGTGGAACCGGCCTGTGCAACCCGAACTGAGCCAACTTGGACTGTGGCGGAAATAGAAAAAATGTATGAAAAAATGTTTTTGTCTCGGGCCCCCGATTGAAACAGCGGTTGCCTGAAAGTATTTACGCTGCTTATATAATGAAATGCTGTTCAATCGAATATCTAGCGACATTATTATGATTTTTTTCACCCCCATTTTCCACGCCAGTTCAAGTTTGCTCAGTTTGGGTTGCACAGGGCGGTTCCCTTCGGGAGCTCAGCCATCCGGTTGCCTCTCGGACACTGAAACTACGCGTTATTACTTTAACTATAACGTTAACAGGCCTTTGAACTGGTTGGCAATACGCCTATATATTTTTACATTTATTTATATTTTTTTAATTTATCACAATCTCTTGATTGTGAGAAATTGTGACAACTAGCATTAATCCGATACAAAAATTTGATCCTCTCTTAAAAACGTGCTTTTAACTGCATTGTGAAAAAATATAGGAAAGTAGCCCATTACTTCCAGTTTCAGTTTACCTCACCTGACTTTAAGGTTTAGAATTTAATAGCGACGAATCTAAAGCAGCGTGAACGTTTGTTGTCTCCATACATTGTTGGAACTTTACATAACACAAGTCTGAATTATTCATAAACTAAAATTTCGCTCGCGAGCTTTTTAAGTTTTCGGGAGCTGTATATTAGCTTAAATCTGAATGTTTCGTTTACATAAAATTAGGCTACCTGTTTTCGGGGTAAGGTTCTTATAAGTGTCTAATTTTGCAGGGTGGGGTGTAATAAATTGTTAGATTACTTTACTCCAGTTTTTAGAGTTCCGTCCCTTAAAAGGAAAACGGGAACCCTCTCAGGATCACTTCCCTATCCGTCTGTCTGTCAAGACCCTCTTTCTTGAGAATGCGTAAAAATAAGAAGTTGAAATTATCACTTATCAATTACTCGGGTCAGGAATCCCTTGGAGTTGTAAAAAAATCTAACTTCTAAGTTAACGTAACCAAAAGCTAGCCGCCGCTTTTAAGTGAAAACCTACAGAGCAGCTTTCATTAACCTTTAATTATAAAATTGAGCAAGGTATTACAATTAAAGTAATCATTCTGAAAACGGTCGGTTTCTAACTATGTATATCGGACAATAATACTGTTAGGTTTAGTTTCGGAATTAACAGCTGCTGCTGTTCAAACTGTATTTATCTTGAATTTGCGGAAGAGCAGATAGCCTTGCATTATTAAAATCTAAACATGTTCATCACGGTCTGAAACAGTAGATCCAGTTATTTGACGTAGTAATATGATATTATTGATGTGACATAAAATATGTCGCCGGCGCTGCCTTTCACGCGCGCTAAGGTAACTCTCGGACTTGGCGGGGCAGGATCGGCATGTGGTACTTTGTACCTTGATGTGAACTTACTGATGTCGCTCAGATTTCCTCACTTGGTATACGTACTTACATATCCGCATTAGTGATATCATGTACGGAAGCGCGTGCAGTACTGTATTCGTACCGCCCCGCTTCCGCGCCAGTTAGGAATCACTCATTATAATGTAGAAATGAAGTAAAGAGTTCGTCGAGTGGCGACCACGTACCGGAAGGCGCAGCGTGGATAGAACGAAAGGTGGACTGGTAAAAGTCGCGGGCATCCGCTAGAGCGGCTGGAGCAGGACCGGTCATTGTGGCACTCTTTGGGGGAAGCCTATGGCCAGCAGTGGACGTCTTTCAGCTGTTATGATGATGGTGATGAAAGAGTTTTTACTGACTCGATTAACAGTTGACACTGACATTTTACTGATGTCGCACCACCTCCGCACCGACAAATCTGGAAGTCGCCTCGTTTTAACATGTCAAACTGCGTGTATCAATTGTCATACCAATATCAAGTCAATGAGTGAAGTGAAATAGGCCTCCAGTTTACTTAATCGGCGGGGACCGGAAGACGCTCGCGCCGGCTTAACAGGAAGTGGCGGAAGTCTTGCCGCCCAGCCGTTTCCGGTGACCAGGCTACGCCTTTCTTTTGTAACGTGGACTCTTACAGGCCTGTTTTGTTTGATTAAAACAATAGAAAGACTTACCCCCAGGCTTTTTATGCCTTCGTTTTTTGTATATTTTTTAAATTTATATTAAAGAAGGAAATAAGTTATACCAAATAATTAATACATACAAGTATTACTGAAAAAAAAACCATAATATCATAGTTGAGTTCACAAGATATCTAGTTAAAATATGCATTCACTTAGGTTTTTTGTCACCCAAATAAAAATGCAAACGTGATATATTTAAAACGATCATTAATCCTATGTTGACTAACAATAATTTGTACTATCCGATATCAATTCAACGCAGGTCAAATACACTCCTTGGGCTCTATCGGATATTTAATATCATCATCATCATCATATCAGCCTAAAGACGTCCACTGCTGGACACAGACCTCCCCCAAAGAGAAGACCCACATACAAAACATTAGAACGAAAATGTCGAAATTTGTATATGGCCTAAGCATACTAAAAAAGAACACAAGCTTCGAGTGTGCATTATCCGCATACTACGCGTACGCGTACGCGTGGCTTCGGTACGCTGTAGTCCTCTGGGGTGGTAGTGTCGACGCCAAGCAACTTTTTATAATGCAGAAAAAGTGTATTCGCATTTTGGCGAATGTGCGTATACCGGATAGCTGCCGTCCGTATTTTGTTCGTTACAAGCTATTAACACTGCCCTGCATCTATATATTGCAAGCTGCTCTCTTTGTTCGCGAAAACCTTCAGCTATTTCAACTAAAACAGGATAAGCAAACAACCAGAGCACAGTACAGGAATAAATTGCAACTACCTCAAACAAACTTACAAATATATAGAAATGGTCCACATTACAAATGTATCCTAATTAATAATAAAATTCCAGACATGATTAAGCAAGAACCTGAAAATGCTATCTTCAAAACCAAATTAGAAAAAATATAACTAGATAAATGCTATTACTCAGTTAGTGACTTTTTTGATGATAGTTTATAATACTTTATTTATTTTTAATTATTATATACCGACTATTTATTAATTTAATTTCAAATGTAAACAATTTGTAGGTAACTTAAGTGATATAAAATTCTTTGTAATTATTGTAACATATTTTAATGTATTACTAATTTAGAAGATGTTGTAGATTCGTTATTCTTAATATAATGAGTAGCCTAGATTAATGTTAGGTATAATATTTAGTATAGGTAATGTTGTATGTCCTCTCAGGACGTCATGGACTGGCCTACTCAATTGTATGTAACATCTTAATAATAAAATGTACATGACTTTACAATAAATAAATGAATTGAATTGAGTGCCACAATGTCTGGCCTGCGCCGCCCGCATCCAGCGGACTCCCGTGACCTTTACCAGGTCATGTGTCCAACTTGTGGGGGTTAACCCACGCTGCGCGAATATTTAACATAACAATAAAGTTATTGAAATTCCCAATAAATTGAAATTGCTATGAAATACTGACATATCGCGGTCCTAATTCAAGTGTTTTACGTTTACGTTCTGACAAAGTTAGTTTGGGCCGGGTTCATGGGGGTGCATACTCTTTGAAAACTGAATGCGATATTTATGTCTCTAGCTGACCCCAAGGCTGTGTAAAATAGATATATATGCCGACAAGAACCTACCGGTACGCGATGGGGCACATACAAAATTATAATTAGCCTACATCAGATAGTAGGTTTCGTTAATTTGTCGTGTCCACGCCGCGCTGCAGGCAGTGCGTAGTCCGACCAATAAGGTATAACGAATATTAATATAAATTCAATTAAAACTACATTAAATTCTATTAAATTCCTAAGCACAAATTCACTGCAAACAATTGCATAGAGCATATTTTGTTCGCCTATGAGCAGTCCGCCCGCCTAATGGGTACTTGGCCCTAAAAGTGTTAATGGACAGACATTAAAATCACTTCAAGCTCATCGGGTAAGTATTAATTAACGTATACCTTTAAGATTTAATGTCTAAGTAACTCAAGTGGCTCTGTGAGCTGAAGAACTCGCGAGCCTGTCCCTTTTTAATATTTCGAAATAAGTGACTCGATATAAAAATCTGTATAAGTCACGAGAATCAGTTGAAAAAAAATAATAATAATAATAATAAATCCGAGGGATTTCGGCCCAAGATCTAGCACAGAACTTCGTTCGCCTGGCTCACTCTCTCTCATTATGATAATCAGAGGTAATTTACTTCTGCGCTTTCTTCAAAAACTATCAAACAATTTTTATTATTGCACCCGCTTGTTCGTGCACTTCAGAACAGATTAAAAACTAATTAAATATTTATCGTAGAATGACGGATTATCAGAATAATATTCTAATAGCACGCTACTGGACGCTATACAAAAACGAATCTACATAAGAGACGTTTGAAGTCGCGTCTTTTTTATTTTGCTTAGTCAGAAACTGAACATAACTCGTATTATAAAAAGGTTAAGGTTATAAATACTGTTTTAGGACCTTCAATTTGGAAATATAACATTGTTGAAAGCCAGGTCTCGATTTAAATTATTTTAAATGGAATAACCAGACTTGGTTTTAAAATAACAAACATCGGATAGTAGAATAGAAAGTAATAGTCTGCGTATTACATTGAAATAATTCATTTGTACGACAATAGCCGTAGCAAGAGACGACCACATAAATACGATAAGGGTGAAAGGTACCCACCAAAGTAAAAGTTGTATAATCTGTGTTTTCATATATTTGACTGCCAAGCATTCGAGGTGGCAAATTAAAAACATCTTCGCACATCTCTGGTGCACATTGTGTAAAAGGTTGTGTGGTGCAGTGTTTGCGCTGCGAAGATTAAAACATTTAATCTCCGATGACATGTTGCGACAGGTTTATTTTGCACATTTTCACTCAATAATGTCATACGGTACTCTTATTTGGGGAAACTCCACGGATGCCAATAGAATACTGATAATACAGAAACAGGCTGTGCGCACGATCGTAGAGTCACACGTAGACATTCGTGACATGAGCCACTACTCATTATACTTGCATGAAGTAATAATGTTTGTGTGAAATAATTGGCAATGTTTGAGCGAACACATGCACCTGGAACATAATCTCGTCGCGCGGGGCAGCTGAAAACATTCCCACGTCGAATGGCCCTAGCGACTAAAAACCCACGTATAATAGGCCCAACTTTTTATAACCACCTGCCCGCTGACATAAAATCTGAAACGTCTGACGATGCATTTGGCCGCAAGCTCAGAAACCTTTTATTGGATCACCCAATGTATGGGAATTTATCGAAATGAGATTTACTTAATTTTATTTAATACTGCTTTATTTCTGCTAATGAAATTTCCTCTGTTTTTGTTTGATTGATGTATTTTATAATTGATTGACATTTTCGTATATTATTATTTATATTATACAATAAACTGTACTTTGACGATCCTGATTAGGTGATACGAAATAATTAAATTGGTGATCATTGTATTTATAATTTTGAATATTGTTATTTTGAGACGATTGTGATGTAAATTCTTATAATTTTGACTAAGCCAACTTTGTACTGTAATTTATTTCATGAAATAAATGAATCTGAATCTGAATCATTCACCCTAAAACAGCAGTGTTTGTTAAAATGTCACAAACGAGACATGCGTTATGTTCGTTCCGTCAGATAGTGAACTAACATTATTAACCGGTTAGCCATAGAATGGATGGAAGGAACGTTATAAGAATCGTTTTGTGAATCCGGTATTCACGGTTGGATTTCGTCCTCGTTGACTAGACTCGTGAAACAGTGGGCCGACACGCTAACGCCCAATTACAGGCTCGCGGTGTTAAAAATTAATTCAAGGGAAAGGCTACGGAAGGCTTGGAGACAACGGGAAGGACGTTACTGTTTTTTATAGTTATTGTTATAAGTCGTAAGATTGAATGGAATTTTGATATTTGATTTGCCATAATGCCATTTGTGGCAGTAGTCTTTATAAAATATAGTTTCAGGATGTTTTGTTATCAGGCATTAATTTTTTTCGTTTATATCCAGGTTTAACCTCCTAATGTTTGTTATCACAAATCTTTGTATTTACCAAATGAATTTTGAACTTAAATTATATGTCAAAAAGTTTATAATTCAAAAACATAAAAGCGTTACTCTTGGTCTCAGGAGGTTAAGAGTCCCTGAATGATTCTGTTTTTTGTCAGAACTACTAAAAATGAATGTTTCCGTAAAGAATTTACAGAAAACTCTTTGTTTTTTATTATGTATTCTGGCTGTCTTGAGCTCCTCCTTCACCAAAAATGCAATTTGTAAATGTTAAACAGTTCAGTTTTTTACCAGTTAATATATACACTCAGAGGCAATGAAAACGGGTCACTTCCCATGGATTACTTTACAAAGTGACCCGTTTTCATTGCCTCTGAGTGTAATTCCCAATGTGAACTATTAAGGTACGCTACCTCAGAGGCAATGAAAACGGGTCACTTTGTAAAGTAATCCATGGGAAGTGACCCGTTTTCATTGCCTCTGAGTGTAGTTGATGTGATAGCCTCATCATGCCAACGTTATACCATTATTTAATTTAGCTTTAAATGTCACATACCTAACTTTCAATTGAAAAAGTTAACATTTTACGTGGGTTCAGAAATTCCACATGCCTTGCGAACATTCTAGGAGAAGCGTCGTGTCAAGAAAGGGACAAATCATTCTGATTTTTTCGTGGCAATCTAATCTTACCCTTTTTAAACTCTCTAAAAACATAGCTAAACAATAACGTATTTTTATGGTATGATACGAATGGAGTAGCGTTTTTGCGTTTTTTTTAAATTAAAAATCATAAGAACCCTGCATAGTGCCATAAGAGAAATCTTATTTAACAATATTCGGTTTTATCTGCGACATAAATAATATAACCAAAAACGCAAATTAGCACCAGTACAACCTCAAATACGTTTTTCTTGCCGCACAGACTCTACTAATAAAAAACCCTTGTTCGTTTACAAGACAGTATTTTTATTTGCACAAGATTTTCAGAAGTCAAAGTTAAGAAGAGCCATTGCTATCAATTGTCACGTGGGTAATAAGAGAAAGTTATTGGGAGGCCCTTATTGGAAAACTTCGAGGCTCGTTAAGGTGGCACATGAAAAAATAAAGTTGTCCTACGTGGCGCTAATAAGACTTAACGACAGCACCGACACTGGGATTACAGTTCGCGTGGCGTGGCGTGGATGCGTCGAAGAAAAAAGAGACAATTTATTTTTATTGTTTGTGCTCGCGACTTTATACGAGTGAGCTGTCCACGATTAATTTTGATACTAGGTCGCAAATAAACTTAAGGCCTGTTGGTTAGCAGACACTGTAGCCTAGGCACGCCAGTGAATCCAGAAGAATTACAAGCGGATTGCCGACTCTATTGATTTCAGGATACGGTGTTTTGGGAGAGACAAATGCGTGTCCCTCACTCTCAATACCGCTGGCGACATTACTTACATTACTTGCCACCAGGAACACAACATCACATACCTACAGATCTAGCAGTGGTGTTTTTATGGCTGGCGTCTTCTGCAAAGTTGGGGTGCTCCGAATATGAGCGAGGTAACGTGCCTCTCTGAAAATCCACGTCAACGGCCTTTATAATTTTAACTGATAATTGATTTTTGTGATGAAAAGTAATTGTAGGTAAAAAAATTAGTATCTTAAAAATCCATCTAAATCCCTTTTGGCGCGATTTAAGAAGAAACATCCAAACAAGTTATCTTGAAAAAATAAGAGATATATACAATAATAATAATATAATTTTTGACAAGATTTATTTTTTACATTTGTATGGAGTGTTGGCCGACTGGGGCGACCTGCTCCATACAAATGTAAAAAATAAATCGCGTCAAAAATTTTATTTTTTATTTTTTTCGCATTGTACTCTCGATTCTGAACAAACAGTTTTCAGGTTTTGCGTTATTTTATTAACACGTTGTATATATATATATATACCCTCTAGAAGGTTTCATAAAAACTGCGTTTCATTGATTCAGGGGCAACGTTATAATAAAACTTTAAAACAGCAGCGACACCGGGATAACAGTTGGTGTTGCGTGGATATATCGAAGAGGAAAATAATGTAAAATGTCATACAAGCTTTCCATACAAAATGTTAAACAGAGCCACTAGTTAATAATATGGCAGAAATAACATCACAGCTCGATAAAAGTTCAATATTAACGGTACCATTATAATATAAGATAACATAAGTAAACCTGACGATAGAGACGGGGTGTGACCCAGTGGGCGGTGACCCTGCATACCGAGATGTCTTCCGTTTCAATACCGGTAAGGGAAAATATTTGTGTAATGAACATGAATATTCGATTCGGAGTCTTGTGTGTTTTGTCGTATCTATGAAATATATCATCGCCTAGCTCGATTTGTACCCTAAATTATTTATGGAAACTCATGAACGAATCGTTTCGGGGCTCATCTTGATATTGATGCTAGAAAAACAGAGAAGCCAGTAAACTATGATATGTGCCATGCATTGCATGTATGATATGTGCCATGCATTGCATACAAAAGTTACTTAAGAATAGGTAAAGGAATCCGCTACGATGGGATTGCAGTAAGCTAATGCGGTGTGGTGTGGTGCGTCGAAGAAAAAGACAATTTCTTCGTACAACTTTCTAACACCATAGAAATTCATTAGGAACATTAAATATAAAATTAGAAATAACTGCCATAACAACCCTAATTTTCGGAATAGCATATTAACAATGACCAAGTAGTACATTGCTTAATATTATGAACGAAATCTCTATTTATTAAGATTACTAGCTTCCGCCCGCAACTTCGTCTGCGTGAACCCGGTAATAAAACTATCCTACATTTTAATCCAGGTTATACTTAAACTATCTTCGTGCAAAATTTCATCCAAATCGGTTGAGCCGTTTAAACATCTAAACATCCAAAATTTCGCATTAACAGTATTAGTAGGATTTGTTAATTAATGAAATACTTAGACTATTGACTCTGTCAATAAATAATGGGTATTCGCTAGTTGACTGATAAATTCAAAAAATATGTTGCGGCGTGTGAATCAACCCTTATGGCTCGGTACCCAGGTAAGAAAATGTTAGCCGTAAACAAATATTGTAATTTAACATGAATTAGGTTTTGATCCTAATAATCGCTACAAAATAAATATAAACATCGATTGTGAAATCGTGCTTAGTTGCGGTTGAAGCTTCTTTAGGGTTGGCACGACCGCAGACAGTGTAAGTTTATTTACAAAGTATTATTTCGAACTGTTTTGTTTCGTAAAATTGTGGGTAAGTAAGTACCTTGTAGTAACCACGGATTAGTAAATTATTTACAATGCGACGGCTCTTGTCAATGGTTTCATTGACACAGTATTCATATTAGTAAATCAACGTGGTAATTTTTATACAAAACATGGGTTGCGTGATTAATGTAATTGGTTTTGACTGAATTTGTTTGGCATCACAGATTTTGATTAATCGACGGAATGTATATAACATGGATAACAAACAATAATATGCATAGAAAAAAAAATACTTGCTATACTTGTTATTATTATTAATAATAATAATCATCATTTATTTCGAACCATTTATATAATCATGAATTACAAAATAAAGTTTATTAATTAAAATAAATGAATAAAAATTATATTAAAATACACCAAATAAATAAATTAAGTTAGCAACATACTAATACTAATTCTGCCAGGAAAAATTTGCGACATTGTTTGCAAATTTTGCAATTATGTGGACATGACTCCAATATCAATCAAAATGTTATTCAGTTAATTATTTTTTTACTTGACATATAATTTGTTTCCTAGTCAATAATTACAAAAGTTTGTTAAAGTATAGGTTTATTAAAAAAAAATATCTCTCAATGAATAATTAATTAACATTTTGATTAATTTTGGAGTCATGTCCACATAATTGCAAACAATGTCGCAAATTTTTCCGATCTCTGTTTATAATTATTTATATGCAGTTATTTACATCACAAACTATTTGTGTGTGAACGCGTGGGAAACCAGCATAAATGAATTGATTAAATATTACTAGCTCCTGCCCGCGACTTCTTTCGCGTGGAACTCGTTTATATCGTAGCTCCATACTAACTTTCACCCCGATTTCACCCCCTTAGGGGATGATTTCCAGGATAAAAAACTATTGTATGTCCTTTCCCGAGACTCAAACTACCTCTATACCAAGTTTCATCTCAATCGGTTAAGCAGTTTAAGCCTGAAGAGGTAAAAGACAGACAGACTTACTCACTTTCGTATTTATAATATTAGTATGGATAAATAAATTAAGTCAAAGAAGTATATGAAGTCCTGCGTGGTGACTACTGATCATTCTCTCTCATCCATAAGAGTAGGCCTGTGCCCAGCAGTGGGACGTATATGGGGATGAGGATGATGTAGGAAAAAAACTGTTTAATAAATTGAATCGATTAAATCAGGTATGACTTTGCGGAATTGCTTATAAGTAAACACTTGCTTTGTGGTTTATCAATAAAAAAATAGAAAAAAGTAAATATTTTCAAAATTGCTTTCTTGGGGTTGGATATGAGGCTATTACATATCATTTTAGGTATATTTTACAAATAATGATTCAACCGAATCATATCTGGAGGAGCCCAAACTTGGTATGTTTTGAAAATGATTTTAATTTTAATTTAAAATAAGCGACTGAAATATAATGATGTGATATATTTTAAGAATCGGCTTAGTAAGCCCTTACATTCGATATCAGTGATACACGATAGGTTTCAGAACAAAAATGTATTTTTTCCCATCCAAAAAAAGGATGACGTCTGACTCCTCTCCTTTACTTTTTTTTTCCCTGTGCTACAAGTCAAATTGATTCTTATGGCCTTAAGGCTTCGAAAAGAATCGATCGATCGATTCGATTTTCGTGCTTTTAACGTAATTTGCAGCTTTTTACTGAATTTCGTACCGTACCGTTCAGTTTGAGAATACATTTTTAAGTCAGATAGTAATGCTATTATTATGGTACTATTAAACTGGTCTGAAGATAGGCTATCTCTTCCATTACACGAGATTAATCCGTCGTATTTGGTCTGATAGGAACCCTCTTAACAAGTAGTTGATAACTGTGCATTAAAAGTACAGTCAGCAATATAAGTTTGTACCAAGTTTCTTTTGACAAACTTATATATTTTATTTGTTATAGTATTTGTGTGGCAGCCCTAGTGGCATGACGGACGGGTGGCCATTACGCGAGCGCTCATTGTGCGCAGGTTGCGACGTTTATATTGTACCGGGATAATGCCTGTTATTTAATGTTACCGCACTAATATTTGCCCGTTTTTTGTCGGCGACGTCGCTTCTCGTTAACGGAGATGAAAAGATTGTTTACTTGTCTTTGGTATATTGTTTTTAATCGCTAGCATTTGTTTCGATGTGATGCGGCAGCGTTGCGTTACAATGGAGTTTATAAAGTAACGAAAACTGAAAATATATTTTGCGAATACATTCTTTTTTATCTCTAAAAATATTAAGGTCAGGCTTAAATCAAAATTGTATGTTAGTTCATAGAAATCTGTTATTTCAAAAACGTCGCCTCATATCACAATAGAATGCAAAATTTTGTGTTGCATTGACGACTTGAAAAAACAGACATCAAAATAGAGTGCAATTGGCATGAAACAATAAAATCGGCGTAGTCGCGTAGCACTTCCGTAGCTTGTAGCCCCCGTAGGCCGCTACGTAGCAGCGGGGCGCCTCTAATGAGGCACTGATATTGTGGTTCGGCCCGTGCGGCCTCATTTACGAAAAATAGTCTTTTATTTCATACCAACTCGTAGGACATTCGACCTTCTAGCGTAGCTGCCGGCCCGGTACGTATAAATTGGTTTCATGCATATTTATTTATTCAAATATTATGTATGAATTGAAATCTCGACCGTGACTACCGAAATATGGCTCCGAAAATTGAATCAACAGAGCAAATTAGGTTGACACGATAGTGTTTGAATTTTTTAATAACGTACTTGGGGCTATGTTCGAGCATTCTTTATGAAATCTTCACCGCGTTACGCTACAAATTTTTCATATTACGTGACGGTTAGGAAATTGGTGTTTAATGAGTAAACTTGCACTGGCGCGATGCAGAGGTCAGTTTGTGACATTAATTTCGCATCCTAAATTGATTTAAATGTTTTCGGGTGCGCTTACACGCACCGAGCGAAGCGTAATGGCGAGCGCATGAGCACAATGCAATAAAACTGAAAGTCGAAGGCAAAGTCAAGTAGAAGTGAAAAACACACATTAAGGGGCTCCCATACGCCAATGACCTTCGACCTGAATCCCTTAGTTTTCTAATGTTTTTTGTAGCTTATTATATTAACAACAACGACTTTAAGCAATATAGTATCCCATATTTACTTTAAAGCTCATTGTTTTCGAGATATTTGGCATCAAAATTGAACAATTTTAGGCCAAAAAACTGGTTTTCTGGCCATAACTTTTGTGTTAATTGGTTTAAAATGAAAACCTTGGACCAGTTTTTAGAGACGTCACAGACAAACCCAAATATGTAGATTTCGTAAATTTTCACGTCAATAGAGATACGAAATAAGTGTTTTTTTTGACAATGTTTAAAAAAATCATCCAAAATTAAGCATTCATTTGTTTCAAAATCCGGTGGACTAAAATGGAGATAAAAGATTGAAGAACCGATAGCTTTGATTTATACTTCTATCTGTAAGTAATGCAAAAGAGATACGATTCAAAACTTGTTAAAAATCGATGAAAACCTTGGGTAGCCCCTTTACTGGCGACGATTTTGTAGCGCTATGCGAAAAACCGTATGTAGAGGAACGCGCCTACATGCAGAGCGTCCACCTAGTGGGTTCATGGAACTGAAAGCGTTAATTCAGTGTAAAGGGCAGAAGTCAAACAAGTATAAAAACTAAAACAAATAAATAATACAAATATAGTTACAGCAATTAAATAATGTCAAAATTACTATAAAAAAACCCAGTACAAATTTTCAAAGTTTTAGATAGGTAGTATAGTAGTTAGCATCAGAAGTAGCTAAGCAAAATAACACGCCCAAAATTACCTACACAGATCCTTATTCCCTTGACATTAGAGTTCGTGTGTAGATCATTTTGAGCACTAGAACTGCCTAGCAACTTCTGCTGCTGACTGTACACTTTCAATAAAAACCAATATGAACATTATAATATACAGCGGAATGCGAAATGCATGCCACAGTTTGGTCCCGGGTTTTAATATAATGCACCTTTAGTTTTAAACACGTGAAGTTTCTGCTCTAAAGCGTTTAGCATTATCGGGTTAACCCAAACAGGTTGGTTTTCACAATAAAATTAAGTTACTTCTATGCAAGTAATTTTGAAAATACATAATACTCTATGAAAATTAGAAAAATATTATCTATGGTGTATGGGTATGTGTAGGTGGTGGTGCCAGAGCTCCCGAGGATGCGCTGTTTTGAGAGCGAGAGAATTTGTTCCTTCAGCTGTCAACACGGCGAATCCTCAAACATATCAAGGGTCGGCAACGCCCATGTTACTCCTTTGGAGTTGCATGCGTCTATAGGCTGCGGTGTCCACTTACTATCAGGCGGACCTTATGCTTGTTTGCCACCGTCGTTGTATAAAAAAAAGGTGGTCTAGCGCGTCAGGGCTGTACCTGCACAGCGTATCGCACACAATGACGTTTCATATATAAGTTCAACATCATTTCATTGATCGCTCACGTTATAAGAATTTTTTTACAGTTATTCCATTGCAAAAGATGGCCTGTTTTATAAAACCTAAACAGTATTTATATAATCTATGAACTTAATACATATTGTATATTTTGCTATCACATTATATTATTATTTCATAAATGGATGATCATTTCGATAATAAACATGGGAACTAAAATAGTATTAATTTTGGATGTTGAGTTATGCGGTGCGTAAACTACCCTATCTCACTCTAGGATTGTGTATTGCAAAAAATTAACAGCTAAAACGTCAACACAGGCAGGCTTCTGTACCTTAAGGTAGGTACTATAAATTATACTATGTTACCATTTGAAATGCCCTTTAAGCAACACAGACGGTTTTAACCGAACATAACTACAACTTAGAAAAGTTGAAAAACCTCCGACATTTTCATTTCAAAGTCCAATATCTCAAAAACAGCTGAACTGATTTTCATGAAACATGGCTAAGAAAACTTGGATAAAATTATCTATGACACAAAAAAAAATTACATTCGAAACGGATTATCCGTTTGGGAGCTACGATACACAGACAGATACACAGATACACAGTTACGTAAACACCCTTCTCTTTGCCTCGTGGGTTAAAAAGAAATGACACCGACCAGAATAACAGTAATTAAGGCAAACACTTATAAAGTTTAATCACTCAAACAACATTACAACATCCACAATTCTAAAGTCGAAACATTCCTGATAAATGAGCCAAACGTCTCAAAACTGGAAACTAATTAAACTTGAAGGTATACGAATCAATACTTAGAAATTAAGACGGTTAAACTTGCAAAGGCAATTGGGTAAAAGTTCATCTCAAATATTGATGCTGGCGTGACGTCGTCTCTATGAACGGAGGTAAATTCTAAGGCATGGCACTCACTGGCGCCGTTTTTTTAATTCTTATGGACAAGGCTTAAGACCTGGGTCTTAATATTGTTTTGAGAATTTCTTCATAAATACCCACTTTATTAATATTGTACTTTTTATATTTTTTAAGTTATATCTGACATCTGACAACTGTGGCATTGTATTGCAGAGATATTGTTTAATGTGTGTGTGATTATTCAGTTCAAACACATGAAATTAAAGGCTTTAAATGTAGCTTTATTCTATACTCCTTTAAACCACTCACCTGAGGAAATTGTTTGTTTTCGCATAGTGTAATTAATATTAAAAGTGTAAACAGTAAAATCAATTCTTATTATTTACAGTAACTCAACGTCGTCTTTGTTTGATATTTGCAATCATGAAAAAGACAGAGGATGATATCATTATAAAACAACATGTTAAGCTTTTAATTTCATGTCTTTTAACTAAATATATTTACTAAATGTTCTAATTAGGTAATAGGTACTAACCACCGACGAAGTTTTATATAAAATAAAGATACTATGTAACTTTAAAAAGCCTATTAATGAATTACAATGGGCATAAACATTTTTGGGTTTTACATTCAGCGCCAAATATTGTAATAAGTATAATATTGCTCTTGGTTCTCGGTTTTACACTTTTATTTCAGAACTAACTAATGAGATTCTTCTTTTATTTAACCATTCACTTGCTATCATATTAAAAAAAAAACCTAAACTGCTTCTAATTTTTGATTATCAAGGCAGCTTACTTCGATCGGCTGCCACAGTTGCCACCATCAGTTTAGGAGTCTGCGAAATTGGCAACTGTGGTTGCCACAAGCAAGTAAGTGGGTAAAGTGTTTCATTCTAATATTTGTAAAACATAGCCTCGATCTTAGTCTATACGTCCGTATGTTACAGTAATTTTAAATTATATCCTATAACAAAAAAAAACTATTAAGGCACTAGGTTGCAAAACAGCGGCTACATCCAGTGAGAACCCACCTTAATCCAAGTCTCGGCTCTCAAAGTTACCTTATATTCTTTTGCTTACTTAATATTATTTAGCTTTGATATATTCGCAATTTAAGTTGCCTGAAACTCGACGAGGAGGGCGAGTGGATTAAATTATATATTTTTTCCGTACTTGCGTCGAGCAAACGACTTTAGACGTAAAACATAGAACGAGGAGAAAAAAAAGACAGGGAGTTCCAAATTACTTTATTTTTGAGTCTGCGCTCGCATAAATTGACAAATTTAACTACTTAACTGTAGGTTACATTTATGTCATTTTTTTGCGTTTGTAAGAGCTACAAGTAATAAATGCTGTAATATATTGAACTCCCTTGGAACGCGCTCAAACCTGATATCTCACAGGACATTTGTCGCCACCACCTAGAGATGCCCTTGAGATGTATCTGGCATTATGATTTTAAAAGTCAGAGACATAAAAATTCCCAGAGCTCGTGCCTTTCACGACCTTCTTGTACATTGAAAATGAATTTAATGAATTCAACAAAACAAAATTTACTCATTGTCGATTGCGTTATGAAGAAAATATTAGCCTCTGTGCCACCCTTTTCATAGACCATTATTTGTAATATTGTTCGTAAGCGACCCTATGAACAATAAAGTCCCATATTTCATGGTCTCAACTTATTTTAACAATATACTTACTATTGATTCATGACAAATATCCTTTTGAGACGTTAACAATTATCATGCAATGTAGGAGTCTCTACCGCTCGCTTCACAATCGAGAACACATCCAGATACACAAATGTATCCGTCGCCATAAACAGCCACTATTTGTGACACAAACTATTTGTCCAAAACACCACACTTATGATGGTCTCTAACATTTCTTTAGTTTTTTGCCAAAGTATAATACCAATGTAACTATAGATAACACATATTACAGTATTTTACGTATGTCAGTATTTGTTTAAAATATTGATCGCGCGTCGACATTTATTATAATCACAAATAGAAACAGAAACCTCAAATACCAGTAAGTCGAACATAACTACCGAAGACTTAATAGAAGTGTCCAGTAAAACGCGAGATTTTAAACTTGGAATCAATATTTGTCCAGTTAGTAAGTATCTATGTAATTCCTATTACCTACGTATCATGCATCACCGGCCTATAGAAAAACTAAGGATGTGAGGGCAATGAGGTCGTATATATAATATATGTATTTAAAAAGATAGTTAATAATATTGAACGCTATTTTATTTCAAATATATTCTTATTTAAAGTATACTGTTTAATATGCATGTTACGACTAATTGTTTTAATTATTAGTGTTTGCAAATTATTCCCAGAATAAATTTAAATGAAACCAAGGCAGCACTGTTGGCAGTATAAAGAAACCAAGAAGCTCATGATGCACATAAAAAAAGTAGCGACAAGGTTAGTGCGGAAAAGTTTGAATGCTCGTTTAGTTCATAATATTGTTGATATTCTGAATTATTTTACTGTGTTGTTTAAAAAAAACGTCTGAATCCTAATTAAAAGTATGAACATTAGTTATAAAACATATCAATAATTAAATGTTATCATTATTGATTGGTGTCTTACTAAAACAGTCAGCTGTGCAAAAAAGTCAGTGCAAATACCTAATTAAACGCAGTATTTAGAACAAAAAACGCAATGATATCAAGGGTGGAAAGGCTTTAATTTGTTTGTGATATTCATGAATAAATATATTTTCATTTTCATTTTCAGATATTCAAAAAATTACGAGTTATTCATTAAGTAGAAGGAAGAAAATTAAGCTAATAATTTGGTCAGAGAATGTGATTCTGGCTTGTTTCAACCATCCGCGCCAAATAAAGCAGTCGATATACTCAACAAAGAGAACGTTAAAATAAAGAACTATACAAATTTAATGGCATGGTTAAAGAGACTATCGGATGGCTACAAAGGAAAGAAAACACAAATATTCAGCAGCAATGAATGTAAATGCCAGTATTTGATAACATAACTTTATTTAAGAATAAGATTATAAAGAATGTCTGTACATTCACTTCCTCCTAAGAATCAAATTCAGACATTCAACAAACGTATATAAATATCCCTGAGAAATCAACAAAAATATCCTTTAACAAATGCACGAATATGAATGGTACCATTAATGTTTCTTAAATATATTTTGTATCTTATTTTCTTCTTTAATATTTGAGTAAAGAACTATACTTCTTTCGACCGTAATAGCCATACTGGCCTCGTATTGTAGCCTCTAATACTCGGTCAGTATGGCTTCCTTACTGGTCTCTGCCGTAATGTACTATTAATCACAAATAAATACAGAAACCTCAAATAAACACTCCAATAACAATCATTAAAAACGACAATCAAATTAATATTACAATTTATACATAAATAAATAAATACACATATATTAAAATCACAAATAAATACAGAAACCTCCAAACCAGAAATTGGGGGCTATACGGGCTATACTGAAGCGATTTAAATAACATTTTCATTGTTAAAAAAACGCAATGATTGATTGTTGAAAAATGCCAATATTTGATAACATAACGATATTTAAGAATCAGATTATAAAGAATATTTACTATTAATATTCACTTCCTCCTAAGAGTCAAATTCAGACATTCAACAAACGTATATAAATGTCGCCGGGAAATCAACAAAAATATCCTTTACGTCACACCTGGCCATAATGCGAGTTTTATTCCTGCCTAGACCGTAAGAGATACAAAGGTTTTTTTTTCATAATGTAGGCAAACCCAATACCCCGAGGGTTTTTTTAATTTTTTCGATATCGCTTTTCGTTTTCAAGATATTTCCGATTTTGTACGAAAAGACCCCAAAAAAATGCGTCATTTTTCGACATTTTTGCGATTGTACAAAAAGCTATAATTATTACCTTGCCCCTGCATCTTTTGAAATCTCAAACATCCACGTAGCCCTAAAACTCACGTGACTAGGGCGATGTCTCACTTTCGCTGAAATTAGGGGCTATACGGGCTATACTGAAGCGATTGAAATAAAACATTTTCAATGTTAAAACAAAAATTATAAACATGCACACGGCCTCCCTGATGGTAATCAGACAGAACATAGCCTGTGGACGCAACCCGTTCCCACATTTTGAAGTCAATCAAACGTGATTTTGGTGGATGTCTTTGACAGAACTGAGAAACATTTTTTTAATACCACGTCGGTAGCAAACAATCTTACCTGATGATAATTGGCCACCGTAGCCTATGAACGGTTGCAACTCCAGGGGTGTTACAGGCGCTTTGCTAACCCTTTAAAAATGTACACACTCCTTTTTTGAAGAACCCCATAAGTACGAGTGGTCCGTTGGGAAAACCTCGGCAGCTCATTCCACAACCCTTCCACTTCTGGACGGCCTTTGACAGACATTTTTTGGAAGGCGCTCTGCTATTAGTCGCTTTCCTCTACGAGGCGTCAAACCCACGGTATCAGTTACGAAAGTTAGTTTAATACGCGAAAACGTTGATTCTGAATTGATCTATAGCTAGTTAGCTACTAAATAAGACGATTCGGACGATTGATTTTACTGCAGCATAGGTAAATACGTCTCTGTACACGTGCACGTTTAAGTTTGTTGCTTATTTCATTATCTTTTAGTTCCCGATCTCGTCTCAATTACTCAAAGGTTAACTAGAAGAGATCCCATAAAATAATACTGTCGCTTGAAACAGTAATTTTATTATATAAACAGCGTACACACTTTCAGGCAACCGCTGTTTCAATCGGCTGCCTCGCGACAAAAATGTTTTTTTTTTTTTTTTTTTATATTGCCGCCCCAGTCCAAGTTGGCTCAGTTCGGGTTGCACAGGGTGGTTCCACGACACTTCGGCAGCTCGGATACCGCGAGCGATCCGGTGCCTCTTGGACACTGCAACTACGCGTTATTGCTCTGAATATAACACCACCATACTTACAGAGTAAGTAATGATGTTGTTATTCGTGTTTCACACAACAATTAATGAAAATGTAGACTTCAATAAATAATATACCGTTGAAAAACCGCGCAATTAATATTAACAACAGAGCGTAAAGCCTTTGTTAATGCGTATATAAAATATTAAGGGAATTTTGATAAGAACTTAATTATTTTGTACCTCGTTTAACTACCAGGGCGTAATGAACACTTTAACCTTTAAAAAGACGATAATTTGGCTTCGGCCGAAAGCTGGCGAAACACAGGCTGGAAAATGATAAACATTTAACAACAGTTATAAACGCCCGCAGGCAGATATCACGGATTTCCACGTGCTATGACAAACCTTTCTTGCCTCATTCACTTTCATGACATTCCTCTTACGAGCTCGATGGTTTAGGGGTTAAAATAAAAACGTAGAAATCGAAATAATACAAATCTACAATCACAGTGACAAGTCATTTCGTGACTAACGGCCGTATTCATAAACGTTCTACAAGCATTTTAACTAAAATGGCGTTAAAATTAGCTTGTCCTTATCTGCCACTTTGACATTTTGTGTTCGTTAGAAAGCACATTTTATTTTACAGAGGCATTTCAACTTTTGTGAATAATGGGGTAGGTTCCCGTGGGTGTCGTAAAAGTTGACTAAGGGAGCAGGGTTGAAGTGTGTTGTGGGCGATGGGCTAGCAACCTTTCACTGCAATATCACATTTTGTCGATCTTTTATACCCACATTTATGCTAAAAGTGGCGCTGGAACATGAGATATACGTACATGAAAAAATGATCATGAAAAGTTATAGAATCACGGCCCTGCCCCGACTTTTCTTTTTTTATTGGCCAAAATATTAAAAACACAGTAGTGGTACAACATTTTACACCAGCGGAAACCTCCGGGGGTTTATATGCTGATGAGTAGTTCGCTTAGCTACTTGATTGTGACGCTTAGTTTATTCAAACGGAGATACATTTTATCTAGACATATAGGTTAATTTTTATTGGCCGATACCATTAAATTCTGATATCACAGGCTCATTTATTTGTTCGGGTCAAATCTTGTAAGTCAAATGTAAGCATCGCATGGGAACTCAAAAATAAGTGTTCATGTTCATAACACAAATATTTATGATCACTTAGTAACGTTAACTTAGGCAGAGTCACCCACAAGTCTAAACCTAAGGTTTGTTTGTTGAGTTTTGTCCGAACCTTGTAAAGATGCGCGTGTTCGTATATATAAGTATTTGATTGCTGAAGAATATTCACCTTTATTCCAATATGGATAGGGAAGTCAGACGCGAGCGCAGGTTGAGGATGCAATGCCGGCAGGAGCGGCAGCGGAAGAGGGCAGGACATCATATTTGCGCCAACCTGAAAGAACAACACATATTATTTAGTATGATCGGTTAAAATAGCCACCAACAACCGTAGGGCTGGCTCAACGCGTCAGTATTGCGATACAGGGGAAAGGCTGCCAGCATCTTCGCCACCACGCTTTGGGAGGGAGGGGTGTCGACAACACGACATTCACACTCGGGTGAATGCCCAACTCTAAACGCGCGTGAAAGAGCAGGGGCCAAATGTCATACCAATCCATACTAATATTATAAATATTAAAGTAACTCTGTCTATCGGTTAATTCTTCATGCTTTAAACCGCTTGACCGATTTAGATGTTAGATATGTACATAGTTTGAAACCCGGTGAATGATATAGGATAATTACTATCCACGAAATCATCCCTTAAAGGGGCGAAAAGGGGGGTGGACAGTATGGGCAGCGACATTCAAGCCTATGCCTGAAATACTTTAAGGTGGGTCACCGACCATACAAAACGTTTTTTGACATTCGCAGATTAACGGCGTGATATTTTAAGAAACTTATGTAACACACTTTCATAAATTGGCTATCCAGTTGCGCGAAATTGCCCCTTTCTTAGAATAAACATTTATAAACTGGAATCATTTGAGAAATTAGTTTGTCACGTGATCACGCCGTTCATCTGCGAATGTCAAAAAACGTTTTGTATGGTCGGCGAACCACCTTAATAGCAATTATCTTCTGAGACGATTAATGAGATCTACGCGGACGAAGACAGGGACATAAAGTTATATCATATAAATACAGATCCACTCGACTTAGGTACACCTTAACATCCCACGGGTATTTACCCCCTGCCCCTGTTCACAGGCAATTTCATTAGACATAATTTCACCACGCGTCATCTGTCAGTAATATATAGACAATACGCAACGACCCCACAAAACTAAATTAGTATCATAAAGGCAGCACTTGTTCATCCCTCAACTACATACACCGCATCAATCGACAAATATCCGATCGGAAACGTTGAAAACAATTTAGTTAGAGTTGAATTCGGGTGCAGGATGAACCGTTCGTGGCTCTAATATTCCGTGTGGGCCGCTGCGCCGTTGAAAACGTTATGAATAATATATAGGCGTGGATGCACAGTCGCGGATCAGGCGGCATTACGACTAGCACGTGACGAATATAAGCGCGCAGCGAACGGACAGCGATAATACTTTTTACAGATAATTGCGGTTTTTTCATGGCTGTTGAGGCAAATTGAAACGAAAACATTACTTCGCCAGCGACGTAAAAATGGGATAATCATTGCTGCAAAATTGTTGCTTTCTTCATAGCTCGATTTCTAGTGTCACTAGATAAGTTTTTGCATTGGTGTTTGTTTTTTACTGTTTGGGCAAGTTGGAACACACAAAGATACCCTTACATTACTGGTATGCCAGACATAAAGGATGATTCACATTACATCGTTCCGTGGCCGCTCCGAGTCCGGCCCGAGCCCAGCCGGCACTGGGTCACTGAGTTTTTCATTTATTCGCCCGTGTGTCCGTCAAAGTTGCGTAGGAATGTCAGCAATTAATAGGCGAAATATGTGACTGTGCAACTCAGTCAGGTTATAAATGGGTAAGGCCGTTATTTCTTGTTCCCGATTAAGCAGTTTAAATCGTCTGCATTTTAATCACTTCCAGTGTGTTACGAATATTAGTAATCCATTTATATGGCTAATTGGCGTAACACACTGGAAGTGATTAAAATGTAGACGATTTAAACTGCTTAATCAGGAACAAGATATAACGGCCTTACCCAAATATGTTTCGACGTCAACTTGGACATGGAACGATAAACTGGATATCATCCTTGCTTGAGCACTGAGATTAAGTACTTTTATGTTTAAAAAGGTCTATAAGTAATCCTTAATATTTACCTAAGTAGCCTGTAAGCAGCTTGGTGCTTAATGTATTTTCCATATTGCTGGATATGAAAAATCTAATGTTTTATCTTTGTGACACGGCTATTCCGTTTAAAAACCTTCGATTCGATTTATATCAGAGGTTTTCATATCAGAAGGATATCCCAATGTTTCAAAATGAGATACAATGCAAGAGATGCGATATCCTGGGTACATCTTATTCTACCATTTATACAGCTGGAATCAAAGCCCTGGCTGCCCGTTCTATGAATCCCTTAGACAAGATTCGTCACAAAATAAATACATGAGCACCAAAAACTATTGCGAAGCACAAATAGAAACTGCGAGTAAAACGAGTGCGTACAAAATACGAAAAAAGAGATTACGACGTTCCAACAATTGCTCGGATTGGATTACCTTTATAATCAAAATCCAGCAAAACATCCGCAGGCATGTCGGTTATTAATTTAGGAAGGTTTATTAACAAAAAAGAAGAATAGCCTTAATGCGAATCAGAAAGGATACAAAGTTTTAATCGAAATGTCGACGGGTGCGGTCCCTGGGGGCTCCTTGTTGAAATAAATTAATAATGGCGTAGTATTGACAAATTTAATGGCGAATAAGTGGTTACTTTAATGAAGCTAATGATAACACAAGCACTAATTAATAAGTAGGCGTCTCGCTCGTGAAGAGTTTGCCTCGTGACTGTAGGTGTACTTACAGATAATTTTAGTTCAGAAATTACTGGATGTGTAACAAAATCTCTCGTAATTCATTTTAACTTGTCATTTTTAGTACATTAGAATTTAAAAGAACGAGCTCCAATATTTGGTCTGAATTATTGCTTAAAGGGAACTTTCATAAAATAACTTCCAGAATATCATTACTGTTTTCTGATAATCACCCGGACAGTAATTAATAATGAAAAAAATAGTATCTTACTAGTTCTTAATGCACTAATTAATCACACATTCCACTATCACTTAGCTCAATGGATAATTTAAAAAATCTCTGGTAATAAATGTGTATATCTCTTAGTATATGTGTTTTGATATGTATACTTTTACATCTAAGTATTTTTATCTTGTGTTTTTTATATGTATTGTTTTGTTTTAATGTTTATTAGGGCAAACAACTATACAAACATACGTAATACTACGGCGATAGGATATACATCAACCAGCAAAGTTGCCACCACTTTTTTTTTACTAGGACATAGAACATTGCTTCACAACTTACTTAATTTGTCTATCTACTTTTTCTCTCTTCTACCTACTCAAAAGTTTAACTAGAAGTGATAAAATCCACTTTGTACTTGCCCTTACCTTTTGTAATATTTTTTGCAATCGTATATAGTTTGTTTCAGGTTAGATGCCTAAATGTACTAAAAACCAACCGTTACCGATATCTATTGTTTAAAATTTCACGTTAAGTGCTTTTTCGAAATTTTAACTGGAACAAGCTAGACTATGAAGAGTTTCACTATTGCTACTTCTTTTCACAGTTGCTGATTTTCAAGGTTTACATATTTTTAAAACAGTATACTCAAATGCTAGTTTATGTACTTAAATGCTTCCTGCCTGTAGACTTATAGAAAGGGATGGTATAGTTAGAGTAGGTATACACTGTAAAGATGATAGCCCACCTCAGTACAGCGAGCAGCATAGTTCCCAACTCCATTAATTACATTAATGAATGATAACACAACTTCCCTGGCTTCTGAATAGTTGAGGGGCGCGGTTAGTCTATGGCTACGTCAATCTATGGTCAGGATGTACTAGGGACGTCAAATATATGTTTACCTTATTCTGTTGGGAAATTTTTCAATACAATTCCGAGAAACATTACCGAAATAATTGACTTTAAATTAAAATCTGTCGTAAAACAAAATCTTATTAAAGCATAATGAAAAAAACGATTGTGTCAATATCCCTATATTTGGCACCGATAATGATAATATATAAATAAACAGGCTTTCTACTGCCGCAAAAATTTTATAATACTTTTATACTGAAATTATTATATTGTGTAAAGTTTAAAAAAAATATATAGCTCGTCGAGTTTTTTAAGCCGGTTCTTCTCGAGGCAGAGGTTTTCTTTCCGAACTGGTGAACGTATATCGACATTCATAGGTGCAAGTACTTTTTTTGGTATTGTCAATATGAATCCTAAACTATGTTGTTTCTTAAATAAGAATCTACTTATGCGTTTGTTTAAGAAGACTAAAATTTCTACAATTTGAGACCAGTAACAGCTGTGTAGGTTCAATACTTATCGAAATATAGCTCTCCGAAAAAAATTTGTTTAGCCAACTCTAAATCGTTATAAATCTTAAACTGCTATTTTAACTAAATAATTATAAAAGAGACCTAAATGTATTATGATTGTGTGTTATGATTTATCAGTGTTTATTTTTCAAACGAATATTTATTTTAAGGGCTGATAGTATAAACGCTAGTAAAAATTATGTATAATTTTGTGTTACTAAAAATTATACATATTTTTTATTAGAGCTTATACATTTCTTGTTCCTAGAATCAAATTTAGCAACATGTAAATGTGGGATGGATACGCTTAATTGATTGTAATTTTTATTTCAAATGTCACATTAGACAGCATTGGCAGGCATTAGTTAATAACATATATGTCTACAGTCAGTCAAGAAACTGATCTAGGCTTTTGGACTTTAATGTGCTATAACTGAAAAAATTAACTGTTGGGTACGCCTTTTTTCTAAGTATGTTTACTTACAAAGTATTTTATGTACATTAAGTTAATGCTGTCTTTTCGAATCGTATTCGCATAAGCAATTCCAAGAACTTCTAATTACAATATTTTTTATAATTTACGCGACCCGCATAAAATATTCCGGTGAAACTTTTATAAAACATGTTTATACAAAATGTTATTCCAACCGTTCATTTTTCCATTTGCTTTCATATTGCTACAAACGCAAAATAAACAAAAACATTCCGATGCACCCCGTTACTTTTGTAGTAATTAAAACTACATGTGCATGAAAACATTCATTTGGCCAAAGAAAACACGACTGAAGTCTAGGGTACACAGAGAGTTAATAGCTTGAGAGGTGCTTGGTCAAGTGAAGGAGATAATGCTTCACTGTTTGCTTCTTGTTCGACACAATTTTTTTTTTTTTGTGAAAACACTCTAAAGGTGTTGATGGACTCGAGTATTCACATGTAAAATAAAACATCGAGCATTCGGCGTTTTTAGGGTTCCGTAGTCAACAAGGAACCCTTATAGTTTCGCCATGTCCGTCTATCCGTCCGTCCGTCGTCGGCTTAGCTCAGTAACCATTACTACTAGAAAACTGTAATTCGGCATGGGTATATAAATCAATCACACCGAGAAAAAATAAAAAATAAATCTTGAAAAAAAAAATTTTTGGGGATGTAATTCGAGTCATGTGTCCCCCCCCACCCCCCCTGCTGGCTAAATGGCTGCTACTGGGAATGTGAAAAAAATCTTGGCAGTAGTACATATTATAATGAATTTAAAAGGAAAACTATCACGGCAAAGTACCTAGGCATAACTAGTTACCGAGTAATAGTCGACCAACTTAAAATGTACTTAGAATGGCTAAACTTTCGTACAAATTCGGCCGACGCAACCATTTAGGTGGCGCGCGCGTGTCGATGTAACTAAGAAAGACAGGCAACTACGGAACCCTACACTGTGTGGCCCGACTCGCACTTGGCCGGTTTTTTTTAATTTGTCGAACAGAACAACGACTGTTCGTTTCCAAGCCAAGCATAGAGCCAAACACCGCAATGAACATTTTCAGGATCATTTCAGTGAACGCTCTAATAAATGGTGCGGCGGGAGGTGTGGGTGGAGAGGGACGGCGGTGGAACAGTAAAAAAAGTGCCCGGCTCGGCAAAAAGCTCGAAGCAAATGTACTGTGTTCCGCTAAGTGATCGCTAGAATGCTGGCTAAAACGCTCCTGTTTACTTTTTATGGCGGCTGTACACATTGGGCCAACGTTGGCGGGTGAGCAGGAGGCAGCTATGTAAACGAAAGAGATCGAGTTATAGCACTCTCCCTCTAACGCATAGCTGCCTTCTGCTCACGCGCCAACGTTGGCCCAGTGTGTACAGCAGGCTTTACCTGTAATGTAACATTCCCTAGGATGCTCATTAGAAGTGAATGTTCAAGGTTATTTAGCATCTGGACACAAATCGATCTAGTCCCAAACCAAGCAAGACCAATACGATGTACATATTTATATACCTATAGGTAAATACAAAAAATATCCAAATTCAGAAATAAATAATTTAGCTCAACGAATAATTAACCTTACCGGGATTCCAGCCCAATATCGATATTTTTGTTGGCAGACCCAATCTACTTAGGCTTAACATTCGATTAAACTGGACATAAGTAGGTATATAACAGCCTGGTCTGTGTATCAAAGAGCGTATTCCATTTTTAGGGTTCCGGAGCCAGAATGGCAAAAACGGAACCCTTATAGTTTCGCTATGTCCGTCCGTCCGTCCGTCCGTCCGTCCGTCCGTCCGCAGCTTAGCTCAGAGGCTCTTGGTACTAGAAAGCTGTAACTTGGCATGAATATACATATTAGTCATGCCGACAAAGTGGTAAACTAAAATCTTGAAAAACATTTTTTTTAGGGTACCTCCCCTACATGTAAAGTGGGGATGATTTTTTTTATTGTCGTCTACCCCATAGTGTGGGGAGTCATTGGATAGGTCTTTTAAAAATATTGGGGGTTTGTGAAAACAATTTTTCGATTAAACGATCCGTTTGTGAAATATTAAGCCTTAAAAGGCTAATTTTTGTTAGACTCCAGTGTCCCCACCCCCTGCTAGCTAAATGGTTGTTTTGGGATATGTGAAAAAATTCATGGTAGTAGTACATATAACGAAGTTAAAAGGAAAACTATCACAGCTAAGTAGGCTTTACACGTTTACGAGTAATAGTCGACCAACTTATAAAATGTACTTCAAGAAGTAATAGTTTCGTACAAATTTCTATTGTAACTTATTATTATATATAATGGTACGGAACCCTTCGTGCGCGAGTCCGACTCGCACTTGGCCGGTTTTTTGCGAGTAGCTTTTGTATTGACTCGCACTAATCACTAATCAAAGTATAACAAACGTTAGCTTTAGACCTTTTAGATTCGGCAAAGTCGTGAATCAAATGATGGAAACATTTCGAAACCGTCTTATTACTTTCGATCCTGGATAGATTTGATTAAAAGGGCATCATTTAGGCAGCTAAACGGAACTGTGTATCATCATCATATTAGCTCAAAGACGTCCACCGCTGGACATTGGCCACCCCTAGAGAGTGCCACAATGACCGGTCCTGCACCACCCGCATCCACAGAACGCGGAAGGCCATCAGTCAACCCTGTGGCGGGCTTCCTACGCTGTGGTTTCCGGGACTGTGTAACTCAATAAATGCAACCCTATACAAACATGTTGTTACCTACTTACTACGCTGGCTCAGCGACCCAAAGTGGATCTTGGCCTCCGACATTAAGACACGCCACTGCGCTTTACTCTTGCTACCTTTTCACCCATCACGATCGGCAGTATGCAGCGATACCTTGGTCTGCCGACTGGACTTTGACCATTTGGGCGCCCCAAGTACACTCCTTTGGCGGCACGATCCTCTCCCATTCCCCCGACGTGGCCGAACCAGCGTAGTCGAGCAGATTAGCTGTTGCAATAACGTATTTTTTCGGAAAGCCTGTGTTTAAAGCAAACATCACTGCCGATCTTTAACGTTGGACGGGCACGGTTATTCGTTGCTTTGAGCGGAGATTTTTTCGATTTCATTGCCTGGTTTTCAATTTGGTTCACCAGTTTCGCTAATCAATGTGTTTTGTGAACTGTTATAGATAAAGTGTAATTTTATTTACTCATTAACAATAGGTATTAACATAGTTTTTGAAACAATTATTTAAATCTAACATTAGTAAAATATCTTATCAAAGCGCTAAATATACAGAATTAGCATCAAGCCATTGACCATGAATTAATTTTCAAATTGGAAAAAGTATACAGTTTTGTAAATTAGTGACAAACCCACTAAAATGTCATTGAGATGTAAAAGGGATGAACTGAATTGAGCCCCTTTATACACGTGTTTACTATCTTTGCATAAGAGAAAACGTTTAGCGTGGCGCCGGCACTAACCACTGCTGTTTGAGAAGATATTTTCCAGTAAATTGCTTTTTACGTAGGTACCGAAATACACTCACCGCGTGGGTATTTTTTCTAAATGCCTTCTACAACTAGCAAGCTTTGCTGCCACGGTAGGTAAGTCAGATTTTTAATTAAAATATCGCCTTTATGGCTTCTAAATAACAGGAATAAATAATAATCTTGAAACACGTATTCCTGATTGGCTGAATCCATACTTTAAAAAAGATGCCCACCTATCCTGATTTTGAATTGTAACCATAAATTGTTATTTTATTAAAATTATGGCATACATGATCAATTTTTCAGCAAACTATCCGAGTAATACAACAAAGATTAGCAAAACGCCACGCGAAAACCCAGAAGTGTTCAAAACTCCCATAACTCCCAAGAAATTGTATAATTGAATAATTTTTCAACTCGAAGCAAAGTTACCGATTAAATTGCAATCAGGCCGGTGCAAGTTGCATGTTACGGCAAAGTTGTGGTAAACAAACAGAGGCTAAGTCCCATTGTAAGTCAGCTCAGGACGTAACTTCTCTTTATGAAGTTAGTTGCGATTATAATTGGCCAAGTCTAATGGTCGGGGAATAATGGAAGGTAGAGTCTGGCCAGTATAAGGAGAGCCTAGGCCTGTGTGCTATCTTTATCAAATGTGTTAAACGCCCTAAAATTTGTATGATGTCTTAATCTTGATAGGTACTCGATATGCCAATTGAGAATATAACTGTTCCATAATAAATTGGACGATTTTTGCTTTTTAAGAATACCTATTAAAGAGTGACTTACAGAGAATATTATTCTGATTGTACAATAATATATCATAAAAAAAAACAATTATTTTGTCTCGTCCAAATTGGAATTTTGGAGAGTGATTTTGATTATTTTTCTTAAATACATATAAAGTAATATGAAGTCATTGTTTTATTTCATATACCTTTACTTCTTTCTGCTTGACCAGTCGCATTGTGTGTATTGAAGAAAAATAATAATTGTTCTGGTATCATTATTATTTTATTGCGTTATATATAAGGTGTTCACACACACTGTTTTTTTAAAATTTGCCGCTCTTTTCTAGGCTCATCTTTTACTAGCCAGACCCTTACGTACAAAACTGTCTTGACTCTTGACATTAAAATGCATTTAGTTGAAAGTCAAAATGCAAGCATTTTATGGGCGATGTATACACATTATAGAACAGTAATAAACACACTTTCGGTTACTATCGCTGCAATTAGTCGACCTATATTTGAGGTTTCTTCTGGTGAAAAGTGTATACTATACTGTTGTACTAAAGATATTGGCCAATAAAATAAAAATAAACAAACGGTAAGTTAAGTGTTAATTCTGTCAAACGAACGCAATTACAAAACGACGTTGTGCTCTCTAACTGTGAGGTGTGTTTTGTTTTTGATTTTTGACATGATTTTTCTTACCCTTCCGGACGTCTTGCACCACGTCGACTTTTTGCAGCGAAAGTAAAGCGATCCAGTTACGATTCAGATGAGATATCCAGATTTTTTTATTTGGACTTTCAAGGAATCTTTTAGGGCTCATAATTTGTAAACATTTTACAAGTTTGAAAGAAAGAAAATGTCATTCTGACATTCTAACGTTAATATCAGAAACAAAACAATGGAACAAAACGAGGAAAAAATTAGGAAACGTCACATGCAGAGGGTAGTCAAATTGGAAAGCTTCTTGCGCCATCGAGGACGGCAAAGGACGCAATCTAACTTGCCAAATTAATTTATGAAAACCATAACAAGGTTTAAATATACTGAAGAAAAATTCTACTAATATTATAAAAGCGAAAGTTTGGATGTTTAGATGTTTTTTACTTAATCACGCTTATTCCCGCCGCATTGCGAACAGAGTCATCTGACGAAACATTCGAACGCCAACTGAGAAACTTTTTATTGAAAAACGCATTATATTCAGTAAAGGAATTTATGGACATTAAACATTAATAATATCACTGTTTTTGACATTGTAAACTATATCGTTATTTGTATTTTTTGAATTTTTCGTTTAAGTATAGTTTGTAATCTGACGTTCTTTATGTGATATTATCTTAGTCATTTATTTACTTTTGCCTATTAATTAATTGTGACTATAATTTAAACCAAATGCAACTTGACATTTAACTACAATTCTTATTCTCTTTGACGATCATAATATAAATTCATATAGATTAAGCTAGCTTTAATTTATATTGTAATTGTATATTGTGAAATAAATAAATCTAAATCTAAATGGTTTAACCGATTTGGATGAAACTTTGCATGAAGATTGTTTATAGCCTAGATTAAAATATAGATTAGTTTTTATCCCGCGCCCACGCAGACGAAGTACTGAAACGATGAAGTAATGATATTGAGTGGAACTTTTTATGTAGAAGTAATGATATTGAGTGGAATTTTACCTGTATACATTATAATGAAAACACCTGGAATTTTTTGGTATTATTTGTAAAGCCAAATGGTCGACGTCGGCAGTAAAAGATGCGGTATTAGTATTTTTTCGCTCTTGTTTGAGACTCAGTATTCAAGTAACGCAACGCCCGGTTTATCTATGCATCTAAGATACATCCACATGGATCAGTGTCAATATTATTCCAACGTTCACTTTTGAGGTCACTACCGGTCCATTCGGACGATACGTAGGTGTGGCGCGATGGCTATCCATCCATGTGGATATTTCGCCACCTGTAAGTTTAAACGTTAGAGTTATGACATTCATGGACAATTTTGGCGCGGCGCTACTCTATTCATGTTTTTGGAGCGGTAGTGAATGCCCAGCTTTAGCGAAGTATGAGTGCAATTTAATGACAATCAGATGGAAAAATCTTTTTTTTATAAAATTAGTGCATGTAAAATTAAGACTTTAATCAAAGTCGAACCACAAAGCTTCACGTCGTTACAGAATAGCAGTGGTATCACCTTTTCATAAAGTCAGTTAAAACACAAACTAATCAAAATATGTTTAGGGAGTTGACCCTTTTCAATCTAAAATACCGTGAGGTCTTTTTAAACATCGTTTTGCTTGATATTAAATTTAGATTTGTTGCGCGCTTTTCTTTCAACACGTTACTCGGCGACGCGTGGAAGCGAGGGCACGTAACGAATGTAAATCTGATATCAAAGCAATACGTTTAGGCACACAGATCCCTGGGTTTGTTTCGCAGGCAGACACCGGCCTCCGATAAACTTTTAATTCGTTTTTCACTTCGTTACGAAAATATTTCAATCGTTTTAATTATGCCCGAATAGGCGGAAAAGATTTTATTACGAAGTAACGCTTTTGAATATAATTTCTGTAATGAGTTTTGTTTGTTTCTCACTTACCGCTTGGCTCTGTTTTGGCATGCAGTTTTCGAAGTGTTTTAAAGTTAGCTTTGCATGCGGTTATGGGTTAATGTTTAGATTATTGTAGGAGAAGGTTGTGTTCAAATAATACTAGACGAATAATGAAAATATATATCACTGGGTAACGAAGGTGGCAACCATGGATACCGGTTTTGTTATCAACTTATCATACAAGCTCAGCCTAGCCTCAGTTATTAGTTTAAAAAAAAATCTCTCGTGGGTTGTCAGAGACGTCAAGAATGAACAGTTATATTATTATGTAGATTTCATATATAATGTGCATAAACAACATACTAATATCGAAAACAGAGCTTTTTTGGATCATGTTCGAATAAATCATTAAAAAAAAAACAATTAACTCTCGTGCAAATGTAGATAAAGTATTGAAGAACCGATAGATGTTTGTGCCATAAACATATCTGTAGTTTTGACGGAGGAATATCAACCCAAAACTCGTCAAAACTAGCCAAAAAGCGCATATAGCCTCTTAATAAAGCTGCGAGCTTCTGGAAGGTGGAGTAACTTCCCCAGTTCGGCTCCTCCAAATATGAGCGAGACGGCATTGTGCTGTCCCCTAATTTTCATGTTCAAATTTTTAATACTGAAAGCCCTGTTCAGTTGGTCCAGATCATAATATAATATTGCAACGTTTCCTAAGTACTTCAAAAGAAGTACTCTCTTATGCATAAATGTTAAGTGTAATTACCGTCTAGCATCGCAAGTTGCAACTAAATTCAGCACTCTCATAGGTGAAACGTTGCACACGTAACTTATTCACTAAGTCGCTTGTTGTTGCTAAGACAAACCGACATAGCACTGGCTTATGACATAGGTCGGCACGTACAGTCGTACAATAATCTTGGGAGTGAGTTTGAGCATGAACTGTTTCAAGTTTACATATGTCGGGGAGCGTATTGCGCTTACGTAATAGTTAATAGGCGATAAGTTGATAAAATAGCTAATATAATGATAATTATCATTTTATCAAATTACAAGATGGTCGAGAGACATCCAAATTGTTATCAGTGATGTCCTAGCTATTTTTATAAAATAAAATGTCATGTAAAGGATTTTTTGAATACCTATATTACTTAATGTATTTTTATCTTTCTCTTCTAACAAACGTTGGCAGCTCATCTTCACACATTTTTAATAGTTACGCAAAAATTTAGTTCCTATCTTTTTTTTTACTCCTTGCAACCTCATGTAATACGCTTTCTCCCAAGCACCTTGTACATTCACTTGATTAAAACAAATATTTTTTACAACTCCAGTTGGAAAAAACCGAATTTAATTTTAAAAACCGGCCAAGTGCGAGTCGGACTCGCGCACGAAGGGTTCCGTACCATTATATATAATAATAAGTTACAATAGAATTTGTACGAAACTATTACTTCTTGAAGTACAGTTTATAAGTTGGTCGACTATTACTCATAAACGTGTAAAGCCTACTTAGCTGTGATAGTTTTCATTTTAACTTCGTTATATGTACTACTACTATGAATTTTTTCACATATCCCAAAACAACCATTTAGCTAGCAGGGGGTGGGGACACTGGAATCTAACAAAAATTAGCACTTTAAGGCTTAATATTTCACAAACGGATCATTTAATCGAAAAATTGTTTTCACAAACCCCCAATATTTTTAAAAGACCTATCCAACGACACCCTACACTATGGGGTAGACGACAATAAAAAAAATCATCCCCACTTTACATGTAGGGGAGGTACCCTAAAAAAAATGTTTTTCAAGATTTTATTTTACCACTTTGTCGGCATGACTAATATGTATATTCATGCCAAGTTACAGCTTTCTAGTACCAAGAGCCTCTGAGCTAAGCTGCGGACGGACGGACGGACGGACGGACGGACGAACGGACGGACATAGCGAAACTATAAGGGTTCCGTTTTTGCCATTCTGGCTCCGGAACCCTAAAAACGGGTAGAAAAGCGTGAATAATTGTCGAATTTCTTAAATCAACTATTAGTTTCAAGTTCACCAAGTTGAACCTGTAAATAATATTAATATACGTTCACGTTTTATATTAACTCTTATCTATTATATTAATATTGCATTAGTAAAATTATGTTTGTCATAATGGTATTCAATAATTTCCATTTTCATATTGCCGATGTTTAAAAATTAATCAACATGCATAAAAATTTAAATTAATAATTAAATAATTTATTTAAAATAGAATTACAAACAAAATAGGGAAAGCTACAGAAAAAATACTGCATAAAATTGTATTTAAATTTGAATAATCGCGTAATATCCAAGACACACACACACTAAGATAAACTTTCTTACGTAATGGCCAAATATATTCCGGATCAATAGTTTTTATTTTATAGGTATGTTATTTTTATATTTAGATATTTACGTTCTCGTGAAATAAACTTTATTTATTCTTTTGTTTATTGAAATTATATTTTGTACAGGGATCATAGCAACTTTTGCAGCAATAGCAACTTTTGCAGCAGAGATGATCGCTATATGATCTAAGATACTGAAATCCTGCTCAAAACAATCTCAATTCAACAATTTAGCATCAAATCATGTATATATTGCGGCAATGTTAATGGCATCATCGTCTCAAATCAGTTTGAATGTAATAAGTTTGTTTGAGTGTAGGGTAGGTATCCGTTATAATATTGTAATTTTTAAGTATTGCGAAATAAATGAATCTGAATAAAAACCATCAGTAACAAACAATTAGCAAAATCGTTTTCATTTTTTAACAACAAAAAAATGTTACTATTTTGTTAGAAGCCATCATCCCTTGTATGTTTGTTAGCAGCCTGTAAATTTCATACGGCCGCATATTTTAACTAGCCATAGTTTTCGACCGTACAGATGATATGATATGATATGAGAAAATATTTTTGTTAAATAGCTTATTTAATAATACTTTTAAAAGTACGATCGAGCAGCAACGTATTATATCCAAACTGATTTGACATAACACACGTTTTGATTTTTATGAGTGTCGTAAAGAAATTGCATGACGTGTAGTGAATACATTGGGTGCTCAATTATTTTGCATGAGGCAGTTCATTAACGAAATTTATGTAAATGTGTTGTTTAGGACCGACATTAATCTTCATCAAAATATTCGCCCATATCAATCTTCCTCATTGTGGAAAAACAACCGCAGTTTTTATATAAAGTTTGATATCGTTTATGTAAATCAAATGTACCAATGCCTGACACTGCTCAATAGAGTGTTTCACATTTGTATGGGAAAAAAAAATTGAGATATTTTTTCTGACTTCGCTCGGCTTCCGGGTCCAGCTTATCTTAAACGCATATATACCAAATTTTAAGTAAATTTGACATTGTTTAGAGGTTACGCTGGATGAACAGATACAAAAAAAGTCACAAAAAAGTAATGTTACTCAATATTATTACCAAATAGAACAATACAGTAGTTGATACTGATTTGAAAGGAAAAGTAAACTTATTAAACTTCAAATACATCAGTGTTTACTTGAATCCATAGCAAAATAAGTAATCATTTAGCTACAGAAGCTGCAACCTCTTTTTTTTTGGCTTAGTAACGCATTTTCTGTGATGCTCGAAGACTCTCAGCAAGAACTGTTTTTGCCCTTCATCTTTGACTGAGTCATTAAACTTGTTTATTTAAACTATACCCCTCTATGCGGTATCGTTGACTACTTTCAGACTATCGACCAAGTCTCTGGTATTCCGGCTACAATAATCGCTTACACCTTGAACACCAAATAATTCGAAGAACGATCTTGTTTTGGTAGTAACAAAATCACCAAGACATTTTTCTTCCAATTTCACACTTACCATCCAACCTTTTCATTTCTTTTTTCTTTGCTGGTTTATTAAAATTCTTGAAGATCTTCTGTTTTTATCTTCTGTGTATCCAAAAAAGCTAGTCCCATGTTTATTTCTGACAAATACCAAAGATGTCTCTTGGCCGCCGCAAGGGCACTTTTTATTAAGATAACTGTTTAAAAGCTGTAGCATATACAAATCATTCTTGGGAGCCCATCGACTTACCACTGCTTCATGCCGAAATCGGACATATCTATAGGTATGAGACAGACAAAAAATCCTACTTGTTTCATACCATTCATCTCTTTTTTTGAAATACCTGGGACATTCATAAGCAGTCGGGTAAACAAGGCAATTTTGAGTGAATATATTATATGGCCTTTGGCATCCAGATCGCTTGATGAAGAGCTCCTCCTGGCGCTCTAAATGGGAAATCTTTTTGAGGCCAACCCCCAAGGTATAAAAGTGCTAGCTAGTCCGTATTTTTGCATTTATTTTTTGCCAAATTTTGGTACTCCTTATACAGTTTTTGTATGCTGGCTCGAATATTTACTTCCGTCTTAACAGGGGTATACTCGTATTGGCCCTCTTCCACACTTCTTGCAGTTTAATACTTGTAGTTTAGCAGCTTCTGAAAGTGTATCTTTATTGTCTATGTGATGGTACAAAAAAACCAACAAAACTTGTTCCTTAGAAGGAAGTCGAGCACCCAAAAAATCAACACAAGGAACCTTGTCAAGTAACCAAATTCCACGTCTACTACTCATTTTGAAATTAAGAACTTGCTTCAATATAAAAAGTACTCATTTAAATCACTTTTGCACCACCAACTACAAAAAGTTACATACATACGTTTTATTTCTACTACCTATATTAACTTCTTCAGACAAAAGTTGCCACAAAGCGCAACCTCTAAATATTGTCCGATTTCCCTGATTTTTGGTATATGGGCTCTGTATAGGTGAAGAACCAAGAAGAAAAACGAAGTCAATGATAAATCAAAAATTTGGAGAAATGAGACACTACTGCCCAATAGTTGGCACCTAGTCTTGATTCATAGCAATAAAATGTGATAATCAGGTTTAATACATATTTTGTATACATCATTTTGTTTAAAATCAAGTCTTTTATCTCTTTTTAATGAAAATACATAGTAGACACTATAAAATCGTATCCTCAATTTATTAATCCAGCATAATAACGGTATTTTAGTACAGTATTCTTCATAAAGTTTAACTACTTTAGGGTGGTAAAATTCTTATTAGACATAAATGACTACGGTAACAATGTTAACACTGTTACATAGTTATACCGAAATGTGCTATTATTTTAGAATAAGTTTATTCTAACTACTTTTAAAAACATAATAAGTTAGTTTTTTTTTATTTATGACTTTCACATCTTTAATTTTGTAACAATTATAAAAGACCCATGCAGAAGTGACGTTTGGCAACATATCTAGAAAAATCCAATATTTTGTTAAGAGCTAGTTATGACATAATTAAAAAAAATTACACATAACCTCATGTTTGTTTGGCCCTTGAAAATATTTTTGTATTTTTTTTTTAATTATTTAAAAGATGAAAAGCAGTTTAACCGGGCCTAGCTTGGTTATTATTAATTTGAAAATTATTTCGTAAATAAATAAATAAATATTAGTTCTTAAATCAATCGAACTAGCCCCCTAGTAAGCTTAATCAGGCTTGAATAATGGGTACTGGACAACGATATATTTAATAGACATAAATACTAAAATACGTAGAAAACATCCTCAACTCAGAAACAAGCTTTCATGCTGATCACACAATTATTTGCCTTTACCGGGATTCAAACCTAGGCCCGTCAGCTCCGTACGTCGGCTACCCATTAGGTTAAAAGGGGTCGTCAAATTCGATAACTGAGTGAAGAGAATCTCTGGATGTCTAGATCAAAATGTTCTCTTTATAGGTCGCATTTCTCAACCGAGTCTCAATTTTGTGAGCACATTCAAAAATAATAAAAATGCCAATTAGCCACTAGTTTTATTTATATCATTTATACAGAAGTTTGCTGCATGAACGGCATCATAATCTTACGCTACCATGTCCTAAACCTACGTCCATCAACGTTTGCCCGATTAATTGCTGAGGCATTCTCCGCGCGGCTCGCACGCTGGTATGTCAATGAAATCAATTACTCGCACCGTCCTAGACACATTGTCGAGAGATTGTACATGCCCAAACTAACCATAAGTTAACAGATGCTCGGGAATGCGTTAATCGGCCGCATGTGCAAGAGTGCTTTGGGAAAAGAGTTTCCCAAATCCTTTACAATCGAGAAATCTTATTAAATTAACATTAATGACATTTGATGAAAATTGTATAGTTCAATGGAATTGAAACTTACAGGATCGTATCGATTTTGTTGCAAAAGGGACGCACGCAGCATAGGCTTCATTACTTGGCAGTGGGAAACATGTGGGAAAACAGTGATGCGGTGGGGGTGATGGGGACCTAATAGAAATATAATGAATTCCATAATTACAACGGTATTTCCCTCGAATTTCGAAAGGAAGAAATCCAAAACCGACGCGTAGCGGTGAGTGAGAAGAAATTCAAAAAAAAAGAAGTAGGTACTTACATACGCACAGTACTAATAGGTTAAGCGTAGAAATCACCTAGGACGTGATGTCACACCAACGCCATGGTTCAGTGATTTTTCAACAGCTTGGCAACATCATGAACTGGACCGTAATGTCCTTTGACTAACGCAGGCATATAATTTATGTTTCATGCCCCTGTTGTTCTGATTCTAAAAGAGAGAGTCGTGAAATGGGGAACCTACTAACCTACCATTGGGGACGTGCCACATTTTTGTTCTCGAATCGGGCCCATTTTATGTTGAAGCGCCCATTTTATATTGATATTGAAAGCTAGGTAGACATTCTTCTGGTGATGTACAGCATTGGCTATTAGAGTCATACACAGTCAATAGAACAAAAATAATCTTTCCTGTGGTCAATAGTTAGGGTATATATAATATGTTATTAACGCATAGAATAGAAGAGGAGACGCCATTAATTCGGATTCAGAGTACAACCAAAAAAAAAAGATAGGCAAACTTCCATAGAACCTTGGGTTGGTGTAACGCTTGGGTTCCATCAATAGTATTTAGGACATTTTGTAAATCACCATATAAGATATATAACCCATTGTCATCATTTAGTGCTCAAAGGAGCCCAAGGTCCACTTTGACACCTTATCCCAAGATTTGGCGTAGGGAGTGTCTGTAACCCATTAATCAAAACAAAAATATGAAAAAAGGGCGGAAAGCGAAAATTTTTGTCGTTCATTCTGCATAATTACCACAGCGAAACGCAAAAGTAACGTAAAGGTTAATGCAGTGAAACGCTATACAAAGATACCTTGTTCAAATCCCGGTCTTCTCCTAGTGACTGCAGACTTTGTGTCTCGATTATAGTATCAATGGTTCTCTCATCCTGATTGAGAACTATAATTCAATTTCAAATTTAATATCGATAGCATAAAGTAATTAATTACACAATGGACTGTGGATTTGTTTAATATCTTGTCAACCCGTTGAATCTTAATCTCCAATGTTCCAAAAATTAGGTGGAGTTGGTTTAAAAGAGACCCATATCTTGTTAATTAAATCTGCTCAGTAGGGTACCAGGGAAAGATGCAACAGGAACAGCAGGGCCGAATAAAGATCGAGGGGGTAACAAGCAGTCAGCAGAATTTTATAAAATGAATTCGTTTATTTATCTTTGTGTACTGGTAACTTCAAGATGCATAAAAAATTAATAAAAACATGAATACTTTTCATACAAAAGGCATCCTATGTCACCCAGAGAATAATTTCGAACCGATTGATATATCATTAATCAAAATCGGTTCAGTATCTTAAACGCTACGTAAATATGTACACATATAATAACCTCCTAAACACATGTCCAATGTTCGAAGAGTTCGAAACATGTCGCCCGTAGTAACATTAAATACGTGAGTTTAACCGTGTAATTGAAAGTATTATTTTAAACATGTCTCACGACAGTTTAAATTCGATTATTTACTGTAATGTGACATGCGCACTGACAGGTGGCTTGTTTTGCGCCTAGAGCTTAGTGAATCGCATAGCGAGCAGCGAAGTGAAACGAACGTCCTATAATATTCTTGGTCGGCTGCACTGCACACGCTACTCACCTAGCTAGTCACCTAGCGTGTGCAGTGCAGCCGGTTAAGAACCGTGTAAGTGCTGTAATGGCTTTCTGAAAAAGAAGACCACTGTTAAGAAGAAACGCCGAAACAAACTCAACAGTCAATAATTTTTTGCCAAAAAAAACTTATTACAATGATAGTTCTTAACCTACTTAAATAATTCAAACTGAATATGAGTACAAAGAAGAAGAAAAGAACTTAATACGTTGTTCTACAAGAAAATATGTCCGAAATTGTGTTACATAATACAAGGCAAAGATTTAAAAAAAATAAACGAAAAGAATGGAAATGCTACTATTAACTAAATTCTTGGGTATGCTTTCTTGTAGGAACAGTGTCATCTAGCTCCATAGGCGTGATACAATGACTATTAAATTATGAATGATTAAGCAATTTTGGGCACTTAGTCCTCAATCCTGTAATAAGCCTTTGACATCAATGTTTTTTTCAATAAATTTTTAACACATTTACTGCCAAGAATCGCTCCGCGCTACGCTCGTAGCCAATCCCGTGGATTTCCTCGTACGTAGCGGAAAGCGACTACGGCGTAGGCGTCCGCTAAGCGGGTTCCTGGCGGTGAAAGTGTTAAGAGCTGGAAAGGGTGGAGACAAAATGGAGACGAATACGAAACTTTTTGGTTGCTATTTGATTTTTATTTTGTGTATTCAATTTTTATAGAATGAATCTGTTCTTAATAACAATATTTTCATAAATGTATTGGGACGCTACTGTTTAAATGCTAATTTCTTTAAAGAGTTCTCTCACGGATTCCCTTGCTCTCAGGTTATACATAGAATGAATGGCTCTTTTTTGTTATACAAAGATGGTCTGTTTGTCAGCTGCTTTACCCCAAACCAGAATACCGTACGACCTACAACTATGAAAATAACTATGACAAACTAGGCGAGCTGTTTCAACATTGGTCAGCTGTCAAAATTTTCTAATAGCATATACGGCTGAACTTAGTTAACGCGCCAACACGGCTATATGTGCACTCCATTATAGGTTTTTGTCTAATTTTATACCCAAGAATATTGTTTTATCTAATATTTCTAAACAGTCATCATTTACAAATATACTACTTTCCACCGGTCTAGCATTGAAAAGCAAAGAAAATCTAACACATTTAGTTTTCTTGGTATTTAATAGCAGATTGTTAACGGTAAACCAATCGAGTACTATGACCAGTGTGCCATTAACTTTGCTATAGTCTGTTGATTTTCGGTCAACCTTTAACCAACCAAACGGTAACCAAGATTAATGATTATCATCAGCAAATAATACTATATCACAGAGATTGAGACGGCAAGTCATTTATATAAACCAAAAATAGAATTGGTCCTATGATACATCCTTGAGGCACTCTTTACGTTACTGCAGCTCCACTAGACTGGGTTTCATTTACAATAACTGTTTGTGTGCTATTGCTGAGATATGAAGACATCGACTTAATGCATTTTCAGACAGACCATAATGCTGTTGTTTCAAAATGAACGTTCCATGATCCCCGCAATCAAATGCTTTAGTATCGTCACTACTCGCTATGCGACTTGCTAAGCTTTAGGCACTAAGCAACGCACCTGTCAGTGCGCATGTAGCTCGAATGTAAGACTATTGCGCCCACTGGATTGTGCCCGATGCGGCGCCGTACGGGCGTTGCTAAGTCTGCTTCATAATGCTCCCGAATTAATGACGTTAGAGACTCTTTATATAAGATTCTGAGATTGACTTAAGAGCCAAGCAAAATATTCCCGTAGTTATTATACCCGTATTTTTAAGTGTGTGTTTATTATAAAAATGCTTTTACAAGACCTAAAGCGACGTTAGTGAGGCCACAAGGCATTGTGTAAGCGTTGAGTGTGATTTTAGATGTGAGAGTTTGTATTATACATGAAGTTTACTAACCATCCATGCGAGTTGATAAAGAATAACTTAGATGTGACTAGTGATTCGAGGAATTGGAATGTTATGAAAAGTACGGGAAATGTTATAGACACCTCCTGAGTTGTGATATCACGAAGAATCATAGGAAAGTGGTATTGGATGTTATATTAAAAAATGTGAAATTGGATGTTATATTAAAAAAATGTGGCATTATGGAATCATGTCTACTCTAGGAAATAGCGTATTTTTTTGTTTATTTCATTTTAAAATGTTATTCTTAGATGCTTTATTCAAGAATCCAACAAACAATCATTGTCTTTTTTATGATTTATCTTGAATATTATAGAGAAAATTGAAATGAACCAAAATAAAGACAAAACATATATTAATATTTGGTCTATGTTATCATTTTCATTGATGTTTGAAATTTTGTTGGATTTTGTCCATTAAGTATTTAATTGATAACATCCGTTGCTTAGAAAAAATCGGCGATCTTAAATTATTTCCAAAATTTTAATTTTTTCCATACTTACAAGTTGTCAGTTCATTGACTGAAGTAATCGTGCGATATCTCGTGTCGATTTCATCATATGTCACTACTGAGACGTAAATGTAATAAAATATGGACAACATGTTACAATTATTTTTGGCGAATGTTTTGTTCCAAATAATATCATTATATGGATGACTGGTTAAATGATAAGGTCTGACGACCCTGAAATGTCTCAATAGTAATTGAACCTCACAAAATGCAAATAAAAAATACGGACTTATCTGACTCAAATATTATTCCTGAGCAAATAGCCTGAAACTCTTATTACGTTAAAACTATTCTCCAGAAAAATACACATAACAACATCAAGCACTGAATCACATTAAGACGACTGTCGCCCTGAAATGTTGTCTCGCTCGCTCGTTAATCTCGCTCGCTATGTTGTACTCGTTACTTGCGCACGGAAACCTGTAAAAGATGTTCGTTTTTGTCCGACTACGGCAGAACCGAAAGGAAGGCAAATGTAACAGCTGAAAATTGCTTTAAGGATGGAATTTTTTTCACACGTATTAATATTTCACAATAAATAAAAAATGATTCAGTTGTTCAGATTTATTTCTAAATATCGCCTACAGTTTTGAAGGAGTAGCTAGTGCATTTGAAGTTGAAAACTCGCCGAATCGATTTTTTATTGCCTCATTATCGTCCCAGTGCCCGACACTAGCGTGACACGTTATAGCTTAATTCAAAACAATATAGGTTAACAATAGGTGTATACTATTAGGCTTTAAGGTGTCGAGCATTGTGCATGTTTCTAACTATGAAATCAATAATTTAATAATTTACATAACCAGTTCCATGTAAGTCTTTCGGTTGGATGTTTAGAATCAAAGGACTTTAAATCAGACAATTCGCCAGAACCCAACGTGATATAAGCCTTAAGAACAAACAACATCCTTCTACAAACAAACCGTTATGCTTACGAAATAACGAATTTTTCCTCTACTTACTATTCACAAAAACATAAAGGGTCTCGTTTTCTGCAAAGTAAATTGTATGAGCTCCTTCAAAAGGGAAGATAGAATAAAGAATTATATGTAACAAAGCACAAGATAAGCGAATTAAAATCCTTTGTTGTGCCGGCTACGATGCGCCGCCGCAAGACGAATCAGGCCCGAGATTATTTATTGCAAAGCTATTTATGATTATAGATAATGCGTAGGTACGTTAAATAAAAAACTGAATATAAACTTTATTCTGCAAGGACCGCAATGGCACTTTTATAAGCCAAAATACAAGAGAGAACGAACATACTATAAAAAATAACTGTTTGAATAGTACTGTTTTATTTTATTAGTGTTTACAAAATGTTCTTATTATATACATGGTGATTCAAAACATGCTTCATGTCGATACCGTTAAAACTAGAGTCGATATTTGTTTGTCGAGCGGAGATCGCTCTTTAAGGACAAGACCGCCTGTTGTTTTACCTCTCTTTCTGTGTCTCTCCTGTCTCTTTGTTTATTCTTTTGTACCTGCTTTATTTGTGGAGGCGTGCAATGAAGTGTATTTGTATTTGTCTTTAGGTCCCAAAGTGCTTTAGGTTTCAAAACTATTATATCCAAACTGAAATAAAATTTACTCGAAAAATATATAATAGTTCTTCGTCTGTATCGCAAAATATGATTCGCTTGAAAGCGATCTGGACATACCAACTGAAAAAAACATTTCACATTTTTACGGGCATGCGGTTGATCCAGCGATATTCGGGCGAACACGTTAATTCTACCTTGTTTGTATATCAATTAAAGTGAATGTGAAACGGAATTTATTATGTGACGTTTAATTATGTGCGCGTTTAAAGAGGAATTTCGGTGACGGCAGATTAAAAAGGCGATGCGACCAAACAGTTATGAAACTTTAATGAAAATGAACACACCTTTATATAGAAAACTCACGTGAGAATCAGACTTATTAAAATATAATGAAAACGGGTCACTCACGTCACGTATTCTATATCGTAAATCGACCACTACGGCTGTGTCAAGTGTGGACGAGACTTTAGCAAGTGACGTAGAGAGTGTTGTGTAACCCGCTATTGAACAATGCTAAAGGAAACGAGGGTAGATTCTCGCATCCGTCGCTGCCCCCGCGCAAACCGGCCGAGCAGGGCGCGCGCCCGCAGTGCTAAACGCGCCGGCAAAGCATGTGCTGGTGAATAGGAACCGCAAATCGGAACGAAACATGTCGAGTGATTTTCTAAAAGTCCTCGGTTCGAATCCCGGTAAGGGCAAATAGTATTCTGTGATGAGCATGAATATTTGTTTTTAGGGTTCCGTACCTATATCTCTCCAACCAGCAGCCAGCCTTCTGAACACTTGTTCAAGGGTACTGGTGAACAGTTTGGGTGACAGTGGATCGCCTTGCTTGACGCCCTTTATTTTTTAGGGTTCCGTACCCAAAGGGTAAAAACGGGAGCCTATTACTAACACTTCGCTGTCCATCCGTCTGTCTGTCACCAGGCTGTATCTCAAGAACCACGATAACAAGACAGTTGAAATTTCCACAGATGATGTATTTCTATTGCCGCTACAACAACAAATACTAAAAACAAAATAAAATTAATATTTAAGGGGGGCTCCCATACAACAAACGTGTTTTTTTTTGCCGTTTTGTCTGTCGCCAGGCTGTATCTCAAGAACCGCGATAGCTAGACAGTTGAAATATTCACAGATTATGTATTTCTGTTGCCGCTATACCAACAAATACTAAAAACAAAATTAAATAAATAATTAAGGGGGGCTCCCATACTTTTTTTTCAGGCTGTAGGTATCTCAAGAACCGCGATAGCTAGACAGTTAAAATTTTCACAAATAATGTATTTCTGTTGCCGCTATAACAACAAATACTAAAAACAAAATAAAATAAATATTTAAGGGGGCCTCCCATATAACATATTTTTTTTTACTGTTCGTATAGATAATGGTACGGAACCCTTCGTGCGCGAGTCCGACTTGCACTTGGCCGGTTTTTAAGTCTTGGATGCTTTCCATGAATTTAAGTGTCTATATCTATTAAATATATCGTCGCCAAGTACCGATAACACAAGTCTTATTGGCCTTACTATTGGGCTAGTTCGATTTATGTCAGATTGTCCCTTAGGTACTATTTATTTAATTTTAATAGATTTTTGTAGCATTCCATTAGACTTAATCTAGGTTTTTGAAGTGGAAACTTCTTTAGCGGCGCTGAGCACTTTTTGGGATGGGGAAAAATTGTTAAACACGCGACAGTTTTGTGACGTCAGATGTGAAGGAGGTCCCTTTTTGCTGCTAGCCGATTCAACTTCATTCAAAACTGAACGCTATTCGTAAGAGTATAAAGCCGTTAAACACCTTTTGCAATAGCATATTCTGCAAATAAATTTGTAATAATACCAACGCGTCCTTCACCGTTCTGCTATTGAGAAAATTCGAATAGTTCGAATTTGGGCGTTATTCCTAAAGAGATAAAGCTTAGAAAAATATTTACCAACGGCAAAAACAAATTGATATTTTGGTCGCCACCGCCGTCTGCTGTGCAAATTCGAATAGTTCGAATTTAGACGTTTTTCCTAAAGAGATAAAGCTTTGAAAAATATTTGGCAATGGCAAAAACAAATTGGTATTGTGTTTGCTGCCGCCCGGAGCCGGCGGCCCGTCGCACCCAACGCGCCCGCGGGCCGTCCGCCTAAACAATTGATAAATTTGCGTCAAATTCATTTTTCGGGTGACACCGTAAGATGTCACGTGACCTGATCGAAAAACTGTTACGATGTTATTGAGTTTTCACTTCTGCCGGAGTGCAACCCGGTCTTTTATATTAAATATTTCAACAGGCAAGTAAACTCATTCCAGAACACGTTTTTTGCTTAGGTTACCACAATCAGGGACAAAGGTTGAACAAGAGCCGTGCTCTTTGCTGGCCCGTATGTCGTAACCGCAAGCAACGAGCACTTAGACTTATTCTAAAATAAGATTTTTAAATAAGTATGTATATGTATTGACTGGGTTATGTTTGTAAGTTTAATTTATTTTGTGTTTATTTATAGTTATTGGTTTCTTCGTTTTTAGGGTTCCGGAGCCAGAATGGCAAAAACGGAACCCTTATAGTTTCGCTATGTCCGTCCGTCCGTCCGTCCGTCCATCCGCAGCTTAGCTCAGAGGCTCTTGGTACTAGAAAGCTGTAACTTGGCATGAATATACATATTAGTCATGCCGACAAAGTGGTAAAATAAAATCTTCAAAAACATTTTTTTTAGGGTACCTCCCCTACATGTAAAGTGGGGATGATTTTTTTTATTGTCGTCTACCCCATAGTGTGGGGTGTCGTTGGATAGGTCTTTTAAAAATATTGGGGTTTGTGAAAACAATTTTTCGATTAAACGATCCGTTTGTGAAATATTAAGCCTTAAAGTGCTCATTTTTGTTAGACTCCAGTGTCCCCACCCCCTGCTAGCTAAATGGTTGTTTTGGGATATGTGAAAAAATTCATGGTAGTAGTACATATAACGAAGTTAAAAGGAAAACTATCACAGCTAAGTAGGCTTTACATGTTTACGAGTAATAGTCGACCAACTTATAAAATGTACTTCAAGAAGTAATAGTTTCGTACAAATTCTATTGTAACTTATTATTATATATAATGGTACGGAACCCTTCGTGCGCGAGTCCGACTCGCACTTGGCCGGTTTTTATTTTATTTTATTATGTTGGTATGTTGTTATTAGTTAATGACTAATTTTTAAACCGTATTATAAGAAAGGCTCCTGAGTTGTACAGCAACTAGTAAGTAGCTGAACACCATAATCACTTGTCGCTTTCACCCGTTAACTTCTTATGGCAATAATAGTATGTACATTATTACAGAGGCCGGGAAGTAGGGGGTTGCCGGCCGAGTACATATAGACGGCTGAGCGTAGCGAGGTCGGATAGTTATGAGGCTGGCAACCCCTTTTCACGCCAAGGTATGTATAGTGCTTTCCTCAAACATGCAATTAAATAAATAAAAAAAACTCCAAGAAATCAAACTTTAATTTTCATGGCTGAACGCCGTGATCCTGTGCCACAAATTATGGAATGGAAATTAAAAAAGACCATCTTGCAGGCCTAGGCACTCTGAAATGCCATTACGGGTCTCTCGTCTCGCTGCGCCCGAAACGTGATACTTCGAAGCCCATTATGAAGAACACAACGTCAATATTTCATTGCATGTTTGAGAAAATGTATAAAACATGGCCTTAAACCGACACGTTACAAAGAAGTTTTCCCTTTGTTGGGTCGTACAAATATAGTAAATCTCAAGGGAGCAAAATGATATATTTACAGCGTGGGCGATATATTGAACCGTGTGTGAAGCAAAGGATTCTACTATATAATCCTGAGCGTAGGGCCCTCCCTCCCCCCAGAATCCCTATTCAAAAGTAGGATCTTGAGCGTAACAAGGGATTCAAGTGATTACGCCCCAGACAAAATTAATTTTGGTTCCGAGTGACGCATAATGCTTTTCATACCTCCTATGCTGAAAAATGAAATCTCTCATTTGAGGACAATAATGACGCTTTTCTAAATAGCAGGATCAGTGAAGAAAAGTACAACTGCTCTGCTAACACTTATATCTCCTCATCAGTCAGTAAACATCCTTACTGCCGGATATAGGCCTCCTCTTACGGAAAAGAGGGAATAGGCTGTAGCCCCCGCGCTGGCCCAGTGTGGGTTGGGGACTTCACATAGGTACGTCTTTGAATGTCTTGGCAAATGTGTGAAAAGGAAAACATCGTAAGGAACTTCCTTACTCCACCATTTATCGTTGGTCATTGCCTCCTCCTCCATGCATCGTTATCCTCAATGCTCAGGGTCGTGACCCCTTGTCATCGTCTTCTGTCTAATGATGTTCCGCCAAGTCTGTTTTCGGCGACATGGCACGGCCTCTTGAAAGCTAAGTGGTGTGGATTTGGTCGGTCCATCGATTGGGCTGCGTTCTTTCGGTCTTTGCTCTTCCACCTTGCCAATCACAACAAGTCGCTCAAGGTTGTCTGCACTCTCCAAGCCCCCCTTAGTAACTTTCAATTTTAAAACTGTATTTAGTTTTCCTTAAAAGTCCTTGTTAAATCTTTCATGTCTTAATAAACTATAAGAATAACCTAAGTGCATTAATAAACTACTAGGAAAAACTGAAAGCAAGCGCTTTTATGATTAAATTAGTTTTTAACAATATGCTCAGTGACCGAGCGATCACAACTTTATCAATGAATATCCGATTGCGTTTTGAACTTTTCAAATTCACTAGCTAAAATCTGCTGTATTGCAAATAGTACTCGAAAATGGATACTATGTTAGGTTGTCGTTTAAAAAATACGATAAACGTAAAATGAAACGTCTGATCGCGTAGTTTTACACTTCGGACGTAAAATACAAATGAACGCAATAACTACATTTGTAAGTAGGAAAAACCAATGATCAAGAATAAATAAACATAAAATAAAGATCCGGATTAATCCATTTTTTTTTCGTTTCGTAGTATATCGATTGCGTGGAAACAGAGCTTTACTCGGTGTTCATTACACCCTATCCATTAAATACATACAGGACATTCTCAAGCAAAAAAAACCCATGTTCATTAACACGTTCCATTACTGATATTAGTCCTGTCCTAAATGAACAAGAGTGACAAAAGGTTAGGGCACTCTCATTTTAACATTCGTATTAAATGGCCACGTGACAGTCCGAATGCGCCCGAGGCAAGTGCGACAGAAAGGTCGGTCCCTCAATATTGAAAAAGGGGTGATCAAAGCCAAACGATACGCTCCCATGTTGTAGGCCTTTTTCTATTTCTGTTTATACAGGCCTCGTATTCACGAAGCTTACCTTGCTGGCAGTCGAAGAGTTCTGAACTCAGATTACCCATAGTCGTTATGAATCATGGGGTCAGGATAAGTTGAACGCGTTGTGAGACGAGTCGAGAGAGTTTGTGATTGCACAACAGGTGTATGTAGGAAGTCCCACTCGGAGTAATGTAGTTATTACAACGTTTTGGTCTTTGTTCTGGCTATTGTACGGGGGTAGAAACAATAATTTTAAAATTCTGCTAACGTGCGTTGTGTAAACACAATGCTCGTTTTTAATTAGTGTTTCATTTGTTTTTTTTTTTGTAAAGGTTCATTAGGTATTCATATGCAGACACATTGAAACCAAAAAAAAATAATTGTAAAAGCAGGATTTTATTTTTTGATGATTTTCTTTGCTCTGTACATGCTGTATATAAGTAGGTATATCGTTATCAAAATATAAATGATTTTGCAATCCTGCTCAAAGCAAGCAATGCAAATTCTGTTAAAGCATTACACTTAGTTGACAGAGTATGTTGATTTTGAATTGGATCGAAATGGAATTGTACAAAAATTGATCCATGGGATTGATCTTTCCTTTTTTAAACGTTTTAACTTATAAAACGTTAAAATGTATAGCACAAAAAGAAATACCTACCTTTTTATTTAAAACAAATTTAATTTCATCCAATGTATCACAGTTTGTCGGTTATTTTCCTGACCGGTATTTAAGCTTCAATCCGTATTACGAATGTAGTGCATACAATACAAAAGTACCTAAAGAGTAATGGAAAACTGGGCCCCGTTTGCATAAATACGAAACAGCCGCGAGCAGCAAGCCGTGGGGCAAGTCAGAAACGGTAGGATACTTGAGATTATTTGAGTTAGCCGAATTGCATCAAAATGGTCCATTCAAAAAGCAACTCTATCGTCCAAGGTGGAAGATTCCAATTACAATCTCTCTTTTATAAAAAGTTCACCACACTAAAAAATCTTAACTAGCAAAAGTTCAACTAGCAAATTCAAATTCAAACATTTATTTGTGACAAACAAAACAAGACAGAACAAATAAAAATACCATAACACACTAAGTTTTGTCACGAAATGGACCCAGCTCAGCATGTTGCTAGCTTTGCAGCTGCGCTGGTCTTCCGCTGGGTCCAATCGGTGAAGGCACGGCTATCGAAATTCGAACATCACCACCGCCAAAGGTACGATGAATATCACACCTTGATTTTCGAAATGTGCGATTGTGATGACAAGACGGGCGCACTCTAGCGGGAAACTTTGTTTCATGAAGTAACAGGTTGCCCGCGTGTCACTGCCTGCGTACTACAACTAGCCGGAGCAGTGGGATGAAACATAGCAATGGACCTAGGGCAGAAATATTTTTAGATTCTGATAATTCATTCCGGAGTCATGTACTAAGACACTCTCACTCTCGCGTACTTGTCAGAACAATATGAGTGCTTTATCCATATCGATAAGTGATAAAGTGGCAGCTATCATTCTCGTGCTATGTGCTAAGCTGACACTGCTTCGTAACTTAGTTTGATTATTTTATAAGAAAAAAGGCTAAGTATAGCTCTAGTGGGATAAGCAACCAAATAATGTTAATGTTATTTAAGTTTCATATATCGATATGCAATTTTGTAAATTTAAACCTTTTTTTCCTGATGCCAAAACATGAACGAAATAAAATTATTAATTAAAAGTATTTCACGCTGTAAGCTCATAACTTGCACCCTATCTGTAGGAATCCATACGCCCAGTGATTTTTATATTCCTACCTCTACATAGAATAAATGAAACGTGATACGACGAATATGTTTATAATTATATGAAATCCTCACAGTAGCCAAACTTATTTTATTGGGCGATTTTTTTGAAAAGTTAACTAATTGTGACGCCTAAGGCCACTTCCGCGTTTGGCGGGGCGGTATCTGTATGCGATATTTTATAATTTACCGAGGGCATACTGATATCGCCCAAATTGTCGCTATAGATACCGTTAGTATTGTCGTTACAATTTGTGTCTTCTACACCGATAAGAGCAGATAGATTTTTCGAATTTGAAGTAAGTATTGATTTTGTTTGTAAAAAGTCCAATTGATTATTCAAAAGTTCCTTTCAATATCAATTATATTGAAAACAGAAACTAATTCAGAGAAACAAACATGTTCTAATTCCAAATATGCCTACAATTTTTTCCAAGACAATCCATCCATCACACTGTTAACTGAACATCACATAATAATATTCACAAAAACCTTTCCCCACAAAGTAACCACTCAATAACGTTAAAAATGAGCTCTCAAATAGCAAGAAAATTGTTTTTCCTCGAACACCGCCCGATACATCGGCAAAATGAAAAGTTTCCCTATCAGCCAACTGACACATCGATTGGCGTTCACATCTTGGTAAAACGAATTGTTCAAGATCCTGCAAACGAACATAGATCTTAAGAACACAGCGGGACGGTACGCTCCGAGTCGTCTTTAAGGTTCACTTTCCCCTGCATTAGATCGTGTCAGATATTTTCAAGCTGCCAACTAGCTATTGCCAAGCAATCCATCATTCATGCGAAGGAGGAACAAAAGCATAAGTACAGTTCACCATCTTTTAAAAAGACGATAAAAGCTTTATTTTAAAATATACTTGGAAATGCTGAAAGCCAAGCGGCTACCTAGGGTTTTTTAAGCTACGCGCAAGTTTTGCTAGGTGAAATATACCGTAGGTACTTAAGTACATATTATTTAAAAGTTTTGTCATGTTTTTTTCTTTATTGAAATACTTACCCAAATCAAAGATGTAAAAAGAAAGAAGGCGGTTACTATAAAAAGGGTAAGAGTTTGTGACGGTTAATTTTCAACTGACTCAAAAAAGGGAGGTTCTCAAATCGACTGAATATCTTATGTAAATTGCGGGATTAGCCCTATAACGAGGGAGTAAAAAACCCTATATTCCACAGCTTGGGGTTTCAGTACCTCCACCCCGTATATCTGACTGAGTGACATGAAAGTGTATTTTGATTTTGAATAACGCACATTATTTTGTAGAAACGGGGCTTAATGGCTAAAATTAGGATTAATTTATCTTCGTATAGGACGTGTTGCAATACTCAATGCAAATGGAAAACTCTTTCCTTGATAAATAAGGCCTAGAATAGTTTTACGAGTACATACTATATCATTGAATCTCTGTAAAGTCTGGTCAGATTATCATTTGAACTCAAGCAAGCTTTATTTGCAAAAAATTACTGCAGCAGAGCTTTTTTTTTTTTTAATTAAATGTCTAACCATTGGTAAGCGACGACAGAACCTAAGACGTTGCTCACTGGTTGAGTAATAGCCTATTCACTCTTTTTTTGAAGGCACCTCGATTCGTTCAAAGTGTATGAAAACCGCCCGCTTCATAGAGTAACTGTAGCTTTAAGAACTGGTAAATTTAATTAATAAAGTCAATAATCCATTACCATAATCGGATGTAAAACTGTTTGCATTCGGTTGCCGTTCCAATGTGGGTAATTATGAACAATATGTTTCCGTATAAGCCTCCGGCGCCGCTTTTGCCGTTAAAACGAATCGAGACCGGTAATCGGCACTACGACCGCATCACAAAAAGGCTTATCAATATACAACTATTATAGCCACTTAAACCCTTTTAGCGCATGACGGAACTCACTTTGTGAGTAATGTCAATGTTTTAAATTTAAAAATCAAAATGGGAATTGGCTTTATTTCAGCAGCCTTTTATTTTTTATGTTTTATCAGTTTCGGAAATGTATTAAACATCTCTGCAGCAGTTGTGATTTTGGTTTAAAATTAAAGTAGGTATATAAAAAGAAGTGAATGTCAAAATTCAACGTTGGAATAATTAAGTTCGTGAGGAATCACCCTGAATTCTACTCCACGGTTGGAGATGAGCCTCGCCGCTACGAATCGCGATTTAAAAATAACTTAGTCCAAACAACCTCCAAACTAAAATTACATAGTAACGGACCCTACGCGATCTCGATACGCGTCTATAATAAATTACCGCCACAAATAAAAAACGAACACAATATCAAAGTATTTGCTAGGACCCTTAAGAAATATTTGATAGAAAAGGAATATTACTCTGTCCGTGACTATTTCATTAATATTTAATTCATAAAAATTGCAAGCATGTCCGTTTCTCTCACCTTTTAGTGAATGAATATGAAATTGTATTAGGAAATAATGTAGATATACAATTTTTTATAGAATTATTTATATACAATTTTTTATATACAATTTTTTATCTAGTTAAATAATGATTTTCTAAAGAATATATTTCAATGAGAAATGTGATACTAATTTAAATGTATTGGATTAATTTTACTTAGCCTAAAATTTTATCATTTTATATATTTCTAATTTTTAAACATATTTTTACAAATTATTTTTACAAATTATCTTTACAGATTATTTTTACAAATTAATTTAGTATTTTAGAAAGTGATTATTATTTTATTTGATTTTTTGAACTTTAACGTTTTAACTAGTCAAATGTATTTAAACCTATTTAAACTTGCTTTATATTTTAAATATTTGTTGTATTGTACCTAATATTTAATTATAACGTTTGCTATACCCTAACGGGGTCCTGTGCATTGCCTAGCTTTAAGTTGCATGTGTCAATTGTACAAGGTTGCAAATAAATAAATTGAAATTAAAAAAGTCTATCCATTTGGATACATATTATATTTGCAGAGACAAACGGATGCATCCAGCAATGTGGAAACAACACACACGATCGCAACCAAGTGACAACGTAGTTGCGCCCAAAGTAGTAAGAATATTACATCCAACCATTTGGATGCATCTTTTTGTCGCAGAGACGAAATGCGCGGCGCGGCGCTTAATTGAACTTCCAGCTATAGAAACTACCTTGCTCATTGTAGACTCTTTGCGCATTCGTGTACAAAAGAAACAAAAAACTCTTAACTTGTAAGAACACCTTGCGCGCTCACGACACACTTTGGTGACGAGATTAAAAAAAAGAACAGCTGGTCGCTTTAATTAGAATTTTTCGAATTACACAACCTCGCGGACATTTTTCGTGACGTTGTCCCCGCATATTTTAAGGAAAATTACGTAATATTGTAATATACTTAACAAGGAACTAGGTTTTTTTTCCAAGAGACTTCCAAAAGAAAAGATTCTCAATAAAACGTGACAGTAAAGTTAGCAGCAGAAGTAGGTACGCAAAATAACAGGCTTTAAATTATACATATCCATATAGCGCCAAACTTACCATAGAAGCCAAAATGTATTCAACAGGCATCAAATTGTTAATAAAGTCACCACAACTTGTAACAATTAGTACCTGGAACAATAATAAGGTTGCATTAGAATAGAATTGAATAAAATATCTTTATTTCAGATCATATACCCAATTATGGCCAATACCACATAAGGCGTAGGTGCCGATAAACTTTGCGAATGACCAATGGACAAGCGTTTGCGTAACTACACAGAAAAAAAATGCACTTGATTGGAGCTCTTCTATAATAATAATAATAATATAGAGACTCTCGCTAGGCGGCTGGATCAAGGGTCAGATACAGAAGGCGGTACTCCTGGATACTGCGCGTATAGTCAGGAGGTTCCTGTCTCTGTCGCCCTGACCGCCGGTGGCTTAGGCCGCGCCTCGCTGCCGGCTGCACCCTAGGTTAGGTTTTTATAATGATTTTATGTTTTGTATGCATAGTTTTATATTTTACTTTTTAGATATAATTATTGTAAAAACCTAGTCTAAGACGAAATTAAAATAAAGATGATAATAATATATTCTTTATTGCACCACAACATAAGAAAGACATGTTACAAAAGTATAGTCAATAAATAAAGGTTCTATCTGTGAGTTCCGTTAATTGGCTTTTAGTATTACTATATATACGTTTTTAATTGTGTTTTTGTAGTTGCTGGTACTTTATTAAGTATACAAAAATAAATAAATACATATTCTTGAACCAAGAAATTAATAACGAAGATGTTAAATTATCTCGAATGAAGAAAATTTTTCTTAACCCAATTTTTTCTTCTTGGTTCAAAAGTATTATTTTATTTCCAGATGACAATAATATCTGTTAAAATAAAGATATTGGCTGTGTTCGTCATTTATTTCTTGGTTTTAGTTATATTTTTTTCTACGAATCTAAGTGAATGTAAGCACCAATTGTAATAGAAAAATTGAAAAATATAATGTAATAGATAAATATAACATCGATGTAAGTAGCACTGAAAAATATTTTTTATTTCCCCTGCCTAAACCTTTCCGGGACACAGGCGTAAGTTTATGTGTGTATGTTTAATTTATGTATGGTCGAGGAAAATGAAAGTTTGGCACATGTCAACTCTATTTGAATGACGTTAAGGTCCAAAAGTGCTAAACATTCAATTTCCTCGACTGTACTTACTAGTTCAACAATTTTATTTACAGTTAGTTATACCATCGGTTTTTCCACCATTTCTTCCGTTTCCTTTTTAATTTGACCCTCTAGGGAAATTAGTTATATTCAAATTACTCGTTTCACTAATTAGTTCTTTAGTTTATAGATTTGTTTATTTTCCCTGTGTAATAAATAAAATGGAATTGATGGTTTGTGTCTAATTTTAAACACCTTAATTGCCTACTTATTGTGGAAATCAAACGTAACATTCTATGCGGTTTGGTTCAATTGTAAAAATATATTACTGCTATATAAATCCGTAAATTTTCATATTTGGTTGCTTGCATGTTTGTGTGTTTAGAATAGAATAGAATATCATTTATTCGTGACAACAACACATACCTACACATAAATCACAAATACAAAAGAGAGAACAACATTGCCACGAAATGGTTCCATCTCAGCGTTGTGCTGGCCTAGTGGCCAGCGCTGGTCTTCCCATGGAACCATCCGGTGATTCCACGGCGTAACACATATTTTACACTCGCACAAAAAATAAGAAAAATAATTATATAATAATTGTAATATAAAAGAAATAACAATACCGCAAAGAACAAATAATCAAATTCCCGAACGCAACCATAACCGCGTCAACCGACCAACTAGCGCCATTTAGATGACAAGTGGAAGTTCCCGGCAACTAAAACGTCAAACTAACAAGTGATGTGACGCGGGCGCAATGCCCATTTGACAGGCTATATATTATATAATCATGGAGAAACAAAACAAATATTTCAAGCAAATTGATACAAAGACAAAGCCAAAGCCAAACTGAAAGCAACAAACATTAAAAACCTAGAGGGACATAACACATTATCATTTGAGTTCCTAAATGCAGCTCGTGTCTAGCCTGCAAGTTTAGATGTTTGTTATTCAATAACGCGAAAACGGCAGAGTGGATGAGGTTGAATTTTGGTATGACGTTGCACTTTTGACTTGAGGAATGGTTATGTTAACTAGCACCGCTTTGATATTACGATACATTACAATATACATGTTTCATTTCTCACCAAAACACCAACAGCTGGTACAGTCAAGTGCAAAAATATGTATCGATAATATCCTCTCATAAATAAGTACCAAAACCTTAATCCGCTGACATAAGAGTTATGGGACATATTTATGAGTAAGTTTTTATGAAGCTTCACCTAAATATAAGCTGCGGTAGACAAGATGAGGTTAGATAAGGTTTGTATCAAATCAAAATGGATTTTATAGTTGCGATGTAGTCTCTTTTCTCAGAACCCTGTCGAGGCTTAAAATCCCACCCTTCACGTAGTGCTACTGAACAAAAGTGTCTTGGCTTGAAATAACACACGCAACAGTTCAGGCAATACAGCGGCTTAAGAGCACCAACAGGTAGCTTGGCTACCGGCCAAGGCCTCACGCTCCACAATTTAAAAAGGTATCAAGTCTGTAGAAAATTGTGATGTCGTACTGCTTTTTCTGTTAAGACCTTTTTTGCTACGAGCCTACTAGCGCTTAAACGATTCCGAAGTTTGTAACGTCCGCGATTTGGTGGTTTTGTAACTTGTTAAACGTTTAAAAGAAGAATTTGATGTGCGTGTAAGATTGTTTGTAAAAATGCGGGGATTTTTAGTTTTTCGTTTTTTATTTAGCAGTAATTCTCGATACTTATGCAGCTTAAGTAATTCGTTATGAGTCCCAAGCAAGGTCGACGAAACTTGACTCGCCATACAGTCATAGATTGGGTGACATTTTAAAACGGCAAACGGGAATAATGCGCGATAAATTATGAGTTTTTTTAGAGGGTTTACTACCTAAACTAGAAAATTAAAATATTAAAAGTATATGTATCTTCTTGTTTGTCAGAAACCAAAACACGATTGTTTGAATTTTCTCTAAACATAATTAACAACTTAAAAAAGTTGAGAAACCCCCGACATGCCGGCTGAACCGATTTATTTGAAACGTACATAGCTGAGCCGAATGGTTCTTACCATTGCGATCACGTCAGCTTTCCGACAAAAACATCGCATTCAAATTCACAGGTTCAATAATTATATATTTTTTGTCAATTCGATGTTTCAACTTTTTTTAACACAGTTTTGCGAGTTCTGCACGCTGCTGCGCGAGGTTAGTAACTATGTGTGAAATCACCGAGCCAGTGTAGGGACTATATATAATCCATTCCCTGTCATAGAAGCGAACGGCATTAGGACGTATACAAGGTGTTACAAAAATACCCCTAAAGCCAAAAGGAGGTTAAAAGGTCCACAAAAAAAAAGAATTTGTATAAAACATAAAATAATCATCATTGAAATGTAACCCTGAAAACGTAAAACCAAAGAGTACTACCCAGAAAGTAATGTACATGTTTATCTTATTTCCTCTGAGAAGACAACACAACAACCATAACTGAGTTAAAGGACCTGCTCTCATGTTTCTTAATTTATTACGAATTGGAAAAAAATATCACAAATAGTATTTTAGTTGCAGTAACATATTACACTGTTATGAAGATATATTGAGATAACTTGTAATTGACACCATATTTTTTCTTCTGTTTTTTAAGTATTTAAAGCGGTTTCATTTCCTTTTATTGAGATTGCGAACCTTCTTAGAGTAAAATGTTTTAATTATTAGTAAAAATTATAAAAAAGTTAGTCTTCAAAAAATCTAAGTTTGATTGACGTGACAGGTAGGCATTTTTTTCGGTGAAATACATATTTTCTTTTTCATGGGTAATTATGTAACACGTTGTATATAGGCTTTTATAGAATATGATCGCTTTCGCTTCGCTACTCAGGTAGAGGAATACATTTTGACGACTGCTTACGAAGCAGAAGAGTCATGGATGTTTTCTATGTATTTAAGTATTTATTTATCTATATAAGTATGTTTATCGTCATCTAGTACCCATAGTACTACAAGCTTTGCTTAGTTTGGGTCTAGGTTGATTTGTGTTAGATTGTCCCCTAATATATATATATAAATCATATTCTAAGAGAAACCTCCTCTAATGGGGACACGCCTTATTAGCCGCAGTCGTTCATTACGTACGTCGAAGCGGGGTTTAAGCGGCCGTATCATTCTCCATTTACAAATTTTATTACTTGCCTACCCCGTCTTTTGTTCCTTACGGTGCGTCGTTTTGAGGCAGATTCGGCTACAGCCTTTTATGTCATTCATTTGTTTCGTAATATAATCTGTACAACATATTGATTGAAACTTTCACGATACTCACATAATTAACTCATTTATTTACCTCTCTGAGGTTTCCTGACGTCTCGAATGTGCCGCAACATCGCTGATGGATCGTCTTTGAAAAACTCCTATTTGGTTAGTTGCAATAAACTTCAGTTCACAACAAACTAGTTGGCAAAAGAGCTAATTTTTATTTATTAGTAATTTTCTAAATACCCAATATTATTCTCATGAAATACTGAAAAATTACCAGGTATTGTTAACGTGGCTATATACACTCTTTGAATACACAATGGTTTTCTTTTGAAAACAAAATTGTTATATTTTTACATAAAATACTAACAGTACTCTCAGTCAGTTTGTATAAGCTAAAATCAACTGTTGTTTTCAGTTGTTATTATTAAAAATGCCGATATAAAACAGTGTTTTATTAAATTCCGCTCTTCTAGTTAAAAAACGGACCCGAGCCCTACGTACGTTACACTGAATACCATTCATTGCACTAAAATTATAATATTTATAAGCATATTAATGAACAAAACATAACTTGAAGTAGATACAGATACCTATGATGTTTCTAACATATACAATATATGTATAGAACGTGTAAAGTCAACGTTACCCCCCTTATAAACAAACTTTATGCAGTGGGGGTCGTGTTTCTCTGCTGCTGACTGTACATCAAAAACTGCAAAAATGAAATTATACACAATTTAATCGAATTTTAGTACAGATTGAGCCGTTTCCAATGCTCTTAAGTGTAGTTTGTGAAGTGAGACTAGAACCGATTACACTTTTTAAATTCAGGCTGTTTTTTTTCCTTTTGATTTTTACTCCACTGTATTACACAAATGGCGCGTTGCTGACAGGCACTAATTATAAGGATTTACGGTTACAATATCCACACAATCACGAAGGCATCAGAACAACCGAATATTTCCCAAATAATTACCGAATTAGACTAATTTATTTGATATTGCAATGAAAATACCCACACATATTTTTCGAATTTCAAAGAATTGGAATTCCCTTCATACGGAAACTGACGTTATTCGAAAACGTATGATAAAATTGATAAATTCAGTAATAACCGTCATGTATCTCCCTGGAAAGATGGATCGATGGGGCGCAAAATACAAATTCGTGAGACATCTCGTGAATGAATTATAAACAAGACTCACGTACCTACCAGTTTGTATCAAACGGCTTCTGTGTGTAGGGATACAACTGGACTTACGACCTTCTTAAACCGTGCCTGTGCGAGGCACCATCTATTTCGTTTAATATGTCCACGCTCACATTCCGGGGGAATTAAATAAATTATAACACATCAAAATATCATGCGTATGAGGGATCATCATCATAAATTTAAGAGTTAGACTCTTTTCGGTGTAACTCTCTTAAGCATTCACATGCACCAAAAAATCGAGCAATCGCCGTTTTTAGGGTTCCGTAGTCAACAAGGAACCCTTATAGTTTCGCCATGTCCGACTGTCTGACTGTCTGTCCGTCTTCGGCTTAGCTCAGTAACCATTAAAACTAGAAAACTGTAATTCAGCATGGGTATATAAATCAATCACGCCGACAAAACAATACAACAAAATCTTGAAAAAAATTTTTTTTTAGGGTACGTCCCCTACACCTTAAGGGGGGACGTATTTTTTTTCTCGTTAAACCCATGATGTGGGGTAGCGTTGGATAGCTCGTTCAAAAATATTATGGGTTTTAGAACTATTTTTCAAATCAGTGATTAGTTTGCGAGATATTGGGCTTTAAAGCCCTAATTTTTGTTCGGTACATATCATGAATTTAAAAGGAAAACTATCACGGACAAGTAGGCATAAGTTGTTACCGAGTAATAGTCGACCAATTTAATATGTACTTGGAAAGGCCGATTTTCTTACAAAATCAGCCGACGCAACCGCGTACCGCACGTCGATGTACCTAAGACAGACAGGCAACTACGAAACCCTACACTGCGAGTGGCCCGACACGCACTTGGCCTGTTTTTTTAATTTGTCGAATTGAACACCGAACAGAGTCATTCTATTCAATCAAAGAATATTATGCAAGAATTTTCGTCAAATCTTCGTGACATTTATCTTTAATTTAATCTTGTACTTACTTGTTAGTTTTATTTGTTTGTTTAAACTATATTTGCATGCATTTATAAATCGACGACAACAACGTACAAGGTGCAAAGTGCTAAAAGGGTCGAACTACGTACGCTGCAGCATAATGATCTACACGTCGAAACCTATCACCTAGCATAAAAAAATTCTTAAAATGTCACTTAGTATAGATTTTAAAATGACGCATACAGTGCGATCTGAGTCAACAATCTGTAAACTAACACGAACACCATTCTAAGTGCCACTTTGAACTGTACGCGATGTTTGCCATCTCACTCACTCGCGCGCACAAAGCGCAATGTGCCACATCGAACTCAGTTCGCCGTTGATCGGCTAGGCAACGGTTGTGACGCTTCGACCGTTGTGCAGAAAATATTACCATGTTAATTACGTTACTTTCGCCTCAATTTTAAGTTTTTAGTAAGAATTTTGTTGGATGTCATTCTGTCTACCAATTTACTGCAAATATAAGGTTGTTTATAATGACGGAGAAACGTGCGAGATGGTTGGAATCGTTAAAATCAGGGGCAAAAAGATCGGGTCTGGATTGCACCGAAACAGAGATAAATAAATCGGCCACAATAAATGGAGGTATGTAATATTTATTTCCATTTTCTTGATATTTTTGTGTTTATATGTTTAAAAAGGTATAAAATGTTCTATGTGACACATAGAACTACATACGCGTGAAGTAATATTTAATAGAACTACGTACACAGGACTATATACCACTTAGAACTGTATACGCGTGAACTGTTTTTAAAAGAACTGTGTATACAGGACTATCTACCGCTTAGAACTATATACGTTACTATAATAGCTGTAGTTAACAAAGTACGTAAATCTATGTGCCACTTAGAATTGTTTACGTCATTTATTCAGTCACTTAGAACTATTTACCTTTTTGAATTTATTTTAGACACTGTCGTTGTAAGTGCTCATTTAAATATTAAAAGGAAGGGTAATATCTCTATAATGCTATGCTATGTGTAATACAATAACTAAGGTTTTATACGGGCAGTTTTGTTATACTTATACACTTGTTTACTAATATAGCATTACGTATGTACCTACCTATAATATGCGCACTTTGTTAACCGCTTTGTCTATGTTGCTTATGCATGGTATTTGACTTTCAGAGTCACCACTAAGGATGGACGAAGCATCATGTGAAGAATTATACAGCACACTGTCAACTGCGTTTGAGGACCCAGAAGATACGCATTCCACTAATACAAGCATATCTAGTCAACCTGAGAATCAAATCTCCATCCCATGTTTCGTTGACGACTCTGATTATAATCAGAGCTATAGTTCAGCTGAAAGTGTATTAAAAAGGATTAACGAGTTGGAGAGCAGTGAACATATAGAGCACTGTATTAGTGAGCCAGGTAAATTTGAGACTGAAAATATTGACCCAAACTATACATTACACCCATTGTCACCCCAGTTAGAAAATACAGTTCCAGACAGGCATGACAACCAAAACATTGATTGCATGAATAATAATCATTTCGAAAATATTAGAGATCCTTCTTTGAATGTCACTGCACCACCATCATCGGTTTTATTTAGTGAAATTACATACTCGCCCCAGTCAATGAACGCATTATCATATTATAACAATAGTCCGTTGCCCAATGTGTTTTCTGAACTTAACAGTCCAATTAATTCTATAATTACAAACCCAATGAGTAGGCCCGGAAGTTGTGTAAACTTTGATAAGACGCCAGTGCCTTCCGATTCCAGTGACACTGAAACGGACTATTTTAGAAAGCAAATGTTAAAGAAAAAATTCTCCATTAAAAATTTCATTAAAAGAAATGAAACAACGTTAGGCCATCTCAAACACAAGCGACTTCGTTTGGATTCATCATCTTCGGAATCTTTAAACGAGACTGCGTTGAGTGATGAGTCAAACCAAGTACACAAAAAAAAGTCACGCAAGGGTGTTAAAAAAACTAATCCTGGAAAAAAAAGAAGCAATAATGAAAAAAGCTGGATAGATAACGTTCGAAAAGTGAGATGCAATTTAGGAGAAGCTTACGCATCAAGGGATGGCACGTTGAGACAAGCAAAGAAAATGAAATCTCCTTGCAAATGTAATCTCAAATGCTACGAAAAGTGCCCCGAGTTGCTAAGGAAAAAAATATTTGCTAGATTCTGGTCTTTAGGGGAGCACGTTATGCAATGGAGTTTTATTGTAAATCATGTCAAAAAAATTGATAAGCAGCGGCACACTACTAGTCCCTCCACATCTTCCAGACGTTCTTTTACATACCAATACACTATGCCTATTGGAAGATCAGTAAACAAAGTATGCCAGGTTATGTTTTTGAACACATTAGGCATCAGTAAAAAGATGGTTTATACATCGTTAGAAAAATATCAAAGCGAATCAAAAATCATAGATAATAGAGGCAGGCATGGAAAACATAAAACTTTGATAAGTGACGCAATGATTGAGAACGTGATTCGTCATGTGAATTCATTTAAACCCGTTGATTCACATTTGATCAGAAAAGATTCTTCGCGAAAATATCTTGATCCTGATGTAAGTTTCAGAAAAATGTTTGAATTGTATAGAGAGTGCTGTGTCGAAAAACAAATCCCTAAGCGTGATAGAGCAAATTCAGTCAGACAATACCGCGATATAACAAACACTCACATGAATATTGGATCTTTTATTCCAAAGAAAGACCAGTGTGATATATGTCACACATATAAAAATCTACGAAAACCATCTGAGGGGGAAACATCTAATTATGAAAACCATTTAAAAGAGAAAAGAATTGCTCGCGACCTCAAAGCCTTAGAGAAAACAGAATCTAGGAACAGTTCACATGTTCTAGCTGTGACGTTCGACTTTCAAAAAGTTTTAGGTTGTCCTTATGGGGAAATCAGCGTGTTTTATTATAAAAGAAAATTAGCCGTATACAACTTCACACTTTTTGAAATGGGTTCAAAAACTGGTAAATGCTATATGTGGCATGAAGCTACTGCTAAACGTGGTTCAAATGAAGTAGCTAGTTGCCTTCACCAATTCATTAATGAACAAGTTCATAATAATGACGTGACTGACTTTAGGTTTTGGTCTGACAATTGCACAGGTCAAAACCGAAATCGCATCGTGTTTTTCATGTATTTACACGCAGCCAAAAAGCTTAAGATAAAAATCAGCCACAAATTTATGGAGGTAGGTCATACCCAAAATGAGGGTGACTCTGTTCATGCTAACATTGAACGATCTGCCAAACGAAAACTTATTTACACTCCCGACGAATGGTATACCCTAGTGCGTTGGTGCAAAACTAATGAGCCGTCATATGAGGTATACGAGTTACAGCAAAATGAAGTATATGATTTCAAAGCACATTTGGATACAAAGGAATGGGGTAAAAACACAGAAAATGAAAAAATATCCTGGATAAATATAAAAGAAATATTTGTAGACTATACATCAGATGGACATGACTATACTGAAGATATAATTTATTATAAAAACAGTTTGAGCCAAGACAGTTACAAGATTTTGAATTGTGGTATTCAAAATTGTACGCGGGTCACACGGAATACACAATCCGCATCAATAACATGTGAAAATGTGTTAGTTCCAGCCTACAATAAACCATTGCCTTTGCCTGCATTAAAGGTCCGAGATCTGCAATATCTATGCAATAAAGGTTTAATCCCACAAAGACATCATAACTTTTTTAACTCATTTGAGAAAAAAACTGATAATTCACCTGATTCTGCTGAAGATTAATCAATGTGATATGATAAGATTGAAGTTTCTAAGTCAGAGCTTTGACTCTTAACTGTTAGATTATTAATTCGATTAGTTTTATCTGTTCTTTATAGATAAGTTTACATGAAGGGTATGCCCTTTATATTGTTATATACTTTTTATTATTGCAGTTATTTTCTAAAAGAATATTCGTTTTGTTTTGTAAACGCATAGACAGATATTGTTTTTTAGTTTCATTTTCGATTTCGAGATATTTTTTATGTTTTAGAAAAGATTTGTTTAAGTACATAATAATTTTAGATAATTTAGTCAGAAAGACTGATAATTTCATGTGATTTTAAAATGAATAATTAAATAATCAATGTGATAAGGTAAAGTGCAAATTAGTATTATTCATGATTGAAGCTCCTAAGTTAGAGCTTTTCTTAACTGTTAGATTGTTATTTAATTTTTTATGTATCTCTTTTGTAACGATTTTAAAATGAATATTAATCAATGTGATAAGGTAAAGTGCAAATTAGTATTATTCATGATTGAAGCTCTTAAGTTAGAGCTTTTCTTAACTGTTAGATTGTTATTAATTTTTTTATGTATCTCTTTTGTAACGATTTTAAAATGAATATTAATCAATGTGATAAGGTAAAGTGCAAACTAGTATTATTTCATGATTGAAGTTCCTAAGTTAGAGCTTTTCTTAACTGTTAGATTGTTATTTATTTTTTTATGTATCTCTTTTGTAACGATGTTCGTATAATTATGTATACTGAGAACATGTCTCTTATCCTAAGAAGAATATGATTAATTTATTAAAAATATACAGTTATCTTTTCTTTTGAGACATTGTTCATTTTAATGTTATGTATGCGACAATTTATTGGAGTTGGTACTTAAGTTTGTAAGAAAGACTGACATGTGATGTTGATGAACATTAATCAATGTGATATTAACATATTACAAGAATTAAGTAAAAACAATATGAAAAGGTGCTCCTTTTTTCTCTCTTATTCCGTCATTAAGACTGAGATTTAGTAAAACGTTTGTGTAATACATCATTAGGTACATTTTTTAAAATAAATAACACATTTATCATAACTTTACTTTTATTTAGTACTTCCTACATGATTATTAAGTTAAAACTAATGAATCGAATACGGTTCTATCTACAAAAGGTCTCAAAATTATAAAATATGTATATTTATACAGAATCATAATGCAACCAACAATTAAATTAAATATGGTGCGTTAAAACTATGTATTACAATTGTAAAAACCTAATCAAAATAAATGATAAAATTTTATGACTTACCTCACACATTGAACCTTTTACAGTAAGTCGAACATTTCTTTTACCTAGTATAATATTCTAAGTCCCAGATAGACCTACATACGTACAATTTATAGAAAAAATAACCAAGTATAATGTTCTAAGTCCCAGATAGACCTGCATACGTGCTTCTTAAAGAAAATTGTAACCAAGTATAATATTCTAACTGGTAGATAGAACCGTATACCCAACGGTGAGCAAACAGTTATAACTTAATCTAGTTGCCTATCTGCATTTTCTCGAAAACAACAATTAAATTAAGTTATATAAAAATAAAAAAATATATTAAATATAATTATCACCGTGTTTGCCAAATTCCAGCTTATTATCTCTAATACGAAAAAAGTTATAAGGATTCTACCTTTGTTTTGCTCTCCTGTAAAGTTGTCATTTTTCAATTAGAACCATATACGTTGTTGTCGTCGAAATGTGTTTTATAGCAAATAAATGATTGATTACGATTAAAAAAAAAACATACCTACGAATACTTTCACGATAATTCTAGCGAACGCTAAATGCTGTGCGGGAGGTGTTATGCCGGCTGTACACATTGGGCCAACGTTGGCGCGTGAGCAGGAGGCAGCTATGTAAACGAAAGAAATCGAATCATAGCCCTCTCCCTCTAACGCATAGCTGCCTTCTGCTCACGCGCCAATGTTGGCCCAGTGTGTACAGCAGGCTTTAGCGGAGTGGGACGACGGCGGACCAATAAAATAATTGCTCCGTTCGGCAATAACGTCAAATCAAATTTACTGTCGTTTCGCTAGAATGCTCGCTAAAACGGTCCTGTTTTATTTTGTGAGCTTTTACTTGTTATGTAAAGGTGGGATTCCACCGGAGTGCGGCACTGTGCGGCACTGTGCAGCACATTGTATGGCACATTGGTGGCCTCACCCGCGTAAACATGAACAAAATGTGCGCGCACTTTAGGGCAGTGTTCGCGCACAACTGTTTGCGCACTCATTCTAGCGATGGACTAGCTGCGGCGCACACATGCACGCTGTTCACTAGTCTTTGCGCACAACCGTTCGCGCACTCATTCTAGCGATGGACTCGCTGCGGCGCACACATGCACGCTGTTCACTAGTCTTCGCGCACAACCGTTCGCGCACTCATTCTAGCGATGGACTCGCTGCGGCGCACACATGCACGCTGTTCACTAGTCTTCGCGCACTCATTCTAGCGATGGACTCGCTGCGGCGCACACATGCACGCTGTTCACTAGTCTTCGCGCACTCATTCTAGCGATGGACTCGCTGCGGCGCACACATGCACGCTGTTCACTAGTCTTCGCGCACTCATTCTAGCGATGGACTCGCTGCGGCGCACACATGCACGCTGTTCACTAGTCTTTGCGCACAACCGTTCGCGCACTTATTCTAGCGATGGACTCGCTGCGGCGCACACATGCACGCTGTTCACTAGTCTTTGCGCACAACCGTTCGCGCACTTATTCTAGCGATGGACTCGCTGCGGCGCACACATGCACGATGTTCACTAGTCTTTGCGCACAACCGTTCGCGCACTCATTCTAGCGATGGACTCGCTGCGGCGCACACATGCACGCTGTTCACTAGTCTTTGCGCACAACCGTTCGCGCACTTATTCTAGCGCTGGACTCGCTGCGGCGCACACATGCACGCTGTTAACTAGTGTTCACGCACGCAGTGTTGCTTCCGCTGCCGGAGCGAAAACATTTATTTGTTCGCGAACATTCATTGATATTAAATTGTGCTCCGGTACGTTCACAAAAGTTACATACAGCTTTGTAGGTGGAGTCAGATGCGCAACTCAGTGCGTGCACTATTTTAGCTCTGCAGAAAATGTTCATAAACAAATGTGCCGCACAAAATTTTGGTGGAATCCCACCTTAACATCCGCTAGAGTTCTCATTACAAGTGAATTTTCAAGTCTATTATTACCTTCACCTTGTAATGTTACATTCGCTAGACTTCGCATTAGGTACAAGTGAATTCTGAAGTCTATCAGCACCTTTATCAGTGGTTATCAGCTTCAAGATTGAGAGGATTGTGCATGTGCAGTATATTTCCATTAATTCATGCAAAAATGCTCAAAAGCTACACCAGAAGTCTCGTCTTCGACGTTTTGTTGATAGTGATGCTGCTGCTGTACAGAACCAGCGGATTTTTTTACTTGCGGCATATATTCGGCATGCCACAGTCGTCTTTAGATCTAAATACAATTTTTTTGAAAAAAATACTCTAGCACAGCCTTTTACTGCGTCAGCACTACATACGCTACTAGAGCATAACTTGGAAACGAAATGCAATTAAATTATCGCCGCTTCCAATTTTGGTCGTGTCCAATAAGCCGAAGAACAAGTATTCATTCCCATACAAATTACGTACAAATAAGTACATCGGCGGAAAGTTGGTCGACTCCGTCGCTTTATCGAGAATCTTTGGCAAAGTTTTTACGGTTTGATTTGTTGTAACTCATAGTCGTGGATGGAAAGCACTGGATGTGCCCAGCGTTGTCCTTTCTCACTAACAATGTTAAACAAATAAATATAAGGACACAATCTGACACAAATGCATCCTTTTCGAAATTAAGCTATGCATCCACTATGTGTGCTGTATACAAGATGTCCTCCTATTTCGGTTCCTCCCAGTTGAGGATCGCGACACTGTCGCCTATTTTTGTTATATCAGCTCTCCACTTCTCGCTAACAGTTTCCCTGCGGAAAGCGGTACTCAGAGGAATATCCAGATGGTGGACGGTGGATTCAAATGGCAAGTCGGCCATAGATGGAAGGTCAGCCTTCCAACCTTGTGGGAAAACTAGACCTTGTTGGAATTAGGCCACTTTCTTCACGTTGCCCTTCACCAAAAAGATACTGTTAAATATGAAATGATATGATAGGAGGGGCATTTTTGTGTGTGTGTCATCTACGGTATCATCACTGGATGGACCCTACGGAAGATCAGCATCATGCTGAAATGGGTCCATTGAGTGACACAGTAGTTTTTTTTCTTTTTGTAATCTCAGGTTCTGATTCAGAAGAAATAATAAATAAATAAATAAATATTAGGGGACAATCTTACACAAATCGACCTAGTCGCAAACTAAGCAAAGCTTGTACTATGGGTACTAGACGACGATAAACATACTTATATAGATAAATAAATACTTAAATACATAGAAAACATCCATGACTCAGGGAGCAGGTGCTCATCACACAAATAAATGCCCTTACCGGGATTCGAACCCAGGACCTCTTGCTTCGTAGGCAGGGTCACTACCAACTAAGCTACAGCGGTCGTCAAAAATAGTATGGTATACGTAGTATTTTAAAAGTTAAACGATACGATACACAAAACAAATATAATGGAAAAATAAACCATCATCGTTTGAAGACTCGAAACTGTGCCATTTGTATAGCCAGTACATCGCTATTTCAACTGAACTACTCAGATATTGACTGATGATGATGAAGCGTATCATTAAAGAAAAAGTCTCGAGTCCTGTCTTGGGCTTCAAAGACGATTCTGGTCTTAAGACGATGATGTTTTATTTTTACAAGCTTTTATTTAACTTGCACTGTTTGTATGTATGTAAATTTGTAAGTAAGTATGTAAGTTGTCCGTCAAAATTTGCAATCCATTTTTCAGTCACTTGCCGTTACCCGATTGAGCTGAAATTTTAGGTAAAGGTATAGTTTGGATGACCATTCAATATTATGGTACAGTCGACTACAAAGAGATCTATACGGCCAATGTTACAAAAATATGTATACACGACCTTAATGTCAGGGCAATACAGTCGTGTATACATATTTTTGTAACTTTGGCCGTATCGATCTCTTTGTAGTCGACTGTACCAACCAGCTGATCTGATGATGGAGACAGAAGGTGGCCATGGGAATTCAGTACATAACCGACGTAATCCCTTTGAGTTTGGGCCCGTTAGAATCGTCTCGATGAGTAGTTGAGCCGATGACGCTATACAGAAAAGTACAGTCGGCAATAAAAGCTTCTACCAACTATTTTGTCAGAAACTTATTCCATTACATTTGTTCTCTGCATCATATCGTTTAAAATATGATCATCGTACCCCACGTAAAATTCACACGATACAGAAATATGAAATAAAATAATTTGTTTCGTTATGAGGTGTATTTTAAAAGTTTTTACAAAAACAGAGTACCTATAGTCTCAAAATAGATCTTCAGCCCGGGAAACAAATCGGTTCTAGGGAGCTAAGTCTGTCGTTCGTTGCCGCTTCACGCTCCGCGGGCACCGCTCCGCTCCGTTTCAACTCCTTACTTACTTATTTGGGAATGTTTTAAAAGTTCATGGATTACGAAAAGCATTTCTCGCGGTGAATACTGATATTTTCTTTATTTATTGTGTATTACAAAAGTACCAAGTTTCGTTGCACAGCAATTGATTTATTACAATTGTTTTTGTTTTGTTCCATGTTTAAAATTGCTATATGGGTACTTAGATTTTATAGAAATGTGTGGAGAAAAAGGTGTTGTTATTATCCAGGAGCCACATTTGAGACGACAACAAACATGACCCATCATCTTATTGTCTTTGTATTTCACACATGACATGACAGACAGAGACATAAAGATGTCAATAGAAAGCGACCCAGGAAGGAGAATCTAAATTCGACTGTAATTTTGCAATATACATGATATATCTAGACTGATATTATAAAGAAGGAAAGTCGGTAAGGATGTTTTAAGTATGTATGTAAGTAGGGGTGGGGTGGGGTCATATCCGAAATGACTGGTCCTATATCTAGATAAGTAACAACATTTTAAACTTTTCTTCTCCAACTTAATTTCATCTTTACTTTATATGTAGAACAAAAAAAAACAAAAAAATTGTCATGATCGCATCTGTAGATAACGGTTATTATTTGTAATTCAGTTAAGTTAGAATGCGATTGACGAAAAATATTTTTTTTCTAAATAATACAATGTAAATGGACTTACACATAGCAACACATTAAACGATCGGCTAGGAATGAGCACATTAGGTTAATATCTTGTGAACCCGCTCTCATTCTTGCGTATAACAAAGAATCGTTTCCTAATTAGAAGATTATATAAATCTCAACCCTGTTACAGTAACTTCATTACGCGTTCGCCGCGGGCTCGCTGAAAATCTCCGTGACGAACTCCAAATTAATTTAAACCTAAGATAACCGACCCGTTTGATGCAGAGACACACGGGTGAAAATGGTATCCATTAATTAAACTACGATTTGGCTTACTGGGACATTCGTGTTATGATTGAGTGTACGAGCAATATAAATGATACAACCTAGGTACTGCTGACATGAAATTGAGTGCACCCATACTATACTACACACTATTATACTATACTACATACTACACTATATAAATAAATATAAGGCGACAATCTTACAAAAATCGACCTAGTCCCATAGTAACCTCAGTAAGGCTTGTGTTATGAGACTTATGAGTACTAGACAACGATAAATATAATAGGTATAATATACTCGTATACTTGACTTTGACTTATGTTTCCGTGTCCCCTAGATGGGGCAGTATATACTTAAATACATTAGAAAACATCCATGACTCAGAAACAAATATTCATGCTCATCACACAAATATTTCCCCTTACTGGGATTCGAACCCAGAACCTTCAGCTTCGTAGGCAGCGTCACTACCCACTAGGCTAACCAGTCATCCTGGTACCGGTCGTGGTATATAATATTATAAATGCGGATGTGTGTCTGTCTGTCCGCCTGTCTGTATGTTTTTCTATCTGTTACCTCTTCACGCTTAAACCGCTGAACCGATTTGGATCAAATTTGGTATAGAGATAGTTTGGGTATTACGGAAGGGCATCAAATAGTTTTGGTCCCGGAAATTATCCCATAGAGGGGTAAAATAGGGAGTTAAAGTTTGTATGGAGATACGATACAACTGAGTTCCCCGCGGACGGAGTGGCGGGCAGAAACTAGCTTGTTTAATAAGGCCGTGTCTATGGACAATAGGGTAAATAGGATTTACTATCGTTCAGCACAAATGGAAAATTGACAGCTCGAAAGGATTGGTCGAATCTGGATATTATCAATTCGAAAATCACCAACATGGAAATTTGTCTAGCCTGAATAACGCTAAAATGTTAGTAAGTCTTAAAAGTAAACTTTACATAAGTACTTTGTATAGGTCGAAAGAGATGCGTTCAATATGGAATTACGTAGGTACATTCAAAAACGAATTAGGTATATGCATTTGGTACAAAATAGTCGATTATCATATTAAACTTTGATAAAGTCTATTTTTTTATTCCGTAGACTAAAATGACAACCACAAATGTCAAACGTGGAAATAATGTGACCAGCTATATACAAACAGTGCTGATCTTTGATATCGGTTTGTGAATAACCGATAAAATCTTAAATTAATTTTAGATTCAAAATAAACAATAAATAAAATCTACTCACAAAATGATACGAAATAAACAATAAATCAAATTTACTCACTACTAATGTACTCAAACATTTAAAATGACATTGATGTATCGCCGACCTGACGCGACGCCATTTTGGTTTACGTATTTGGCATTCGTTATTTTACTCGTATAGTGATCAGATCACAGATTAATACTTAGTTACTCCGTAAATAGTAATCGGATGTTTTCAGTGCGTGTTCTCTCGTTTTTGTTGACTTTTGTTGTTACGTTAGTTGAATTTAACTAGTTATTTTTCTGTTACGTTTGTTGCATTATTAAATTGGTGACATTTTTACCTACACTATATCACCCTTTTTAATACCTCTCCTAGAGTCCCCTTTTAGCACGTCACGGATTATCCATTCATTGTGTTACAGACGCTTCGTCAACAAATATAAGTACCTCCCAATCGTTTATTTTCGGTTAGTACCGGTTGTAGCACATCACTATTTATAAGACGTAAAAAACTAGCAATAGGTACATGAAATGTCATTTTAGTCTACGGAATAAAAAAATAGACTTTAGCCACTTATATTAAACATTCACTTTGCACGTATAAACTAATATTAACATATTGACATATACTAAACAAAAGTCTATTTACGCTGGATTTATTAAGAAACGAGAAAAATATTGGTCATTAAAATGTATTGAAACAATTACATTTTCACCAAATTCACTTTTGATGGGTATTACTTTTGGTCTAATTTCCAAATGGTCATTTCGTATTGTCGATTTTCCGTTTGTGCCGAATGACAATAAATCCTAAATAGGACATGGAAAATTGTATTGAAAAGCGAATAACATGTTGACTGTCACTTTGACTAAACAAGAGTACATTTTATTCCAAGATTAGGCCAGAACACTTTAAAGTTTAAACTCGGAATAAGTCCTTCATCATCATCATCATTATATCAGCCGAAGGACGTCCACTGCTGGACATAGGCCTCCCCCAAAGAGTGCCAAAGTGACCGGTCCTGCGCCACCCGCATCCAGCGGACTCCAGTAACCTTTACCAGGTCATCAGTCCACCTTGCGGGGGCCTACCCACGCCGCGCCTTCCGGGACGTGGTCGCCACTCGAGAACCTTTCCGCCCCAACGGCCATCGGTTCTCCGTGCTATGTGCCCCGCCCACTGCCGCACTTAAGTTTAGTGATTCGGAGGGATATATCGGTTACCTTGGTTCTGCTGCGGATAGCCTCATTTCTGATGAAGTCCTTATTCTTTTTTAATTGAATACGATTTAACAAAGCAAAGAAATGCGTAATACAAGCGTAATGCTGCTCGTCTGTGGGTAATCGCGTTTACGAGTTTCATTGGATTATCTCACTTCAACAGCCACCTAAAAATACATCCCAAACACGATGCACGTGAGCAAATGGCATAATCCTTTCTGAGTCTTGAGTATCGACGCCATCATGGAGGTTCTATAGCTATTGTGCGGAGCCTCATTGTGTGAGGGGATTGGTTTCCCAACGAAGAAAACGCAAGGGAATCGATTTAAATTTCCTTGAAAGAAGCAAGCCACAATGGAGACTAATACGGATGGAGCATCTTCGGTACATGGCTTTAATTAAGCGGACAGGGCAGATAAAGAGCGGTTAGGGGTATTTACTATTTACGAGCGAACAAATCTTACTCAAAAAATTAGTTTTTGGTACAAGCTTTTATTGGCGGTTACTTTAGGCACATTCATGGAATGCTTGTTCAGAGGATTCCAATAAGTCCAAACAAGATCAATTTATAAACGATATGATACGGAGAAAGAATATAAAGGAAAAATAAACCATCTTCGTCTGTAGCCCCCGACAGGATTCGAACCTGCGACCTTTCTACTAACGCTAGACTGCTCTACCAACTGAGCTACGAGGACAGTGACGCAAGTTGTATATTTTTCCACTATATTCCCGCTAAGACTAGCGCCCTCTCTGTATCGAGTTATAGACTTGTTTCACAGTCTTGGCACCACTCTAATGGGAGAGCTATGCGCTCGCTCCATTCTAATCGAACCACATCAGGTAGTTTCGGACTTAGCGAGAGAGATGGCGCTGGTGTACATTATACCCTTTGACGAAGATGGTTTATTTTTCCATTATATTCTTTCTCTGTATCATATCGTTTATAAAATGATCGGGGTAACTTCCTCGTTAAAAATAACACGAAACAATAATATTTAATTAAATAATTTGTTTCGTGAAAAGGGTAAGATGAATTTATGTTGTAAAATTTGCCTCGCTCCGTGATACCGGAACAAAGGCACTACCAGATTGTTTTCTTTTGTTCTCCGGTCAGTACTAGTTCTTCTGCTGAATGAAAACACCATTTGCATATTGCAGCTTTTTATAGAGAAGCTCCTACAAGAGTTCCTACTAGATCCTGATAACCCTGCCGCTGCTGGGTCGGGGACTGCTTATTCAGTATATTATTCGCAATTAATCATCATATCTACGTCACTATCGCCTTTCTTCTTCCAACTTCCAACATTTGTTAAGAGGAAAATAAATTCCCAGTAGTAGCCATTTAGCCGGCAGGGGCGCCACACTTGACTCGAACAAAAATTAGGGCTTTAAAGCCCAATATCACGCAAACACGAATCACTGAGTTGAGAAATGGTTTTTAGAAACCCATAATATTTTTGAACAAGCTATCCAACAATAAACCACACCATGAGCTTAAAGAAAAAAAAATAACATACCCACTCTACGTAGAGGTACCAACCCTCAAAAAAGATTTTCTCAAGATTTTATGTTACTGTTTTGTCGGCGTGATTGATTAATATTCCTACCTATGCCGAATTACACCTTTCTAGTAAATGTTACTGAGCTAAGCCGCAGATGGACTATAAGGGTTTGTTTACATTGTTGACTACCCTAAAAAGCCTTTAACTCGTTGCTAGGCTCAAATTCGTTGATGGCACCAAACGGGAATATGAGGTAAAATAATTTTGACTATCGGCTTAAATGGGTGACATTAATACGTTTGAAAGCTAATTGTCACTGTAGGTTCGTGACATTTGTCAGGTCCAATTACTTTAAAACCTTTTATCCCGCTGTTTTCCGCTTCAGACTTTTTCGTTTATTATTTCTGTTTGTTTCAGAGACAAAACGGATTTGAATAACGAAGCTACTAAGAATGCATGCACAATGTACAATAAGTAGATTGTATTATATGCAAGCGATTATTCAGTCACTTCTATGATTAGGAAGGTATGATTAAATAAGAAAGGTGTCTATCAAATTATCACAATAATGTGTAATTTACAGAGAATAAACAAAATATATCACGTAATAGTTTATCCCGTACAGACATTTGATCTTGGTTATAAACGTATTCGACTGGCATCATGAAAATCTTAAGGTAGTATTAGAAGAAACATTTTACGGTGACGGTAGCACCAAAAAGATCTCTTTCTCGCGTATGCTCGATAGGATTGTGCTTTTTTCAAAAGAACAGCGAAAATACCGCTTGTAGTTTAGAAGCAGTAGAAAATTTTAAGTAAAAACAGCCCGATTTCAAGTTTTTTTGGCCAGTACGAGTATTTAATATTCTACTAGAAATTCAAACGTTTACATTATTACTGAAACATTAAAGGATAACATACATTTTTCAGGGTTTATTCAAAGCTCTTTTAAGCGTGTTTAAAAAACAATCGTCTAGCGTAGCCATTCCCTAACCAGCAGGTCGATCACGTAACGCATTGTACGCACGTTAGGTAGATCTAAATGTCGATTTTTATATGGAAAAATGACAGTTTGACTGTTCCAACGTGCGTTGGAAACGTTACGTGGTTACCCCTCAGGACTAATCTAATATTTCCGCGTCATTGCTTAGGTACAATTTCAAAATATCAAATAAAAGTCGCGAATTGAGGAAGATACAATGTAAAGGAAAACTGGTGACAATCTTCGTTACTTACACATTTATGCCGACGTCAGTGAGAACAGTTCGCATTGAGGCAGCTGAAGCTAAACCTAAAAGCCAGAAATCAGTTTATATTTCTCGTACATTATAAATTGCAATCAGATATCTGATTCGTGTAATGTGAGCTATACGTTTCATGCTAGCACTTATGTATACTATGATTAAGGGGTTGCGTCGAAACATTTAAACCTCACCCCCAAGCAAAACGTGTAGGTACGTGCAAGAGAAAACGAGATGATCTTCATAGTCTTCATGAATAGTTTTTGTTTACAAATATGTATATTTTCTTAATTTGTGATGGTTTTCTTCTTTTATGAGATTATAGACGTGGTTTAATATCGTTAAGTAACTATATCGTTACGTTACGTTAAAAACATGAAATAAAGACCCATCTTTAGATATTCTTTTCAATTCAAAAATGTGTAAGCAATCTTGTTGTGTTTTATCAATTATATTATTGTCATATTTGCTCGTTCAATTATATTTATCAAAATATAATTGTAGGAGCGAGCGAAGCGAACGAAGTGCTCCGTTTCAGCTTGGAAAATTATTTCGTATGTCCGGCTGCGCCTGTCTGGCTGTTCTCTACAAGTCGCATTTCTCAACCGAACTTCGTGAAATTTTGTGAGATGGTTCGAAATTATACAGAACTTTTTTGTCGATTCACTTTTCCAAAAAAAAAAAATTACGGGCCCGCTAGGTAGTTCTAGTAGCTCACAGAGCCACATGGTTATATTATAATCAAGATCCATATATTTATCCGAAAATCATACATTTGTTTCCGATATAGCTTAAAAGAAAGCTCATAATGTTTCAATTTATGCCCTTAACTGGTAGCGGGAGCGAGATGCAAGTTAGATGTATTTGGTGCGTTTGAGCCCTAGGATTGTATATACCCGTCGTAATATACCCCTTTGGCGCAGATCATGTGTCGAGGTGATAATTATCGCATCTGGAACTGATACCAAAGGACTGATACAAAGGATATCACATACAAGCAACGTTATATTGCATGTTATGTTGCATACGCCTGTCTCAGTAAAATCCCGTTTCGAGTCCTGCCTAAGTAATGTAATGTTATATTATATGTGTTTGCTAAATATATATTGCAAACATGAGCTGTAGTAGTCGTCTGTAAGGGGCTAAAAATCCTACTTAGATTTTGGTATTTATTACAGCTTGTTGCATGTTTCAATTATATATTTTATCCGTTAGTGGTCCTTAGAAACACATAAAACAGCGAGGTCTTTTTGAATTTATATTTATGCCGTCAATTCATAAGTAAGAGTAAAATGTTACCTGAAAAATTGGACGTTTTTTAAGTGTTATTTTGTTACATTATGGTTAATATAATATACTGAGGGTCAAAGAAAGAATAGAAGGAAAAAATACGTCTAGTTATTTTTTTACTCAGATTAGAATGTTACTTTATTTTTCTATAATTATTTTTCGTTCAATTTGTTAAGAAAACCTCAAAAATTTACGAGACATATTTTTTATTATATATTTTCTTTTTCATCAAGGTTTAGACTTTAATGAAAGTTTTCCTGTTGATTCATCAGTTTTATCCAGGGGGATAATTACGTTAAATCACATTAAAATCTACCTAACATACGTATGAACCCTTACGCGATTGACTAACTGTTGTCGTTTAATCTCTTACTCTACTCGTAATGTCCCTAACAAAATCCAAGACCGTGATAACAGCACTTATCTTAATCCACACACACTTAGGCCGATGTAGTTCGGAAGTGAACTAAAGAACAATTTGCGTGGTGCTCGATGGGACGGCAACAGGTCGCGCTAATGGAAAAAATGTGACACTAAGCCGCGTTTAAGCCGCAGACGGTAGGGACTAGGGAGTAATATAGCCATTTTTGAGCAACAGTGCGCAAAGTTAAACATTTCTTTACGCTTTGCACTGATAAAGTGGAATGTAAATATTTTGTATTTTAACACAAATCGACCTGGCTGTTTGTTAATAATAGACGAGCAACATTTGTTTATTTGTTTTTTCGTAACTGGATTCTTGAAACGGCTCTAACGAATGGCTTCTTCATTGAATTGAACTTAAAGAAAAATACATTGTTATATTTATAACGTTTTTAAAAAAATAGGAACAACTAAAGTAACCTAAAAAAAATAATTAAACACACTACAAATACATACCATAAATAAATACGGCTCATAGGCCCAAAGCAATCCCATCAACCTCAAAGCATTCTTGGCTCAACAGTGCAACTATGATCCAAAATGCATTCAACTCCGTCCGAGACTTGATTCCCTAATGGCTGCGTCACATAACAACAATGTATGCTCTGAATGGCTTTATGCAATAAGTACCTAGCCAGTACATAGCTATGTAGGCCCGATTGATTACTGTTCTCATATGTTCACGCATATGTTTATGTATATGGGACGTAATGGGCCACGCTTTGGGCCGTGTAATTAAAGCGAACTAAGCGGATTAATAGAGATTATGCTATTTAAGACACATATGCTGGATTATGGCAGATGCTGGAATTGTTATAACAGTTGAATAATATATATTTATGTAATACGTCAAAATAGGTATTTTTTTATTACATACATTGGTCAAACTGTGATTTTGTAGGATTTCTTCGATCATTTTCAAATCAACCATCTTTCGTATATCCAGTGATTTTTTTACATAGATTTTTACTTTTAGCTTTTCTTCATGAAGTCACATTTTTTCTCTTGTCACATGTTTTTTTCGACTGTGTCATCGGTTTTTTTGTGGTCTGCTTTGGCTCTTCAGGCCCAATGCAAAACTAACATTAAGTACCTAAACCTGAAATTTCTCTCCTAATGACTCATCACAATACTTTATCATAATATATTAATGTATTAAATACAAATTTGTGCCACTCAAACGTTCTCTCGAAGAGATTGCTCTTTAGTGATAAGACCACCAATAATTAACTCTACTTTTAAGTAAGTATGTTCCGTACTTATTGGTTTTATTTATATACGCAAATATTTATAATGCTTGAAACCAATGGGAACAACGTAAACACTTCATAATAAAGCTATTCCAAAATTTAGCATATAGAGTAGTCAAGGATTGGCAGAAGCTAAATTTTAGTGTTAAGATAAAAGTCATAACCCCGTAATATAGCCGCCACATCCACACTTTCATATTCATTGACCGTAAAAATATTTTCTATTTTGCGAGATTGAATTTTCGCTAACATTGTTTATAGGCGTTCTCGAAGGTAGACCTGTCATATATACATCTATATATCAACTCTACCATTAACCTGCGACTTCGTCTGGGTGGACTACCAAATTCCATCCCTGGTTTCACCCCGTGTGTTATTTTGGGATAAGATGTAACACAAGCCAAGAGCTTAATAGGTACCTATCAAATTAATTAGATTAGTGTAAAATTTTCCATGAATATTCATTTATTTTATTCCATCTTCTGGGGAGATTAATTTTACAATTCATATATTTCTACAAGAACGTCTAACAACTAGGATACAAAGATTCGAAAGGGTGTAGCAACACATAGTTCGTTCAAATTAAAAATAGATATATATAAAGAACAAACAAACAACTTTAAAATACTCGTAACGTCGCATAAACTAAAAAATGTGTTTCGCCAAGAGTTGCAAACAAAAAGTAGAAAAGAGGAGAAACTCAGTTCTCAATACATTGTCAAAATGGTTATTACTCACCTTGGCCAGATTTTAGAGTAAATATTCGTGACACAACAAAAATCCCGTGCACAAAAGCAATTCTTCCCAGCAAGCATTAGAAGTGAAGAAAGTGGCAAAATACATTAGGTGACATGACACATTTCTGTACTAGTAGACCAAGTGACCCAAGTCCATTTAATTCGCGCGATTATAGTCATTATTGCTAGTTGCATGTATCCTATAATGGCGTAAACATTTGAGTCGCTTGATTTGGCTCTTAGGTCGAGCCTGGCTATTCGAAAAACATTTACACTCGATTATGAGCTGATGGCTAGAATAATGTGACCTCTGTTCTAAGAAGGTCGGACTTGTAGGAAAGCTTTGTGAATATCATTTCATATTTGAGAGGAGTAAACACGTAACGTTTCGAACAAGCATCAGGACAATTCAACTGACATTTACCCATACAAAAATATACATTTAGATATATCTGACGCGCGTCACATAATTGCTGAGCCCGGAAAAAAGTTTGAAGCAAATTCACTGTCGTTTCGCTGTAATGCTTGCTAAAACGCTCCTGTTTATTTTGTGAGCTTTTAACTGTAATGTAACATTTGCTAGAATGCTCATTAAAAGTGAATGTTCAAGCCTAGCAGCTCCTTAAGAATGCAGTACTGTTTCGGAGAGCTACGGCTACTGAGGCAGAATTTAATGGACATGTCGGGCGTATGACAACGCCTACACATAATACCTATTATGTATATACTATATGTTCCTAAATAGGCATCGACAGATTTATAATATACTAGCTTCTGCCCGGGACTCCGTCCGCGTGGAACTCGTTTATATCGTAGCACCATACAAACTTTCATCCCCAATTTCACCCCCTCCGGGGATGGTTTCCGGGATAAAAACTATCATATGTCCTTCCCGGGATCCAAACTATCTTCATACCAAATTTCATGTCAATCGGTTCAGCGGTTTAAGCGTGAAGAGGTAACAGACACACAGACAGACAGACACACTTTCGCAATCCGGAACCCCAAGGGGATGAAGTGGGGGGTGAAAGTTTGTATGAAGCTACGATATAAAGGAGTTCCACGCGGACGGAGTCGCGGGCAGAAGCTAGTTATAAATAAATGAGTATGAGTATAAGTATTTTATGTTTGTGCGTGTTGGGACGCTTTATATTACAGCGAAGGTCCTTAGTGTTTAAGTAGCGTATCAGTTAAGAGTTAATCTATGACCTATCAAGACAAGGTTGTATGTTCGGTGCGTTTGATGTATTTCAAGTATAAACTGACTGAAACTGTCAAATAAGTGTTTCAAAATTAAACCAACTTCTGTCAAGCTTGAGCAATGCGGTCTAGACAGATTGGGTCAATAAATGTACCAGCTATAGGGTGAAGGTTATTAGGACATGAATCTTCAATGATAAACATAGTATGAAGCAAGCCCGCAAGTCCGTCCGCGTGGAACGCGTTTATGTCGTAGCTCCATACCAACTTTAACCCCCCATTTCACCTCCTTAAGGGATGATTTTCGGCATAAAAACTATGATCTGTCCTTCCCCGGGACTCAAACTAACTCTATACAAAATTTCATCCAACGTGAAGAGGTAACAGACAGACACACTTTCGCATTTATAATACCAATATGGAGTATGGACTAGTATGGATGGATTATAGATATGGATATCAATACACCAACAGACCGCGACTATCATAACACCACTACTGGCTCTATAAATAAACTGTCAGTAGAATTGTGTTCCTCGTGGCAAAGAAGAACGCCACAGCTTCTGAGGATGTTTGAAAGTGACACTGAACTGTACAAGGAGTAAAACAATCCTCATTATTTACTTCCGCCCGCGAATTCGTCTGCGTGGTCCCGGGATAAAAACTATCCTTTATTTTAACCCAGTCTATACAGGGTGCAATCTTTTACGTGATACAAAATAGCAAAATGTGAATCTATCCATGATTCTGAGCAACTTTTATTATGGGACCAACTTTGTGTTATGCCAAAAAAATCCAACTATTTCATTAACGCTGCTCATTTTAGACTGACAAGAATGTATGAACAGGTGTGTTTTTTTTGGCATAACACAAAGTTGGTCCCATAATAAAAGTTGCTCAGAATCATGGATAGATTCACATTTTGCTATTTTGTATCACGTAAAAGATTGCACCCTGTATACTATCTTCGTGCAACATTTCATCCAAATCGGATAAGTCGTTTAAGCGTGATTGAATAAACATCCAAACTTTAGTAGGATATATTCATTTCCATAAAACATTTTTCCTTAATCATGTAAGTACTTATTAATTTCTACAATTATCATTAAAGTAAAGACTTTTGCCATCGTATTTGTATAACTACATTTCAGGCGACGCCGTCGACGATTTTTGTAGGCACAAATTTTTTTTTTCGGGCGTAAATGAGAAAAATATGTTTGCAACCCTGTAAACCTATTGTGAAACGGCCTATACATTTAACAAAACGTTGGAGGGCTTATTATGATCATTTTTCCATTATTGCCTGCCTATATAGGAAGATTTTCCATTCCTTTTATGTATTTAACTTTATCAAAAGGGATAGACAGGAATGGGAACAAAGAACGAATATTAAAAGGGCCCTTTACAGTATTGATGTTGAGATTGTATTGATCAGCTGGTTGTTCTATTGGATTAAAGGTTGGAAATATTTTACATATCACGTGCGCGAAACTTGACTCATCTCATATCAAAGCTTAAAACATTACTCTCACTATACTGGGAAGGTGTAGCCTTCAAACTCATATCAGTAATTTCTAAGACGGGTAACACAGATAACCTGATGGTGTCTGCTAGCCATGAGACAGGCCGTATGCTTGATTGCCACCGTGATCAATGACATTAAACAAGTGCAATCCAAAGATTTTTCTAGAAACCCAAGATTTGCTTTTTTTTCAAATAAACAAATATTTAGGGACAGTCTTACACAAATCGTCCTTTTACTAGTTCTATTTCTGTAAGATTGTAAGCAAAGCTTGCTATGGGCACAGTTTAAAGAACTACGAGCCCCAATGCAAAAGAGTTCGTCTAACAGGAAATAAATGTTTTAACCTAACTTTAATCTAAAAATTCAGAATGACTATGATGTTTAATCGAACATTTAAAATAAACACAGTATAGATTAGAAAGAATATTTTATTTATTAAATGACAAAACTAAAAAATAACTCACAGTTCGTCAAAAAAACCTTTTTGTCTTCAAATCCAACATACGCAAAAAACTTCGTCTACGGTGTAGTCGAAGCAGAATAGTACGTCTACCACTTGGTGGTGCCACCTTTTGCATCCAAAACGGCTTTGATTCTGAGTGGCATTGAATCTACCAGTGCTCTACACTCTTCAAGGGTTATTCCATTCCATACACTGGTCAGTTTCTCCCTAAGATCAGCCTTTGATCTAGAAGGATCCTTTCGTAACTTTTTTTTCATTTTCCACCACAAAGATTCTATGGGAGAGAGGTCCGGGCTGCTGGACGGCCATGTCATGGTAGGGATTTTTTTGGACTTCAGCCAAGCCATCGTTGTCTTTGCTGTGTGGCATGAGGCACCGTCTTGTTGGAAAGTAAATGCATTCTTATACTTTAAGTTTGGTATAGACGGCCGCAAACTCTCTTCCAAGATACTTTTATATTTCTCGGCATTGACGGTTCCATCTATAAATTGCAGGCAGCCTACACCCTGTGCCGACATACAGCCCCAAATCATTAAAGAAGCAGGAAACTTCACCTTTTGTTTAAGACAGTCTTTTTGAAATGCCTCTCCTTTTTCTCGAATAACTTTACTTCGTTGATCGCCAACTGTGACTTCAAATTTTGATTCGTCACTCCATATTACTCTTCGCCACTTATCGGCAGTCCACTTTATGTGTTTTTGAGCGAACTTAAACCTGTTGGTTTTCTGCTTTTGAGTGAGTAGCGGCTTTTCTTTTGCTGTGTAAAAACCGTAGCCCATTCTCTTCATCACTCTCTTGCATGTATCGACTGAAATGTTCTTTTTGATCGCGTCACGCCATAGTACGGTAAGTTCTCCTGCTCTTGCACGGCGATTTTTCTTGATAATCCTCCTCAAAATCCTGTTTTCTGCCTTGCTGGTTATGCGTGAACGGCCGGTTTTCTTCAAACAGGAGACTGTACCGTGTTTTCGGTGATGCTCGATGATAGTTTGAATTGTAGATCTTGGCAACGAAAGATCCTTGGCTATTTGGTACGCAGATTTGCCGTTCTTGTTACTGGTAATTATAAGTTTCCGCACATCTTGGGTCACTGGTTTGCCTCTTGCCATTTCGATAGAATAATGATTATAAAGTAATGAAAATTTACTCTGAATGTCCCTTTTTATATAGCCCTCTGTCATAATATAATGACAGAGAACATTCTTTATTCAATTTAAAATTGAATTTTGTATTTAAGCCACCTAAAAGCAGTTTTTATCTTACATAGACGAACTATTTTGCCTCAAAACTGAACTAGACGTAATTTTTTGCTCGTGAGATGTCCATTTTATGATTTAATTATAAACAACGACACAACAGTATTGAACTTTGTACAACATAAGATTAATCTAGGTTTAACGACTCTTTATGTAGCGTATTCTATATATCATCAAATGCAATCAGTGTTTAAATACTAGTCTTTGAAATAAATATCGTAATTTGAAGTACAACTAGACGAACTATTATGCATTGGGGCTCGTACAACCAATAGGCAAGCTTTATTCATCTTCAGAATTTACGCACCAGATTAGCGTAACCGCTCAAGAGTCAGGGTTGTCAAAATACGTTTGGAGAGATATACGAGTATATGTATTTATAATTACTCGATTAATTTTCAAGCTTTTCAGTTATTTTATAAATACTCTCACTCACTCCGATTTTAAATAGAAATACGTTAAGAAATGGCGGCCATTGTTTTTTGGTTAAAAATAACCAAAAACCTAAGGGTCGATATTAAAAGACCTCTCGAGCCCTCATATATCCATTTTGAACACAATTGAAGTGACATTATTAAAAAAAACACACGAACCTAAGACAGACAAGCCTACCCTCAACCTTATCATTTTGAAGTCGGTTTTAAAAAGTCAAAACCCTTCAGAATACACAGATTTCATTCACACATCCTGGGTACAACGACTTCTGCGTTTTTTAATAGATTTAGAAAAAAATTTTTTTTTTTTAACTTGGGCTTAAAATCTGGTTTAACAACTACCAATGTAGCTTCAACAAATATGGAGTTTTCGAAAACAAGTGCCTTGAAAGTTGACCCATTTAAGGCTTTCAAACTCATAGCACCACTTTCTACATCGGCTAAAACAGATGTATCGTATATTACGCCTGAAAATAAACTAACGGCAAGTACTTAGCTAAGAACCCCCGCAGAAGTTTCGAGAACACAGCTAGATATCTTGATTTATGTTCGTCTGGAAACCCTCGAGTCATAAAGTGGTCGCACCTGGTACCAGCTAAATATTCATTTGTCAGACTCGAATGTAAGTTAAAAAGGATGGCTTATTTGTGAGATGGGCTATCCATTTCGAGGTGTTAGTGCAAAACAAAAAAGTAATTAGGAAGATAATAAGACAAGAAGTGTTCTTGGATCGAGAGAATCATCTTAATTGCAGATGATTTTTGTTCTCTTCAAGGTTATAGCGGTCTAGTTAAAGATTTTTAATTACCTTATACACTTACCTTATTTAGCTTAGAATCTTAAGGTAAGATTCGATAAAACGGAATAAGGATGACGATTAATCGGTATAATTGTATGGACTGTTCTGTACTCGAATACTCTATTCTGTTTGGTCGAATATAGACTAGAATATCTAGTAATAAATAAATAGATAGCCAAAAATAAAAACGTAAAACCAATACCATACATACATAGTGTATATATTAGTAACTTGTACTGATGGAAGAGCGGGGCTACCTACTTGTAAGTATATATTATGAGTTATGACAATGATGTATGATTTATTGTATCTATATATTTTTTTGCACCACTACAACTTACTTAGTTTTACTATTCTTTTGTCCACTGCCGAAAGATTGTCTCCAAGAGATCGCGATAAGATCGCCTGTTATTTTACCTCTACTGTCTCCGTGTATCTCTGTGTTTTCCTTTGTAATTGCTCCATATATTTTATGTAATTGGTAAGTCTTCATTCAACGGACAACTGACTATACTTTTGTCGTAATGCTAACTTCTATTAGATTGCTATAGTCTGTGAGAAACTATAATTGGCCTGCTGTTTTAATATCTGTTTTATCCTGTTTTGTGAGCTGTTGGTTTTCCAATAAATAAATATGTGTGAGGTGTACAATAATGAGTATTTGTTTTGTATTGTTATGTGTATTACTGATTTCTTTTATTGTTATAATCATTACTAATATTAGCTTAAGTACTTACTTACAACAATTGATCCAAGTTGGTCCTTGAATAAATGAATTTATGAAATAAAATATTTTTTCAAACATACCCAAGGTATCATAATAAGTGCGCGTGATAAATGTCAATAGCATGTGACAGATATACGTTGAGTCTAATCAGCCTCCGTCTGAATAGGTACAGTGATTTGAGCCATTAGCGTTGGTAATTGGAGGCGCAGTACCAGATGGTTCTCTTTCAAGTTGAATGCTTTCTTTTCAGTATATGTGAACTAATTCAATTCAAGTAATTTATTTGCAAACACAGGTATACAAGGTATGGTAGGATATTAAAAAAAACAGTGTTCCCCACAGTTAACCTATCGAAGTTTCGGAAAACACTTGCCCGATTTTCATTTGTCCGAAAACAATTTAACCGAATTCTTATAATCCATATACTTTGCTTACCATACTTTTGAAATGTCGCTGGTTTGTTTTCTCACATTATCGTTTTCCCGAAACTCAATAACCAGAAGAACGATTGCCAACTTTATTATTTGACAAACGATTTGTTAACTACCTTTTCATCATTTTCCCTAATATCATTTTATCGCCACGATTAAAAAAACATTCAGATATGCTAAAAACCCTACAGCAGTGCACTTTAAAATCGCGATGCGAAAATAAACGTTTGCTAATAAGTGGGTTAGGTTAGATTTATAACTGTGACCTTACAAAATAAACAATTGATAGAAAAGGGTCTTAGATAAGGTTAACACGTTTAAAGAACTAGAGTGCAGCACGAGTTCTTAATAAGCCCAAAAAACTTGGGCTCGGGGGGCAAAGCCCTCCGCAGTAAAAAAACAAGAAATGATCGTAACGATGGTATTATTTGTAGGTTAGGTTAGGGTTAGCTTGTGCCAGAAGGAGGCCGCGGAGCGGGAGCGCGAAGACAGTGCGGACGTGCTCCCGCTCCGGCGCAGACGGAGGGGTCGAAGACGCGCGCGGTATGCAGCCGCAGGCCGCGTCCTCCCGCAGTAGGGCCAGTGGGTTGGGGACCCACATTGCACATGGCCTTACACGTCTGGGGGGAAGGTCAAGCGTCTCTGACCTTCCCCTCCCTTGGCGCGGGTGCCCTGAGGCAGGGCCGCCGGGGGGCGTCGTGGTAAGTAATGCTGCATCCCACGACGCCCCCTTTAACGGCAGGTGAGGGTGACGCCGCTGGAGTTTTAGTGGGTAGGCTCCTCCCCTCCCTCCGCCTTGTGCGGAGGGGGTTACGGGAGAAGAGATCCCCACATAACTCCCCACTATGGTAACACATTTCTCCAGCGTCAAAAAAAAAAAAAAGGGTTAGCTTGTGCCCCTTAGTGCGAAAATAGGCACCCCGCGGAGCGGGGTGACGTCGACACGCTGGCGGTTAGGTTAGGGTACATGCTACAATTTCGATCTTTGATATAGCGGGATAATAATATTTCGGACTTAATACTTTTCGGCACCAAAAACTAGTTGAAGTCCTTCGGAATTTTAATAAGTTTCTATTCGAAACCTATGCGCAATAAAATTGCAAAAAACTGAGAATTGGGAAAATAATAATATAGGAAATGCAATTTCGGGCAAAGACAAATTCGGCCAACTAATAAAAATGGAAACATTTTCGGGATTTTAATATTCGGAATTACGATTTTCGAGCTTATGATAGGTAACCGTTTCCACAAGGCATACTGAAATTATTGAATTCAATAAATTTTAAATCTTGCCACATAGTTAATTCTGTATGGGAATTATAGGATGCGCCTGATTTTTATTAAGGACATTATATTATTTTTACAAATATTTACAGTACACAATACAGAAATAGTACATTACTGCAAAGGCCGGGAATCAAGGAACCCTGCCGAGCCATATTGACGGTGAGGCAGAATAATAGTACGAGGCAGGCAATCCCTAATTCCGGGCGAGGTTTGTATAGTGCTTTTCTCAAACATGCAATTAAAATTTTAAAAAGCCTTAGTATTTTTTTAAATGGCTGATTGTAATGAATTTGCAGTGTCACCAATTGAAAAGAAAACAAAAGACGATCACTTTGCATGCAAGGCCTCCAAATTAATATGAAATTTCATTATGGGCCCCTCGTCTCGTCGCATCTGAGACGTGATACCTCGCAGCCTATAATAAGGAACGTAACGTCAATATTTCATTGCACGTCTGAGAAATAGTATATTAGAGCAAACTAGTAGTTAGTTTGACTTTAATTGTTTTGCCTTATAAATCGGTGATTCATCGGCAGAAAAGATATTTTAATTGCTTTGTGTGCTCCTTTAGAGAGCGTTAGTGAAAGTGTCCAAAGCGTTACTATACTACCTTGTGTTTTTAGTACTTGGGGTCCCACATCGGCTATTTATCTAAACATTTTCTTTTATTCTATAGCGTTGACAAACTATTATTCGACCTGCCCAACTAGCACGATAGGTTTTATCGTCACGTTTTATTGAAACGCGATGTAAAACATAACGATAAAACGTACCATTACTAAGCCTGATAGTAAGTAGAGACCGCAGCATGAGTACGTTTTGCGACAGCACAAGAATCAAAACGCGTTACCGACCCTTTATTAATTTTAGGATTCCTTGTGGTGACAGCTAGACACGGACGCGGGTCCTTCACTCTGAACATAACACATCCTCTGTTTTTCTTATGATGTGGTGCAATAATAGCACAATACTATAGAGGCCAGGAAGTAAGGGTTTGCCGGCCGAGTACATACAGACGGCCGAGCGTAGCAAGGTCGGATAGTTATGAGGCTGGCAACCCCTTTTCACGCCGAGCTATGATAGTGCTTTTCTCAAACATACAATGAAATAAATTAAAAACACTCCAAGAAATCAAACTTTAATTTTCATGGCTGAACGCCGTAATACCACATTCCACAAATTGTGGAATGGAAATTAAAAAAGACCGTCTTGCAGGCCTAGGCCTCCAATTTTGTATGAAATGCTATTACGGGTCTCTCGTCTCGCTGCGCCCGGAACGTGACACTTCGAAGCCCATTATAAAGAACACAACGTCTATATTTCATTGCATGTTTGAGAAAAGAATATTATTATTATCCTCCGGAGCTTTGGCGACATTCATCACCAGGATTTCCACCAACGAGGCCAACGGTATGATATTGAATGTCGACAAAACTAACATAGTCCGCTTCTTCTTGCGAGGTTAAAGGGACCACGACCTATATGCCACCTGTAACGGCTAACCTGTAGGGCTAGCACAACTGACGCCGCGCCTCGACGCGAGTCGAGAAAGATCTACCCTCCTCTTTCTAATTTGCACGGTGCGAATGAGAAAGGAGACGCTCAGTCGCGCGCAAAGTGACTTGTCAGCAAGTTGTGGTAGATGTACAGTGCCTGTGAGTTTCGCTAGAAGACTCGCTAAAATGCTCCTGTTTACTTTGTCAGCCTTTACCTGTAATGTAGACCTTTACCTAGAATGCTTGTTACAGTCAAGTGAATTGTCAAGTCTATTATCACCATTAAATCATCATCATCATCGCCATTAAAACGCGGGATCTGATTTTGCATGGGATAACATATGGTAATACCGAAGGCAACATGAATCATAAGGCAAAATAATATTTTTTAAACATTCAATTTTTCGTACTTTAAGCTACGGTAGCCTAGCGGTTCAGGCATACGGCTGTCAAACGGCGGTCGTGGGTTCGAATCCCGGCTCGTACCAATGAGTTTTTCGGAACTTATGTACGCAATATCATTTGATATTTACCGTAGCTTTTCGGTGAAGGAAAAACATCGTGAGGAAACCTGCATACATCCACGAAGAAATTCAAAGGTGTATGTGAAGTCCCCAACCCGCACTGGGCCAGCGTGGAGACTACTGCCCGTTCCCTCTCATCCATGCGAGGAGGCCTGTGCCCAGCAGTGGGACGTATATAGGCTGATGTTTTTTTTCATTTTTCGTAGCAACTTTCTTACAAATTATATAAAGAGTTAACATGGCGAGAAATGGTAACATTGACCACTCGCATAACACTGTAAGTTTCAGAATAATACGTTACACGCATAGTAAGTAAGGAGCAGGTAGCAAAGGCGTTAGACAAACCACTAAAAGAACACGTTACTTCTCGGGACACATCAAGGCGGTTAGGGATGTTGCCATGTTTTAAAAACAATCGATATCTCATTTTGTGTTTACCTAGGGTAGTTATGGGAATATATGAGCTAGTTACAATAATAATTCCACAAAACATGTAGTCAAAAGGTTTAACTCTCATTTGCATGACATTTCTTCTTTGTACTATTTTACGTGATCACCCTGTTCGAATGCACGTTACGACAACTCAACTGACATTTTTCCATATAAAAAGTGACATTTAGATCTACCTGAAGTACGTAGGTACAATGCGTTACGTGATCAACCTGCTGGGCAATTACTGTTGCCATCTAAAAATTTATTTCACTCTCATCCCATTAAAATTGGGGTTAGGCACAGCCAGACAAATAATTCTAATTAAGTACAGCTCTTTTAAATACGTGAAAATCGTTGGTAAGTGAGTACTAGCCTAAGGGCGCTTGTGAGTTCAAAGTGAATTTTTGACCCTTTTTAGTTAAATGGGGATTTGGTTAAGAGGTCGATATTCTGCTTTCATAAAAAGTTGCTGATTATATTAGGCAAAGCACTTTTTTTTTCTCAAATTTGTAATGATTTACATTACAAATTTGAGAAAAAAAAATATAGATATCTGATAATTTCAACTTTATGTTTCTACTAGTCCCCAAAATCTGTACGGAATTCCTATTGTTTACTAAGTTCAGATTTTTTGGAATATTAACTTTTTCAACTTGAGACAAGTAACCTCGAAAAAAAAAGTAGAATACTGTTATCACAATGTATTTTTTTCTTGTTGAGACGATTCTAACGAGCCAGAAATTCTAGTTCAATCAGATAGAATGAAGATATCATAGAAGCGCTCGCGGCGCCTGTGAGTCGGAAACGATAACGCAGGTTAAGCAAAGATGGCAGCGGTCAGTCTTTGTATGGGTGACCGCCTGTTTGAGTGGTTAATATAAATGAGCGCTTCCGTGCTTTGGAAGGGACGCTAAGCAGTTGATCCCGGCTGCTGTCTATGACAGTAGTCGTTAAGCCGAGTTAGAGGCCTTCGGGCGGCTTAAGAACAATCGAGTTACCTACTCACTTGACAAAGGGGGGACAACTGTTACTCGCGTCCGCAGGAGCTACCTACCACAACCCTGCACGTGTCCCCTGGGTGGTACTAAAGAGTGACAAAATTAAAGGTCAAAATAATTTATGCCATACGATTAAATAAATCTGATTCAAAATTGAGTTGCAAGATTCCACCGCAACAAACATACATTCCAAGTTAAATAAAAGCTTGGAAAAAACAGTTTTTCAACTACCATGAATCTTATTCGCTTACGTTTCTGTAAGTTTTCATTTTGTATTAAGAAAGTCAAGAGCCGTAGTTCAAAAGAGCTAATATAAACACCAGTCACTAAACACCAACTTGTGACTGTACGTATGTTTCCTCCAAATATTTGCATTGCGTTGTGTAGCACACATCACTGTATTCTTGTGTTTACAATAAACATTTTCACAGTAAGACATATTTTTATCGATAAATGTCGTTCAGCGCATCCCTAGTGGGCGGGACAGCTAGGGGTGGACGATTAGCCCCGGTGTTTCTGCCAGCCGCCTTGGAAATAGAAAATAAAGGCGCCGTGACATGAGCTTCTGTCCGTTGGCGGCGCGTTTTCCGGACGAGTCCACTTGAACATTGAACTACTTAACACATTTTACAGCCCCGAACCCGTGTAGCAGGCACCTTCGCCGTAGGCATTTTTCCTTTTATAACGGGAAAAGTGTAGCGCGTAGCAGTTAATTTCAGTGTTTACTGCACTTGTTTTGAAAAGTTGCTTTACTAGCGTGGAAGCATACGTGTACAACATATTTTTTTACCGAAAATTAAGTAGAAAAACTGAGAAAGAAACGAAAAATACAAGACAGCTCTAACAAAATACAAACTCGTTATGTCTAATAGCCATGCTCGTATAGAGCAAGAACTGTTCTGAGTGTCCTCGTATGAACAAAACTGATAAAACACCGTACAAAATGTGTTTGCCCGTCAAAAAAGCAAGATTGGTGAGTTTTCCGGCATTTTTGCCCGGGGTCCGCTTTGACACCTAAACCCAAGATTTGGCATATACTGTCCGTGATATCGCTTTACATATATTTACTATGCATTTTTGTTTACAAAAACTAGCCCAGTTTTGTATGTAATAGTAACATTAGACCACGTAGATTATGCAGAGACAATTTTGACATTCAGCTACCAAAATCTAATAATTATGTACATTTTAAAAGAAGTATTGAATATAATGGTATAAAAGTTTATAATAAGTTAAATGACGACATTAAGCAATGCAATAATATTAGTGAATTTTCTAGAAAATTAAAATCCTACTTGATTACCCGACCGTTTTATAACTTGAAAGAATATTTTGATAATTTGTATAAATAGATTATTGGTGTAATTAGATTAGTATTATGACGTTTTAAATTAGAATTTATTTTTTGCATGCCAAACTATGGCGGAACATGCCCTCATGTAAATGAATTCTACTAATTCTGCACTAGTTTTACGAAAGCGACTGCCATCTGACCTTCCAACCCAGAGGGAAAACTAGACCTTATTGGGATTAGACTTGTTTCCTCACGATGTTTTCCTTCACCGAAAAGCTAACGGTAAATATTCCGTACATAAGTTCCGAAAAACTCATTGGTACGAGCCGGGATTCGAACCCACGACCGCCGCTTAGCAGCCGCATGCCTGAACCACTAGGCTACCGTAGCTCGTAGTTTTATAAATTTCCATACCCAGTCAAATTCTTTAATTTTTATACAGGCAAAATCATAATATTTGTCAAATATATTCGAATTAAAGCCCAAACATTTCCATGCCACTAAGTCAAGCAAACTTGCTCATTCCAGTAACTCGCCCGTCGTCTCAATTAAAACCCACAGCCGGCGCCCCGAACGCGCGTTTCAGACGTGACTGCTTACGTAGTTATGCAGATACAGTCCCCTCGCGGTCATGAGAAGAATTCAACTAACGTGTCCCAAATATGGAACACTTACTTATTATTGGAAGCGAGACGAGGCTTAGCGATTTCTTGGGACAAAGTTGTAATTGGCTGAGAGTTGGGGGAAGATGAACCTTTGGTACACTAATCTAGGCCAGTTAATATCGTTCATTACTTAACGTCCGACTACGTAAACTGTCAATATCTGACTTGATTTACCGAACTTATAATTTACCTTCTTGTTTGGTAGGTATTTAAAGTAAACTCTTCTATTTTTGTGACTATAACAATTTATTATTCATAATACACATTTTTCAACGAAGTCATAAAAACATCCTGTATTTGCATAAAGGGTATTTCAATATATCTTCGTTGAAAAATCTGAAGAAATCGATTTCGGTATACCTATATATTTTTTTATTTAATTTATTTAAATGATTACGGTGCAAAACAATCATAAAGCCTACATGATGATAAACAGACACCGTAGGATTTAACGATGGCGACCCTTTATTTATTTGAAGATTCGTATTGTCATGTCGACAGATGGACAAATGAAGGTATCTAGCTCTCAACCCTAGCAATGAAGAGGAACAAAAAAACACAAACTTTCAGAGCATGTGTCATTACGGTCTTCTGCAATGGAGGTACTTCTCCAGTCGGGCTGTTCTAACTAAGCAAAGCTTGTATTATGGGTACTAGACGACGATAAACGTACTTATAGAGATAAATAAATACTTAAATACATAGAAAATATCCATGACTTTAGGAACAAATATTCGTGCACATCACACAAATAAATGCCCTTACCGGGATTCGAACCCAAGACCTCTTGCTACGTAGGCAAGGTCACTACCAACTAGGCTAAAGCGGTCGTCATCCACATACATTACACATATATTCCACCGTGGCCTTCCTCCCTTGTTGCATAGATTATTCATTCATTGTCAATATTTTCTATGCTACACATGTGCATAAGGCTGCATCCCAGCACGTCAATCATGCGACGACGGCCGCGACATGCACTCGATTTTTCTCGCGCTATATCTCTTGTTCTAAGTGTTCTAATAAGTAAGAGACGGATAGTGCGAGAAAAATCGAGAGAGCTCGCGCGCCGTCGCATGATAGCCGTGCAGCCCCCCTATTCTGTAACTTGTTTTATGCTCACCTCAACGCTAACTGACAAATATACTTTGACACCGCGATGCGTCGTAACTAAGCGTAGGTAGAGGTCTAGTTGCGGGGTGAGTCGCATTAGCGTGTAGCGAATAACAACCCTGTACGTCTAGCACATCTCGCTGCTTAGTCGCTTCGCGCGCGGGGTCTCCTATCTCACTCGCACCGTGCAAATTAGAAAAAGGAGGGTAGATCTTTCTCGACTCGCGTCGCGGCGCGGCGTCAGCTGTATTCCCAACTGTATCTTACGGATACTTGCTTCAATGCAGTCGGTTAGACGGTTACACGCGCCGTACGCGTACTCAGTCAAGTGCCAAATGGGTAAAGTTTCTATTTTATTCCGGGTTCCGTACCTCAAAAGGAATAACTACAAATTAGAAAAGTTGAGAAACCCCCGACATATTCATTTGAAAGTCCAATATCTCAAAAACAGCTGAACAGATTTTCATGAAACATGGCTAAGAACACTCGGGATAAAATTATCTATGACACAAAAAAACGGTATTCAAATCGGTTCATCCGTTTGGGAGCTACGATACCAGATATACAGATACACATAGACATCGGGGGTTAAAAACGGAATCCTTATAGGATAACTTTGTTGTCCGTCTGTCTGTCTGTCTATCTATGACCTTTTATCTTGGGAACGCATTAAGGTAGACCTGATTCAACCCCAGTTGAAATTTAAACTATATACTCAGGTCTTCAATCCCTGAAGCTGTGGAAAAATCAAATTGTTAAGTTGACATAAAAAAAAGATACGGCCATTTATGCCGCAGTGCCCCTTCGGTGAAGTCAGAACAGGTTAAAAAGAGACTAAAAAAAAAAAAAATCCGTGAACTTTAAAACAACAAGTGCACAACAGCTTTTTCTTGCCAATAGGCCTGATATCGTACTGACTGATCGATCGAAACGCCAGGCAGTGCTCGTCGACATCACCATCCCCCATCACGAGAACCTCTTGAAGGCCGAGAAGGACAAAGCCAGCAAGTACCTAGACCTGGCTCACGAGGTAACCGCCATGTGGGACGTTGATTCGACGATCGTCGTCCCGATAGTCGTTTCGGCGAACGGTTTAATAGCGAAGAGTCTCGACCATCACCTCAAGAGACTCTCGCTAGATGGCTGGATCAAGGGTCAGATACAGAGGGCGGTACTCCTGGATACTGCGCGGATAGTCAGGAGGTTCCTGTCTCTGTCGCCCTGACCACCGGCAGCTTAGGCCCCGCCTTGCTGCTGGCGGCAGGCCTTTAAATAGCGCTATTTTCGTATAGCGCTATCATTTATAACGTTATTATTCCTAAAACCGCTATACTCAAAAACGATATTTGACGCGCTGTATAGCGATATCCATTATAACGTTATAAATCTAAACCATTAATATAAAACCGATACTTTTTTAACCGATATAATAATGTTATAACGTTATAGGCTACCCCTTTCTCGCATTCAGTATAGCCTACTCGTGCAATGTAAGCGATGTGATTACGTAACGTAGGTTGTTTGTTAGAGTGCACGACGTCATAGTAAAATACAGAATTTTTCGATTTGCTCGGCTTGTCGGCGCAGGTTGTAGCCTGATACGAATATCCTGACTAATAATTTTCAAATCAGATTGTCTCTAGCTACTCTGTGCCTCATTAATCGGAAATGCATCATACCAAAAAAAACATGCCATGTAAAAAAGAGGTCAAGTCTCGAAACTCTTCCACCGTAAAAAGTTGTGAGATATTTCGTAGAGCCAAGTCTCAGGCATTCTTTTATCTTTATTTGCTTGCTAAATAAAATTTTGTGACTTGGCAATCACACAATACTACATTAGCTTTAGGTATGCAGAAATCCATTCATGCAGGAAAGTTGTGTGATTGCCAAGTTACAGAATTTTATTTAGCAAGCAAATAAAGATTAAAGAATGCCTAAGACTTGGCTCTACGAAATATCTCACAACTTTTTACGGTGGAAGAGTTTCGAGACTTGGCCTCTTTTTTTACATGGAATGTTTTTGCTTGCTAAATAAAATTCTGCAACGTGGCAATCACACAACTTAACTGTATTTATAGATTTTTGCATACTTACCTAAAATTATGTAGTATTGTGTGATTGCCAAGTCACAAAATTTTATTTAGCAAGCAAATAAAGATTAATAAGAATGCCTGAAACTTGGCTCTACGAAATATCTCACAACTTTTTACGGTGGAAGAGTTTCGAGACTTGGCCTTTTTTTTACATGGAGTGTTTTTTATGGAATCTCACTTCTTTTTGTAGGGTAATGTGTTATCCATACATACAATTTGTATGTATGATACAAACTATGAATGCAGGCCCATTCTTGCTTTTGAATTTTCCCATTCACTGCAAATGTAACTTTGTAATCCTATATATTTGTATAGGATTACAAAGTAATGTATACAGTTGGTGTATCTAGAAAACTGGGTTGAAATAGCAATTTTTTATAGTTTTCCCTTTATGTGGCCATTAAACCCTAACTGTACCAAATTTCAGCTCTCTGAGTTTATGGGAAGTACTAGTTCTATTTTGATGATCATGAGTGAGTGAGTGTCATAAATGCGAAACTTTGCTTTCGCTTAACTTCGGAACTAAATGACCTACAGACTTGAAATTTTTTTTTTTTTTTTTTGTGATTATAGCTTACTGGATGACGAAAATTTCTGCATTCTGGTCTTATCCAGAGGTTCTCAAATAGGGGCCTGAAAATGTGGCGAAATGGTTCCAGTAAAGGATGGTACGGCAGTGTTTGCTTCGCGCTCGACTTGGCGGGGGCACTGCGGTGCCCCCAGATATTAATGGCATTGTTATAACATGGTAAATTATTTATAATTTAAATGCCTGCATCAAATGTTTCTGACTAATTCATCAACGCACAGCCGAAACTACTGGGACTAAAAAGAAGGGACAAGATGGAATTTTTGGAAATCCCATCCCTAAGGGGGTTAAATAGGGGTACAAAGTTTGTATGAGGGAAACTTTTTTTTTTACTATTGACTTGAAACTTTGTAGGAAGATTACTTATTAAGATGCATAAAAAGTTCTTGCAGCGTTTTAGAAAATTCCACTCCTAAGGGGGTTAAGTAGGGGACAGGGGTGCAATGTTTGTATGGGGGAAACATTATTTTTTGAACTAGAGACTTGAAACTTTGTAGAAAGATTACTAAATACAATACAAAAAAGGACTGTCAGCGTTTTAGAAAATTCCACCCCTAAGGGGGTTAAATAGGGATGAAAGGTTTGTATGTTTCGTGTCTATAAATGAGAAACACTTTTTTTGAGCTTGAGATTTGAAACGTTGTAGAAAGATTACTTATTAGAATAGGAAAACAGTTAGTACTTTTAACGTGTTAGAAAATTCCATCCCTAAGGGGGTTAAAAAGGTACTTATGCAAGATTAGGATGATAAACATTTTTTTTGAGCTAGAGATGGGCAACTTTGTGGTACGATTACTTATTAGAAAAAAAAAATCCTTTCATCGTCTTGGAAAAATACCACCCCTAAGGGGGTTAAAAGTGTTAAAACTGTATTCAAGGTTTATATGGAGAGCAAGAAAATATAGTAAGATATTTCTAATGTCAGTCTTAGTCTGTATGTTAAAAGACAACAAAACTGATTTCAGAGTTTTTTTTTATTTCATCCCCTATAGGCGTTAATGGGGCTTCAAAGTTTATATGGAGGGAAAAGTATTTTTTAAGTAAGATTTTTTAATTTTGGTCTTAAAATAGAGAGAGCAGATTAGTAGATTTTTTATTCATCACCTAAGAGTGTTTAATTTAAAGGGGATTAGAAGGCCGTATAGGGTCAAGACAATTTTAAAGTAAAACATTAGTGTACCTACGATTTTAGACGGTTTGTTTAAAACTAAAAAATACATTTCAATGTTTTTGAAATTCATCCCCCAAGAGGGTTTCTAGGGGGTTCAAAGTTTATACGAAGAGCAAGATATTTTTAAAATAATAGATTTATTACTTAGGTTATTGACCGTTTGTTTAATGATTAGAAAACGATTTCAGCGTTTTTTTTATTCATCTCCTAAGAGAGTTAAAAGGTTTGAAGGTTGTATAGAGAGCAAGACCTTTTTTAAAGTAAGACTTACAGATTTGAACAGTTACCAGAAATGTAGGATAGGTTAGGTTAGAACTGCGATGCTCCCAGAATCGAATAGATTTAATCAACATTGGGTACTTATTATTATAACAGTAATGTAGCTTAGTAGACATATAAAAATATATTTTTCTTTAATACTGTATGAAAACGTCTGTTGATTATTCTTAAGATATTTATGTTTGTAAAAACGAAGTTTTCAATTTAGATTTATCAATTTAAACTAACGAACTCATCGCACTGTTACCTTTTACGTAGGTCTAATCCCTGAACGGATTTAGATGAAATTTCCCGTACAGATAATTTGAGACCCTTGGAAGGATATAGGATAGTTTTTGTATATCTTTAAGATGGTAGAAGTGTGTTTGGGACAGCGATAAATAGCTTGCACCGAACATAATTTAATAGCAATATTTTTTCTAAGACCATAACAAGTTCCACGCGAACGAAGTCGCTGGCAACAGCTAGTTATTTACATAAATATTTAGTGACTAAGGATTAATTAGAAAAGAAAAGAAGGATCGATGCATATTTATGTGTACCAACCGTCCTTGGTCTCCCCTATCTATCGCGAGCCTATCTAGACAGATTATGGCGAAGAACCGAAATCGAAAATTCACACATTCTTTGGTTTCATAATCAGATTTTATTTAACTTGTCGTTTTCGGAATGGCTCTAAATCAAAAATAAAATAAAATGTCGGAAACTAAAAGTATATTTTAATTTTATTACGATTAATGAACAAAAGCACATACCAACATACCTATGCATAATTTTTTGCTCACGGCAACACCGTCGGTCGTAGGGCTTGTTTGGAATAGGTCCTAATACTGGGAGTCTGCGATTTAGTGCCGAGACAAACAATTAACATAGAAAAATATTGACCCTCTTACATATTGTAATAGTGTATACCTAGGGGCTATTAAGATTGGCACTCTTTCTTTTTATTTATGAGCAAGTCCACGAATCTGTGGACAGCGTTGCGTTTCCTGCGTCCCATTTTTATTCCGCCATTTATCGTCGCAACCAACCAAATATTCACAATTCACAACCAATTTGCAAATGATCGAGGTAAACAAGCATTAATAAGATTTAGAAGCTAGAACAACGTAACGGCAACGTCGCACGTCGCGCTACGGCCCATGTGGTGGCATGTTGGCATTGGCACAGAGCGGCAACGGCGCAGCCGTAGCGCGCGGCTCGCATTTTAAAACGATATTATAACGTTATTATATATCGTTCTGTTATTCATTCTGTTACGGTATTTATATCGTTATGGAGAATATTGGTTTTGTTATAACGTAATTTTCGAACACTAACGGAATATACCGTTATAATTCCGGTTCATTTTATAACGTTTTAAAGGCCTGGCTGGCGGTACCCTAGGTTAGGTTTATATAATGATTTTATGTCTTGTATGTATAGTTTTATATTTTACTTTTTATATAATTATTGTAAAAACCTAGCTTAAGAAGAAAATTTAATAAAGAGAATAATAATAAAAACCGATAAGTACTTCGACACTTTCCAGGGAATCAAAACGTAAAGGGTACTTTCCTTTCAAAACTTTTGGCAAGTTCTATCGTCTTATATACTACAAGTACGGGAAAAAATCTGAAAACTATACATTTGTAATTAAATGCGGAACCCTCGGTGGGGAGTCCGACTCGCGCACTTGTGGGGTTTTTCTATACTAATAGCAGTTATTATATTTAAAATACAAGTATATTGAATGGTAATGGTTGTAATCTGACAAATAAATAAAAAAAAAAATATAATTTCTGTTGGCTTGGGTGACCACGCAAATAACCTACAAAAGAAAAAGTACCAAAAGACAAACGAACCCATGCACACCATCATGACTTCAGTTTGCTATGCCCTAAGCTCTCTAAAAATCTCAATATGTCTAACAGGACTTTCGTTCTTCAGGACCAAAGAACTAATAACAAATGAGTTCCACGTCTTGGTGTCTCAGCGCAATATTCAAGGAAAATCATAGTTTATGACGCACAATCTTTACCTGAAAGCTTCTTACCGCGAGCGCGCATTAATATTACTTACACTAAAAGTAAATTTCGCATATTCCTTGAGCCTGGTCTATTTAGTTTTATGCTGGCTGATATTACTGCCGTAGTTAGTTAGTTATACTGGGCGTTTTCCGCAAGTCGACATCCAGTGTGCCTATTTTGCGTGAGAAACTGCCGTAATAGTGCATTCATTGGAGCACTCATCATGCCGAGTATACAGTTAATTTGCTGATAGACTTAAGTATTCACTTGTAATGAGCATTATTATTGTTGATTACATACATATTTACATCCAATCAAGGCTTTTTCCCGGAGGGGTAGGCAGAGATCACGGATTTCCACTTGCTACGATCTTGACAAACCTTTCTTGCTTAATTCACTTTCATTAGATTCTGCATACATGCTCCTCGGTTTAGGGTACTCTTGACCTGACCTTTCTTCAGGATTTCTCTGATTTGGTCGGAAAAAGATATATTGTTGACTGTGGGCCCTTATGCCACTTCGATCAGCAAGTGATCTATTGTGGCACCACTTTTGAATTTCGACTTCATTCAAAACTGAACGCTATTCGTAAGAGTATAAAGCCGTTAAACACTTTTTGCAAAAGCATATTCTGCAAATAAATTTGTAATAATATCAACGCGTCCTTCACCGTTTTGCTATTGAGAAAATTCGAATAGTTCGAATTTGGGCGTTATTTCTAAAGAGATAAAGCTTAGAAAAATATTTACCAACGGCAAAAACAAATTGATATTGTGGTCGCCACCGACGTCTGCTGTTCATGCAAATTCGAATAGTTCGAATTTAGACGTAATTCCTAAAGAGATAAAGCTTTGAAAAATATTTGGCAATGGCAAAAACAAATTGGTATTGTGTTTGCCGCCGTACGTCGGCGGCGAGCCGGCGGCCCGTCACACCCAACGCGCCCGCGGGCCGTCCGCCTAAATAATTGATAATTGTTTATAAATTTGCGTCAAATTCATTTTTAGGGTGACACCGTAAGATGTCACGTGACCTGATCGAAAAACTGTTACAATGTTATTGAGTTTTCACTTCTGCCGGCACTCCCGGAGTGCAACCCGGTCTTTTTTTTTTGAACGACAACGCCGCCGTCCCTCTCCACCGCACCTCCCGCAAAGGCGGTTACTAGATTCACCTCACTAGAATGATCTTTTGTTCAAGCCGAGCAATTTTGTTAATGTTCCGCTGCCGCCCCTCTCCGCACACCTTCCCGTGCAACTAGATCTTTAGATCTAGAGTGGTAGTGAAAATGTTCGAAGCGATGTTTAGCTCTATGCTAAGCTCTGTTCGTTGTTGAGTTCGACAAATTTAAAAACCGGCCAAGTGCGAGTTGGACTCGCGCACGAAGGGTTCCGTACCATTATCTATAAAAACGGAATAAAAATCACGTTTGTTGCATATGATTCCCCTTAAATATTTATTTTATTCTGTATTTTAGTATTTGTTATTATAGCGGCAACAGAAATACATCATCTGTAAAGATTTCAACGGTCTAACTATCACGCTTCATGAGATACAGCCTGGTGACAGACGGACAGACAGACAGACGGATGGACAGCGGAGTCTACAATAGGGTCCCGTTTTACCATTGTGGTACGGAACCCTAAAAATGGCGAATGCTCGATGTTCTGTTACGAGTATATTTGAATTCTCAAGTGTAGCACCTTTACGAGTCACGTAGGAATAGTTGAAAAATTCAATTAATATTTCTCACGCCATTAGATTAATTCGTTGACGAGATAATTCCGCTTGGTCTTACGCTGTAAGATGATTGCCTGTGGGTTTTTTTTTCAAAGTAACATAATACTAGACTTCCATACAATTTGTTCCACTCTCATTTCACTATCTAGACTATTTCCAGGATATAAGGATCCTTTATCATAAAACCTTCGTACCAAATTACATTACAATCAGCTGGTCGATCACGTAACGCATTGTACGAGCGTTAGGCCAATTTAACTGTTATTTTTCCGTAAGTATGAAAAGTGATATTTAGATCTAAATACTTGACGCGCGTTCAATGCGTTACGTGATCGACCTGCTGGTCTACTTAAAGTCGCCGTCAATATAATTTGCTAACTATGTAAACAAACCGCCCCATAGTGAAAGACAATTTCAATATGGCGGTTTGTTTACATAGTTAGCAAATTCTATTGACGGCGACTTTAGGTAATAACAGACGGAATTTTACTTCGGGATGGTCTCTGATGGAACCTTTAAGATTTTTACAAATATGTCGTACAATTCGGGTTATCTGCCTAGAACTTTTAAGAGAGAATATTATAATAAAAAAGAAATTCCAACTTGTCAGAGATTTGTGTGAATAAAAGTGAAATTGATGGTCTCTAAACTTGTATTGTACGTACATTATCATTCATCAATCTAATATAGACAAATTCGTCTGAAAAATGTCTCAAGAGCCTACATTACCCCACGCATCACTTTGATAAGGGCCAAGAATTAAGATCAAGTGAATCGGAAAAGCATTAGAGTTAGTAAATCAAGGAACACTTCACCTGTTGACCGACCTGTCATTAGTCGCGAGCATAACAAATTTTGCAAATACATTACGCGCTATTCACGTTTCCCGACTATTTACTTATAAATCGCCGTGCTAAAAGCGCAATGGACGTTGTCAACGGTATTATTTCGAGATAGAGTGGTGATTCTCGTAGTGGCTGTCGACCAGACGAGCATAGCCTCACAAATAAATCAATCATTCAATAAGCGGACCCCAACGGAGCCGGAATTTGTCATGAGGACGGTACGGCGTCTATTATTGTATTATACGTTTTCGAATTTATACAAACGGAATAAGGGTCAAAGTTGCACGTGTTTTATTAGTTATCACCATTTTGTGTTGCGGTGCCATTATTTTATTTTATTATTGATGAATGCAAGTACCCTATACTTAGGTCATTAAGGTCCAAATCGTATTATGGTCCTACTTAATAACCCTACTGGAGCGAAACCATGATCTTTGAAATATTTACGGAGCGAGCTTTGTGAATCAACCTTATGCCCCAGGCCAGGAAGCATGCCTCTCCATACAAACGTAGTTTGGTTATCAACTTATCATTTTAAAACTAGATGCTAGAATAACGTGAAACGTTGTATATTTACATAATGAGATCCACCATATGTAGGTCGGAAACTAGATTCTGTTACTAGAAATTAAAATAGAGCGAGTAGACCGTTTAAGTCTCTAAAACACTTACCTAATTGTTTTTTAGGGTTCCGTAGTCAACAAGGAACCCTTATAGTTTCGCCATGTCCGTCTGGCCGTCCGTCTTCGGCTTAGCTCAGTAACCATTACTACTAGAAAATTGTAATTCGGCATGGGTATATAAATCAATCACGCCGACGAAAACACGAAACAGACGAATAAGATCTTTGAAAGGGTTTTTTTTGGGTTACCTCCTCTACAACTAAAGTGGGGATGTATTTATTTTTTCTCGTTAAACCCATAGTGTGGAGTATCGTTGGATAGCTTGTTCAAAAATATTATGGGTTTTTTAAAACGATTTTTAAAATTAGTGATTTGTTTGCGAGATATTGTTCGAGTCATGTGTCCCCCCGTTAAATGGCTGCTACTGGGAATGTGAAAAAAATCGTGGCAGTAAAGTAAGTACATTTAATGAATTTAAAAGGAGAACTATTACGGCTAAGTAGGCATAACTACCTAGTTACCGAGTAATAGTCGACCAACTTAAAATGTACTTAGAGAGGCCAACTTTCGTACAAATTCTGCCGACGCAACCATTTAGGTGGCGCGCGCGTGTCGATGTAACTAAAAACCGGCCAAGTGCGTGTCGGGCCATGCGCAGTGTAGGGTTCCGTAGTTGCTTGTCTTAGTTACATCGTCGTGCGGTGCGGTTGCGTCGGCCGAATTTGTAACATTGGCCTTTCCAAGTACACATTAAGTTCGTCGACTATTACTCGGTAACTACTTATGCCTTCTTGTCCGTGATAGTTTTCCTTTTAAATTTATTATGTGTACTACTACCACGATTTTTTTCACATCCCCAGTAGTAGCCATTTAGCCGGCAGGGGGGGGACACATGACTCGAACAAAAATTAGGGCTTTAAAGCCCAATATCTCGCAAACGAATCACTGATTTGTAAACGGTTTTAAAAAACCCATAATAGTTTTAAACGAGCTATCCAACGATACCCCACACCATGGGTTTAACGAGAAAAAAAATTACATCCCCCCTTTAAGTGTAGGGGAGGTACCCTAAAAAAAATTTTTTTCAAGTTTTTATTGTACTGTTTTGTCGGCGTGATTGATTAATATACCGATGCCGAATTACAGTTTTCTAGTTGTAATGGTTACTGAGCTAAGCCGAAGACGGACAGACAGACAGACAGACGCGCAGACAGACGGACGGACATGGCGAAACTATAAGGGTTCCTTGTTGTCTACGGAACCCTAAAAAGAAGATAGGCAACTACGGAACCCTACACTGCGCGTGGCCCGACACGCACTTGGCCGATTATATTGTAATTTATAGCAACATAAACTAGTTTCCCATAGATTAAAAAAATCGTGTTATCCAGTACGTCGTCTTAAAAGAGAACCAAACTTCGTTTGAAAGGACAGTCGACCTTGCTGGGGACACTTAAATAGGGGTAAATAGTTTTATGAATGATTAATACGATCAAGGGCCATTTTATGTAAAGTTTACTATAAAAATTCCAATTTATCCAGCAAATAAATTGAAAAGCGTTGTCACCTTTTTCATCTATGATACTTGTTACGACGCAAAGTAATATTAAACCGCAACAAAGTGATATAAGATAAAGGTACCGTTATTTTTTCATTTCGTTGAAAGCTTCGCTTTGTATGATCTCTCCTTAACAATGAAATATTCCGTTAATTTCATGAGGCAATAATATAGGTGCCTACGTAAAAATAAGGGTAGTCTTTTGGGTTCCCTAGCCAAATGGCAGAACGGAACCCTTTTTTTCGTCATGTCCGTCTGTCCGTAGGTCAAAGGCATTTTATTCAAAGACTATTACTAAATGACATAAAAACATTTTGTATGGAGGCATTACATGTAACTAGCAAAAAAAAAAACACTGTAGGTCAACATGTGGCATATTAATCGATAGGTCTTTAAAAAGCAATATATGGTTAGGAATCTTCTTGATGTCGTGAGTATATTTGGAGCGATTATCTTATTTCTCATTCTGATTTTGTAAGGTAGAGATATGAACCTGAGCAAGTTCCTGGCTTATAATGATTATTTATTTATCGTATGGCATAATATTGATCTACTTAATTAAATGTTTATGATGTTATTTTTAAGGTAAGCAACTGCATCCGTCGAGAGAGTCTTGAAATCAGCCGAATTCCCGCTAAATTTGGTGATGGGACACTCAAAGATGGTATGGTGTACCGTCTGATCTGGACAGCCACACTGGCATTCCGCTGACTCGCACTCTCCCCATCTGCACCAAACCAATGATAAGTATCACAGATGGAATCGCGGCCCGGGCTGTTTGTGGTCTACGAAAACAAAGTCACATTTAGAATTATGAAAATATTAATGGGATAAAAATAACAAAAAATCGTAAGTATAGTTCTTCCCTTTTGTAAATAAACTATTTAATTATAAAGAATGTCGTAACATTTAGTTATATCTTGTATTAAACAATCATGTTACAGATACGCAGCACACACATTTAAATCCCACTCTGGTGCCTAGTCGTTATTTGTTTTTCAGTTCTACGACAGTGGCAAACAAGCATACGGTCTGCCTGATCATGAGCAGACACCATAGCCCACGGCTTGCGACTCCAGAAGAATCAGAAGCGTGTTGACGAACCTTATTGATTTAAGGATTCAGCTTAAAAAACACATTCCCATCGAACGCACAAATGCGTTAAGCCATCCTTTTTCTCCTAACCCTTTCAAAATGGCTACTCTCCTTGTGTAAACAAACCCCTATTATCCTCAGATTTCGTACAAAAATGATAGGTAAATAGCAATATTTTGGGCAAACAACTTTATTTCCCTAAGCTTACATAGCGGGGCCCATGGGTCCTTTTAAGAGAGCCCGGTCCATCTTGCTGTTCGTTATGGTAAAGCATCTGTTATTTTGGCCCTTTACATATTTTAATGCCCCCCGAGGAGATTTCTTGCACTGTTTAAGCCGAGTTCAAATACGCGGGTACTATGATAGGGTTGATATTCAAGAGTTCACACGCTCGACTCTGTAGCAAACGTAGTTTGATTCTATTCCGTAAACTAGCTAGAAATTACAAAAAAAAAATGGAGCGAGATTAATTATTTGGTTACTTACAGTAAACTTCTACCCTTTCTATATTTTATACTATAATAATTTCTGGCAACTGAAACTAGTTTCCAACCTAAATATGGCGGATCTCAACGTATACAGGGCGTCCCAAGACTATGCGACATGAAAGGAAAGTACTACTCGACATATAGGATAGGATATTTTTCTGGAAGAAGACTATGTTATTTTTAAAAGTTAGTAATACTGCATGCAATGATTTTCTAAAATTTACTTGCTTCCTCTGGGAATCGAACCGAATTAAATGTGAAAAAGATCATTCCGTAGTTTTATGATGCCAATCGAAAGAATGGACAAAAAATATTATTTTTTCTCAAGTAAAATAGTATCTTAAAAGAAAGGAATAACGTAAAATTAAACTGCCGAAGTCAATTGAGTGACAGAATTGATATGGCTCGGTTCTATTTGTAACTGGCCCACGTTGTCGTATTGCTTTTTGTATAGCAAATTTATTAAGTTTAGTTACTAATAAGTTTTATCATTTTATCTGCAGGTGCACTTATAATAAGGAACACTGTGTCAGAAAGTCGTTTATTAAGTGGGTACTTATTTGCGAATAATCAAAGCTATCTATGGAATGATAAAATCGCTAGTTTTGGAACGTCGTCGTCGGCAATAAATAATTTCCTTGAAATTTAAATGAATCATTTTACGTTATATCTTTCTTTTAAGATACTATGTTACTTAAGAAGAATTATATTTTTTGTCCATTCTTTTGATTGGCATCATAAAAATACGGAATTATATTTTTTCTTGTACTCTTTCTTTGTTGGACTCTCGACATACACGGAATTCGATGCCCCTCCCGCTTCCCCCTCGACCCCGCGCTCACGATAAACAATTCGACCCAAAGCTCCGATATGACGTCACGCAGCGAGGTGCACAGATATCGTGTCCGGGACTACCAATAAATATAATTAACATGTTAGACTCTCAAAGAGATAAAGTCGAAAAGTGTACAATTACTGTAGACATGGGCGCGGGACAGATAAAATAGGAGACCGGAGGGAACGTAAGCGAGACTAACTTGATTCCTAAACTGCATCGTGGAAAGTAAGGAAAAAACCGCACTACAGTGTTCAAAATTTTGTTGTAGTGATAAAATACTCAACAATAAGTTGAAAAATACGCAACCTACTGGAATCTAGCTCTAGGTTAAAAAAATATGATAATTTCAACAAGTAAGCTCGTCTGTTCTCCCCTTAACCGTTTCCAATCCATTGAACGACTAAAATGAAACATTTAAATGCAATCTTCAACGGTGATCTTTCTAGACTTTTTCACCATTTAAGAGCTGCCAATGATCTTTTTTTTAATTGGAAACTGTCTTCGTTGACTCAGATAGCGGAAAATACTTTTTTTTCATATCTCAAGACAATGAATCGTTTTATAATTTTCCTTGAAAATAATTAAACAGAGGTAAAACACAGAAATACTCGTAGTTGATAGCTTTATGATAAAACTATCTCACACTTCTGACTTCGTGCTTCACTAGATTACTTCACTAGGTTTGTATTCCAGTAAGGATTTACGTAAATTATTGAACGAGTGAGCGAAGCGAACGAAGGTAGTAGTAGACCTGTAGTATTGTTGTGTTCCTGGACGTGAGCAAGGTCGCCAGAGCTCCCGAGGATGCGTTGTGTTGAGAGCGAGGGAATTTGTTCCTTCAGCTGTCAACACGGCGAATCCTCAAACATATCAAGGGTCGGTAACGCCCATGTTACTCCTTTGGAGTTGCATGCATCTATAGGCTGCGGTATCAGCTTATCATCAGGCGGGCCGTACGCTTGTTTGCCACCGTCGTTGTATAAAAAAAAAAGGTCTCCGTTTCAGCTTGGGCAAAGTTTCTTTCGTATGTCCGCCGTCTGCTCGGTTGTTTTCCTCTACGGGTCGCATTTCTCAACTGACTCCCGTGGAATTTGTTGACTGTATTGATTTATTTGTTGATTCATGTACTTAGTCGAAAAAAAATATAAAAAAAAGGCAGGCTCTCGAGCCAATTCAATATTACTTTCTCAAATTACTTACCTCAAAAGATTTCAAAAAAGAATGTTCGAAATCGGCCTAGGCGTGTAGTTCGTGTAATTGGGGAACATTGGTAGGTACATAAAAAATAAATGATTCCGAGGAATTGAGAACCTCCGTTTTGGAAGTCGGTAAATTAGAGACAACTGCAGATGAAAAATCACAAAGATTTTATTAAATTCAAGTACCTACAGTAAAACAAAAATGCAAAAAAGTTATTTCCCAGCCAAAGTTCTTTCGAAATAACAAGATTGCAAACATTGTCTAAGTCAACTGTACATTATCCCCGCCAAAGCAAACTCACTCAGCAATTCTGCTTACACTGTGAATAAGAAATTTCTACAATGGATGCTACAATACTAAATATTCAATTTAAATAGCAGTACATTTGTCTCAAAAGCTTTCTGAGCCGGATCATAAGGAATGCATAAGGTCGCCGGGAAGAAATTTGTATGCTTTTTGAGACAAAGGTTAATGTTAGCATGTATGTCTTAGTCGGTTAAATCGTTGTGGATGTAAGAAAAGTCAAGGATAACATGGCAAAGCCAATGACGAGCGAGAGACTCGTTATTCTATTATGGCTGTGTCAACTACACGAAGAGATTAGGGTGAATAATAATTTACTTTAAAAACAAAGTTTAAACCGACTTCAACTCAGTACCTATTTCGCCAAGCCACATAGGCACACGAAAATTTCCACATTTCCTTTCCAATTTACCACATGAACTGCTTTCCGAGCGCAAATGCGTTGATTATTACAGAAAAAACCCAAGTCGCGGTATGTGGGCTGATAATATTTGAGGAGTTCCGTCGATCCCTCAAGGATCTCATAATTGAGACTTCATTATTGCTACTTCAACGGATTCAACGGATCAGAATCTTTGACGTACTTTACATCCTTGAGGAGTTCCATGTGTCATTTATTAAAATTGCGATTTCCGTGGGTAGATTCACGAGTTTTAATAGAAATAAATAATATAATTAATAAATAAATATTAGTGGACAATCTTACACAAAGCGACCTAGTCCCATAGTAAGCTCATTAAGGCTTGTGTTATGGGTACTAGACGACGATATATTTAATAGATAGAAATATTTATATACATAGAAAACATCCATGACTCAGAAACAAATATTCATGCTCATCACACAAATATTTGCCCTCACCGGGATTCGAACCCGGGACCTTCAGCTTCGTAGGCAGCGTCACTACCCACTAGACTAACCGGTCGTACTAGAAATTACTAAAATCACTCGTGTGCGTATAAAATTTGAGGGCTCCCCTCAAATTCCTTGGATCCCATCAGCAGGTCCTGACTTGAGGAGCCTCAGGATTATACTCCTTCGAATAAAGAAATATTTTTGAAAATTGGTCCGCAATTGACAGAGAAATGGGTGAAAATACACAAAAGAAAAACATACAGTGGAACATACACCCATCTCCTTTTTTAAAGACAGCTAAAAGCGATATGGTACTAGGTTGGGCCTGCGACATCGCCTGTGTATACTCGCTAATCAGCTTAATACTTCGCTTGAACAATATCTAATAGCAAACATGCTTGAATTCCCACAGGCAAAAAAAACAGTTTTCTAATGGAGATACGCACAAAATTTGTAAAAACATGTCTTCTGGTCTGTTGGTGGTTGGTGGTTTGGTCTTTCTTAAGCCTAAGTCTTCTGGTAGATGTCGCTACACGCCTCCCTAAGGCGTTGTAAGAAGGAAATGATTGATAGATTTAGTGGCCGAGACAGATTGTTGCGATAGCCTGTTGTCGCCGGTTCGAATCCCGCTCGGAGCAGGATTTTTTTTTAATTTTTCCTTTAATTTAAATTTATCATGACATGTCTTCTGTTAAAAACCAACCAACCATTTTTCACTTTCGAGTGCTCGTCTCCTTCACTCGAAAACTGTCTAAAACGACGAAATGACATTTGAAATAGCGGTAGAAAATTCAAAAACGGGCGGGCTATTCGCATTTTATTCGGTTCCATCGGTAGAATGTAAGTGCCAACTTAGACATTATAATCGTATTTACTCATATTTCATTTTCGAGCGCTCGAAAGTCAAAAATGTACGTTATGTCGAGCGCTCATTTTATTAAAAATCCAAATTCCCATCTAAATATAAAATTACTAAACGTTTTGCAATGCATCTATGATTATCAGTTGTTTGCAGTTGCACTTACACAAATAAATTCCTAGTAATTTCATCAACAATGCTTTGCGGACTCCGTTTTCTTTAACATATTTGTTAAGCAATATTTGTATATATGTATACCTATTTGTAATCACGTTCTCGAAAGCGGCACTAATGATTTCGATGATGGAATAATTATAGTGGTTTACGGGGCCGAAAAATCGATCTAGGTAGAGGTAGGTCGCATGTCTGGAAAAACTCGTTTTCTGTATATTTTTGTACTTTATAACAATACTCGTGTTTATGTTTATAATCTTCAAGCGTGCGATACATATACCTAAGTAAATTCTCAATCGGAAAGCATTTAAACTTTTTTCTCGTTATGCTAAGGTTTATTATGTTTACTGATCTTAAAATTATAAAGGAATTTAATAATTTATATCTACTTAAGTATATATTATAAAGTTAACCTGTCATACCTATTTAGTTTACGTAGGTAAATATTTTAATATTTTTAATGTTTTGGCTGATTGGATTGGAGTCCTGTGAAGGCAAGTAAATAATATAAATTGTAATATCAATATTGTGTCATAAAACGTAAAGATGACGCCTTTAAGATTCTAGATATTAATCGTAAGTAAATAATATAATACCTAACTACGACTACGTTACTTTATTGATCTGAATAATACAATTTCAATAAAATACCTAAAAATGTTGTGCTCGTCACAGGCGGTATTAAAGAAGACTTCAGATCGCATATTCTTTATTTTACCGTCCTAGGTTAATAATGTGCTCACTTTGCAAAAAACTTATTACAGCGCCACCTATGCGATTACACGTGAACTAGTACAAAAGCATTGCGTACTTAGCGCTAAACGTACGGCGAACGTTTAGGACGCGTGCAAGCGACAGCGGCGCCGCCAAGTGGCAGACTTGTAAAAGATGTAAATGTAGTTGAAAAGTTTGCGCGCCAAAACTTACGTGGGGTTTTCTTGTTGCAGTAATTGTACCTGAAAAAAAAAGCTGAGATCAGTTACAAGTACTTATTTGCATTGTTATCTTAAGTTATCTTATCTTGTTATTTAAGTGTGGATTACTATTCAAACGAACCTATCCCACCTTTAGAACGGAACCGACCTAATCCAAAAACCCAACTTTTTGGCAAAACGCAAGTAAAGATTTTAATATATTATAATCGATCTATGTATATAACTCAATTTGACTTTTTTCGAGTTAGGTCAGCTCCATTCTGACTAAAAACTCAAATGGGATGTGTCGCATAAGTTGTATAATTATAAAGCTTTTCAATCAAATGTGTTTTATTAAGTCACTAATGTTATTGATTTACCTTCTAAGTATGCAAAATTTAAAGAAGGCTTAGACTTTATTTGGCGTACGCTCATCAGAAGGCGATTACGGGCTGAAACTGTTTTTTTATTTTTTTCAACACTTTTAATGACGGGAACTCACTGCTGGGTCAGCTCTGCTTGTGAGCGTTTTCCTCAACAAACAGTTTTTCGCATGTTGTCGGCTACTAGGCTAACTTTTTCTCCCCGAATGTGTTAAATGAGCCAGCGAAAATATTACAAAATTGTTATCTTATCTTCAATATCTTCATGCTGAGCCGGGTCCATTTATGTACGATTTGTGTAAGATTGCCCCCTAATATTTATATGTCTTTATTTATTTGAATGGCCCATCCACGGGTGCCATGGGACGGTACACAAAACTGACATCTCACGTAAATTAAGACTCACGCCCTTTCACACCAGCTCACATTACTGGCAACTAATGGTTTAATCTAAGCCAAGACGTTGACGACCAGTTACCCTAGTGGGTAGTGACGCTGCCGACGAAGATGAAGGCCCTGGGTTCGAATCCCGGTAGGCAAACATTTGTGTGATGAGCATGAATATTTGTTTCCGAGTTTTCGATGTTTTGTATGTATTTAATCTATATCTATTAAATATATCGTCGAGTAGTACCCATAACACAAGCCTTATTGAGCTTAATGTGGGGTTAGTTCGATTTGTCTAAGACTGTCCTCTAATATTTATTTAAGATGCATTCCTCGGCACCAAGCATCGGCAGATGCAACCGGAAAGAACATTTCCGTGGGGTCCGTATTCGGTGTGGCCTAAACATGTTCGGTAAATATGGAAGTAAACTTCCATAGATCGAAGTCTGCAGTAATTTCCTGTCCACCTTGACGAATGAATATTAAATACAATGCAGTTAATATGCTGGGTGTGAGCTATTGCGTCATCGGCCATTGACCTTTCCATGGTCCTCGGTAGACAAGAAGTCAATGACGGCGGCTGTCACTTCAGTACGGATATTTTATACCTTGTTGGTGGTAAACAAGCGCACAGCTCGCCTGATGGTAAGCGGTTCCCGTAGCGTATGGACGCCTGAACTTCAGACATGCATGCGCGTTGCAGACTCTTTAAAAGGCTTTATCTTAAGCTCTTTAAGAACTTGTTCGTGAAGAACCTCATACTACATATATTATACAGTACGAGCATGCATGTACCTCGACGAAACAAAGTGATGAACAATTTGTAGGTTGGCACCTATATAGGTTATACAATGTATTTAAACTAGGGGCTCTGTGAGTTAAACTAGAGAGCTCGACTATAAAAATACGACTATAAACTTAATCTGAAACTTTCACGAGAAGCAGTTGAGAAATGCGACATGTAACGATGAACAGCCGGACAGACGGCGACATATGAAAGATATTTTGCCCAAGCTAAAGCGGAGAACTTCGTTCGCTTCGCTCAATCGTTTAATAAGTATGACATGTAGCAGCATGCGCAGTGTGTGTATGTAGTGTGACTTCTTATCTGCATACCTTCCGATTTGCAATCGTACAGTCAAGTGCAAAAATATTTATCAATTGAAATCTTTTTTTTTCTTTTTCATATTTTCACTTGACCGTACATGGTGTTTTCGTACATAAGGGTTACCACCCTCCAAGTTCCACTTTTCCAAAGTAATGTCCAATAATCATTGCGTCTCACATTTTTTTAAGCAAAATGTGATATGCAAAGCAAATACATTGGACGGATCTTTGTCCAATGTATTTGCCTCTCACATTTTGTTTAAAAAAACGTGAAACGCAACGATTATTGGACAAACGTCTTAAACAAGTGTAATACCACCCTAAGACGGGACCTACGTTTGTTTACCATAGTACAAAAACCGTGCCATGTTACTACAAATTGACTAAAGACAGTGGACTGCGTAAAACCCAGGCCAAAACATACAGATTTCCTCAAAAAATCTGTGAAAAACCGACCGATGTGCGCACGTTGCACCACACGACAGTTTATAAAACTTTTTATTGCTAAACACTGCCACTGGCTAGCTGTAAACTAGCCGTTAAATAAGGGCGTAAATGTACCAACACCCTTATAACGTAGCGCGTTTTTTATACTGCGATCGTCGAGCCAGCGCTACCGGTATGGACTCTGTCAACAATTTCACTCTAAAAATAAAAAGGTGTAAGTTAGTATGGAACTTGTTTGGGGTTAGGACCTTATCAGCTAGAACGGGACAGCCACTGTGTTTACCAAAGTAAAGGCTGCGTCCAAAATGTAATGAAAAGCATACTCGATGTGTGTAGTGCACTATTCAGTACTTACCTACTGAAAATGGGCAGTCAGGTACGAAATTCTGGGCGGTAATTCGGAATGCGCTAATACGCCTCAGCTTACCCGTCACGCCTAATGGCCATTTTGACACATTTTCTACGGGCAATCTGTCAAAATGTAACTGCCGGTAATACTCCAGGCAAAATACGGTTTTGAAAAACATTAATTTATAATAGCGTTTTTTTTGTTGATTTCATTTGAAAATGTTATTCTAAGATGATTTAGTCAAGAATCCGACAAACTTTAATTATGTAGATTTAAATGAAGCATGCATTATCTTTTTTTGTACGATTTATCTTGAATATTATAGAGCAAATGTAAATGAACCAAAATAAAGACAAAAACATTTATTAATATTTTTTACTGACTTTTCAGAAGCCAGTTAACTTATAATTTTTTCGATGTCTGAAATTTTGTCGGATTTTGTCGCTGGGTAACTATTTAATTGATAATATATCCGTTACACATAAAACATAAGCTATTATAAATTAATTCCAAAATTGTCATTTTTTCCATACAAGTTGTCAGTTCATTGCCTGGACTATAAGGAAAACTATCGGTGGATTGACTATTGGAACCGGCAATAAGAAACTAAATCTCATCGTGGCAGTGGCGGCGCGTGTTTTTTTTCGGTGGACAGATTTTAAAGTATAATAACTGCCTAAAACAAAATTGTAATGTATCTTGCTGTATTAAAGTGAATTATTCGTTCCACAGCAAGCGACATAATCACGGCGGGAAGACATATCGAATCACAATAACAAATTGAATATGGAAAGTATTAAAAGTGTCAAAGACGAAGACGTTCGTTTCGAAAGTAGCGTTATTGATATATGACTATGTGAACCAATTTATAGTATATACGAAAACTCAGGCGGAGGCTAGGTAACATCTGACCATCCAGAAGGTCCATTAATATTTACTACTCAAAATAAAATTTGGGGCACAAGTATGGTGATCGGTACGCGAAAATTATATTGAACAGTAATATATATTTTTTCCAGCTATTACACTTAATGAACACCAGCATGAAAGAGGTTGGTTTCTGAAAGATGGTGGGACATTATTAGTTTGCCACTTAACAATTAGTTTATATCCAATAATCCTACTATATAATATTATAAATGCGAAAGTTCACGATTTAGATGTTTGGATGTTTGTTACTCAGTCACGCTTAAACGGCTTAACCGATTTGGATGAAATTTTGCACGAGGATAGTTTATAGCCTGGATTAAAATATAGGATAGTTTTTATCCCGGGTCCACGCAGACGAAGTCGCGGGCGGAAGCTAGTTAGCAATAAAATAGAAAAATGTAGGGTTAGTAGGCCCTTATTTTGATTTGAGCAGTATAATATGTATACCTACACAAGTGAAAGATTTGTTAAATCTTATTAGTGGTTCCGGAGATTACATCCTACCACAAACCTAAAACCTTACATACCTACTTACAACCGCACAGGGTATACCTCTTTATAATATTTCTCTATAGAAACATCGATATAGATTGCTTATGACTATTCCTACATTTGACATGCTATATAATTGTTGTTGGATTGTACCATCACAAAAACATGCAAAGTAACTCTTTTTAAGTACCAAAAGATAACATAATCCATATATATGTGTACATTTACGGTTCTGTAACGACTCAGGCACTTAGAAACTGGATTGCATCTGGCTAGCTCATTTGGCGTCGCTAAGTCCGCCGTCCCCCTCTAACGCGCTGGCTGCGAGGGAGACAGATTCCGCGAAAGATAACTACATCATACAATCTGAATGGAGGCCTATAGATGTCATACGCGGAGCGAGAAACTATGGAAGGAGTAGAAGTACCTATAAAATATAATTATAACGCAAATATTTTGGGGACAATAATAATAACAAAAACCGGCCACGTGCGTGTCGGGCCACGCGCAGTGTAGGGTTCCGTAGTTGCCTTTCTTAGTTACATCGACGTGCGGTGCGGTTGCGTCGGTCGAATTTGTACAATTGGCCTTTCCAAGTACACATTAAGTTTGTCGACTATTACTCGGTAACTACTTATGCCTTCTTGTCCGTGATAGTTTTCCTTTTAAATTCATTATATGTACTACTACCACGATTTTTTTCACATTCCGTATTTTTATTCCCGCACATTTAGCCGGCAGAGGGCGGGGTCACACATGACTGGAACAAAAATTAGGGCTTTAATAATATCTCGAAAACGAATCACTGATTTGAAAAATGGTTTTAGGAAACCCATAATATTTAACGAGCTATCCAACGATACCCCACACCATAGGGTTAACGAGAAAAAAAAAATACATCCCCGCTTTAGGTGTAGGAGAGGTACCTACCCTAAAAAAAATTTTTTTCAAGATTTTATTGTACTGTTTTGTCGGCGTGATTGATTTATATACCCATGCGGAATTACAGTTTTCTAGTAGTAATGGTTACTAAGCTAAGCCGAAGACGGACAGACATACAGACAGACGGACATGGCAAAACTATAAGGGTTCCTTGTTGTCTACGGAACCCTAAAGATATATTACCTATTTATTGCACCACAACATAAGAAAAACATGGTACAAGAGTGGAATAAGTAAATATAATGTAACTTTACAATAGGTTTTATTGCTTTAAAGCTTCCTAAAATCCTACGGACCCTACACTAATTGCAATAACTAAAGGCTTGTGTCGTACTTATAGACGACGATATATTTGATAGATATACATACTACTTAGATACATTGAGAACATTCAAGACTCTAGAATAGATATCCATGCTCATCACATAACTTTACCTGACCGTGGTTCGACTCCAGGAACGTTAATACCCGCAAGGCTAAACTGGTCGTCAAAGGAAAATACGTAAGTACTTAAAGTACATAAGTACAGTCTTTGGGAAATCCCCTCCAGTCCGTCACCCCTATAGCCGTAAAATGGCTAATTACCGCTCACTTGCAAAAATCTCGATATCTGACGAAAAGACGTCAATTTTGTACACACCACGGGAGCGTCCTCGTGGCGCCCAGTACGCAAAAACGAACAGTACAATTTGCAGTTTCTCTTAAATGGAATTAATTTGTATTTTCATCAACTGACACGGCCTTTTAAAAGGCGCGTGGGCGCCACGAGGATACAATATATATTGACTAACTTTGCCTTCAGCTCTTTCACATTCCCGAATATCAAAGAGTCATGAATTTGGATTAGTTAGGAATGGTTATGAGAATTAATTGAGCGAGGCAGCGAAGCGAACGAACTTCTCCGTAGCTTGGGCGAAAATCATATCTTATTTCTTATGTCTGGTAAAGCTCGCCGGAGTCCGCTGGATGCGGATGGCGCAGGACCGATCATTGTAGCACTCTTTGACCTCATTTCTCAACCGATTCTCGTGAAATTTTGTAAGTAGGTTCTTTAATTAGGTATACAGTTTAATTTTGTAGATACAGTTTTTCGAAATGTATTTGTTTAAAGGCAGGCATTCGACTTCTACAAGTCAGAGCCATTGAGATAATAAAATAGTGGTCAGAATCAAATAGAGTAAAAAACTGCATCTATTTTTATTGCACGATTGTTTATCAGAGTTTTCTCACAAATAACTTTAAGGGGGTGGGATAATTGGAAATTATCGCGTGCTTTGAAGCGCCGTTCTGAATAGATTAAGAAACAATAAGGTCTGATTTTCAGATATGTGATTCTTGATTGTTTATCTGATTTAATCGATACATGATTGCCTAAAATTTCCTCGATAGAAAAAAAAACAAATTTGGGTCTTTATTTTCGTTTTTTTACTCAGCCTACTCAAACAATACATTATTTTACGACCGAATCAAGTTAATAATATAGTATTTTATCTCATCTAAAATCTCACTTAATGAAATATGAATAAAACGTCACTAAGTTAGGTATTAATCGAAATTGGTCCAAAATGGCCATTCCCGAAGAGTGTTGCATTTCTTTTTCTCGTGAGCGGAAGGCATAAGCGTGTTTCTGTCAAGGGGGCGTTCCCTTAAACTGTGCAAATATTCTGTCCTTCACACGACTCTATATCTCTGTCCGCATCCACGACAAGCCCGCGGCGTCGGAAGTAGCATCCTGTAAAAGACATAAATGGGTCCCCCTGTACACCAACACCAACATCTATTCATTTACACCTTATCTCAACCGGATAAAGTCCACAGTCGTGTAGATATTTATGACGCAGAATATGCGCGATTGTACATCTCAAGGTCTGCTCAATTGTTCCATTTACAGCGCATCTTCAATTGGCTAACGCCCCACTTGGACATTGTCATGCAAACTGGCTTTGTGTTCAACATACTTGTTTTACTTCATTCAATACATTGTATCGGAAATGTTCGTGTTATTTTTCTGGTTTGAAAATAAACTAGTATCTCGTGGGCTGTAGAACTCACGCGCACGTCATATAATAAAAAATAAAAAAACCCGTATCGACAAAAAGATTGATATAATTATAAAATCGCTCACTGCTGTCTCGAGCTCTCTCGCACTATCCATCTCTTTCTAAGTTTTCTAATAAGAGAGAGACGGATACTGCGAGAGAGCTCGAGATAGCTCGCACGTCGTCTTGTGCTAACTGTGCTGTAGAGAACAGCTGAACAGCCGGATATACGAAATATTTTTTGAGAACTTTTTTTTTCCGTATTTTGTGGTTTTTTGCTACTTAGGCACTTTGCCTTCGTTGGCTACGCTCGCTCGTTCAATGTGAAACTGTCAAAATGTTAATTTTTCTTACAAAGTTATTTACTTAATGTATCTGGTTCATATACACAATCATCAAACAGGAAATCTTCGATTGCTTGACGTTCAGGTAGATCTGAATGTATTTTTTTTGTACGGGGAAATGACTGTTGAGTTGTCCTGACGCGAGTTTGAAAAGTTACGTAATTACACCTCGGATTTGAAGAGACCTTCTGTTGAATTCGTATTTGGTATTCGGATAATCAGTAAAAAAATGGTCCATAATCGCCATCCAATAATATCAGCGTTGAGTCATCTTCTGTGGCTCGACATTGTGCTGAGTGGACTCCTTTTTCGCATTTCACGAAATGTCAAAATGTATACTTAATAATATTGTTGTATTCTGTATTTTTGCGAAATAAACTTATTTTCTTTCTTTCTTTCTTCAATACAGTCGTCTCAACGAACAGGCTGTTCACTAATATCTGAAAACGACCTTGTCTATGTGTTAAAGTGCGTCTAGATATTTTTCAACACCTTTGCACGTTGCTGATAGATGCACAAAAAAATGCGCCATTTAAAACGCTTTAAACAATAAAATTATTGCTACCAGTTTTCAGTTTTCATTCTTAGCAATAAAAATGCAAGTTTTAGTATAGCTTTTTAAGTTTCATTTAACTAAATTACAGTTTTAAATAACTATAATATCCTTGGTTTTAATTATTTTAAACTCAAATGCGTCGTCTGAAGTAGTCTTTGATCCATGAACATAAAAAACTCACTTGTTTTATATTGCATGCATGATGGCAAAAGGAACATTGATAGCCCAAAATTATACTTCAAAGTCTCATTGATTTATATTTATGAGCATTCTTTGCGTATATTAGGTTTATGTTTACTTGAGATTATTTGAGTTGGCCGAATTGCATCAAAGTAGTCCATTCAAAAAGCAACTCTATCGTCAAACTTGAAGATTCAAATGCCAAAGACAGTTTTATAAAAAGTCGGCCTTTCATAATATCGACCATATAAGGATTACCGAAATTGTAACGGATTTAAAACTTTATCATCCTCATAGCTTTTTTCCCGGTTGTAGACTATAGCAGCTCAAGTCCACTTTGGTGCCTAATCCTAATTAAAAAACTATATTGACAGACACAACTTAGAAAAGTTGAAAATCCCCCGACATTTTCATTTAAAAGTCCAATATCTCAAAAACGGCTGAACAGATTTTCATTAAACATGGCTAAGGGCACTCGGGATAAAATTATCTATGACACAAAAAAAAATCGCATTCAAATCGGTCCATCCGTTTGGGAGCTGCGATACCACAGACAGAAACACAGATTTTGGTATATTATATTTCTCATATGAAATTACCACGTGACTGTACCCTAAAGCACATAAATAATGTAAGTAGTGTGACGTCACAACCAGCCCCGTTTGCGCACGCATTTGAATTGTTGTTGTGCTCAATTAAGTTTGCTAGTGACGTGATATTACGTCCTAAACTCCGTGATGAATCGGAAGGTTACCTATAAATTGTGAAACATTCCTGAAGTTGACATTTTGTAATATTACCCAGTGTTGGGGTACCTACGTAGTAACTTAGAACTAAACGTAATATTATAAGCTAGAAGTGTATTCCAACCTATGGGTCGCGCTCGCGACCCCATGAGGGGTCGCAAAGCCTCTTGGAAAACGAAGTTCGTTCCTGTATCTCCATCTGTGTCACTCGAATAAGTAAGTGTTGCCCAAGGAGATACACGAACAAACCATGTAAGATGTAACGATATAAAGATTCAATCTATTCATAAATTCTTGACATTGCCAAGGTGGTCGCGTCTTGAAAAAGGTTGAAACTTGTTAAACTAGTCATCCTCATCATCACCATCATATCAGTCAAGAGACGTCCACTGCTGGACATAGGCCTCCCCCAAAGAGAGCCAGTGACTGGCGGTCCTACGCCACCCACATCCAGCGGACTCCCGCTAACTTTACCAGCTGGTCGATCAAATAACGCATTGTACGCACGTCGTCAGGTAGATCTATATGTCACTTTTAGTATGGGGAAATGACAGTTAAACTGTCTTAACGCGCGTTTAAAGGATGACTCACGCTAGAACGAGACGTTATTCAGGTGACCTGAGTAACGTCTCGTTCTAGCGTGAGTCAGGTCATCATTCCACATTGCAGTATTGAACTAGCATAAGCACTAAAATACAGTTAAGATAAACTATATGTTTTTCTTGAATCTAGGCGAATTTAGTTGATATTTGGCATAGAGACCTGACAGGTAATCACGTTACATTTCGTACGCGCGTTAGAACAGTTTAACTGTAATTTTTCCATATAACATTTAGATCTACCTAACGTGCGTACAATGCGTTACGTGATCGACCAGCTGTACACTTCTTATCCGGAAACGATCCCCCAGATTGATAAGGGAGTTCACGTGCACAAAGTCGCGGACAAATACTACTAATTAAGCTTTAGGTACATTGTTTTCAGCTGAAAGTTAGTGATAAAGTACCGAGTTCTTCGTGAGCTTAGGGCATTAAATAGTTCTCGTATTATGAGCTGGCATAAACTAAAACAATGGGCGTGCGCACAGTAGATATATAGCTTAAAGCAGTAAAACAACTCCTTGGGCATTTTCGCAAGAAGAGATGCATCGTTGACGTCACCGCAGCCAGCATTCGCGAAAATGCCCCCTTACAAACGTCCGACACGACGCACTTCACACTATCGCGTCGCTACTCGCTACTATAGTAAAAATGCCCTTACATCCAACATTTGACAGCTGTCATCCCAGTACAATTATGTCATCATATGTCATTATTGACGTTTATTATACCGGAATGACGGCTGTCAAATATCGGCTAAAAAACGATTTACATAAACATATGAGTCCGCGGCACGGTCGACTCAAGTGGATTCTCCATACAAACGTTAGTACAATTTTGAAACGGCATATTGAGATAGCATTAATATTTTTATACACAATGGGATCTGACATATCTAGGTTGGAAACTAGTATCTGCTGCTGCAAATCAAAATAGAAATAAAATTAAGCAACTGGAGACTTTGTATGCAATTCATTCTACTCCTCCTACCCTTAAGGGGGTGCATTGGAAATTATCACGTGCTTTGAAACGCCGTTCTGACTAGATTAAGAAACAAAAAAAAGACAAGGTTGCACTCCGGGAGTGCCGGCAGAAGTGAAAACTTGCGAATTGCTTTAATTATCAGTAGGTATAAAAAAAAAACCTCCCCCTCCCTCCTGATTTAATCGATTCATGATTGTCTAAAATTTCCTCGATACAAAAAAAAATGTCGAGCTGATTATAATTAAGGGGATGCCTTGATTTGAGTCGAACACGCCCCCTAAACAGAGATACCCTTCCGCGCACGAGAAAAAGAGATGTAACACTCTTCGGGAATGGCTTTTTTGGACAAATATCGCTAAATACCTAACTTAGTGAAGTTTTATTGAAATTTAATCAAGTGAGATTTTAGATGAGATAACTATTAACTTGATTCATCATCATTCTCCTAGCGTTGTTCCCGGTTATGCCCCTAAAGGAGCTCGGGGTCCGCTTTGACACCTAATCCCAAGATTTGGCATAGGCGCTAGTTTTACGAAAGCGACTGCCATCTGACCTTCCAACCCAGAGGGAAAACTAGACCTTATTGGGATTAGATCGGTTTCCTCACGATGTTTTCCTTCACCGAAAAGCTAACGGTAAATATTCCGTACATAAGTTCCGAAAAACTCATTGGTACGAGCCGGGATTCGAACCCACGACCGCCGCTTGACAGCCGCATGCCTGAACCACTAGGCTACCGTAGCTATATTGTAACTATTAACTTGATTGTGTCGTAAAATAATGAATCGTTTGAGTAGGCTGATCTATCTCTAGGCTATGAAATTAGATACACAATCATATAGTCAAGAATCATATATCTGAAAATCAGACCTTATTGTTTCTTAATCTAGTCAGAACGGCGTTTCAAAGCACCGCCTTAAGTCAGCGGTACCAGCAGTTCACGTGCCGCGCGGGTGTGCGTAGAACAGATTGTAAATGGAGCGCAGGTCTAAAAAGGTCTTAAGTGACTCTAGTTGAGATACTGCTATAGCAAATGTATTTACCGTGGATTGCATGAGTTACATCGGACATAAAATCTTGTTGTTTCTGTTTCTGTCTACTGTATCGCGTTTGATTGCATTTCGCTGTACTGCAGCGGAGTTAACGACTGCACAAACAATATCACATCTATCTGTATAAATTATATATTTTAGGCATCTGTCGGTGCGGAGACGGTATGATAAGTAAGCTGTCAGCAGTCAGTGACAACTTTCAGTCGAGTCAGTACCGTTTCTTTAATTCCACCGCATCCAATAATGATGTAATATAAAAAGGAGGTAGATAATATAAGCAATCCAAAAGTGGCACACTAAAACTCAGCCAATTGTATGACCTTGCCACAATGTCGCGTCGTCAATGGACACGTATTAAACGTGTCTCAGCTGTCAGATTTGGTGGCCATTTTTAAACACGGAATTTCATATAGACAACTTATCTACCTATTTTTTATATTACATCATCGACCGCATCCCGCTGCGGCATGCGGAACGACGGTTCGCAACGTTGTATGCCAGTACCTCAGTTTGTATATAAACTCCGCACGGTACTTCACACTACCGCACCTCCGTCCGGCGAAAGTTGGACGCTTCTCCGCACGCCGCAGCGGGCTGCGGCGGCAGTGTGTGATGCGCCTAAGGGTGCTTTTCCACCAGAAATGTGCTAATTGTGCTATGCTATGTTTTTATACATTTGAAACCTAGCTGTAGCTGGAGCTAAGTTTCAAATGTATGAAAACATAGTATAGCATGGCATAGCACATCTCTGGTAAAGGTACCCTAAAAGGAAAGGTGCCTGAGTCCGGTACATGATATTACTTATTATCATATCAGCCGAAAGACACACTGCTGGACATAGCTTTTTTTTAAGTCCGTCCATTGACCCTAGTCTCAAAGTAAGCGGCGACAGAGCCTAATTTTATTTTTTATTAGGGTAAGTACCTCCCGTATACGTGACGTGGGGAGTGTCTTTTTTTTCATTTCAACCCTAACGTGTGATATATTGTTGGATAGGTATTTAAAAATGAATAGGGGTTTGCTAAAATCATTTTTTGATAATGTTAATATTTTCGGAGATAATCGCTCCAGAAGTAAAAAAAATGTGTGTCCCCCCTCTAACTTTTGAACCATACATTTTAAAAATATGAAAAAAATCTCAAAGGTAGAACTTTATAAAAACTTTCTAGGAAAATTATTTTGAACTTGATCGGTTGAATAGTTTTTGAATAAAAAAAAAAAACTACGGAACCCTACACTGAGCGTGGCCCGACACGCTCTTGGCCGGTTTTTTTTATAACATTATGATAGCACACAGGTGGTGGATAGTGACGCATAGTGAATTCGCTGCGCCCGCTGGTACGTGGTCGCTACTCGGAAACCTATCCGCCCCAATGCCTATCGGTTCTACGTGCCGCTATCAAATAGGTTACCTATTGATTTAATCGTTATTGCACAAAAAAAGGAACTTGTAGTACAAAAGGCGACTTAATGCTCTGAAGCATTCTGTATCAGTCAACTTTAAGGCATCGCAGATAAATTGCCTTTGTATATCACCGACCTTGGTCATTACGGATTTTTCCTTTTGTGGGCTCTGATATGGCTCGCAAGGTAGGCCTTGCGAGCCATAGCCTTGCAAGCCAGGTAGGACATACAGCATACATATTGTGTACAGTAGACAAGTCTTAAATACCCTTTGGCTGTCATGGTAGTAGAGTTGCCCTGCTGAGTTATATGTTTATAAGGGGTGTTTGGTTTTCTCTTCGCGTAATTGGCGTTACATGTCCAAAGTTGAAAGACCGGTCTTCCTCGGCCAGTTTGATTTACAGTTTGATGGTAGACCGCAAAGAAGAGCTTCTCACAGCGAGTTCCTCCTAACACGCAGGGTCTATAGCGCAGGTGTTCAGGTGTCGTTCGAGCACATCCTTATAGCGCAGATGCTGACCACCGTGTTTGGCCGCTTACCCTCAGCTAACTCTGGTACGGAAGGATAATGTACGATTCCCAAAAAACGGGCCGGGCCGGTTCGCGTGGCGCCGCAACGTATGCGCGAGCACCCGGTGGCAGCCGACCGCGGTTCAATAGTGTAGTAGGCAAAAGCAGAAGGAGCCGGTCAGATGCGGCGACAGCCCAGCGCAGCCGTCCACGTCCGCGAGGAGCCGACCGGCCACAGATCCACTCAAATATGATATGTAATGTCTGTATTAAAGGTTCGTAATATCCCCAAATAAAGGAGTATGAGGTCGGCTAATGAAGAACTGTCTACTCAATTCAACTCATTTATTTACGAAAATTCCGCTTTCACTATAACCTACAGCAGCAGCCAGACATGTATTTTGGTCCTACAAGACTATTGAATTAGAATACTCCGCAGTTGCGCGGAAAAATGTCTCCCTCGGGACAGTCGCGTAGAAAATAGGTGTATGTGACAACTTGACAAGTCTGTTTTCAGTAGGGATTGTCGTGGCAATCTTTTTACTTGTCACTTAACTAAGACACTTGCATGGCTTGTTTTGCCACTAATGCAGGTGCTCGTATACATAGTCGAGGAATGAAAAGGTTAGCCATTAATTTTGTATTAAGCAGTTACGCTGCTAACTAAATTATACATTTTTAAATTTGGTGGCCACCAAAAAGCCGGATTGTTCCGATAGCTCAGTTGGTTAGTAGCGACGGGCCATGAATGCCTGTGGTCGCCGGTTCGAATCCGGCTCGGAGCATTAAATTTTTTCAATCTTTCCTTTATCTAAAAAGGTTAGCCATTATTCGAAGTTATTTCAGAGCTGTGGGGGTCCGAACGTGATGAACCTTTTCATTCCACGGCTGTATACAGCGTGGAAATCTAATACGAGCAAATCTTTAAATGGTGGTTAGTACAGGACGTAAGAAGTTTATTTAGATACCTTTTGTCTAAAATTACAACGAAAAAATTAACCATACAAAATAATTCAGCCCGCAATGTAACGCAAAATATTCAAGTTAAGGCTCGTTGACAGTTACTTGTCAAGTATTTGGACAGCTACGTTTGCGTTACATTGCTGCTCGGTAATTTTTGAAAAATTAATTACAGGCTTTCTATTAAGTGTATCTTAAAAAGTCCCAGTAATTAATGATTACGGTATTAAACCCTATGTCTGGTTTAATTCTTTGCTCGTATTAGATTTCCAGGCTGTATATGACGTATTTAGTTAAACGACGTAGTTAGCTTTAAGTTTGTGGTTAGAGACTGGAAACCAGCGGTCTCGCTGAGTCTCAAACCGTTTCAATACACAGACAGCCAGTATTGTATGTGTACTCACATCGCTTTTGTCAATTGTTTGTGTTGTTGATTTTTTTTTTTTAATTTTAGCTGCCGCGCGGGTTGACCTTCATAGGTCACAGAAAACAAGAGAAGCCGCGAGGTAAAGTGTAGCATAGTCTGCCCTATATAAGTATATTCTAAATACTGGTGAAAGAATTTAAGAAATCGATTGAGTCGGCGGTTAGTTACCCTCTTATTTATAAAACTTTAAATGCCGTATAAATAAAATGTGTGTTGTCCCTTTCTTACGAACACAAATGTGAAAGTGACAGATAAAGAGAAACGAATTTTATAGGCATTTTAGCTAAAATTGGTTTGTTGAACGTTTATGAATAACGACCTTTAAATACAGCTATGTACTATCCGAACAAAGTAACTCACAATATGTCAAGACCGTATTCTCACATACTTATTTGGACACCTCTCACGACGTTCTTCGGATAGCCTGGAGAGGATTATAGGATTACTAGCCTATGTCACTCTCCATCCTTCAACTATCTCTACTTAAAAAATCACGTAAATTCGTCGCTCCGTTTTGCCGTCAAAGACGGACAAACAAACACACACACTTTCGCATTTATAATATTAGTATGGATGAATATTTGCACTGTGCTCGTATCGTAAGCGCTTTCCTCTACATACGGTCTTTCGCATGTTTTTGGCTACCAGCGTAGCGCTACGAAACCGTTGGCACAGAATGTGTTAACCAAAGCAAGTCTACTAGTGTGTAACATTTCTTATTTAATCTTCTTTGTGTTTCCCTGAACCATTTCAACACGTGACAAAGGTAATGGTCAATTTAACAGTAAAAGCTTAGAGCCAAATATTTTATAGTAACAATTTTTCGTCCCGGACTAGAAGCTTTCCACTGCATATCCTTTCATTTCATCGGAATCCGAGTCCGGGGCCCGTTTGCACGGCAAGTTTGCTTGCATGGTTACTTATTCCATAATTCGAGAGTTATGAGATTTGATTGTATTACCTTCTTAATTTCAAAGACACGGCTTAAATCCAGTCTTTCTTTGCAGGACTGTCCCATATAATACCGTCAAAGAATAGTGTTACTCGTCTAGACATATCAATAAATGCAATATGCACCAACAATGTTGTGTTAAACGTTCGTCAGATTCGTACAAAAGCTCTCAATTACATTATGAAACTACGACACATTTTGATATAGCCGATGACAAAGAGATGTATCATTTTTTTCAGTAGACTGGAAAAATTGTAATTTTAAAAGTATTGATATTTCCAAACACAAGTGCATAAAAATACCAGTGTCTAGAAAAAAAGACGTGACCTTAGAAATGTTTCCTTGAACATGTTTCTGTTGTACATATAGACATATCTACTTGAATGAACACTTCAGTTTTTGAAAAAGACAAGAAATCCACCTACCTACCTAGCTTTTTAACTCAACGGAGCTAAACTACCTAAATGTGATGATATATGTATCGTAGTGCACGAAAAATTAATTCCTTTTTTTTGATGGCACATTTTACGCATAACTGTAAACTATACACCCGTAAACCAACATCAGATAAGCTTGCACTAAAACAACCTGTCAAGTGAAAATAAATATAATATGTCCTTTCAAAGGCAGCAACACATTCCGGGGGATTTCCACGCCGCCACTTCTTAATGGTGTCGCCGGTGGGGCCGGGTGCCTTCCTAACATATTGAATCTTCATTTAATATACCCTTTTATAAAATCGTGAGAGGGGAAACATGTTCGTTTGGCTATCTGGAAGAAGTCACGTATTAGACGTTTTAATACTTATTTATTGAGATTTTAACGTTCGTCTTCCTCCCAGCGTTTTTGCCAGGGCCCGGTGTCCACTTTCGAACCTAATCCCAAGATATTGGCGTAAGCACTAGCTTTACGATAGCGACTGCCATCTGACCATCCAACCACCTTTTCCTTCACCGATAACTTTATTAACATTTTAACGTAACTCAACCAATTACGTCCAAAACACAACGCAGACCAAAATAGACAATAAGCATCTGCAACACACTTGGTCCAAAAATCCAACCAGCAACCGGCGCCGTCAATAACGTAGAAAAATATTCCTCAACCTATACGCGTTGACTAAGTGTACTCACATCAGTTAACGCGTCTTACCGATCTCCTAGACGGCTGGTACGCGCAAGCAATACATTTTCGGAAGTAAAGTATTTATTCTTTATTGTGCAACAGTGAAAACAATAATACTTAAAGATAATCATATCTTCTGTTATTGTCAATCAATCAATTCAAAGATCAATTAACCCTCTCACTTGACAATGCCTAACCTAATAAGTACAGCTTCCAATCTTGGCTGGAAGGTCCCAAAGAATGCTGTTGTCCACGTTAATCCCCTAGCCTGATCCCCCAGGGGAAAAAAACGGTTAGGTTGTTAGTTGAACTGCGACCCTACAGCGCGCGAGCCGAGCGAGCGAAGCGAGCGTGACGCGGTAGCGTCCGGCGAAGCGCCATAACCGAACATTATCATTTTTTCCTAGTTGAATATAAAATAATTGCCGCTAATTCCCCTGGGTGATCGGGGTCAGGTGATTAACGTGGATAACGTGCAAAGAATGGAACCAAAAATGATGGCAACCTGAGCTTTAAGCTTTAATAAAATTGTAAATGCATCTTGAGTAATCTTAACCCTAGGTGAAACGTAGATCGGGAAAAACACCCCAGATCCGTAACTAATGGACTGTTCGGTTTTAACTGCTAAAGGTAGAATGAATTTGTCTAACGAACTTTTTCAAGGCGTTCAAAGCAGCTATTATACAATAGAGGATTTTGCTTCGGAGGCACTCGTTAGAGTTTGCTCCAGCCAGACTCCTTTGGGGATGGAAAACGACTTTTTGTGTGACATAATGTTAGATTCGTGATTGTTGGGCGACTTCCAGATTGAAAGCCGCTCCTTTACAGTACAGCCTTACAACATATTTTAGTAGCAGTATTAGACTAAGCAAACATAAACAGGCTTGACTGAAGCCTGTAAAAATAAGCAACCATGAGGCATTGGGGATCTGTAAATATGTCTCCACTAGCACTGACACATTCGTAAACCCGTATGTGATTGTTAAATTACAAAATAGTTTCTGTCATTCCTATAGAGAAACGCCATTACCAAGCCCAACTAACCAGAAAATCAGCAGTGGTTCTGCCCCTGCCACATTGTTCTCCCATGCGGTTGATCATGAATGAATCAACCCCGCGTCAAGTCAATTTCGTCGTAAATAAATTCACAAATTATGACACATACGACCAATTACTACTGAGGCTATTCATGATTTCCGAAGAGCCATTGGATACATGTTTTTGCGAAATGTGCGCGACTTATGACGTATTGGTTCTGGGTTGGAAATGAAAGTGTGCATTCGGAAAACACGTGTCCTGTTTGGGATTGTTAAATGACTTTTGCTCGGTCGTATATGGTGGAATTTTACAAATGACGATTGTTTTTTACGTATGGATACCAAGATCTCACCCATAACGCCGGAGTCAGACGAAGATTACTGAAAATATGAAACATAAAGTAAACTGTGATGAACTCGCTGGATTCAGAGTTAAAGTCTTACAATGTCTCTTACATAGAAGATGTCAGGGTGTCCAGCCTCCGAGACTGACAGCCTTGACTGTGAATGACCATTTTAGAACGACTCTCTTATTAGCCCGAAAGGGTTGAAAACAGGCGACTCGGCTGACAACAAGGCAGTTCATACTGAATACAAGACAATGAACAGACTGTTTAGCTAGTGAGAAGTTTTATTAGGTTCTTACCTCATCCTCAAATATTTGTGATGAATCACTGTGTAGTAATCCCAATAAAAGCTTGTTTCTCCGGAATCCGAGAGTGGGAGTTTACTAAATCACACTCGTCATTCTAGTATATATGTCTTAGCGATACCTTTTTAGGGTTCCGTACCTCAAAAGGAAAAAATATGAGGATCACTTTGTTGTCCGTCTGTCTGCCTGTCAAGACCCTTTATCTCGGGAAAGGTATCAAGTTGAAATTAAAACCATATACTCTGGCCTACAGTTCCTTGAAGCTGTGAAAAAATCAAACTACTAAGTTAACGTAAATTATACGGCCGTTGATGCCGCAAAAAGCGTAAGTATATTTCAACACTCTCAAGGGTATCAAAATTTATAGGGTACTTTTCGTAGACCTAGAACTATGAAATTTGGCAAGTATCTAATATCTTTTTATACTACATGTACAGGGAAAAATCTGAAAATATACATTTGTAATTAAGTACGATCCCTTGATGGGGGAGTCAGACTAGCACTTGTCCGGTTTTTTTTACGTTTGCGCATCCTGTCTTGTCTTAGCGATACCCAGTGAACCAACAATCTAAAACGACCAACAACTCTGTTAGTTGACAAGGCATTGTGCTAATTATGCGCAAACGTGAACACCCTAACCAGACGAAAGAGCACACGGCATGCGGTAGAGTGGGATGCCTTGGTTTGAATTGGAGCTTTCAAATGAAAGTTTCGATAGACAGTGTGCCTTCTGTACGCAAGTACTGTATTTTAGCATCATTCATAAAACTTGTGGCAACGGAATAAGGGGTACTAATGGATAATATAGCATCTCATTTCTACGTATACACCACTGTCCATCAAACCTATTAAAGCCGATGACACGACTACATACAAATCAAGTCTTTCTGCTCTTTCGGATTCAGTAGGGTTGTCAATTTGTCACCCGCGCCACACTTTTTTATGATTAAGCGACACTAACCGTGGAAAACGTTTAGCGTGGCTTTTACAACAGGCCTAATTAAATAGACCGCTGAAGTAATTATATTTTTATTAAGTGCAGAGTATGTCTCGTTCTTTACGAGAAATCTTAACTTTTGCGAGTAGCGTGTTGCTGTAGAAGTCTCGATCACTTATTATTCTCATTCTTCTCATACGAAAGTGACAACAACACGTCAACAAACTTTCAATAAGTGTTTAAATATGGAATTTAGTTGAAAGCATAAACTATTAAGGTGACTTCGACATTATAACCAATAGTCGTTCTTGGCGCCGTGGCGTAGGACGGAGCCCAACACTTTAGGTATTCATGGCTTCAACTCCACGCGCGGCTTGACCATGCGATGCGCCGCAGTAGTTATGAATAATGCTTGTTTTTGACATAAACGTCAAGACCAAAGCCTCGTCACAAATAATTCGAAACGTTTGCTAAAAGCTTTCTAACATCTTTATTATGACTGTAAACATCAGAACAATAAATCATAGACAATCAACCACAGCCACCCGTGACCGGAGTTCTAAACGCCCATTCTATTTGTACATTTATATTGAGGAAACTATAAAAATCTGGATAATCGTAAAAGCGAAGTTGGGAGCGCGCCAATCTTTCTCCAACAATGAAAAATAATTCGACGCCGCTTGAGGCCTACGGCGGTCTAAGCGATGGTAAATCGAGCGTTCATTCGATGTACATTGCTGTTCCTTTCCTGGGAACTGATTTACGGTACCACAGAATAAATAATCGTACTTACGTGCAGGAGGTACACTGCTAAGAAGATTACTTTTCACGGGTCAAACGCGGTGTTGATTTTCCTTAACTTCTGACGATGTTTCCACGCGGGCTGCAATCGACGTGGTATCACATGATTTACATCATAAAAAATGTGTAGAATCAACGTTAAACATCCAACTTCCTAGTAATAATATTGTAAATGCGCAAGAATGGATGTATTTAGATGTTTGTATGGTTGGATGTTTAGATGTTAGACTCAATCACACTTAAACGGTTCAACCGATTTGGATGAAATTTTGCACAATGATAGTTAATAGCCTGGATTAAAATAGAGGATAGTTTTTATCCCGAGTCCACGCACCTCACCTTACCACGATATTTCACCTTGATACCATAAGGCACAACAGTGTAAACATATATCTGACGTCGACTATTTAGTGTTAGGAGCTATAGACTAACAAAACCGACGATTTGACAGCTAAAAACTTAAATAGTGACATCTCACTCTACCTCAGACGTGCTCTTTCGTCTAGGCTCGTCGCATTTCTGCGTTATGATCGTAGCACAATGTAGCCGCGCGACGATGAGTATAATTGGCGGCATGTTGGGCGGACCAGCCGATTGATTACGTAACGCATTGTACGTGCGTCCGTAGATCTGAATGACACTTTTTGTTTGGGAAAATTACAGTTGTATTGTATGTATGTACGTATGTAAAATCTTGATTGTCCATGGAATAGAACACAACAACAGAACAATTTTTACAAGACCAGATAACACATGTACATTTGTACAATGGCCAGCGTATCCCCTATTATAATTGTCCTAACTCTCGTTCGAAAAGTTACGTATCTCTCTTTATTCACGATACACCGTGCAGCCAATGTCAGATTCATCACCATTAGCATTATCATCATATCAGCTGCAAGACTTCTAATGCTGAACATAGGCCTCCCCAAAAGATTGCCACAATGACTGGTCCTGTGGCACCCGCATTCAGCGGACTCCCGCGCTTACCAGGTTATCAATTCACCCTGTGCGGTCTACCCACGCTTTGCCTTCCGGTACGTGTCAATGTCAATGTCAGGTGATGCTTGGTGAACGAATTCTTTATACATGTGTAGGCGTGTGTAACGTTTGAGTGCCTATTGATCAAGCAACTCCTGAAAAACTTCAGTTTTAATTATAATAGGCGCGGGGTCACGTGGAGCGATTGGTTGGTGTCGCGTGGACCGCGACGGAAGTCGCCCAAACACAAATATATGGCGTTGCTTAGCACATTCACTGCCAAGAATAGCTACGCGCTATACCCGTAGCCGATCCCGTGACTTTCCCCGTATGTAGCGGAAAGCGACTACGGCGTAGGCGACCGAGCGGGGGTTCCTGGCAATGAAAGCGTTAAGGCAAGAGGTTTCTCGGTGCGGAGGCGGTAGGATATCAGTAAGCCGTCAGCATTCAGTGTCAACTGTCAGTCGAGTCAGTACCGATTCTTTACTGTGCGCCTACATTAAAATGAGTGCTTCCTGAATGGCGTGGGATGCGGGGATGCGGAGGAGTAATGAACCGTGAGTGAACCTCAGTTAGGTCCATAATAGGTACATAATCTCACGGGCGTAGCCAGGTTTTAATTTCGGGGGGAGCCCAAGAAATTTCAGGGAAGTTCAAGAAAACAAAACAATAAAAATATGCATAAAATTACAGTAATATTCAGGTTAATGTAATATTCTGAACATTCCGTTTTCCTGACTACGCCCGTGTGCTGTGCCATGAGAAAAACTCTGTAACTTAAGATAGTGTTGAATTTTATTTATAACGTAACTCTTAAAACCTAGTGACTCGTTTCGACTAAACACTACAACTTTTGTAGATTCAGTGTATTGCCAAAACACAGCTTACCTTTTATTAGACCGTTACACATACAGTGTTTTGACTTAACAAGACCACTAGAAATCAGTGCGAAAAGAAGACGAAACAGTGAGGGAGGTGTCGTCGGGTCGGGTTCATTTTAAAATAAAATGACAAAATACAATTTGCTTTGTGAAAGTACGGAAAAATAAAAATAAAATGCAATAATTACAACCTCATCCACATTTTTGGAGGATCACTATTCATGGTTTTGTGACAAATAACAAAAAAAAACCGGCCAAGTGCGAGTCGGACTCGCGCACGGAGGGTTCCGTACCATTATCTATAAAAACGGCAAAAAAAACACGTTTGTTGTATGGAAGCCTCCCTTAAATATTTATTTTATTTTGTTTTTAGTATTTGTTTTTATAGCGTCAACTAAAATACATCATCTGTGAAAATTTCAACTGTCTAGCTATCACGGTTCTTGAGGTACACCCTGGTGACAGACAGACGGACGGACAGCGAAGTCTTAGCAATAGGGTCCCGTTTTTACCCTTCGGGTACGGAGCCCTAAAAACTGTTTATGGCGATATCTTAAAATTAGCTTTTTCGAAATGCATTGGTCAGAGCCTTAGCATGGCAGCTCAGGACTTTTGCTCAGTAATGTTAGCCATTAGTATTTAATGATATAATGTATTATTTGTCTCCCAGATGTTTAAGTCGTTCATTTGACCCACATTCAGTGGCCGAGCGTCGTAAAAATTTAAAGACAGATGGTAGCTTTACAACATTGTGCTAGTAGTAGGTAATAAAAATATTTAAATTGACTACATCGCGTGCAGTATTTAAGGAACTTGAACAACAGAGGCTCTAGTATAAGTGTTACCGAAACAAAACGTTACGACCGCGTTCGCGTTTAGCTGTCAAATCCCATACAAATTGAGGGTAAAACGCAAACGCGATCGTAAAGTTTTGTTTCGGTTGCGACGGTTCAACCTCGCAACACGGGCCGCAGCGCGCGCCGCATGAGACGCACCAGCACCAAGACGCCGTCCGGCTGCACCGCCGCCCGCATGCACCGGAGCCGACCGCGGCACGCTAAGTCACGGTCCGGCTACAACGCGCTACACGAACACATGGAGCCGGCCGCATCGCGTCACACGCACACACAGGCGCCGGCCGACCGAATAAAAGGGAGCGCGCGCGGCGATGCGGGCAGGCCAGGTCGGGCCTAGCTGAGTTTCTTGCTGGACTCTTCTCAGCTAGGCTAGGTTTTAGCGAACCAGCGATAAAACTCCCAGTATAGTTCGACACCACTCACACCCCAGATTCGGTTGATACCGTTCAACCAATCTCACTGGAGCGCAAACTCGTAGAGTATTCCAGTGTACAAACTTTCCCGCGTGGTCGTGCCGGAGGCTCCCCCTGGATTTTCCCCAGGCTACCCTCCAACCATGCAAAAAAAAAAAAACGATGCGGGCAGTCGGTCTTTGCCGCGGTCCCGAGACGGTCGCAAGAAACCTTCACTACGCCCTTCAGGCGGAAGGATATGTATGGCTCGCCCCAAGCGACGACCATCACCACGGTAAAACTTATACTAGAGCCTCAGTGTGGGTTTAGACTTGTAATACAGTACACTGAAGTTAAGTCTATGTACCAACGTTATAAAACGGAAAAGTGCGAGATTGTAGTAGTGTTAGTAAAGATAACTAGCAGTACGCATTGCTCATTTTTGTAATTTATAATTTACTAGCTGCCTGCGTCGATTTGCCTGAGTATTGTAAAGAACGAAGCAAATCTGCGGAATAAAATATAGCCTATAGTCACAGGAACTGCTCAATCCATTTCAATAAGTCTCTTATTTACAAGTATGAAAATAGAACTTCAAGACTGACATTAGCTGTATTTCATACTGCGGCTTTGCCTGAGTGTTGTAATAAAATAATTTAGCAAATTGACATTTTACGCAACCAAGATATAGCGCATTTCATAATCATAAGCACATACACTATCATAATAAAGTTACGGTATATCTATATATTCAGCCCATGTCTACCCCTGCTGAGTAATAGGCCTATTTTTTTTACTTACTTAAAGTTTAACAATGATATTGGTCGAAAACCATCAAAACGCAATGAACATGAAACAATGCTCAAAAATCAGCAATGGATATTAAACGTCTCCTAATTATAAATCGGCATACAGCACCAGGATGTCAGCAGTAGTTGTTATTCCCCGTTTTACTGCGTGTTATTTTAACAGTTTTCAGAAACATTTGACAGCTAGAGTTATTGTGTCGTATTAATTTAGGGCGTCGTAACAAGGCTTTTTTAAGCATGTGATTAGTAAAAGGTTCATCTGACACTTATAAATCGCATTTCAATTCAAAGTTCAAGAAGTGTTTCGCACTCTTGTTTGGGCATGCTATGTGGCATTTACATCTATGGATTTACTGGTACGGGGTCGGATTGTGACGTCTATCCCTTCTGAGAGAGTGGCTTTTATTTCATTACTAGCTTCTGCCCGCGACTCCGTCCGCGTGGAACTCGTTTATATCGTAGCTCCATACAAACTGTCACCCCCCTCTTCAACCCGATGGGGGATGATTTCCGGGATAAAAACTATCCTATGTCCTTCCCCAGGACTCAAACTATCTCTATACCAAATTTCATCCAAATCGGTTCAGCGGTTTAGAGCCTTATCACACTTGCGATTTCCAAGCGTATTTTGTATGAAGGCGATCACGCAGCGTGTTCGCCGCGACTGATAATTGTATAGAAAACACGCTCGCAAATCGCAAGTGTGACAAGGCTCTTAAGCGTGAAGAGGTAACAGACAGACAGACAGACAGACAGACAGACAGACACACTTTCGCATTTATAATATTAGTATGGATAATGTAGTGTACGGTAGATAAAGCAGCCTTCGCGATGTGCCGGACTCATTAAGGTCTTCAGCGTCACGGGAACATTAGACTTCGTACGCAAGAGCCGTATGTATGTGTTAAAGGAGAGAACCACTTTGGCCTAGTGGGTATCCCTACCTATGAACCCAGTGCTCCCGGGTTCAAATCCCGGCAAGGGCTGATCTAGCTCAGCGCACGTTGATCACCAGAGGGCCTGCCACGAAACGAAAACAAACTTCGTTCGTGTCACTCATACTAGCAAGTGAGACAGGGTTGTCACAAGACGGCGCGCGAGATGTGACGCGGCGATATAGAATCCCTCTCTTTCTGATTAGAACACTTTATAGGAGACGGAAAGTCTATCTCGCCGCGAGACAGCTCTGTGATAACCGTGCAGGTTGGAATGCGAAAACTAAGTGTCATATTGCGCTCATGGGCTTAAAATACAAAGCCAAGTTAAAATTTTATACGAGTACAAGCTCGGTTTTGCATATTTAGTGAACTATTTTGCTGGATTATTACTGTTCACCATGCGACGGTAACGAAGAGTCGGTGGCGAAATTATGGAAATAGTTCTGAATACTACGGAATTGTGTAACTTGGCTTGGCTTGTGTTTTTCTGGTTGAAATGAATTAATTTAAATGCAACCGAAACAGTTTAGGTCATCAATGTTATTTTAATAAGTTCATTATAATATTCATAAAGGTAATGGGTAACATTTTCATTCACTTTCCATACAAATTATTTTAAGGCTCAGAAACTATAACCCTTAATTTTGTTTGGCCAATAGAAAATAACTTCACCCAATTACTGCAAAGCTGAAAAGTTTTTTAAAACGTTAGGCAGATCTAAACGTCAATTTTTTAATGGTAAAATGCCAGTTGGACTGACTTAACCGTTGGAAACGTTACGTGATTACCCCTCGGGTCGATCACGTAACGCATTGTACGCATGTTAGGTAGGTCTATTTGTCAAATTGTATGTGGAAAAATGACAATTAAACTGTCACACACACATTTATATGTTACACATTTTTAGCAGTGTATACACTACAATTAGGCCCTAATTTAAGCTAGTAGTTTATAAAGATAAAGTTTATTTATTTTAATAATCTAATTTTAATTTTATGTATGATAATCGTAAAACTTTAAGGCGGTCGTCACACTGCGCCGCATCTCCGGACGGATGTAGTCACATAGATGTCGTTGCGGAAGAAAAGTGGTTGAAACAGTATCATTTTCGAAAAACGCCTAAATTTTGAGGCGTTTTTGAAAGTGATACCGACCTTAAATCGATGAAACTGATACCTACGCTTGTATTTCTAAAAAGGGGCGAGCAGGGCCAATGGAAGTCTACGTTACATTTCTAGCTAATGTAATTATATTATATTATATTATGAGCTTTAGCTCCGCGGCCGATTTTGCCGGTGCAATTCTCTAAAAGCAATGATATCTTTCGTGACGACGTCGTAAGTCACCTCAACTCTTACCTCACCTGTCACCTCACGCCTCACGTCTAATGACAGCCAAGATAATCTTACCCCGATACGTCACATGTATTTAGTTTGACAAAATATTGGATTTGTAGGTACTTGATATTTCACACATGAGATTTGCAAAAATGCGCTCATCTCCGGAGTTGTCGCTGGTGTGCTCATTATGTGGCTAAAGTAGTCAATCTTGTTAATGAAGCTACAGTATAAGATTAAGGAATATTAAGTACTAGCTTCCGCCCGCGACTTCTTCTGCGTGGACCCGGGATAAAAAACTATCCTATATTTTAATCCAGGCTATAAACTATCTTTGTGCAAAATTTCATCCAAATCGGTTAAGCCGTTTAAGCGTGATTGAGTAACAAACATCTAAACTTTCGCATTTATAATATAATTAAGTAGGTATTAAGTATTTAGTATTGAGTATGATGGTACAGTCGACTACAGAGATTACGTCTGATGACTGGTTTAGCCTAGTGCATAGTGATTCTGCCTACGGAGTTGACGGGCCTGTATTCGACTATTTTAAAACAGAACATAGTCTTCTTCATGTGTCAATTGCGATGCAAATTATATACGTCGGTCAAAGAAATAGGGACGCAGTGGTTTCCTGCTCACGCCGATATCTCCAAGAAGCCTTTCCTCGAGCAATATGTGCTTTCAAACCTACTATCCTCGAAGAAAAAGTAAACGAATATGCTGGCTTACCAAGGGATACATTGGTACTTTATTCCCCGCGCTTTTAACTTTGCACAGTATGCAGCACCGCACCAGAAAGACGCAACTCAAGGAATCTGCATTCGAAATTGAGTCGTAAATCAACGCACGTATGGTTGAAAGTGTGAGTAATTGTGTTCTTAAATCGGTCATATTTAATAAGCGTGTGTGGAGTTTCTTTACGTAAACCTGGCTCTAGCTGAGATATTTATAACGTTCAACGCTTTCGCCGAAGGTGGACCACAATAGTGTAGACCTCTGATTACTCATAGTTGTAACAAGCCTCGGGATCAGATTATAGTGGACTAACGCGCTATCACACAAAATGTTTGTATACACGCTTCTCTCTTAAATGAAAGGTTACGGGACTCCCACGGTAAGACAAACAGGCAGAGGTATTTGCTAGGAAACTGTTTATTTCCCGTTCCCAGTTAACTCTTCCAACTTTATTAAAATTGCTATCTGCGGTCTAGTTATAAATACAGGGTAAAAGTGTAATAAACTACAATTAGATAAGCTTTGTCTTGGCTAGGTAAATTAAGACGTTCCCTTGACTAATAAATGAAATAAGTAATTGTACATTTATATCCTAAAATTAAAACATACAACTCAAGAACATGAAAGGAATAATATCAACTAAAATCAACTCGAGCGTGCCGCAAAGCTAACGAAAAAATGGCCAAACCTTTGTTTAACACCGCACCTTCACCAATAATACTTATTCATAATATTTATTAATGACTCGAGGTATGTCAGAAGTGCCACCTACCGAGGATGTGATGAGCAGACTAAGTATGTCAAATTGTTTGCAAGATAAAAATAAATAATTAATTGAGGTTGCCCCCCTATTCAGTAACTAAAATAAATAAATAAAATAATTAAATATTTGGGAACTATCTTACACAAATCCACCTAGTCCCAAACTAAGCAAAGCTTGTACTATGGGTACTAGACGACGATATACGTTCTTATATAGATAAATAAATAGTTAAATACATAGAAAACAGCCATGACTCAGGAACAAATATTCGTGTTCGAAACTGGTTTAGGGATAAATTCAAAAGAACAAAATTGGGCAGTAACTCACCAATTACAAGAATGGTACGGCTATACAACCATATTCCGGACTCGAGAGGTATTGATATCTTCCATGATACTAAAAGTAAATTCAAAAAATCTGTCATCTCAGTATCACTGGAGGCGCTTTAGTGCGTAGCGAATAATAGCCCAGGGTTACTATGCACCGCGGGTGTCAAGATATATTTTTGGGTGAACGTTGAGCTGAGCTTAAAACAAGTTACAGAATAGCGGGGCTGGAGGGAATTACATTTATCACCAATGAATAAATATTTATAATCAATAAATATTTCACTATTATATAAAAACCTACACTCCCCACTGTGGGATGACTTCCTTCCCAAAGTCTCAAACTATCTCCATACCAAATTTAATTTCCTCGGGTCAGCGGTTTAAGCGTAATACGAAGGTAATAGGTTGTAACCTTGTGTGTTGACAGACAGACAGGCAGAGTTACTTTCGCTTTCATAATATTAGTATGGGTGTCAACGAGATCGTATTATATCTAAAGAAACATTCTATTCAATAAGACAATTCAAAATAAAGAATCGGTTCATTATATTTTTTTTTTTTAGAGATTTTTTTTAACGAGAGTGTGAAGCGAATGAAATTCTCTGCTTTAGCTTGGGCCAAAAAACTTTCATATGTCCGGATGTCCCGCTGTCCCCACTCTCCGGCTATCCGGTCGTTCTCCTCTAAAGGTCGCATTTCTCAACCGGTTTTCGTTCGGTAATTATACCTAATGTAGTTTTTTATAGCCAAATCTAGTTACCAACTTTTTTTTTACGAAATAAACCTCACTTGAGTGTTACAGCTCACAGAGCCATCAGATTAAAATTGTTTATTGTCTTTTCTTTATAACATGAATATAAAAAGAAAACACGCCCTTTCCGATCTGATTATAATACGCCTTGAGTGACAGCCCTATCGCACCGGAGACGGCCCAGTACAAAACCGACTGCCTTAATTTAATATAAGTCAATTTGGGCCAATTTAATTTCGCGTCCATGCAGCCAGCACTATCAGCCCTCTCTTTCACCAGCTATACAATTCACTAGCTTTCTCTACTCACCTCATGCGTCCTTGTATATCTTGAACTCTTAACTATTACTTACCGAAGTAATTCTGTAATGGGTCAAATAAACTCACAAAATGTGATATGTCCCCGGAAAATAAAAAAGACGGTCGTAGATTCAATAGTGGATTGTGTTTTAGAGGGCAGAATGTTATATTTACGGGGTAATTTGAATTCTGCGTGAAGCGAAAGATTCTATGACAGAATCCTGAGCGTAGCGAGGAAATCTAAAGCAGAATCTTAAGCGTAACGAGGGATTCAAGTGTTAAGCCCGAGACGAAAATAATGTTGCTACCGAGTGACACCGCTTTTCACACTTTCTATTAAGAAAATGGAAGACCCTCATTTGAGGGCTGCAATGACTCTTTTCTGAATAGCAGAAACTGGGGAAAAAAGTGCAATTTTCATCCCTCATTTCAGGGCGAGAATTAATCTCAAAAATTCGTTTATAACTAGCTTTCTTTGCCTAGAACTTCGCCCGCATATCCTCGTTAATCGCCTTAAGGGAATACTACGCCCATACAAATCCTATTAGCGGATTATATTTGCCTCAGACGCAGCATCAACTATCGCACTCCTATAGAAACTTCCACTTCGGAATAAAAACTGATTCTACGATTCTCAGGGTCTCAAACTATCTCCATACCTTTCATCTATAGTCCTCTTCTGGTTTCTTAATAACTAGGGCCACAATTCCATTCATCTTAATTGACGGAACCCGACATCCCAGGCATATAGTTTGTTCGTTTGTCATACTGATTTTTAGAGACAGACGTGGATATCCCTAACACATGAACAGGACGCAGACGTCCCCTAACGACGACGATCCCTAAGACATGAACAGGACGTGCTACAGACTTTGAATTGTCTCCTAGTTAATGTTAATATATCCAATCAAGCGAACTAAAAACCAAAGAATGCGAGCTCCTTACCAATTTCTACCCAAATACGTGCCTTAAAACCGGTATGCGCATGTTCGAACTTAACGGCTGCCTGGCATTGTTTTGACACCCCGCCCCCATCCCCGACATAATAGCAATGGCACCCTTTGTGTGGCGCCATTTTGCGACGTTACTTAGACTTCTTTGGTTTTTCGGTCGCTGATCCAATAAATTTACGAAAGTCAGTCTAGCCCTATCCCATACTAGTAAGTGAATCAACTTTTTCCTGTCACTAGTTGCCATAGTCACGTCTCCTGGGTCACTTTTTAAAACTGCGACATGATGAGTTACATTTACCAAATGGGGGTTTTATTGTCATGTTCAACCCTTTTTGATATGGACTGCTAAGCATGTTAGACGTCCATTTTTTGTCATATTGTCTCCTAGTTGCCTCCTCTGAATAACAACAAGAATTTGTTGATTAACCCAAGTAGTGCTGTCCACCTCTAGTTCTGTACTGTATAATTTGTTGAGGTGTGCAATTAAGTGTGTATGTATTGTTTGTATGTAAAAGTGCGAGAGGGACGAATACTTTACGCTAACATAAACGCGATCATGCTAGGTTGTCTTTCTTTACCCGCCTTCCACTAAAAAAGGGTAATGAACGGAAACGGAGGTAACGAACTGAGTGGGCTGGAGTAAAATAGTTGTGCACTTCCACTAAGAAAGAGTTTTGCTTTCCACCAGCGGTTTTGCGAAGCGAACGACGTGGGAAATGCGATGGGATGGTAGTCGGAGGAAGCCCACGGACACTTGCAACTCCGAAAGATGAGAAGTTTTAACTTATACTGGTTCGCAAGACACGAGTAAAAGGTTTATTTGAATACCAGCCTCGCTTGGCATGTTACTGTCTCGCCCGACATTTAAAACTCATTTTGCGGTGATGTTAATGTGATATTACAATAGCAATGTTTGTAATGAAAATGAGTTTTATTGTAAATAAGTACTTACTGGTTTTCTAAATGATAAAGAAGAATACACATAATTACGTTTTTATGTACATAATGATGTACATTTACTAATATGGCTGGATTCGGTATAGTTCGATGGCAGTAGGTTACATAGTTGTGTTGATTTGGGGGTATACTGCCAGAATCGCCACGCCATCGCCATGCGAGTTGGCGAACGCAGTATTTCCACCGTTCTCCAGGGATGCTGCTGCCTTTCCCCTGGTGGTATTGGTCGTAGTTGTAGGCCATACCCGGGTTCCAGGCCGTAGTTTTAGGACATACCCGGGTCCCATGAGTTAATCGTATTATTAACTATACCTAGGTGTCTGTCTGACACCTCGGCATAATGCTGAGACAGCGACCGATTAACTGCCGCGAAGACACACACAATATGTGTCAATTGTATTGTATGGTGTGCTACTCCCTTAGAGCTTTGTGTGTCTTTAGTGTAGTGAATAAATGTCTTCTTTTTTTCTTTCTTTACCTACGCGATTAGGTCCCGTTTGGTATAAATAATATCACTAAATAAATATAATATGTATATCCATATATTACTTGCGTAGGCATCACCCGAATGCCTCTGATGACCATGCATTGCACATTGGTTAAGTATAAATGAGATATGTTTTGAATACGTATGCAAAGTTTGTCACAGAACGCATGCTACTTATGGCCGCCATTTTAAAAGCGTGTGAAAATGTTCTATGATGGCAGAACAGTCGGGGTAGTTGGGACGTTTAGAAAATGTAACCAGGGAACAATTACATATGCAGATTACGTAGAATTTACGATTGCAAGTCGGCGAGCATCGCTTTGTAAGCCTAATGGCACATTTACATTAGTTGCGCTTTACGATTGAATAGTTAAATAAGCCAACGACCAACCTATTGGTGATGTTAAATAAAAGGGGTTCACACATGTAATTAATTCGGCCTTATTTATACCACGTTGGTAGCAAACATGTGCACGGCCCGTCTGATGGTAAGCGGCCACCGGTAGCATTTGAACCTACATTAAACAGTGTACTATGTATTATTAAAGTAATGCAGGCGTCGTAACACAGTAAGCATCCGCAACACACTTCGTCAAAAAACCCACACAAGCAAATAATCAGCCACAAGCATCGTCAATAGCATTGAAATAATATGATCCGCAACAAGTTTAAAGTAATTGAAAGTTAAGCAGTGAAGGAAAAATCATTTACACACAAATCACACGGATGGATCACAATGCATTGCCATATATATAAAAGAAGACTTCCTGACTGATTCATCACCGCACAGCCGAAACTACTAGGACAAGAAACTTGAAATTTACACCAGAACTTCCTTTTATGACGTAGGCAAGGGATGAGACGGGATTTTTGGAAATTCCATCCCTAAGGGGGTTAAATGATGGTGCAAAGTTTGTATGGGGGAAACATAATTTTTTGAACTAGAGACTTGAAACTTTGTAGGAAGATTACTTATTAAGACAAAAAAAGTACTTTCAGCGTTTTAGAAAATTCCACCCCTAAAGAGGTTAAATAGGGGTGCAATGTTTGTATGGGGGAACATTATTTTTTGAACTAGAGACTTGAAACTTTGTAGAAAGATTACTTATTAAAATACAATAAAATAACTTGCTGCGTTTTAAAAAAAATCACTCTTAAGGAGGTTAAATAGGGGTGCCAAGTTTGTATGGAGGAAACTTTATTTTTTGAGCTAGAAACTTGAAACTTTGTAGAAAGATTACTAATTAGAATACAAATAAATATCTGTCAGCGTTTTAGAAAATTCCACCCCTAAGGGGGTTAAATAGGGATGCAAAGTTTGTATGAGGGAAACTTTTCCTTATGAGCTAGAAAGTTGAAACTTTGTAGATAGATTACTTATTTAAATACAAAAATGAACTTTAAGCGTTTTGGAAAAATCCACCCCTAAGCTGGTTAAAACGGGGTGAAAAGTTTGTACGGGGGAAACTTTGTTTTTTTAGCTAGAGACATAAAATTTTGTAGAAAGATTACTAATTAAAATATAAAAGAGTACTTCCAGCGTTTAGAAACGTCTTTTTTTGAGTTTGAGACCTAAAACGTTTGTTTAAAGATTTCTTATCAGAATAAAAAAAAAGTTCTTTCAGCATTTTGGAAAAGTTACACCCCTAAGGGGGTTAAAGCAGGATTCAAGGTTTATATAGAGATCAAAAAAATGTTTTAGTAAGAGATTTGTAACTTCGGTCTTAGCCTGTACCTATGTTAAAAGACTACAAAACTGCATTCAGAGTTTTTTGAAATTCATTAGTGGTTAAAAACGTTCATCCCCTAAATAGGCTAAAAGGAGTTGGTTGTTTGTACGGGGAACAAGACAATTTTAAAGTAAGGGATGTGTAACTTCGGTTAAAGACTAGCCCCCTTATTCAAAAAACTTAAAATGCCTCTGCTTAATAGAAAGTGCTTTGTCCCTTTCTTACGAACACAAATATCAAAGTGACATATAAGGACAAACGAATTTTAACGCCATTATTGTTAAAACAGGCTTATAGGACGTTTATGAATACGACCGCAGGCAACTCTAAGGAGGTTAGAAAGGGTTAGAAGTATGTCTGAGGAACAAGTAAATTTTGAAGTGAATGAATTTTTAGGTCATACATAGCTTCCGCCCGCAACTTCGTCTGCTTGGACCCGGGATAAAAACTATCCAGGCTATAATTTGTCTTCGTGCAAAATTTCATCCAATTCGGTTGAGCCGTTTAAGCGTGATTGAGTAACAAACATCGAAACATCCAAACTTTCGCATTTTAGGATCAGGTCAGCCATGTATTAGTCAAAATACTAAAAGTAGGTTAGGTTAAGTTAGAACCACGACCCTTACAGAACAGAACCGCTACAAGAAATGTAGGTTAGGTTAAGTTAGAACTGCGATGCTCCCAGAACCGAAAAGAAGGTAATGTTTCATTTAACCTGCGGATTATTTTGTTAATTTAAAAACTTCATTTTGGAGAATCAAACAATTTATTTTCTAACACCGTCAACCGGACGGCGGATGGAGATGGAAAGTTCTACGTCTTTTAGCATTAGATAAGTTTGCTTTCAAAACTATACAGGTCGCCCGGACTAACGTGAGTATAACTGCTGGACGGAAATAGGCAAAAACTTCCAATAATGTAGCTTTCGATACATTATGAAAAAATATACAAATTAAGCAGAAACGTCTGTGGACATATCTATATTTGTTAAAACGGAGTTCTTCATTTAAATTTAGCAATTTAAACTAATGAACTCATCGCACTGATGCCTTTTACGCTTAATCCCTGAACGGATTTAGGTGAAATTTTTCGTACAGATAATATGAGACCCTTGGAAGGATATAGGATAATTTTTATGTTGGAAATCTTCCCTTAAAATGGTAGAACTTTGTTAGGGTCGGCGATAATTAAGGTTCCGCTTACAATAAGCAATCATTTTTCTAAGACGGTAACAAGTTCTACGCGGACGAAGTCGCGGGCAACAGCTAGTTTTCAATAAAACAAATAATAAGAATTATATATTTGAATTACAAGAACGTTGGCTGTTTAACAGTCAAATAATGACATATTTTTGTGAGAGCTAAGGCTTAATTTAACTTGCTTTAATGGTATTGGTGTTCAACAACAAATGGCCACCACAGGTGCAAATTATATTTCCTCAACAATAACTGTCATGGCTACCTTATGGTAGCCATGACAGTTATTGTTGACATTGACATTGTTGACAGTTATTGATTGGCCTTATTGCCAATCTGTCAAGTTTTCCAAAATTTGAAGAACATCAACTAACCTGGCTATGTAACAAGAATCGCAATATCACGGGCTCTGAAAACGCATTGTCGAATTGGTTCCAAGTACATCACACGTCTATTGCATACTGTACCTACACAAAATATACTCAGAAATAGAAGATGAAAACAAAATGGCGAAGCTGCCAGCTGATTGGCGATCTCATTAAACTCAGGAAGAAACCTCGGCGTTTACCTCCCAGCCCTCTGTCCTTCTAAAAAGACGTATCTTCAGTCATACACCGTACAAAAAGCATACTAAACTGAGTATAAGTAGATCTTATCTCCTTGAAATACGGATCATGAGTAACCAGTGACTTCACTCGACGATGGTGCGTTTACGTCTGTTCAAAATGCGCTCTTGTCTTATAAAGTATATGAAAGCCCGGTTTTCGCAAATAAAAAGGTCAGAAAACATTTATTTGCGTAAGGAATCATGCCGATGCTGGGATGATGGTCGTGATATTTTGAATTAACTTTCTAGCCCTTCACGGTTATTTCGATAAGTTAGAAAAATAGAAAGGTTTTATCAAACAATACTTTTTTCGTGTCTAGTGGTTCAGGCATGCGGCTGTCAAGCGGCGGTCGTGGGTTCGAATCCCGGCTCGTACCAATTAGTTTTACGAAACTTATGTACGGAATATTTACTGTTAGCTTTTCGGTGAAGGAAAATATCGTGAGGAAACCGGTCTAATCCCAATAAGGTCTAGTTCTCCCTCTGGGTTGGAAGGTCAGATGGCAGTCGCTTTCGTAAAAAATCTTGGGATTAGGTGTCAAAGCGGACCCCGGGCTCGTTTAGGGCACAACCGGGAATAACGCTAGGAGGATGAGGATGATGACTTTTTTCGTGATGGACGTGATATTTTGAATTTACTTTTAAGACCTTCACCGTTGTTTCAATATGTTGATACCTCTAAATACGAAAGTTTTTTTTAAACGATCCTTTGCGCGGCTCTGCCCGATACAGTCAATGTACCTATATGTAACTTAAAGGTTCATTTTATACACTGGTGAAATAAAGTTTACAATAGGTTGAGTAGATCCGGTGATTAACCCCTACATACAAACACACAAAGATAAAACCTCACAGCTCAACTGTGGAAACTTATAGAAACCGCAGAAACGATAACATTGGCACTTGCTCTGTAGGTATGAGATAAGGTGTTCCTGGTGGCGAGGAAGGCCACCAGAACTGTGTTGAGAGAGACCTACTTTTGTTCCTAACTGACAACATAAAGAATCCTCAAATCACTATAAGGTCGACAACTGTGATTCTTCTGGAGTCACAAACGTCCATAGGCTAATTTGCCTGCTGTGTGCTATAGCCGTGAAATAGAAAATAACGTGGTGTTTGTCGCTGTTTGCATCATTACTGCTGAGCATAAGCATCTCTTCGAGTACGCTACTTATCCTGGTCCCGTGCTAGTCTCATACAGAAATGACCCGCGGTCTTTTTTACGTCTTCATCCCATCAAGCTGGTGGACTAGAGTTGTTCGCATATCGCGAGGATATTTTATTCCACATTTATTAGGTCAGCTGTAAGCAGCTGCTCTCAATTTTCCCACATCCGTTTATATCGTTCCGTTTTCCCTTGATTTATTCAATCCAACTCCGTGTTCACCGTTCCGTTTTGGAATGTGTTTTGACAGTCAATTTATTTGTGTGACAACATCACAGTATTTGTAAACAGTATATTAAGTAAACATAATACTTCACAGGGCTACAACAATGCACCAAATGCGTAAGTGCTAGCTTTGTAGGCAGCAACACGGTTAAATATTTTTTTTGTGTCGGTCCGATTAAATTGCTGCTTCGGAGATTAAGTCTTATATTCAGAAGTCCTTGGGTGACCGAGCTCAGCTCGGGTAATAATAGGGAGAAAACGATTTTTCCTAGATATAAGTAAGCCTAGCTATATCGATTTTTCGCCTCTATTGCAAATTTGGTTTCCGAGAACGTGATTTCAAATATATATACATCTACACTAATATAATAAAGAGGAAACATTTGATTGTTTGTTTGTTTGTATTGAATAGGCTCCGGAAATAAGGGACCGATTTGAAAAAAAATTTTGCCATTAGAAGCCGACATTATCCCGGATGAACATAGGCTACTTTTTACAAAATGCATGCAATGCAAAATGCTTAATTCCTACGGGAAAACGGGTAATCCGTGCGAAGCGGGGCCGGGCAGCTAGTATATAATATGGTTCTCTATTGGATCGCATAAAATCATTTGGAATAATATAATAACGCATAATTTTTTATAGCCGAATTAGCGTTAAGCCTAATCATGTTATGGCATAAATTTTTAGGCATAAAATTAAAAAGATTAAACGAAAATAGCATAATCATCACAAAGACTAACATCAGATAGCATAAATCCTAAAAGACATAATAATTACTTGGCATCATTACAAAACGCATAAAAATTGTGTCCTAAAAAATAAAATCATGCATTACACAAAGCAATGAAAGCATAATGCACGGCCCAATAATGTACAGCCTGATAATCCATGTACATTGGGACGGTCATCTGTGCGGACTAATAATCTCCAGCGAGTCGACGCCACCACGCTGCGCGGGGTGTTTAATTCTGGTCTGAGGAGGAACACAAGTGAACCCTATACCTAACCGACCTAAGACAGAGTTCGCTTATGACAAACCATTTTTATCCATGAAAACTGAAATTATGGATAAGAAATTATGGATAATGACAGATATACCAAATAATTATTAGCCCAAACAATAGTATGCGTAATATGTATTCGGCCAATACAGATTAGTTCAACTGAAATTATGCTATTAGCGTAGTATGCCAAACAAAGGAGAAGGCCAAAGTATTATTAAGCGACAGTATTATTATGCCAATAGAAATTATGCCAAATCAATTATGCGAAACTATATTAGTCTAAAAAAAATTATGCATTATTATACATATATTATTACAAATATTGCTCGTTTACAAGTATAGGATATGTATTTAAGTATTTCTATCTATTAAATATATCGTCGTCTGGTACCCATAACACAAGCCTTATCGAGCTACTGAATACTGACTACTAATATTTATTTATTTATTTATTTATTTTATTTATTTATTTAGGATAGAATAAGAATAAGAATAAGAATAAAATTATTTATTGCCACATAACACATCCATTACATACGAAATTAAAAATAAAAATATTACAAAGAAGGAAAAGAAAAAAAACTAATATTAATTTACAAAATGTTGGGCAAAGGGTTTCCAGTCTCAGCGTGTGCAAGGAAGTTCTAACGTCTCCAAGCTGGCCGAGGAGCCTTTCAAATGTTGGATAGATAATTACCTTGACGGATAATAGCGAAAGTAACATCTTGTTTTGAAGTTGGACTGGACTGTTCATGTCTGCCGCATCCCGATTGAACTGCTAAGATGGCCACTGAACGGCAGCCCGACAGCTTGAAACGGAGACACCGCAGACCTCACAGGCGATTGCGGGACCAGCTAGACTTTTTTGTACAGTATTTGCCAGAGGCTGCTCGAGATCGAAAGGTTTGGAAACCTGGGAACCTAGCCTTTGCCCAGCAGTGTACAGAAAGATCATTGTTCACAAAGTATTTATTCCCTAAATTAAAATTCGGAGCTTGGCTCTGCTTACGAGCAAGGTGTGATTATGTTCAGTCGGTGTACTGACTACTTCCATTGGAACACGCTCTTTTTTAATTCACAAGTCACGTAAATAGATGAAACGTAACACGTACGTCCATAATAATTTACAAGGAGGAAATATGTCTTCATATCACTGAGAATTATTAATATTCCGCCATTTGAATGGTGAAGCTTTAGATTTTTTAAACTCGCAAAATGTCATTAATTCCGCCATTTTAATGGTAAAGCTTTAGATTTTTTAAACTCGCAAAATGTCATTATCTATTTAAACGACAAATCGCTGAAATAAATTGTCAGTCTGTTGCGATATGATAGGAGTTATTTTTATTCGCTTTTTATAGTCCAGGAGATATCAAGCTAAATGGTTTTTTGTTAATGCCTGCACCAAATGTTTCTGTTTAGCCCAATGGTTGGCTGGTCGAAAATTTCTTGTGACACCATTCCACCATTTTTACTGTTTCTTGTATTTTGCAAGAAAGTTTAAATAAATAAATAAATAAGAAAGAGGAGGACTGTGTTCAGCAGAGGGCTGATTTATAATTATTTATAAATAGATAAATAAGGCACTTAAGCGTTTTAAACATTTAATATATTAGGTACTTACAAGTACCTACTAATACGAGTATAGCTATAACTAAAATTGTTGATAAGGCACATTTTACTTCATAGAAACAGGATTACTCACAAAAACAGTTTTTTTTCCACACCTTCAACCAAATACCTACAAAATTATTTGAAATATTACAATTAAATTGGGTTTGTAAGGAAGCCTTTTGGGAACGCCAACAATCGACGTATTTTTATTTAAACGAGTGCAAACGTTGTTCATTAGATCCAAATCTAATTTGATAATATGTCTCATCTCTCACCGTGTCCATTCAAAAATATTCGCAATACAAACAAGTGATTTATCAGCTGCTGGCAAATTATGTCATTGATAATACGTAATTTTATTTAAATTCAATTCAGCTGCTCTATCACGTATCGCATTGTACGTACTTTAGGTATATCTAAATGTCAATTTTTATATATCTACCTAACGCGCGTTCAAAACGTTACGTGACTACCCCTCAGGACTATTTGTCTTCACTCATATTAATAAAATAATGATAATTAAAAATAAAAAATTGCGGACAATCTGCCGTCCCAAACTAAGCGAAGCTTTTACTATGGGTAAGAAAAGTCCCACATCCTCCTCTTATGAGTAAGAGGACTAGGTATACTACTCCCACTCATAAGAGGAGGCCGGCTCAAGCAGTGGGTACCGTAACGTACCGTGGGGCAAGTATATTGGCGGATAATGATGATGATGCAAAATCTAGTTGGAAATCACGTAAAACGGTGCCAACAGCAATTTCATTATAGCCATTTGTGGTTCCCGGAAAAGAAGCTCCAAAATAGTTCAAACGCTCCGATCCGACAAGATAACAAAGTTTCAATTTATACTCCTGTTGGGATTACCCACACCTACGCTATTATTGTCCGCTGGAATGGAATATTCTTTCCAAGTATCTCTATATTTTACTTTTATGTTTCCATTTCCAGGACCTGTGACAGCTATGAATGAATACTATGGCGAACGTTTCACTTTTTGCAGTGTATTTCGTTTTTGGTGCGTATTCATATTCCTAAGTATGAAGTAATAGACATAGGCAGCGAATCGATCAGAATCTCGATTACTTCATTGACAAGATCTAGGCACTTGAATATATGATAATGATGATGATTATAGTAACCTTTACCCTAACTTTGATCGATCTCATTTTGGTGTAAAAACCCAAGGCAAAAAGATTTTCCGGAAATGAGAACGATATTTCGCCGTCTTTCACCCATATGTTCCTATTTTAATCAAAATCCTTTATCAATATAAAAACAAGTGATTTTTCAAATATTGCCCGTCTAATGCTATGAATCGTACGGAAATCTATGAAATTCACACAAGGTAATTTGTTCGATACTAAAACGGTTTGGTTGATCGCACGTGCGTGGCACCAAAAGAGTTTAAGTCGAAACATATTTCACTAAAAATAAGACCTGGCTTATGTCGCCCTTATAAATCACACCACAAACATAAAACAAATGTAGTTAGTACCTAGTCGGTCCTTAAGTTCTGTCACAAGGTTTTTGATAGATAAAACTCAGCAATAAACTTTTTCTTATTCGTATTATACATGATTAAAAAGTTTATTTTATACGAATCAATTTTGAACAATTATCGCAATATGACAAAAAAAACTTGTAACTTGAGACAATCGTGAACCCAAAACACGCCGCAACTGACAAAAATACCACTTACCTACAACAAATCTAATAAAAATCAGTGTCCCAGATGACCAACAAGGTTTTTTATTTATTTATTCTGAAACCTAGATTTTAGACCATGCTTAGCAACTACCATTTGATTTTCTGTTAGCTTTCAATTCCAACTGCTCCCATCGAGAACTTTACGAACTTTTTACGTTTTCAGAAAAACGCGTTTTGATCTTGTGGGCAACAAGCAAGTACACTACGTAAAATGTGAATATGAAAATTAGTTTTACCCAGACTTACTTATCTTATCCTTCAAAATGGAGGTACGGGTAACAGGGAGGGTTCAGGGAGGGTTCTGACTAAAATCTCACGTAAGTTTGAAAGACTTTAAGTATCATGGAAAAAAGATAAAGTTAATCAATCCGTGTTTTTGATTGGCTAAAAAAGTGCAAAATCTCTGAAGACACTAGCATTTGTGTAATATGTCTTTAAGCATTTAAATCCAATAATCATTCTAATTTGTCAGTATTTAATGAGCTATCAAACCATATATAGCATTAAATAAAAACATTCTTGGTATTATTTCCTATGCGGCAAAACATTTGTGACAGAAGTTATGGACCGACTAGGTATAAAAAACTAAACGGGTTACTTATCTGTATGCTTGACTGTTTAACCCTTAAATTGAAAAGGAGAAAATATATGGAAATTTAGTTGAAGCTATTGTTGTAAAGGATATTTATGTGTTCATAGTACTGGAAACGCAATCATTAAAATTATCGGCGTAATTAATCAATAAATAAAGCACAACCTTACAAAAAACGAACTAGACTCACATTTAGCTCAAGGCTTGTGCTGTGGGTACTAGACAATGATATTCGTAGGTAAAGTTTAAACCAATCGCACGACAACTCCAAGGGGCCTTGAGTCGATAATTATATATTTTTTTGGTAAAATGTAGTCTGACAGTCATAGTACTGTATATATGTCGCAGGGAAATGGCCAAAACAGAGATTTGAACAAATCTCTAAGGGATATGATCAAATCACGCAGGATGTTAAAATGGCGAATCCATTATATCATTTGCCTGGAAAGAATCAGTCATTTGATCAAATCTCTGAATCTGTTTAGTGAAATGACGAAATCGCCCAAAAAAGGCAACTCGTTTTTTCATTTCACTAGATTTGTTTAGTGATTTGATAAAATCCTTGAAACGCGTCAGTGAGTTGACGAAACTAACTCGCAGTCAAATTTTATAGTATTTTTTTAACAAATTACAACCTATCCATATCTGAGTACCTACCAGGTAATTTTCCACTAATTTACTATTAAATTCGTCCGTGCGTACAAATACCCCCATCCGTACAAAGCGTCACGACATTCCCAATCAGATGATCCGTAAGAATAGAGGTGGAATCAAGGAAGCAATCTCCTTGCTCGGTGACGCGAACGAAGCGTATTCTGCGGACTAATTGGGCGAAAATTACTTTGTAAGTGAAAACGAAAGCCTCCAAGTTATTAACGGTAATGTTAGTTTACCTTTCACATTGATTGCGGGGTTATTATGTTATGTTGGGATGTAATATTTTATTTGGGAAAATGGAGTTTCATGTAAAGATATGCGTTTTGACGGAAAGAAATCAGATCGATTTCATATGCTTTAAATTTTGTGACACATGATCGAAGTAATAGGTACCTACTAATAAATTATTCGGTTAAACTCAAATATGAAATGCGCGACAAGAATGAGCGAAAGAAAACTCGTCCCGGTTTTTTTTTTAAATCGGGTTTAAAGCAATGTATTTTTTTTTTATTAAGTGATTGGTAATTAGCTCATTATTTTACAATAGATATAGGGTAGGAATATGGCTACAACATGGGTTTGGTTTTTTTTTCTATCCTGCGGCCAGATTACCTAATGGTTTGAAGTTAATATGAAGAAATGCTCACCTACTTTTTTAAACCACTCGATAGGAGACAATCATTTATCTAGTCCTTATCACGCAGTTGTGACTTGGTTTCTAAAAGATGCAGGCAAAATCGGTTATAAACTTTTTTATTCAACCTAAGACTCCATTTTTAAGTTTCTGCTTTAGAGCTGCTCACTCTGTGTCAAGTGTTACACGTTATGGTTTCCTAGTGCTGATATAATACGGTTATTATTATTATTATTAGGAGCCTATGGTGTCCCATTGCTCTGGGAAAAGGCCTCCTTCCTCAGAGCAGCCTCTAGCCAACACAAAAACGGCAACATAAAACGGTTAGTAAATAACTAATTACACAATATAAATACTTTCTTGAGATATTTACAAGTTCTTTTTTTTCACCAAAACCCATTACCATTAAATATTTCACTTAAAATAAGCAGCATTAATAATGAAAGTTAAAAGACGCTACCTACGGTAGCTTAGTAGTTCACGCATGCGGCTATCAAGCGGCGGTCGTGGGTTCGAATCCCGGCTCGTACCAATGAGTTTTTCGGAACTTATGTACGGAATATTTACCGTTAGCTTTTCGGTGCAGGAAAACATCGGGAAACCGATCTAATCCCAATAAGGTCTAGTTTTCCCTCTGACTTTGAAGGTCCGATGGCAGACGGTTTCTTAAAACTAGTGTCTAATGCCAAACCTTGACCTGTAAAATATGTTATTTTACCAATAAAGTTCTGAATCTGAATCTGAATCTTTGGATTAGGTGTCAAATTGGACCCCGGGCTCCTTCATAGCGCAACCGGGAATAACGCTAGGAAGATGAGTAGTGAAAGTTAAACTTTTACCGAATGCTAAAACTATTGACAATTTCGTCAGTCAATGAATTAAATTTCAAACAAATTCTGTATTCGCATCGCAGTCCTCGCTTAGTATCACTAAAACACAGGTAAAGGGGAAGTTGAATGGACATAAAACTACGGAATAGAATAGAGGTGTCACGGTAAACTGTAACAAAGTAGCACATGTGTCTCTTTGTGTAGCCAACGTCGATAATATCTACGCGGACACGATGGTATCATACATATCTCACACAGTTAAGTCTAAGATGAAACCAGGCGGTAGCGGCACCCTTAAAACGTTTTGCCTAGTACAGCAAAGAACCTGTAATTTTTTGTAAGTCAAACAGTTACTGCCCGAGTCAAAAATCAAGATATTGTGATTGTGCTGTACGAAATTAGGTATTAATTTTCAAAACTGGCTTGTACCAAATAGGTTAAAAGTTCCAATCAATCAAGTTCTCATATGCCACCAAAATCAGCGGTATACTTTCACACGTTTATCTAGTAAGCCTTACCAGAGTGAAAGTGTAATATGGCAATGCAATTCAAAGCGTATCTCAATTCAATTTTAGTGGGTTGAGAATGGAGCTCCAGGTCATTAGTCAAATAACTTCTGAATTTTCTTTGATACGAAAAAGTTTTGCTGTCCAAAGATATTTTATAATTTATTCCCATTTTTTTCGTTTTGTTCTTACCATGTAAACTTGCTCCAATTTGCCTTATATTTGATTCTTGGCTGATTACCAGGGAGGCACGGCCATAGGTACAGTCAGGGGTATTTATATATTTACATAATTAATGATATAAATATCTGTACACCTATAAACCTTGACATTGATAATAGAGTCCTGTACAGATATTTATGTCCTTATTTATGTACGTATATTAACCCCTGATAATATCAGTTGATACTGACGGCCGACAGCTTACTGGAACCACACCGAAACCGCGCCGACAAATTTGGAAGTGGCCTTTGGTTGTGTTGCCACACAACAGAATGGACCAAACTTTGTGGCTTAGCATAGCCGATTTGTGATATGTGCATTATGTATGGACACTTCACCAATCTCTGTTAACTAATGAGAATTGGTCTAGTCAACGGTATTTGCTACCACGTAGCGATATTTCTTAACGTTACTCGTTTATTCAAAACAGTCATTTGACTAGCATTTATCAGTGTCTAAACCCACCATCAGTTCAGACAGGCAGAATGTTTAAGATTATATAAAATCATGGCAGTTATGCCTTTTTTCTTCGGAGTTGTATCCTAACGTAGCGAGAACAGCTGTTTGGATTAATTTCGTCTACCGATTTTAAAAATGTGGAATGGTTTTGTTTCTCTATAATTACATATCCGACGAAATGCGAACGGTGTTTTAATAATAAATCACGCGGTCACGCTTCGGAATGCGCCATTTTGCCATCAAAATATCGTTTTTAGTGCCGTGTCTAATTAGACACGGCACAATACATTACAATTGTATGAAATGTCAATTAAGTAGTTTTATTTCCAGTTTTCCATGTATTTAGATTGCTCAATTTCTAACTAGGAATTTATTTCATCTAATGAGTGTCCAAATGAGAAAAATTATAACTTTAGTGCAGTATTTTAACTAGAAAGATATTTCTTATTGTCTTCCTAGTTATTGCTGGGTTGCGAATCGGGTAAAAATTATCAGTAGTATCGAAATTTTCGTGGCAGCGCAAGGCACCTTTAAGAGCGTATTTATAAAAAATCAAACTAAATTAATTTCGGTTTTGTGGATATAAACGTATGTACACAAAATATAAAGCCTAATTGCAAAATTCCAAATTCTGATCCCCACATAGGCCAGAATAAAGTGGAACCAATTTTGAATAGCTTCAGATTATTCGCAAAATTTCAACACTGAGTGCACGATTAAGATATCATTAACTATAGCGCAACTGGATCACACAATAAAATTGCAACCATATGACTGTGTACCGTCAAATATGCTCCTTGAGAGCATAGGATTAGGGTATATCATGGTTACCGCAATTCACAAGGAAACTTTATGCATTGCCTCTATTTACAGAACGTCTTATGCTCGACTGAACTCATCTCTAGTATGATTGAACCTCTAGATTCGTAACATCTATGCGTGATTGGAGGTCACCCTGGACTGGAGCATGCAGAAATGAGCTCGATGAGCGTCGAGAATAGCAGCCCTGGGTTGCCTAACCAGCGTAATTTGTATAATGCCCGACTTGCTAGTATGTTTACGACTTGGCATCAGCCTCATTATTTCTCGCTGTAACAGTATAAACTCAATATGCATCCAATAACTCAGGTCCTAATGGAGCAATGCTCTAAGATCGCATGAGAGTTACAAAGCTTGTATCTTTTTTATTCGAATAAGCAGCGCGTCTAGCACATTTCAATTTCTGTAGACATCTTGCATCCACTAGTAATCAAATTTCAATTTGACACCAATCCTATCAGATTATCCGTGAGTGGCGCTTAAACTATGAGCTTACGTAAGAGGGAGCGCATGAACTAAGCGTACGACGGTGGTAAATAAGCAGCAGGGAAAACTGATGACAAGCAGATACCATAGTGCAATGACGCGACTCCAAAATAGGTCACAAGCGCTATGACAACGTTTTATACATTTGGGGATACGTTATTTCGACAGCCAGAAACAAATGTAGAGGGGTAATTAGGACCACTCTACTGTCATTTCCTCACACAGAAAACGACCATTTACCTCTCCTACCGCATCCTAGGGAAATCTAGCGACCTTTTGACGATTTACAACTTAGAATAGATGTGTCAAAAAGGTAGAATTAAGTATATCTGATCTCCGATTATACATACACAGTCCAGTGGTCAAAAAAGATCGAGTCAGAAGTAACCGCAACTGACGAGCCTGATGAGATGTTATATATATATATTATATATATGAGCGCAAGTGTACTCGTATAGATATGTGATGTGTGTTATATATATGTGATGACCTTATTTGGCGTTATTTGGCCTTTGCCTACCCCAATAGGATACGGGCGACAGCATATTTATGTGTATGTGTAAGTTGTAGCGTGTGTGTTGTTGTGTGTGTGTAGTGATAAGACCGCCTGTTTTTACCATTATTTATTAAGCAATTCTTTTGTAAGATGTTTCTCTCCTGTCGTGGTGCAATAAAGAGTATTTGTTGGTTTGTTTGTTTGTTGTCAAATTATACTAGGCTTGTGAGGCCTGAAGTAAGTAAGTCAAGAAAACTACTGCACCGTAACTCTTAGCCATGGTTCTGTCTGACTACTTTATTTTTCGTCCACCCTTCTTTCAATCACGTTTCGTTTCAAAATACCCCATTAAATTCCTTTGCCAAGAGCTGTGGCCATGGCTTACGGCCTGGCCACGGACACGCGCGGCGGCGGCAGCGGCAGCGGTTTTTCTAATCCATTGCGTGTGATCCCAACTAACCACAGTGCGTTGCACATCACGACCGCGCAATGAACAGACAAAACGCTTGCCGCGCCGCAATTCGCGCGATATCGTGGCCGGGCCTTTAGAGCGTTGCCGTTGGCGGCAGCGGTGCGCCATACGTTGTTAGCGAGAGGCAGTTCCGATCATGGTGAAGAGAATTGCCGCCCGCAGCTCGTCCCGCCATCGCGGTAACGCAACCTGCTGCTGCAGCTCCAGGACCATAGTAAGCGACCACGTTTCAGTGCCATATGCCACCGAGAAGAGATGCTGAGAAGATACTAGAACGATTTATTCCGATCACTCGCTCCTACGCACACCAGCCGCTGCCGCTCGAAGTCATAGCCGAGCCATACGTATTTTACGGCATCGTGTAAACGATAGTTTACATTCAGTTTCCAAGCCGTGTCACTGAGCCTTTAACTGACAAGCATGCGGCTTGCATTTGGCAATCGATCAAAGAGCTAAAACCAGCTTTGTTGATTTCAACGTCAGTCAGGACCTAGTTCATTGTTCACGATCGTGCTTCGTTTTGGCTTTTTACGAGCTTACATCATGGGATGAAATTGAGATTGAATTACATTTGTTTTAGCTTTAACATTTTGTGTTTAAACTTTGTTTCACAAAATAAAAAAATATCGTACAAAAGGCGGACTTAATTTCATATGGCACTCTAACATTCAACCTTAAGTCAAAGCACAAAATATTGATGATGCACGGCCCAAAATACTTTCTGCTTTGCCTTAAGGTTAACAAACTCAAGAAAATAGAATACGTTACTCTTACAACATATTTACACAGATACTTTATTATGATTGTTTAATAACGAAATGCGTTGTTTGTGATAGTTGGAGCTACTCTCCGTTTTTTGATATTTACAGAATTATCGTACGTGTGCCAATTTTATATTATAAAAAGAGAAAATGTTTGTCCATTTCTAAATATTTTCCAATCTCAATGATTTTTTAGTATGTTATTGACACAATGAAAGACTAGATTTATAGGATTTCCTTTTTTCAAAATATGCAATAATAGTTATAGGCACCTCAAAAACTTTTTTGGTACGAGCCGGGATTGGAACCCACGACCGCCGCTTGACAGCCGTATGCCTGAACCACTAGGCTACCGTAGCTTATTAAAAGGATATTTTTTTGCATTTCTCTAGATATTGATGGTACGAATTAGGCGCAACCTTAGTGATTGCGTTTTGCAAGATTTGTCGCTTAATTTAAGTTGGCCGCCTTTAAGCTCTTATTCGTTCTACTATGTTTACTACAATCTCTAGAGTCAGAAGTAACGTTGAACCATTTCGAGAAACTCCAGAGCGCGTACAGTTACTAAGTTGTAACATTCATTCTCCAACATAAAAACCGTGAAATACTTCTCAGCTCCGTTCTGCGAAAGCAAATCCCAAACGCTCCCAAGCCGTTCCAATCGCAAACTTAAAACTGATGAAAGAACATCGTAAAGCGAACAGATAAAAAAAAGTACTGAAATCCTCAAGGAAATCTGTGCAGTAACAAAAGCAAGTAGATTGTTGGGAGCGAGAAATCTTGTATTTACAGAAGCTAGAAGTAATCCTCTTAGCGAGTGGACGGTGCTTACAATACAACTAATGCTGCTCGAGGTGTGGCATTAACGGGTAGACTATAATGCCCCTCGCTGGAATTGATGCACCGTCGATAGATGTAAAGGATCCAAACAGAGTTAGGATGCACTTTGGCAAAATTGGTAGTTTTTTCGTGGATCAACCTGATTTGACAGAAGCTCTCCGTTTTAGCTTGGGACAAAATTCTTTCGTATGAATGATGTCCCGCTGTCCCGTGGTCCCGCTGTCCGGCTGTCCTTTATAGGTCGCATTTCTCAACCGATTCGGGTGAATTTTTCTGAGTAGGTTCAATTTTTTACACAGTAAATAAGGAAACTTTCATTACCACATTACCATTGTTCACCAACAAACTGTTATGCAGTTTGGCGAAAATTTAAGTGCGAATTATGCTGAGAAACCCTTGTTTGGAATACCCGGCGTGGGTAGGCCCCCGACAAGGTGGACTGATGACCTGGTAAAGGTTGCGGGAGTCCGCTGGATGCGGGTGGCGCAGGACCGGTCACTTTGGCACTCTTTGGGGGAGGCCTATGTCCAGCAGTGGACGTCTTTCGGCTAATATGATGATGATGATGATGATCCCTCGTTTTGGTACAATAAAAAATAAATTTATAAAAACTGTGTACGTAGGCATTTTTGTCGATGCTGTTTTCGAATATATTTTTTTAAACAGAGGTTATATAATAGAAAGACCACTTGGAAATAAATATTATTTTATTGAAAGTGAAGAAACATCGGCTAACTCTTATGACGACCTCTGTAGCCTAGTTGGTAGTGACCCTGCCTACGAAGCCGGAGGTCCCGGGTTCGAATCCCGGTAAGGGCATTTATTTGTGTGATGAGCATGAATATTTGTTCCTGAGTCATGGTTGTTTTCTATGTATTTAAGTATTTATTTATCTATATAAGTATGTACATCGTCGTCTAGTACCCATAGTACAAGCTTTGCTTAGTTTGGGACTAGGTAGATTTGTGTAAGATTGTCCCCTAATATATTTTTTTTATTTATTATTAAAAGACGTCTGTAGCGTCATCTTCGATAAACTACCTCTGGGTGAAAGGATAATAAATTTTAGAACAATATCAATCACAGATTGAAATGAGCGCTTCCGTGCTTTGGAAGGCACGCTAAGCAGTTGATCCCGGCTGCTGTCTATGACAGTAGTCATTACGCCGAGTTAGAGACCTTCGGGCGGCTTAAAAACTCCTAACAGTCGGGTTGCCCACTCACTTGACAAAGGGGGGACAACTGTTAGTCGCGTCCGCCGGAGCTACCTACCACAACCCTGCACGTGTCCCCTGGGTGGTGCTAAAGAGTGACAAACTAAAGAAAGGCGAAATAATGTATGGCATACGATTAAATAATCACAAATTGATTGTTTGTGCTACAAACAGCTTAGATATAAAAGTGTCCCTTTACTTATATGGGCTTTGGTAGTATTTACATTAAAAACCATCAAGTTATAGGACTTGACGTATATGAATTATGAAGTCAAGTATGTAATTGTAATAAAAAAAAAAAACATTATTAATTAGAGGTTTTGCACTAAAATGTCTTGTGGGTCCAATTTCCTCGCATTTAATAAGGCATACCGAAGAAAACCTAACCAACAAACGGAGAGACTTAACGTTGAACGCTCCCATGAAATTGACTAAGTTCAACTGCTCCGCATTCAAAATGTAGCCAAGAAAGTTGGATCCGCCTCACAATGGATGCACTCCAGTGTCTTGTATGCAATTTGCTATTGTCGTAACAAACGAAAAGCGCATCATGAATCTACGGTAGACTCAGGCTCTCACAGGCCGTGCCCATGGCATAAGAGAGCGGAACAGTTAGTAACTATGTAGCGAAGTAATTCGTTTTGTAAAAATAAAATGATTCTAATTATAAACACGATAAAAATACAATGCCGTCTACGTTATTTAACGAGTGAGCGAAGCGAATGAAGTTCTCTGCTTCAGCTAGGGCCAATTTTTATTCGTAGGTTCGTTTGTCCAGCTGTTCTCCACTGCAGGTCAAATTTTGTGAGTAGGTTCAATAAGTATATTTAGATATATATATTTTTTGATGCAGACTTTCGAAATTTCGAAAAAAATACAGGCTTGCGAGTTCTTCAGCTCACAAACCGACTGGTTTTTGGTATTTATTTATTATTTACATATACCTTACCTATACAGATTATACATAAAATATAAGCTTAAATACGACAAAAACACTTTTTGTAGTGCCAGGTAACCGACCGCGAAACCGTCGGAACTTGACTAACTTCGGCCAAAATTCTTCTTTAGGCCGACAGATGTTATACGTTTTTGTTTAACAGTCTTCACATTGGCACTTTGTCATATATCTGTTCGGTCTATTGTTGACTGCTAGATAATACCTGTTGGCATTGTTAATATTACAAAATTAAATTCTAAGAATAAGATTTCTTACCGCTTTTGAAATCAGTAGATTTTTCATAATTTGTAAACAATTTCTTTAAAAGTGGTCGTCTCATGACAAAATTGTGTCAAAGCTTATCTTACTAGCATCTGTGTAAACTAAGTAACGTATCATTTAGCTAACACAACTAGCTGTGTTAAACGCTATGCGTGTTCCAAACTGCAGCTTTAAGCTTGAGCAATGCATTTCACGTCATCACAATGGTATCGTTCCTGCTAAATTAGCTGCTCACATGATTTACGGCCAATATTCTGTTGTGAAGAAACCGCTTTGGTTATTCTATTCCCTAATTAGACTTGAATTGACGAAGGAAATTCAGTATCATATTCATGTACCTATTTCAGTCTCTGAGCCACTGTAGTCGAGCGGTAAGGCACGTGACTTTCAATCCGTAGGTCGTCGGTTCGAACTCCGGCTCATACCACTGGGTTTTTTCAAAAACGTATGTACTCGTACGACATATCACTTGGTAGATAACAGTGGCTTTGCGATGAAGAAAAACTTTATAAAGAAACCGCTCTAATCCCAGGCTCGTCGTAAAACTAGTGCCTATGCCAAATCTTAGGATTAGGTGCCCAAGCGGACCCCGGGCTCCTGTAGGGCACAACCGGGAATAACGCTAAGGGGATAATTCATGTGAATATATTTATGTATTTTTGGGTCAAATAAGGGGTCCGCCTACTCTATATGAAAAACTGTGTTGTCTCCGGTATATCATTGTGATATATCCACGTTTATGTGTCTAAAATCAGGATGACAAAGACATGAAACAAAAGCGATATCCTAGGAAATCCCTCTCTGTCAATTGAGACAGATGGAATCGTGCTACTAGGGCCCTTATTAAGGTTGACAAACCGTGCATTTTATGTCATTCGGCGCAAATGGAAAATCTTCCACGCGAAATTAGCATTTTGAAATTGAACCAAACCTAATACCATCGAAAGTGAATTTGGTGATGATGGATGTAATTGTGTCTATACTTTTTTATGGTAAATTTTTTTTTTTTCAAAATGAATCTAGCCCAAATGGATTTTTGTCCAGTATGATCTAGATTCATATTTAAATACGTGAAAGGTGAATGTTGCCTAATATAAATTGATGAATGAAAATCGACTATTTCTTACAAAATTCATATATATGACGTATGTCCGATTGGTCATATTTTTGGAGTGTACGTAATTCCATATCGACGCATTTCTATCGCCCTACATCAAGTATGTGCATTTTACTTTTAGGGTGTAGTCAAAATTTTTGCTGCACTCAGTTTGGACAATTTTCCATTGGCGAGGATTTTCAAATTCAGCAAATCTGCTCGACTACGCTGCCTCGGCCACGTCGCGAGAATGGTCAAATCGACGTCCAGTCGGCCGACCAAGGTATCGCTGGATTGGCGAACTCGAGAAAGACCTGTGCCAGCTTGAAACTGCCGATCATGATTGGCGGCAGGCTACCCAGCCCGTCTAGCACAACTTTCTGACAAGTCACTTCGCGCGCGACTGAGCGCCTCCTGTCTCACTCGCACCGTACAAATTAGAAAGAGGTGGGTAGATCTTTCTCGACTCGCGTCGCGGGGCGGCGTCAGTTGTGCTAGCCACCCTGGACAGAGCACAGTGGGAGGCCAAGATCTACTTCGGGTCGCTGAGCCAGCGTAGTAAGTAAGTGAGTAAGGATTTTCACATCGGCATTATTTAAATCCGACCAATAATTTCGGGTTGTCAATTTTCTATTTATGCTGAATGCCAGTAAACCAAAACGGCATATCATAGTCACTTTCGTTAATGTAATTTAAAATCAGAATGTCGGACACATGAACCAAAAGCGATATCCAAGGGATGTCTTTTTGTCAACTAAGGTCACTGAAATAAATAAAAATAAATAATCGGGGACAATTTTACACACATCGTCATAGTCCCAAACTAAGCAAAGCTTGTACTATGGGTACTAGACGACGGTTGCGTGATGAGCACGAATATTGGTTCCCAAGTCATGGATATTTTCTATGTATTTATCACGCAAATAAATGCCCTTACCGGGATTCGAACCCAGGACCTCTGGCTTCGTAGGCAGAGTCACTACCAACTAGGCTACAGAGGTCGTTAAAATAGCGGCTCAGAGACCCAAATTCGGAAAGATTTGCTGTCGTAATGCAATGGTAATTGATATTTGAGTGCTCCTCTTTCTACCCAGATGCGCAACAACACAGACCAGAAGGGTAAACACGTAACTTTTCGAACGAGGTCAATTCAACTGTCTTTTTTTCCGTACAAAAAGTGACATTTAGTTCTGCATGACGCGCGTACCTACAAGTACAATGCTGGTTATTGTTTTAAAGAATAGCCACGTGTGAGAACGGGACCAATTCCAAACCGGCTTCAATTCAGTACATTTTGAATACACCCCCAGTTTTACCATGATTGACTCGGGTCGGCCCGGCGCGGTGTTGTCGAGACTGTCAATTTGCCGCAAACTTTCCCATTTAACTTTCCTAAGTCTAACTTTTTCTGAACATTCTTCCCCTAAGTTTGTATTGTCAGGATTTCGGTGTAAAAATTGAATTTGGACGATTTGATCCTTACCGTATAATCAAAACGCGATTTGGAAGGAAAAAGGTGTCGTATTACTTATATTAATGTGAAAATTAAGCTGATTGAACGAGCGGGCGAAGCGAACAAAGTTTCAACTTGGATAAAAAATATTCCATTAGTTCGCATTTCAAAACCGATTCTCATGAATATTGTGAGCAAGTTCAATAATTATATAGTTTTTTTATTCAGGTATCCGATATAATTATTATCAACTGCTAGTTAAACAAATAAATTGTTGTTCTACTTATACAAAATTTAGAACCCCGAACGATGAAAAAAAATGGAGTCCAAATAGTATATAGTTTTTTCGGTAGCATCCTACATGATCCCAGGGCCTGCTTAATACCTAGTCTCAAGAATTGGCGTAGGTTTTGTTTAATTATGTTTTATGTTTAGCCCCTTATTTGTCTACAATCAGGCACTATTTTTAACTAGGTCAATAATCGCATACAAAATTGATAGTCGTGTCTTTTTTATGACGTAGATCTCCACCACAATCTGCCAAATAGTCCAAACACACATTGAACTTATTTTAGCCGCAAAAATACCGGAATTGTTGCACACGGTTCACTCCTGTATTTCAATCCCAGTTTGCCGCTTCCGCTTGTTCAAACCCCTTAAACAAACAGTCATAAAATCGCTTCACCGTACTTTTATTCGCGACGGAATCTATTCACATCAGCTAAGATCAATATTATCTCAAGCTCAATATTTTACGATCAAACATCTTTCAGAAAACAACTGAAGTCTTGGCGGTTATTCACGACAGCCCACAGATAAAGTCAGTGTACAGCACGGCTATAACAGGACAACCCGCTAGCTGTGTCACGGCGAGATGGACTACCCATCTCTTTCTAATTAGAACGCTTCCAAAGAGACGTATAGCATGTCGCCGCGAGACAGCTCGCGGGGCGTCGTGTGATAGCCGTGCAGAGCTCGGATTGCGCGAAAGTAAGGGAATGTCATATCGCTCATAGTTGGAGCAGCCCAACTGGGAACGTACCTCCACCTTAAAGAAGACATAATAACAACACTACTTACTTGCTCTGTAGGTATCAGATGTTGTGTGCCTGGTGGTGAGACTGGTGAGTAAGGTCGCCAGTGTTCCCGATATATCTTGTGCTGAGAGTGAGGGATCCACGTTTGACTCTAGGTAACGAATCTGGAATCACAAGCTTACCTAGGTGTCTGCTTAACATCAGGCAGACCGTATGCTTGTTTTCTACCGTCGTAGTATAAAATGACGAATCCCAGCGTCAAGATAATACCGTGGCTTTGCGGTGAACTGAGGCTGAAACTTGTGAATAACATGGCTGTTTACATTTGCGAACATTGTGGAAAGTTGGACAAATAATGCTCCCGTTTAAACTTAGCCCAAAAGATTTAACTAAGGAAAGTTTCCTCGAGAGTAGTCTAGTCTAGTCTTGATTTGCTCTGTTTGCCTGGAGTTAGTTTAGATTTGTTTCGAGATGACCTGTCTTGAGCAGTTTTTTGTTTAAATATGTTGGATGAAACAGCTTCTTGAATAAATAGAATCTTGAGGTTACGGTTATTTGTCGTTTACGGACGTTAGCTTTTCGGTGAAGGAAAAACATCGTGAGGTAACCTGCATACATACGCGAATAAATTCAAAGGTGCATGTGAAGTCCCCAACATGCACTAGGCCAGCGTGGAGACTGCTGCCCGTTCCCTCTCATCCATGAGAGGAGGCTTGTGCCCAGCAATGGGTCGTTTAAAGGGTGATTTATTATTATTATACGGACAATTTTATTGTGTGCTACATCGTGAAACTAAAGCTCTGAGAGTGCGGGAGCTGCATTTATTTCTAGCTGTCGACACCATGAATTCTCATATCAAACGAGGGACGGCAACGCGCCTGTGAATGAAGTCGGAAACGTCCGTAATCTACGGAGTTTGCTTATCGTCAGTAAGATTGTATGTTTTATTATTCTTCGAGCTATAAAAAAGAATGGTAAAATGAAAATGGTCCGAGCTCGTCAACCCCGAAATATGTGAAGCATTTGCCAGTTGTTTTAGTTTTAGGTCTAGTGCGTTCTATTTTGCGGCGTGTCATTGTTAGCATGATGCATGGGGTGTCGTGGCAGATGCCAGAATGTTGCAAGCATCATTAGGATTTACACTCGGGGAATTGTCAGCGACATCGGTGGTTGCCAAGGACTGGAAATGGTTTGAAGTCTTGCAGAAAATTTACTGTCTCAGAAAAAAGAGTCAATAGTTGAATCAACTTTTTTCTGTCGCTAGTTGCGTTTTAACGGCTCCTGGGTCACTTTTAAAAATCATGGTAAGTAGTTTAGCGGCTTAAATCTGCCGACGGTGTGAATGCTTTTTTCGACTGCAATAAGTTTGGGACTGGAATAGCTGTCAATTTGTATAAAGTTTTACGACAGTATATAGCAAAACTGTCACCTCAAATCCCATTCGAAGTGTAAGGCCTGAGTGGACGCCCCCGGTCAGAGCGGGGAGTGCAGCGTCAACATACAACAAATGTAATTTATATGTACGCTCCACGCATCGCTCTGAGCGGGGCATCCACTCAGGCCTACACAAAAGGCAGGCCTTACGGCTCAGCCACGACTCCGAGCGGCGGCGGCAGCGGCAGCGACTATACACGGAAGCGAGACACCGGATCGCGGCCTCTCGCCCCCGCTTATTATGCAACTTGAAGTCGTGGCGGCGCCCTTATAAAGTTTTAACATTCGTCTTTTATTTTTTTCCCTGGCTAAGGCTCCGAGAGAGGTTATCCCTAAGCAGATTTCTAACTGGCCGCGAAGCAAGCCAAACAAGGCAAAAAAAAGTGCTCTAGTAATGTCTCGATCATTTAATATGATGTTTGAGTTCATTTTTAAATAAAGGAAAAATTGAAAAATTTAATGCTCCGAGCCGGATTCGAACCGGCCGGGTTACTGACGATTTCTCAATATAATTTGAGACGTTGGTGCCGTTAAGAAGCCTAAGTCTTCTGGTAGATGTCGCTACACGCCTCCCTAAGGCGTTGTAGGAAGGAACTGATTGAAGAATTTGGTGCCAGAACCGGATTGTTCCGATGGCTCAGTTGGTTAGTAGCGACGGGCCATGAATGCCTGTGGTCGCCGGTTCGAATCCGGCTCGGAGTATTAAATTTTTCAATTTTTCCTTTATTTAAAAATGAATAATTTCGTTAGCAGCGTAACTGCTTAATACAAAATTAATGTTTGAGTTCAATGAATACAGCAAAGGCAGCAAAAACTATAGAACAATTTATGATTTAGAAACGAATGTACCTGTTTCCAGTAATATTACTTTTCTAAGTCGGTACATAATCCAACCTAATATTAAATCCCGACTAACGAGTTAATATTGTTATCTGAACTAACTACGACTTTGTGGAATTTTTAATTACGCAAAGAATTTTTAGAAGTTTTGATTGCTCTTCAACTCTGAAAACTTTCGCTTTCGAAACGGCCCAAAGTATAAGGCTTTTTGTTAGGCGATGTTTACACGGGATATCCTTACAACGAACTGAAGGAAAAGTACACAGCAAGAAGGATGAAAGATGATATGAATTCTCGTGTCACAAGAAGAAAACGTTTTATACAGAGTTTCAGAACAGTCCCAATTTTACTCTTAGGGCGTTTTTACTATCAAATATGGACAAAAGTGGATAGGTTGGAAAGACTCGTGATTCTGTACAATATTCTCACAATTTTATTCTATTCACAGACACAACAAAAATGAACTTTACAGTACATATGGTGCTACTTTCCCGCACTAGTGCGGAAACGAGCACTTTTCGTGCATATGTCGAAAATATGTACAGTAAAACGTTGTACGATACACGTGCGAATAGGTAATTTCCTATTTTCGGCACTTGTATCGTAAATAACTGTTGTAATTTTATTTGAGGACGTTGCATAAAAACTACCAAAAAATAAAAATCGTCAGAAAAGTAAAATAGCCCAACATACATAGGCGATTTCTACTCCATATAGTAAAAGCAGACATGTCTACCTATTGGCACTCATATTAAAACTTGTATTGACTACCCAATGGCTCTGTGAGAGGTAAAATTCGCGAACCTCTCTCTTTATCGATGCAGATTTTCGAATATTGCTCACTAACCTGCACCGTAATAACCTGCTCACAAAATTTCACCAGAACGGTTGAGAAATACGACCTGTAGAGGACAGCCGGACAGTGGGACAGCGGGGCATCCGGACATACGAAATAATTTTTATCTACGCACATATCATTACTGCTCTAAAATGCGTTCAGAAACCGTAGGAAATGACCAGCATTATTACAACCAATTTTACTATGAGAACTTTCTTGTCTGTGGTAGTAGGTAAAATCTGTACTGTAATGTTATTACAGTACAGATTTTTGTAAGGTTATGAGTTTAAATTTGGAACAGCTGTCAAAACTCAAATGGGTCTCTATTCTACATAGTATTATCGATGCGAAACGTCAATTCAGTATGTTTTTTAATATAAACCGCACGACATTTGATCAAGAGTGACATGAGAATAGGGACTTCATTCGTTTGTCTATGATTAAAAAAATAATTCGTCTTGACGTAGGATCGAATTGCCGCCATTACTGTTGTCATTTCTTTGTTGGTTTTTGCTGTTACGAAAGTAGAATTGTGAAAAGTTGTTTGTAATTCACATTTTAGTTGAAAATATGAGTAGGTCTCCGAGACTCCGAGAACGATATGAACACTCCGCCGGATATCGTAAATGCAGCCACGATTGCAACAAAGATATTTTACAGGTAGCACTATAATAGCAATGTAGGTCATTTTCCTACGGCTTATGAACCCATCTTAGAGTACCTACCTACTTATGATATGTGTGTAGATAAAGTAGTGTATGCAACTGTACATAATTTAGCGTTAAAACACTCGTGTGATCCTATTATGAAACTCGCTGACGCTCGTTTCATAAAACCACACTCGTATTTTAAGGCCTCTGCTTATGTATCAGTTGCATAAACTACTATTAACCAAGCAATAGAGAATTTCGTTCGCTTTACTCGCTCGTTCAAAGTACATTTTCCTTAAAAGATCAATGATCGTTGTAAATCATTTTTAATTGTATACAGCTGCCGCTAGCCTATTATGATTAACCGATAACATGTCATGCACAGTAATTTAATTACCCATGGACATGGGGAAAATATAATGGATACTGAAAATGCGAATTGGATTAGGTATGGGAAACGAGTCGTGACACTTTCATACAAAACTTGGATCCAAAAAATAAACATATCTTAGTATTTGCGGTAATTAAAGGGTATAGTTTTTAAGTGTTTAGCAATGTTAGAGTGCAGATTTGTTCGTTTGTATGTAGGGGGTAATCTCTGGACCTTTTTGATATTACGCGGACGGAACCCCGCGGGCAGCAAGTTTGTACATATGAAGCTACATGAAACTCTTAACCCAAAAGTATTCGAATTTCGAAAGTAAACAATTGTTAAAGAAACAAATGACTGCCAAACGGTTTCTTGCACTAGTCCCTTTTCAATACTATTTTAAACACAATAGGAGCCAAAGTTCAAAACGCTTCCACTCCAACCAAAATCGTTTAACAAAAGCGAACAAATTCTGTTTGCTACCTAATTTACTGGACCAACCCGACGCCGGCAACAGCAACAATCGACGTAAAAACCTATCAAAACTTGAGAAAATTCAATAAAGGCACTTTGAAACTTTGTTAAAGGAAGGAGGAATATTCTTATGAAAAAATCCCAATTTGTGTCGCCGGTGAAATAAAAAACAAGTGAATAGAATAAAAATGATAAGACGGCCGTAACAGGACCCGGTTTGCCTTGGTACCTCCGCCCTACCGCGGATATTATTTAACAATTGTTAGTTTCTTTTCTCATTTTCTCTTAAGTTATTTTCTTGGAGACAATGCCGCCGCTTTGCTAGTTTTCTCGGCCTGTTTTCTGATGGATAATGCATAAGTATGGCTGACTTTAACGGTAGTTTGCGTCTAACTATTATTAGAGAGTAAATAATAGAAATGGGAAGTTTAGTTCAGTTTACGGAGTAGCTGTTCAGTTTATTACTTGCTCTTGTATCGTCTTGGTGGACTGATGACCTGGTAAAGGTTGCCAGAGTCCGCTGGCGCAGGACTGATCACTTTGGCACTCTTTGGGGCCGGTCTTTGTCCAGCAGTGGACGTCTTTCAGCATATGCTGATGATGAATAATAATATTATAAGGAGAAAAAGTCTGTGAGATTGTAGCTTTGAAAACCGTGCCGATTTGGGCCCATTTCGTGACACTTCATTTTTTTTTTATTAGGCGGGATTGCCTGTGCGTTCTTTGAAATACGCGGGCGAAGCCGCGCGGGAAGCTAGTGTAATATAAACACATATACTTCACCAATTCAGTTCAAACGGTCGTAATAAAACCGTAGCCCCGTTTATATTCAAATACAAGTTTACTATAATAAACCTATGATCTTCAGCTTCCTACAGCTTATATGAACTATAAAACGAAATTCAGCCATCAAACGCGAATAATTCCGCAATGAAAATACACCAGATGTTTAAACTAATGTTTTATGAGCTTAGTCCTCATAAAAAAATACTAGTTTAATTAGTCTTATGGCGTATATGGTGCATATACTGATGGCGGGACGAACTCCCGTTCTCAAAGGATTGGCCATAAAAAGCTCAGGATCGAGAATACTGGAGGCTTTTGCCCAGCAGTGGGACACTACATTCTAGAGGATCCCAATTATATTTAGTCATATAGCTCATCGAAGTGGCTCACCCAATTTATGATTAAAGATCGACCAACGTTAAAATATGACGCCAGAAGCTGTCATACCATAAAAACTTTTCAAACATTCAGAATTGTGCAAACACCGCTTAAATTACAGACGGTTTAACGCAACTCATCCTAAATGAAAACCAAATGCATACTTCTATTGTATGTATGTTCCAGAACTTCGTCCCGTGAATGCTCCGGCCGTGGAAGAGCTCTCGAATACCGTGGTTCAAAAAGGTTTGCGGGCGTCCCTTAGGCTGAATGTTTACTCTGTTGATGGTAACCGCTTACCATTAGTCGGGCCAGGTCATACAGAGCTATAGGTAAGCGACTTTACTGTGGGCATTGCCAAGGCTAAGCTATAATATATATAACTAGCTTCCGCCCGCGACTTCGTCTGCGTGGACCCGGGATAAAAACTATCCTATATTTTAATCCAGGCTATAAACTATCTTCGTGCAACATTTCATCCAAATCGGTTAAGCCGTTTAAGCGTGATTGAGTAACAAACATCCAAACATCTAAACTTTCGCATTTATAATATTAGATGGTAAGACTCTTAATGCGCTTAAACGGCGTGTCCTCTTATATATAGTTTCAATTCGATAATAGCATTTTATAGATTGATGCACCTAACTGTTGAACATAGGAAAAACAACTTTTGCTTTTTTTAACTCTGTATGACGCGGCCATCCGCTACTTTGTCACTAACGTATTGAAAGAAAGCAAAAGTAAATGTTACACCAAGAAAAATCGTTCGTTTAATTGAGCTCAAGTGCGTCAATCTTCCTTACAGAACCCTAGTCGACGAACCATTTGTTATCCACTTACCAACCGTCTGAAACAATGGAACCAATCGGCAGTACCTGAAAACAATAAATCATTGTTAATTGTGCTGTTGACTTGCATTCGTTTTGTAAACCAAACCTAAAGATTACGCTGATTATACAGGGTGGGAAATGGAAATAGGTCAGTATGTTTTACTCTTAAATCCGTTTTATATAATATTTATTTATTTAAACTTTATTGCACAAAAGAAAACTTATCGTACAAAAGGCGGACTTAATCCCATATTATAGATGCGAAACTGCCTGTCTGTCTGTTTGTCTGTCTTTCTCTCTGGTTCCTTTTCACGCTTAAACCAACCGATGTAGATCATAATATTGGGAATGAAGATAATTTGAAACCTTGGGAAGGACATATCTGGAATGGTTTTTACCAGAAATCATCCATAAAACGGGGAAAAAGGGGACTGAAAGTGTGTATGAGCTTGCGAAACTTGATGATGCGCCTGTGGAAAGTCTTTTAGCATAATAAGTACTTGCTTTTAGTTCATAAAAGTGTAAAATTAACGATGTAATGTCTAATATGTCGTAGGCAAAAGCACGGCATTTCATTGTAGCCTGCACCTAAGTAAAACTTGTCGGCAATATTTTTTTATTTGTACCGGAACAGGTCCAGTTTTGAAGTACAGCAAAAAGAGAAGTAATAAAAAAGCTGGTCATCAGCCGAAAGACGTCCACTGCTGGACATAGGCCTCCCCCAAAGAGTGCCAAAGTGAACGGTCCTGCGCCACCCGCATCCAGCGGACTCCCGCGACCTTTACCAGCCAGCCAGCCAGCCAGCTTTAAAAAAGCTTGTCATAAAACAAAACTGAACATGTGGCGCAATCATGGATATTGATTACCGAAAACAACGGCCTGCCGAGCCCATTAATCAAATCACGCCGATGCGGTTTAATGGGACTAATTACAGTTTGCGACTCACCTACACGCTACAGATTAACTAGCCCAGATGTTACACAATACACTGTATTTGAGACATATGAAAATAAAATACAGCCATCTAGCCATTTGTAAACTTCATCAAACTTGGCAATGGGCATTTTTTAATTGGGAATCGGTGTTCCATTGAGTTAATAATTTTTACAAGATTTTGTTGCATTGAAATGTATTTAATTTCGTTCTTCTCATAATTCTGAGGTACATCTCTTAAAGTTAGAATACTAATACTCTTTATGGCACACCACTCACAAATAAGGCAGTTACAACAAGAAACTAACCAATAACATGTAGGTAGAGATATACAACAGACGGTCTTATGAGTAAATAGCGATCTCTTCCAGAAAACTTTGTGTATGCAGATTGCAGAACAAAATAGATTATGCAGTTAGCCGGTGTAAGTTTATACAAATATGTAAAAACACCATGTGTGGGTCAACAAAACAATGCTCATGCCAACTAAAACAACATTTTCTGTGCCTGCCATATTTTCCTAATTTTTAGGGTTCCGTAGCCAAATGGCAAAAAACGGAACCCTTATAGATTCGTCATGTCTGTCTGTCTGTCTGTCTGTCTGTCTGTCTGTCCGTCTGTCCGTCCGTATGTCACAGGCATTTTACTCGAAAACTATAAGGTGTATTTCAATAAAATTTTGAGGATAGGTGTATTTTGTTACCCGCTACATAGTTTTGTAATTGAATTACTAAAAAAAAAATGTTTTAGGGGTGCACTCCATACATAAAACTGAAAGTCAAAAAATATTTTTTCATTGCAAGCCCACGTGTGGCACATCAATCGATAGGCCTTTCAAAATAAATATAAGGTTTCTCAGCGATTTTTTTGATTAAGTGAATAGAGTCGGAGTTAATCGCTTCGAAAGTCACTAAAATTGTGTCCCCCCACCCCTCTAATTTTTGAACCGTGTGTTTTAAAAATATGAAAAAAATCAGGCTAATAGGGCTTATTAAATTCTTACAGCGAAAATTGTTTTGAACAAGATCGGTTCAAAGATTTTTGAGATATTTCTAAAAAACTGCCTTTCTTAGAAAAGGACGTAAGTGCCATAAGATTTTAGTAACGATACGACCTTTTTAATAGGCACGGAACCCTCGTTGTGCGTGGTCCGACACGCACTTGGCCGCTTTTTATTTAAAAGCTTTCGTCAAACTGACGATGGCAGCTCCAGCAGGCCTGTTTTCCCGGTTGTACCCTAAAAAAGCCCGGGGTCCGTTTTGGTAAGTACTTAGGCACTAGTTTAACGAAAGCGGCTGCCACTGACGTTGAAATCAAGAGGGAAACTAGACCTAGTTTGGGTTAGTGTCATCTAACCGCAGTGTTTACCGTAATATTCCGTAGATAAGTTTTTTTGAAAAATCGCAGTGGTATGAGCGGGGTTTTGAGCCCACTACCTCTACAGTACCGTAAAATAGGGTGAGTAGGGGCAAAACTGACATTCAAACCTCAATATCATTTTTTTTTTTACATATTATGCAAACTGAATGGTGTGTATAATAAGTATTCCGGAAGTTTGTATTTTAGTTTTTATTTTAATTTGGGTAGTTCCATTTCATAACTTTGACGATAAACAGGAAATCCCACCTCACCCCGTAATCCCTCGTAATTGGGGTGAGATGGGATTTCACACAAAGGTGATTTTGGATGATTGTTGGATCGTATTTTTTTTATTATGAGTATTACTATAGCTTCATTTTAAACTGGAATACATTATTTTTGTTGTAGTAGCCTTAAAAACCCATCTCACCCCCATTTTATTCCTTCTCTCCGCATTCATAACCCAACTCTCCCTGCAATCCCTACTCACTCCATTTTACGGTAGCCTATCAACTATGTAATGAACATCATTCATAAAATCCTGCATATTACCGCTCAATTTGTTCCGCGTTGCTAAAAACAGCTGCAATCGCGGCATTAACGCCACGGGCTTAATTCGTGTAACGATGATCACTCGTGATGCGGGCTTGTGGTTCATGCATCAATCAAGTCATCCGATTATAGTCAATGTCAGCGAGCTTGTTTTGTTAATGAACATCCATGGACTTATGTCATCTCGCTCATACAGAAGACCGCGGCAATAACAGCTGCCGTAGGGTCATTTCGCTGGTTACGCGACCACCTTCGGTTAGCGACCACCTGAAGGAGAAGGTTTTTTCTATTGAAGATAACATTAATTCTACACAGCCTATTGAGACGGAAAGGTTCTCGAGTGGCGATCACGTTCCGGAAGGCGCGGCGTGGGTAGGCCCCCCACAAGGTGGACTGATGACCTGGTAAAGGTTGCTGGAGTCCGCTGGATGCGGGTGGCGCAGGATCGAACACTTTGGTACTCTTTGGTTTGGGTTGGTAGGTGGTTGGTTGGTTTTGGCTTATGTCCAGCAGTGAACGTCTTTCGGCTGATATGATGATGATTTGTCTCTAGCTGTCAACACAACGAATCCTCAAATCAATAAAGCGTTGACAGCACGCTTGTGATTATTCGGTGTCGCAAGCATCCAGAGGCGACGGTGTCTGCTTACTATCAGGTGTATGTTTGTTTGCCACCTTCGTAGAATGACGGACCGAGCTCGTGACGTGCAAGTACTGCGATCTGTGACAAAGGAAACTGCGAAGCTATTCTATGGGTCCAGAAGATGCATATTAGATTATTATACCAACGATTAGATTAGCCATACGAATAAATAAAAATAAAATAATTTATAGCTACTTAACAGTACAGACATATAGATTGGAACACAGCGCCTTTATCTTCAGCCAAAGGAGAGAAAGAGATAACACGGGAGCCGTGTCAGCAGCCGTCAATGTGCTCGTGGTTTGCGGACTATACACATTAAGATAAAACTTCGACATTGCGAGCAAAGCCTCAAAATCAACACCATTAAAAAAGTAACCACAAAATATGCAGCCAAAGCTTTTGACAGGACCACTCTAGTTTTTAATGGATTGGCTATCAATTTAAATTGCACGGCACCGCTGAATAAAACGTGTTTTTTTTTAAACGTACGGAATATTCCAGTTTTATTTTGACTCGGCATATTTAGGTTCTGAGCTCCTGACTTAGTATCTTTATTTTTTATCCTATACATTTTACATGGGTAATTGTCGTTACTTACATGAGAAAAGTTAAAGCGTAGATTAGATTAAGGCCCTTAACTATGTACATTTTTTTTGATTTTCACCCCTATACGGTCTCCGATATAAAATTATTTTTATCAGTGTACTAATTTCGACTTTGAAGATCATCCTACTGGCTCATATTTGGAGCAGTTCGACTGACAATGTAGGTACTACAAGAAACAGCCACTGCCGAGGCTGAAGGTCCTGGGTTCGACTTCGAATCCTGGCAAGGGCAAATATTTGTGTGATGAACGAGCAGGAGCATTTCTTTTCGAGTCTTAGATGTTTTAAAACACAAGCCTTATTGAGCTTAATATGGAGCTAGTTCAATATGTGTAAGATTGTCCCCTAATATTTATTATTATCCATTGTAATACGGCGAAAAAGTATACATATATTTGACGTCGTTTGTAAGTACAATACAAATTAAATCCCATTTTGCAGAACCAGCATAAAAGGTGCCCGTGCGCAGCCGCAAGTCAACGAGGATCTTATCGCGAGAAGCGGAACGAGCGATAAAGAAACATGAGCGAAACCTACTCCTTACTTCCAAAACCCCATATCCAACGCCATCGTTTCATGGAAATATACATTTTAACCCACTCGTAACACGGGTGGTTTTACAATCAAACCTTGGTGTGAGATAAGAGATTGGTAAAAAAATAAACGCCTAGGCAATTTACTTGTACTGTGCCTATGTTTAGAATGATTGAATTGTAGTTCAAGAAACCTTGCCATGCGATATAAATACACATTTTAAAAAGAACACAATATGGAGGATACACAAGTGAGTAAACATCTCACACTGAATATGTGCTTATACAGTCTTTCATATTATAATTTATATCTTGCGATGGAAATAACTTTAAGTGAATATTTTTTGGTTAGGTAGGTCCAACTTCGAGAAAGAGGTCAATCGTCAAATCCGACTCGGCTGGGCAGATTTTTCGGGAAGCTACGGCACATCTTTTCGTCCAATATTCCGCAGTGTTTCAAGACGAGAGTCTTTGACCAGTGTGTGTTGCCAGTGATGACATATGGCACTGAAACGTGGTCGCTTACTATGAGCCTCATTAGAAGGCTCAAAGTCACCCAAAGGGCTATGGAGAGTGCTATGTTGGGAGTTTTTCTGCGTGATCGCATCAGAAATGAGGCTATCCGCAGCAGAACCAAGGTAACCGATATAGCCCTCCGAATCGCTAAACTTAAGTGGCAGTGGGCGGGGTACATACCGTACATAGCACGTAGAACCGATGGTTCTTTCTCTCTGTGGCGAGTTCTCAAGTGGCGACCACGTACAGGAAGGCGCGGCGTGGGTAGGCAACAAGGTGGACTGATGACCTGGTAAAGGTTGCTGGAGTCCGCTGGATGCGGGTGGCACAGGACCAGTCACTTTGGCACTCTTTGTGGGAGGCCTATGTCCAGCAGTGGACGCCTCGCAATCGTCGCGCCACTCGTCCCCTGACGAAGGATGTTGTGACACATCCGAAACGTCAGGAAACCTCAGAGAGGTAAATAAATAAGCTCACTATACGCGATCAAGTCCCGTTTAATAAAAATAATATCACGATCCCGAGTACTTTTTGTTGATAGGTATATTAGGTATACCTACAGGCCATTTCAAGATCAAAGTTCTTTATTATTCTGTCATATAACATGCACTTTGAACTTGTCAACATAGTTTCTATAAACACGGGTTAGCTAAGCTTATTCACGCACACGGAGACAATGTTTACGTGTACCTCACCCGCGTGTTGTCTTGTCGCAAAATCGTCTTACAAACAACAGTATCATAACCACATATCCCGCAACATACAAGGATGAAAGTTACGGAAGAAGTCTTGCCAGCATCAGTATCAACTGCATAATTTAAAATATTATTAGCTAGCTCATACCATAAACTTTACACAATGTTTCTGCTCCGACGCTAATATGCTTTCAACAATATTATTTGTATCAACAGTTTGATTCCATGCCAATTAATGCACTTTCTGTCAACTTTGAAGTTAAATGAGCACGAGTATTTTGTTCCTGAGTCATGGATGTTCTCTATGTTAGTATTTATTTAGCTATATGAGTATTTTTATCGTCGTCTATTACCCATAGTACAAGATTTGCTTAGTTTGGGACTAGGTCGATTTGTGTAAGATTGTCCCCTAATATTAAAATTTTATTTTAAAATATGGCATTCTCTACTTATTCATTCAGTTAACCGTATAACCCTGAAAGGAATTTCGAGTATTCTTGGTGATATAATAATTGGTTCTATATTTACCGAAGCGCAAACATACCTATGCATCATGACTACTATTACTCGAGTTGGCAGAAGGAAGGACAATATGTTTTCGTCTGTTTAGCACGCTTTGTTAGCTATAACTTGTACAATTTATGATTGGTGGTGACTGGAACATTTGAGATTTAGTTTTACTGTTGTCGCCAGCGGCAGGGCATTCATCCTCACACCCTAGAACTTAAATGGTCGCGGACACTGTACAGTACGAATTCCCCCCCGAGCGCCCGAGCGTTCCGGTTCAAGAATGAGCTCCGCAACGGTATGGGGATCTTCAAGAAAGGAGTGTGTGAAATGTTTTCTAACTTTTTCAATTTAGTATTTGAATTATTTGAAGAGTTGCCTCGACTTCTCCAAGATGCCATCATCAGATCCAAACCTGACCTCCACTGAACCACTTAGGAAGGATACCCTTTCCAACGAAAAAATAATTATTCAAATCGGTCCAGGCCCCGTATCTTGGTCGACCTTATCACACGATAAGTGACACGATAGAGCGTCCGTCCCTGGCTGAAACCGTTCGACAGAACGAGACGGACGCTCTATCGTGTCACTTATCGTGTGATAAGGCCGACCATCATAGGGGGACAGGTGTCTCAGAGTAATCGGGGAACATATATAAAAAGTAAAAGATTCCGACGAATTGAGCACATCCTCCTTCTTTGAAGTCGGTTAAAAAGGAGCAGCATTTCTTGCTGACATCATCCACTGTGTACAGTAAAAGTAGTGACAATTTAATGAAACATCGTACACGATTTAGATTCACGATAAACCTACTCCGCCCTAGAGCGACAATAGTTTAACTCTCCATTAGCGTAACAAGTTTCCTTAAGTTCACGCGTTGTCAGCTGACACCAGTGTTACAACATTAATTTCAAACTCAGCCAGCATACAGCCGACGGGGTGTCGTGGGTATATTTGAACATTTAATTAGGGTTATGAAGTTCTACTTACTTACTTACCTATAAGGAGGAATCAAGAGTGATATCGGATTTTAGAACGCGTGAAAACAATAAGGCTGTCGTACGCAACCATCATTATGTTCCTGATCCAACTAAGTTACTTTAAAATCATCGTGATTTTCCATATTTCAGCAGAATTGTAATTCCACAGATCTGAAGATTACAACCTAAAAAACGTTCTATAATTAGAACGTTTAATTTAGGCGTTAGGGCGTTTAATTTCTAAACTGATATTAATTATATCAGTTTAGAAATTAAACGACCAACGCTCAGGACAAACAAATGAAATCCAATTACGTTCCACAGCCACGATTACAAGCAGCTTATCGAGAAGCATTTTAAAAACAGTTTTTAATCGTCGATTGTTCCGCGGAGACTGCCTGCGTCACACCATTGTTCTTGTCTCTCGACACTGAAATGAAAATCCGCTTCTTTCATGCAACACAAGTACATTGCTGGCATTGTTCACAACTCGAAACTTACAATCGAAAATCCGCAAGGAATGTATCACTGTCACCGCGCAGCGTTCGCACCCGATTCTTACAGTGAGAGATTTCTGGGAATGAAACTTTGCGAAGAACGTGAGTGAAAAAAAGGAAGAATAGTCGGTGTCAGATACAACGACAGTTCGTGGTACGAGTCTGAAACTTTGGATGCCACTAGAGACTCTGTTGCTAAGTTATGGCTTATGCGAATATGAATCATAAAAAGGCAGCACAATACACGTGTATGTGATTACAAGTATGATTAGGCAGCCGCAGAGGAACAAGTTTTATTTATTTAAGTGACACTTTATCGACAAACACAATCTGCTAGGTAAAGTACCTACGTTATTTTCCTCAAAAGATTTTTCCCCTCGGCGTAAGTGGACAAAGCTGAGACATTATATTAAATTTCCGAATACAGGGTATCATAAATAATAAAGGTACTCTGGACTGCATCGACTTGAGCGACGTCGTTTGTTTTCAATGAATTGTGAAAACGTGACGTTGAAACGGAAGTTATTCACAAAAAATGTTCATAAGGTCGTCCTGAAACCCGTTGTTTAATTATCAAACTTCCCAGATTGTATTAAAGTTCAATTTAAAATCGAACAATAAACTACACATGAGTCTTTTCGTATGAAGCGGGAGCTCATGACGTGAGAAGCGTTAAATGGTTTGATGGTTTTATTGTTCATTGGAATTTGGGTCATGAGGTTGACAGTGTTGGGCTGAAAATCGTTTGTAGCCGCCGCCTGCGTTTATTTTTATTCAATATACGGAGACGGCGGGGCTCAGTGTGGTGTGAAGTGAGATTTATGACGATAGTAAAACAGTTGCGTTTCGCGGGCGGGTAGGGGTACTCTATATGCACGGAGGCGCTCTGGAGTCACGGGGAATCTTAATTGTGCTCCATTGAGATTCTCGAGCGTCTTTATTTTTGAATAGGGGGACTTGTTGCGTCTCGACTGAAGGTTGGCTGGGATTTAACTGCACCGATTGTTGGGCAACGCTGATTCTTGGCAAATACTCCTGTTTTATTTACGCTGAATCCGCCCAGTCAGTGTAAACAAGTGAGGGATTATAATAATGGAAATGAGGACGTTTTGATGCAGCTTTTGCGTCGATATAAACCATTCTTGTCTTTTAAAGCTTTCTACTAGAACTTTAGTATGAGGAAATTGTAGCTGCTACATACACAATTTATTAATGACATTAACCCCCGCCTTTTGTAATTCTTGTTTAGGCAAATAAATAAATAAATATGTGACCACAACAAAATGGAAATTCAATTCTGCAGGTCGGTTGCGCACTTCGTAAGTACGTTAGGTAAGTACGTATTTGTTGTATGGGAATTTGACAACTGAGTTGTTCTAACACGCGTTCGAAAAGTTACGTAAATAACCATCAAGCGTAAAACTTAGTACTGTCAGGAACATTAAAAGACATTAGACATGGATGTTTTTGACTTTCGTTTCGTTTACGTCGTAATGTTGTGTACCGTATAGTTTGTTTCAGTTTAAATGACGAAAAGTACTTAAAACCAACCATTACCGACATCTATTGGTTAACTGTTATCTTCAAGTAGGGTTGTAAAACAAATACGCATAAACAACGGCACAAACAGTAGCTACAGGAGGTCCTGGGTTCGAATCTCGATAAGGGCATTTATTTGTGTGATGAGCACGATTATTTGTTCCTGAGTCATGGATGTTTTCTATGTATTTAAGTATTTATTTATCTATATAAGTATGTTTATCGTAGTCGCTGGATGCGAGTCGCGCAGGAGTGGTCACTTTGGCACTCTTTGGGGGAGGCCTATGTCCAGCAGTGGACGGCTTTCGGCTGATATGATGACGATGATCGTAGTCTAGTACCCATAGTACAAGCTTTGCTTAGTTAGGGACTAGGACGATTTGTGTAAGATTGTCCCCTAATATTTATTTATTTTAAATACCCACTAAGACAGAGATAGAAGACAACAATCTAGCAGCAGTTCCTTCATAAGCTGAAATATTGTAATTGTATGACAGAAATTCTGTGGTAAGTACAGTATTTAATAACGAAAATGTTGTTGATGAAATTTGAGAAGGGAATAATTTCAATCTCGATTGCTCTTTCGGTATTAAGGCTACTTTGAAGTATCCGCCTAATTTCAATACCTTTTGAACGAAAACAAGCTGGTGTATCTCTACATGAGTTATTAAAAAAATAACTTTGATTCGTAACCACCCTCGAAATCAAATAAAATGTAGATAAATAAATATAAAATAAATAAATATTAGGGGACAATCTTACACAAATCGACCTAGTCCCAAACTAAGCAAAGCTTGTACTATGGGTACTAGACGACGATAAACATACTTATATAGATAAATAAATACTTAAATACATAGAAAACATCCATGACTCAGGAACAAATATTCGTGCTCATCACACAAATAAATGCCCTTACCGGGATTCGAACCCAGGACCTCTTGCTTCGTAGGCAGGGTCACTACCAACTAGGCTAAAGCGGTCGTCAAGATAGGACTGTACAAATAATGCAAACATTTATAAATAATTTATTGAATCAGGCGTTACTTTGCGGAAGTCCATGATATATTACGAGAACAATATTTCTTTGCTATTCCGCTAAAAAAACGTGCTGGTCTATCAGTGAAGATAAGATGCAACTATTTGCGTATAAACATGCAAAAAATTACAGCAAACCACCACCAATATTGACAAAAACCTCGACACGTGTTTCGCCTCTCTACGAGGCATCATCAGGAGATGCTGGCAGGAGATGTTGCTTGCGCCACGTCCACTGAGCAAATGAGCCGCCCGGAGCCGTCCGCCATATTTATATTCTGTCCCCCCATACTACCATTCATGCGTGAAAGAGATGGAAGAACACGTAGTAACGGTGATGACGCAACATTCAATTGTTCGTTAATAATAACGCCTCTATTGTTGTACCTAATTATTTCTAGTTGTTCTAGAACACTTAAACGCAATCCTTTTTCGCAAACATGCAAGATGTTGTAAGAATGATTGTCAGACAACGCATGGTTATTCTCCAATAAATGTTTTGCAAAATTAGACTTGTCCGGGTGATTATGCCGGTACGACGCAACATGTTCTTTATACCTAGTGCTAAAACTACGGCCTGTTTGTCCCACATAAACTTTATTGCAATTATTGCATTATTGCAATTATTGCATTGCAATAAAGTTTATGTGGGACAAACAGGCCGTAGTTTTAGCACTAGGTATAAAGAACATGTTGCGTCGTACCGGCATAATCACCCGGACAAGTCTAATTTTGCAAAACATTTATTGGAGAATAACCATGCGTTGTCTGACAATCATTCTTACAACATCTTGCATGTTTGCGAAAAAGGATTGCGTTTAAGTGTTCTAGAACAACTAGAAATAATTAGGTACAACAATAGAGGCGTTATTATTAACGAACAATTGAATGTTGCGTCATCACCGTTACTACGTGTTCTTCCATCTCTTTCACGCATGAATGGTAGTATGGGGGGACAGAATATAAATATGGCGGACGGCTCCGGGCGGCTCATTTGCTCAGTGGACGTGGCGCAAGCAACATCTCCTGCCAGCATCTCCTGATGATGCCTCGTAGAGAGGCGAAACACGTGTCGAGGTTTTTGTCAATATTGGTGGTGGTTTGCTGTAATTTTTTGCATGTTTATACGCAAATAGTTGCATCTTATCTTCACTGATAGACCAGCACGTTTTTTTAGCGGAATAGCAAAGAAATATTGTTCTCGTAAGCAAACATTTATATTGAAGCACTTTTCAGAGAGCTTTAGGTTTATATGTTGAAGAACTTTTAAGGCTTCGAGATAGTAAAGGGTTTGAGAATATTAAATAGGAATTAGATATTTTACAGTTGATCGTAACTAACTAGCTCGGAAAAAAACGGGCCGTACACATTCAGAAGAAATTTCATGATACCGGATGTGTCAAAATCCATGCGGCATCAAACCGTTTAGGCTCCAGAGAATGTCAAATATAGGTGCAAACGGAAGTGGCAGTAGTGACATGATGAGAAAGAGTGAATGCATGGTCTTTCATGTCAGAGGTAAAGATCTGCCACCTGTACCCCCTATTCGTCTATATGGAACAACATTAAAAAGGGTGGATACCTTTAGATACTTGGGACACGTGGTTACCTCTGACCTGAGGGACGATGCACACATGGAGCGAGAGCGGAGGGCGTTCTCTGTTAGGGCGAACATGGTGGCCCGCAGATTTGCTCGTTGTTCTGCAGAGGTCAAATAACTCTGTTCAGAGCCTTCTGTACGACCCTCTACACGAGCAGTCTTTGGGTCTCTTATACGCAGAAACAGTACAACGCCCTACGTATACAGTTGAATAGCGCCTGAAAGCGCTAGCTGCTACTGGGGCTGCCCCGTTTCTGTAGTGCGTCGGGGATGTTCGCGGATGCCAGAGTTGACTGTTTCTATACAATTATGAGGAAACGCTGCACATCCCTGGCGCGCAGGGTGCGGGCTAGCTCCAATGGTATCCTGAGGGCATTTGCGGAGAGGTTTGATTGTGAGTATCTGAATCATTGTCACATGATTCACGTACTGACAGTCAAGCCCTACTAAGTGGTGTCCTTATTGTATTGTATTAGGTTAAGTTTAGTAAGATTTTCTACCTTTAGGCTAAGAAATTGTAACTAACTTTATAACTTTATATGATCCCAGTTGGTCGAAATACATGTTTTGAATTGAATTGAATTGATTAAAACACCATGGGAGCGAGAGTTCGCGCTCGTGGCCGAGCCATTAGTCACCCGCAGTATCTTTCGCAATACAAATTCAAAGTACCTCTAAGAAAGCAAGGATACCCATCAAATATCTTATTACGAACAAGGTGTTCACAAATATCCGAACACGACTCTATCGTCGACGCGTTAAAGTGCATTTTAGGATATTTTTGAGCACCGAAGAATACAGATATATTCGATGGCAACTGCACAGTGTACGTACGCGGCTCAAGTGCCAGGATGCTTGCGTAATTAATTCTTAGTCAGCAGATCGATCAACAGACTCATCGGGCGACGGGTTGGAATTTAATTAAGGGGATCATTGATTTCATTACGTCTAGTAAACAGACTTCCAGTTTAAATTTCATTTGGCGAAGCGAAAAAGTTGATGCTATTCTTATTTTATAGCGATTCAATAGCACAATTAATGCATTGACGTCACAGCAATGTATGAATACTGCAGTAAAAAAGCAACTATTCAATTTGAAACCACATTGAAACTTTTATGTATTTGCTTACTTACCAAAGTTTACGAACGATACTATCAGACAAACTAAAAGAAATACATGGACGATTGAGATTAATAAAACAATTTAAACAGATATTAACGCGCATACGACCGTTTAGCGTAGTGGGTGTAGCAGTGACGCTGCGTACAAAGCTGGAGGTCCTGGGTTCGAATCCCGGTAAGGTGTATTTGTGTGATGAGCATGAATATTTGTTTCTGAGTCTTGGATGTTTTCTATGTATATTTAAGTATATATTTCGTCATCTAGTATCCATAACACAAGCCTTATTGAGCGTACTATGGGACTAGGTCGATTTGTGTTATTTTATTTATCGAAGTACTTATATAAAAGAAAACCACAATGCTGACTGTCCCCAACCAGTAGCTGCGCGATGAACTCAGATAAATCAGTCCACTTGAGGATGGTATAATAATATTGTGGCAACCTTCCCTAAAATAAATATGGTCGAGGCACAAAATAAAATGATAGTAAGTACGTACAGAAGAATCCCCTGTTTAGGCATGTTTTTCTATCGCATGCAACGCGCTAAGACAGAACGCGTGCGTGCCGTAGCAGCCCTAACATACCCCTGGGGCCGGTATGTACTTGTAGCGCCGCGACCAAATCACGGAGTAAGCCGCCCCTGGTCGAGAGAGGCGATGGCTGAGATGCGCATCATACTCCTGAACGTGGTGTGGAGTCCGGTCAGTTCTTGTTTGCAAGGACAACATACTAGTAACTTTAGGTGATTCTCCCACTGCACCATAGCGTGGGTACACTGTGTTCAGCGGAATTGACATGAGAGGCTTCACTCTCTTAGTACTATTATTGATTCTGTGACTCTGTTCTCGTCGTGTGTTTCGTTTGATTATATAATTTTTTTTAAAAGATTTTTTCCTATTTGGCCTATTTGCAGAATGAATATTTTGACTTTGATGGTCATATTAAAACTAACTAAAACATGTAACCGATAATTATGTCAATAGAAAGTCACAATAAACACATTTTAACGGGATTTTAACTGAATCAGGTTTGATGAATGGTTATGAATAATGCCACAACTCGTTAAAACATAATCACTCTCTATTTGCAAATCTTTTCTTCAGATTCAAAAACTACTAGTTATCATCATATCAGCCGAAAGACGTCCACTGCTGGACAGAGGCCTCCCCCAAAGAGTGCCAAAGTGACCGGTACTGCGCTACCCGCATCCAGCGGACTCCCGCAACCTTTACCAGGTCATCAGTCCACCTTGTGGCTACCCACGCCGCGCCTTCCGGTACGTGGCCGCCACTCGAGAACCTTTTTGCCCCAACTAGTAGTAAAGTCTAATGTAAAAGTCAGCAAAGACAAACCCGCTAATTATTTGCACCTTATATCCATAATTTGTCATAGAAAATAAAAGTATACAGGGTGTGGCCTGAAACAGGAGCAAAAAATTCAACGGTAGACTATTGAGCTTGTGAGCAATTATTTCAAGGTAAATATTAATTGAAAAGAAACTTTTTTTTTTTTTTTAAGTAAGTTCACGTGTATTTTTGACCGTTCTGGGGTGACACAAAGTTTTTATTATTTTAAAAACACTAAAAAAAAAACAAAAAAAATACAAATCACATAGTTAAATATCTTTTAAAAAGAAAAATGCAAAAACTATTATGACTGATTACATGATGTTACCTCAAAATCTGCATTGAATGCTGGGCTATGATGTCGTGGTGCCAAGATTCATTACTTGAAGGTCATAACTTTAGATCAACATTACTCAGATTTAAAAAAACGGACACAAGGGGTTACTACAGATGCTCTGAACGAAGCGTCCCGTCCTTTTAAATATTTGCCCCTGTTACAGGCCACACACTGTATACATGTTTAAATAAATATTCCATACCCGTTTCTCTTGTTTGCAACTATTCCAAATTTCAAAATCGCGTTATTAGTTTAGTTCCTCATAAGCGGACAGGACGAACGGTTTTCTTGTTTTGCCTTCTAGGTAAGGAACTCTAAAATCAGTGAATTAATCATTAACAACGTGATGACGGTACTCAAGCCGGGCGCTATCGGATGAGATATTAATTGCGCCCGCATCAGTCAACTGGTGACTGATGACAACTGTTGCGATGGAAACATCGCTGCCGGTAATGTAAGACGTCATTGTTATAATATTGTGAATATTATGTTTTGTCTCGTTTTATAAATAGTAGCTGCTATTGCGGCGCCACCCGCGTATTCCTCGTAGGTAGGCACGCAGGTATGCGGGAAAAAATACCACAGCCCGTCTTTTTTTATCGGACTTTCAGTAGATACCTACCGGAGATTATGTACCCTACATACATCATTATCGTCGGCAGGGCATTCATCCTCACACCCTTTAACCTAAATGGTCGCGTACCGTACGGTTTCAGAGAAATTTCCTCCCTTGGAAGCTCCGGTTGTGGAATGAGCTCCCTGCCGAGGTTTTCCCGAGGGACTACAGTATGGGGATCTTCAAAAAAGGAGTGTTTAAATTCTTAAAGGTTCGGCAATGCGCATGTAACACCCCTGGAGTTGCAAGCGTCCATAGGCTACGGTGACCACTTACCACCAGGTGGGCCGTAAGCTTGATTGCCACTGAAGTGGTATAAAAAAATAATAATTGTAAAGGTACAAACTCACAGACTGACACTTTTTACTCGTCATAGGTATTGGTAGGTAAAGATAATGCAATCGAGACATACGTAGAAGGGGTAATCAAATCACGTAACGTTTCCAATGCTCGTTAGGACTGTCATTTTTTTATATAAAAAATGATATTTTGATCTACCTAACGTACGTACAATGCGTTACGTGACCGACCTGCCGCAATCCAATTTTATCGACTGATAGAATAAAATAGAATAAAAAAATATTTGGGGACAGTCTTACACAAATCGACCTGGTCCCAAACTAAGCAAAGCTTGTATCTACTATGGGTACTAGACGAAGATATACATACTCATATAGATAAATAAATACTTAAATATGTACATAGAAAACATCCATGACTCAGGAACAAATATTCATGCCAACCTTATGCCTGCGGGCCACATTTCGCCCGAATGTTGTTGCGTACAGGCCTAACGTATACACACAACAGTATGACACTGCCCAAGTAGAGACGCCGTAGTTCCAAATTTTCTCTGTCAAATTAAGACTTATGTACCTAAATACATTTTTTTAACATTGTTTTTCGAACAGTTGTACTATGTTTATGTATCTATGTTTAGTGATTTAAACTTTTTGTACATTTATTTTGACGTCTATTAAAGTCGATGGTAAAGTACCTACCTAAGTGTAACTTTAGGCTGTTATCCACGTTAATCCCCTAGCCTGATCCCCAAAGGGAAAAAAAACGGTTAGGTTGTTAGGTGAGCTGCGCCTGCGACCCTACAGCGCGCGAGCCGAGCGAGCGAAGCGAGCGGGACGCGGTAGCGTCCGGCGAAGCGCCATAACCGAACATTATAATTTTTTCCTAGTTGACTATAAAATAATTGCCGCTAGGTTCCCCTGGGTGATCGGGGTCAGTGTTACTATTTTTTGCTGTACAGATTTTGATTTGACGAACTGAACGGCTAGAAATTCAAGTTTTTGTATAGGCAGCTCGCGAGCTCGCATATTCTCTTACTACAATCTCAACCACTCAAGAGCATTATCTCATTGTTTATATATTAGCCCTTAACAGACAGACAGACGTTCTCTGTATAGGAAACAATGGAGTTCCGTTTGCTCTAAGGCCACTAAATCACCCTAACATAATTAGGTAAGTCGACCATGACACTACACATTAACTATTATCAGTTCAAGAACAATCACGATTAGGGTGAGTACCCACCGGAGCTATGCAAGGTAGCGGAGCGGTGAGCGAGGAAAAAAACTTCCAATAAGTAGGATTGCTAGACTCGCTCGCGCATCGGTTCCTACAGCACAGCTCTGGGGCTACACCCTTAGGGTGCCTTTACACCAGAGATGTGCTATGCTTGCTATATGCTATGTTTACACACATTTGAAACGTAGCTCCAACTACAGCTGTTTTAACTCCGTCAAATCAAAATTATACAAAAAAGCACCCTTAGGCGATGCACTACAGAATTACGAGATTTATCGAAGCCTGAATTAGGAAACAAAAAGAATTAAGTACTCGTAACTACATATGTCGGTGTTAAATAGAAACTTAAACACGGTTACTCCGGTTTTCATTTTATTATATCAGCTGAAAGACAGCCACTGCTGGACATAAGCGTCCCCCAAAGAGTGCCACAATGCCCAGTCCTGCGCTCCCAGCAACCAGCGGACTCGTGTAACCTTTACCAGGCCATCAATCCAGCTTGTGGGTGTCTGCGTGGGGCGCCTGCCGGTAGATACGTGGTCGCCAGTCGAGACCCTTTCCGCCCTAACGGTCATCGGTTTGAGGTGCGATGAGCCCTGCTGACGGCTACTTAAGTTTAGCGATTCGGAGGGCTGTATCGGTTACTTAACAACATTAAAAACCACTTAATAATCTTAAGAGTGATAGAAGCAAGACATGAAAAAAACTTTACACAAAAAGTGTAGGTCTAACGAGATATTTCATGACTGTTTTGGTTATTCATTATACTCTAGCTAGTATCATCATCAATAACAAGTTTAACGCGTGCTTGTTTATGACCAATATAAACGTCCCTGGACAATTGAACGTGTTAATCAATAATTATGTGTACTACATAGGCTTGATGCGGCATTGATTAAAACTAATGACATTATAATGCTCTACTTAAGGGCAAACGCTTTCCATACAAAACGTTATTTGACATTCGCAGGCTAACGACTAGATATTTAAAGAAACTTATGTAACAATCTCTCATAAATTGGCTTTCCATTTGCGCAAAATTCCCCCTTTCCTGGAATAAACTAGTATAAGCTAGAAAAAATTAAGAAAAATAGTTTTCCCAAAGTATTACTTCCTAAACTAATTTCTTCTTTATCACACAGACAAAATGTTTCGGCAATTTTGTGAGACCCGTTAATTATTAAGTTTATATACTCTGTTTATTAAATAAATACAAAAATAACGTTTTGTATGTAAAGCGAACCACCTTAAGTAGAGCACTATAATGTCATTTGTTTTAATCAAATGCAAAGTAAAGTTAAAGCATTAAAGTATGTACTTAATTTTCATGTACTGTTTCATATTTCAACCATCGATGGAAAGAGAATATGGACTATATTTGCCTCTATCCAATCCAAAGAAACTTTTTGGTACACCAGGCGTATATTCTGTTATATTCTAAAATAGCACGAATCCTACATTATTTGCTCGACCTACATACAATAGTAAATGAATAACGCCAGGACGTAGAGAATCCAGAACAGCGGCAGCCAGAAATACAGGTACAATTCAGTTCGGATTCAGATAAAATAGAATAAATCGTTTCGGTATCTATAGGGAGAGGGTGTTAGGTAGTGTGCCACCTTAGGCTATGATGTTACAACCAGTACTTACCTTATTAATTCAAATAATTGTCATATCTATTCATTTATGTGACTTACCGCTCCTTACTCGCCACAATAAAATGTATTATTATCTACAAACGGGTAATCTACGAGCGTTAGGACAATTCAACTGCCATTTTCCCAACAAAAATTGACTTATAGATCTATAACTGCAGCAGCAGCAGGTCGATCACGTAACGCATTGTTCGTACGTTAGTTAGATCTAAATCTCAATTTTTATATGAAAAAATGACTGTTTGATCTACCTAACGCGCGTCTAAACGTTACGTGATTACCCGCACAGGTCGAGCACGTAACGCATTGTACGCGCGTCAGGTAGAACTAAATGTCACTTTTAGTATGGACAAATGACAGTTGAGTTTGGTCAACCCGCAGAGATGTGCGTTCACGTATCCGCAGTGCAAAGTAATTTATAGTGCTAGGTTTTTAAAGTATAGTATAGCTCGATAGTCCTTTATTTTCCAGTTTATAGATGATTCAGCTTTCTGCCGCAGTTTTTGATTTGGTTACGTGTTACACTCGTAAACGTTGGCTTTGAATCATGGTTCAAATCCCGGCGAGTATTCGCTGGATCCAAGCGGAAGTATCGGCCGCATGCTACATTTATTACTGCACTCCTAGGCGAATAAAGGCGTAAATATCTACGAAAATTACACACTTAGGACTTTTTTATTTTAAATACGTAGCAGTATGAATTAAAAGGGTTTATTCATGTTCGTAGTTGCCACGCGCTTGTGACGTTTTAATACGTGCGTGCGTGTTAGGGAGAGGCTCAATTGGTTTATATTGGGTATGACGCAGGCGCAAGCAATATGGACCGAGTTTTAATCAACGGATCACATCTTGTTGATGTTATTGGCTAGGGTGTCACTCCCGGCTTTGTCTGCTTAAAATTATATTTAATATATAAGTCAGTCGCGTCGAGTTTGCTGATCTGAAAGATTATTTTTTTGCAAAATCCACTATTAGGTACTTAAGTACTTGTTTTTTTCCTTCGTAGTTATATACAGAATAATCGTGAAAGTTATGGTTGAAGAACCGCCTAGTATAAAGTGTAACTAACTGTACCACGCCTTTAAAAATACTTTACTTTAAGAGCACTGATTTGAATATCCAAGAAACAAAGCCGATACAAACTTGAAGCAATTAAGATCGTTTAAGCGTAATGGAAACTAAATTGGACTCCCAGGCCAATAAAAGTTAGTATAGAGCAGCAATAGAATTTAAAGTTGAGCTATAACACTCAAATGTTGCTGTATTGTATGTTCATTCTCGTTCAGAAAGAAGATGATAAGAAACAATAACGTTCTTTTCTTACATAGTTTTGCCTTTCGCTTTGGACAGGTTAGTACTCGTAGTGAACCCGACCCTCCAACAATTTGTGTGTTAAGTACTTTCTTTCACCCTATTTCAGAATTGGTTAGTGAACAGTATTTTTGTATTGAGTACATAGTACGTATTTATGAGAGAATAAAAATAATTAAACATCGTGCTGCATTAGGTATGTAACTAAAAACTCAGATAAAAAACAATATTAATTAAAAAAACGTTGGTCTTTCGAATCTTAGAATCTCCTGTTTTTGAAATCCTTTTTTAAATAAAATGCTTTTTTATTATTAAAGACGACTTTAAAAATAACTGTAAACACTGCCATATTGCCAAAGGTCTCTAAGATTGATAAATAAACGCATTATCAAAAAATACACGATTGACCTTGTCATTGTTAACACTGAAGTTCATTTAGAACCAGATTTTACTTTCCTGCGTTGAGTCATAGTGGATTGCAACCAATTGTAATTCAGGAACGGTCACAGCGAGCCGGCAACGATTGTTGAAAGACTTGTCATTCCTCAAAAGGTCTCATTTCTTTCCGAAATTAATCTCGAAAATGGACCTTATGATCCTGGAATTAGATGGAGATTTGAAGTAATACTGAGAAGCTACGATTTGGTTGACTGCTTCTCAATTGTTGAGATTCGGTCCCCAGTTAACACTTATGTTTCCACATGTTTCAATTGATTTCGAGACTATTTTATGGTTCGAATATTCAAAAGGTCTTTAAGGGTGAAGAGGGATTATGAGTTGGCGTAGTTCAATGAGTGAGTGGGTGATTTTATTCTATCGAATAACTTCACACACTTTAAATTCGAGGGTGATTAACTAACTATACGCAAATATTAATTGCTGTATATGTACATACAGGGATATTGTCTGATCGTTAAATCAACCACTTCTTAATTCTTCTCTATTCCAAGATTAGAAAAATGCGTCATGCGATTTTAAGCAAAACAAGTTCGAAACGCAAAGATTAATGTATTGTTATACTTAGAAAGCACTTAATAATCGAAACAATCGAAACTAGTACAATATTTTACTTTGATATCCTAGAATCTAATGTTATGAAATGAGGTATAAAGTAGTTCGTAGTGGAATGGACATTTTCCTTTCATTAGTCAGGTCTCAAAAGATAATTAACCAATCAGGTTATCTAGATTTTTTCACAACATTTGTTTGTTTGAAATAACAGCAGGATTTATTTATTTCGTACTTAGTACCATGACAATAGACACGAGTGTCAAAAAGTTCAAAAATATTTCAGCAACGTGATTCGTTCACATTATTTGATCACTTAGTCCATTTATTTTCAAACTCAACTGTACCTGTTAACAAATAAAATAAAACAAATAAGCATAAAATGTTTAGAGTTTGTTCGAAACTGGATATCTATCAGTTCAGATATTCGTCAATAATCTTTATTGAACTTTCAGTGGGGGAGGAGGAAAGCGAAACTCCATCGGGACCAGTGGGCGAGTAAAGTTAAAATGTAATTCAATGCAGAAATAAGAACGTAAGTAATTTATGCGTTTCCTATACCACTACGGTGGCAAGCAAGCATACGGCCTCCCTGATAAGCAAACGCCATAACCTATAAACCAACAAAGCAGTATGATTAAAAAAATGCCTACATCGATAAACAACGTTCTATGCTTTAGGCCGTCACAGATAAGAACGAAATGCAACAATCACAACACTTATAACTCATTCAGCGTTACCAAATCCACAACGTCATCCAACATCTGCATTGTTAATCAGTCCTGCAGTGTGTCGGTAACGGCCGCGCGATGGATGCATAAGTAGACAGGCGATATGGGTAGTCCCTTGCTATTACGTCGGAGGTCGTACTCATTGGTTCAATTGACTACGCCTGGGCCACGTTCGTCGCTCTCGTAGAAAAGAGGTCAATTAGATACGAATGTTGGTGGCAGGATCGAATATTGGTTAAAATATCTATATCTGGGATATAATTTTGGCGGGAAATGAAGATTATGTATGGTAGCCTTCTGGTGTAGGTCTAGCGCGTCAGGGTTGTAGCCGCACACCGTACCGCAAATAATGACGTTTCGTATACGTTTAATTGTACGTAGTACAACATAATTTAATTGATCGCACACCGTTATACGAATTTCAATTTTACAGCATTGTGCTAACATGACGTAAGAAGTAATCACATTGTATTTTTTTTGACATAATCCTCGCTTCGCGGCTATTGTATTTTTTTATTGTCATATCGTATTGTTATTTCCAAAATGGATGATCATTTCGATAACGATAAACCTTGTGTACCTTTAGGTACTATTAATTATTCTTTGGCCGTGGGTGATTGCGAGACACATTCCAAACAAATACGCGACAGCGAAAGAATAAAATACAATTTTCAGCTACCGTGGGTATTGCAAATTGTATCAAAAGTAAGAAAGTTTCGTGTGTTAATATTGTTCTCCGCTTGTTTATATTCAACATGCCATAACAATACGAGTTTTGTAACGTAATGCGACATAATTTCCACATTTAAAAATCGTTTCTATAATCTTTACCACAGAAAACTTTTAGCGGTCTCGCCGAAGCCGACGTCATAAAACATTTTCTGACACAACATGTTACTTTTAATGTTCGCATTGTGGTGAAATCATTTGTCATATGTTTCCTAGTTTACCCTAACTCGGGCGTGACGTATGGGCTGGGTCGGACCTGCGACCTTCGCGGGAAAGCACGTCTTTGCCGTCTCGAAAATTATTTCCGAGGGCCGAAAGTGGGGGCTTTACGCACCGTTAACTGTTCTTCAATTATATGATTTCCTTAAGCGGTCAGTTTTTTTCGCCCTACCGAAGTTATTGAAAAGTTGCAGTCGTTGCAGACGATATTTTTTGTTATTATAGCCAGGTTAAGTGCATGAGGGCATCGGTTGTTTTCTGGAACGCGACTGATTTAATAATTGCCTTTTTCTATAAAACGAGGTTGGTAATAAAACTCCTGGGTGCTTTTGAAATTAAATTGTTGGGTTACGTTCCGAAAAGTAACTTTTATATAACTGCATTTCTTCAAAGTGGTGCCAGAAGGAGTGTTACCCCCTTATGCATAAAACTTAAAATGCCTCTGCTAAATAAAATGTGCTTTGTCCCTTTCTGACGAACACAAATGTCAAGGTGACAGATAAAGACAAACGAATTTTAACGCCATTTTAGTCAAAATAAGCATGTAGAACGTTTATGAATCCGGCCATTAGAATGCAGCCAAGGATATATTTTTCCAAAATAATTAGAAACTTACACAAATAGAGACTATAGATAGATTGGAATACTTGAGTAGGTGGTGCATTTGATTGTGGTAGCTCTCAAACAGATATAATAAATATTTTCGTGCGGTTCTTTTTTTAATTTATAGAAAGTCTTGTGTTGTGTTATTTTTTAGCTGTTTGTAAATTTTAATATTTAATTTATATATATAAAAAATTCTGTAGAGAATTGATGACAAAGACATAACAATTTCCTAACATTGATCACTTACGATAAAATCAATGTTTACTAAGCTAACACAACGATCTCAATTCATCGAAGGAGAATCAGTTAATTCCACGTTAACGCACTCATCATCCAATATTTGCCAAGGATACGAACGCAACCGATGAAAATCCATGCAAAATACACGCGTAAGGCGTAACACGAATGAAGGCAATAATGTACCAGAGATGACACTATTCAGAACAGCTCATGTACATCTAAATCTATATGACTTGCGCCGTTCTTCAGTGAAACGGTCTTGGGTGTCACGTACGAATGGCGTCGACTCAATGATACGTGATCAATTGAACAATTGCTACACCCCCTCCTCACCAGCCCAATATGGCACGACATACGCTACCGATTAAGCGTCGTTGTATTTTCACTTGTCGTATGCTGGCAACATTATTTTCTGCATTAAAAATCAATGAAAACAGGTACGTTTCATTGACAGTATACAGTAAAGAAAAATACTCGTATGCAAATACAGGCTATTTTTGTCCTAAAAACTCTAAAGCAGTGCTGTACAAACTAGATACAAATATTTAAATGCATTCGAACTAACTTAAAAATAATAAATTCTCTTAAACCGAGCCAGTGCGCTTTTGAATAAAACCCAGATTGAAACGACGAAACTGCTTACGACTATTTAACCTACAAAATAGGTACGTTGAGCACCCAATCCTCTTTGCGAATAGATCCTTAAACCCGACCCAGACGTATTGTATCGTTTCAAAGGGGCATTATCGATGCTAGCATATTATAAGTGGATATAAAATTCAATTCAGCCAAAGCTTCTGCGGTTTAACATCAAAGATAGTTGCGAATGGGACGCAGAGCGAGATAATGAAAGGGACGAGCCGTTTTGGAGCGGAACCCTAAACAGAGCAATGGGCCGCGATATGAAGAATGTTCCCGTCCACAGAAACTTTCCCTCGTTACAATCTACCCCACTAATGACACCAAACGGACCTTTTTGCGCGATACTCGGCCATTCGTCTTCCGCCCGCGGACGTGTGCGGACCTATCCGCCATACGGAACAATTCTACATTAGCCTGAGATAGATGGTCGTTTTTCGTACGCTCACTTTAGCAAACAATTCCTACTCAATTTTTTATAAATTTTTCGAGACTTTCCGACAAATTAGACAATGGTCCTGTGGAGGAATTATTGACCTTTCGATCACAGAGCTATTTGGCGAAGCTTTCCTACACAATCAAAAATTTTAAATGAGTTTCCTCGATCCACGAGCGTAATTTTTTCCTCCTAATTCCATTTTAGGATGGCATTACTCTTAAATGAATATTCATTCGTCGTGGAATCGTTTAGAGATAATAGATTGAGGTCCACATTAAAGGCCGGATGAATTATGGATCTTCGTTTTGTATGCGCGAATGCGATGGTAAGACTGTTTCGTTAAATATGATTAATCGACAGAAGGCTTAATTAGTACTTACAACCTTTTTATTGTGATGTCCAACAAGGGGTCGCAATAGTTACCTGAAAATAATAATTAAAATATTAGGTATTTTAACATTTCATCTTTTATCTTTAGCACTAGGAACTTCAATTGAACTTAAAGAAAACTACGTTCCTCCCAAAATACTTGCAAAAAGACAATCAAGTGTTCCAACTAAACGTTTTGGTCTAAAGCAAATTAATTTCAAAGTTTTTTTAATGGCGGATACTTTTTTTATTGATAAAACTTGCTACTTCAACTACATAGTAACCGCCACATTCAACTCCTATGAGAGCGTGGATAAATGTCATTCATTAACTGGCAATGAGAAAGGTAACAGTTTTCAATGGTAGAGAACTTCATAATTCAACCCCTAGGGATGAAACTACAAACTTTCGCCACTAGGTTTGGAAGTTTACCATGTAAGAAGTTATTACACAAACTGAGACAAACAAAACGGTCGGGCGAAGCACGCGATTCCCTAGTGACATGCTGACCCCGTGTAGTATTTAAATTGTTTCTTTCGGTCGTCATAGCGTGAGTTTGTAAAGTTGCTGAATAAAAGCCATTGTCCCGATTAACTTTTCGGAACCTCTACCTTTTAGATTCACTTAACCGCTAGTTTGATATCACGCTTATCGAGTCCTCAGATTGCTGAATAAAAGCCATTGTCCCGATTAGTTTTTCGGAAACTCTACCTTTTAGATTCACTTAACCGCTAGTTTGATATCACGCTTATCGAGTCCTCAGATTGCTGAATAAAAGCCATTGTCCCGATTAGTTTTTCGGAACCTCTACCTTTTAGATTCACTTAACCGCTAGTTTGATATCACGCTTATCGAGTCCTCAGATTGCTGCATAAAAGCCATTGTCCCGATTAACTTTTCGGAACCTCTACCTTTTAGATTCACTTAACCGCTAGTTTGATATCACGCTTATCGAGTCCTCAGATTGCTGCATAAAAGCCATTGTCCCGATTAACTTTTCGGAACCTCTACCTTTTAGATTCACTTAACCGCTAGTTTGATATCACGCTTATCGAGTCCTCAGATTGCTGAATAAAAGCCATTGTCCCGATTAACTTTTCGGAACCTCTACCTTTTAGATTCACTTAACCGCTAGTTTGATATCACGCTTATCGAGTCCTCAGATTGCTGAATAAAAGCCATTGTCCTGATTAACTTTTCGGAACCTCTACCTTTTAGATTCACTTAACCGCTAGTTTGATATCACGCTTATCGAGTCCTCAGCATCTCATAGGAAAAAGGCTCCAATGGTGATTCGAACATCGTGTATACGATAAAGTAAAATTGTGTACCTTAAAGGAAGAATAATACTTATATAGACTAACTAGAAAAAAACGTAAGACAAAATAATCTTAGACAAAATATACCGCAGCTAGCCATGTTCAAGCAACCTAAGCTTGTTAATGTGCACGGTAAAAGAAACGTTAGATATCTACTTCCTCATATAATAAATCAACTACCTAAAGAACTCTAGCATAGATATTTAAACAGCTTCAAGTCGATACCGTCCATTAAAATATATCTCACGTTAGCTGAACCGAACACGAGTGTATTGTAATTGTACTAACTAGTTAAGTAAAAATATATAATAGCTAAGCGAACTACTCATCAGCATATAAACCCCCTGAGGTTTCCGCTGGTGTAAAATGTTGTACCACTACTGTTTTTAATATTTTGCCCAATAAATTAAAAAAAAAACATAGTTAAGACCTATTTTCCTGTACAGTCTACGCGGAAATGAAGTCACAATTTTCGCCCCGGTAGTGCAAATATCATAAGCATAAAGAACACGATGCTTCGTTGCACTCTAAACACATCAACAGCTAGACGAGTATACTTCAACCAGCTTCTGAATATATCGCTTTCACATTCACTCCTTCAGCTGACAGACGAATAAATACGTGACAGGAAATAGAGGCAGTGTACGAATCCTTCAATCTATGAAGACGCGCATTCTACCTACGCTACGCCATGACCAGTCAACGTTAAAGAGAAGCATTTTTAGATTTTTACCCTATGGAATAAGGTGCAAAATTGTAAACACATCTTTGACGCTGATTGGAGAAAAATCACTAGCTATACAATAATATGAGTGGCGTACTCGAAGAAAGGTTTTATGCTCAGCAATGGGCAATTGCGGGCTGATAATGATGATAACGATAAAATAATGTAATATGTAATGAGATGTGTGGCGTTTTCCCGAAGGCATTTCCTCTCAAAAGTAACCTCTCGATACAACTTTGTTAGGCAACGAATTCCATAAAATTCCCACAGCTCACTTTCCTATTTTCTGATCATGAATCTAGATCCAACTAGCTGATTGTCAACGAAGTATCCGTCTATTAAGCAGTTACATATATGTTTAGCTTCCTTAGAGAGAGTAGTTTGAGCGAGATATTTCTACTGGCCTCTTCTCATTATGACCTGTCTCTCTATCTCTCTCTCTCTCTCTCTCTCTCCTCCATTAAATTCAGGAAGATGTAATGAGCGTTTAAGTCAGTTTTCAAAATAAATTAGTAAATATATATTAGGGGACAATCATAAACAAACCGAACTAGCCACAGTCAATGTATGGGTGCATACAACTTACTCCTAAATATGTGCCATCGCTCTTATGTCAGCGGATTAGGTTTTGCACTTGATTGTATAACACGTTGATATATTTCTTTAAATAGATACTTAATTGCACAGTAACAAGCTACAAATACAAAAGGCACACTTAATACCATGAGGCTTTCTCTACCATTCAACCTTTAGGCCAATCAAAAAATAATCATATCTGGTGCGGGATATGAGAACAACTCAGGAATAAAGAAAATGGAGAAAATACTGTTGAATTATTATTTAATAAGTAGATGTATATATAAATATGCGGGTGGCGCGGGACCGGTCATTGTGGCAATCTTTGGGGGAGGCCTAAGTCCAGCAGTGGCTGATATGATGATGATGATATATAAATATATATTTAATGAAGTTTTTAATTCCATACCAAATTTAGTTTTATATTAGCAATTCTAGCATCGCAATGCGCATAACTCAAGAACAGGATTACATTAGCCGTTCAAACAATAACCGGGGTGGCGCCATGTTTATTTTGGTCCAGATATCTTCGTGCATATACGCATATAAGTAGATGTGCTTAGCATAGCTGCTAACTAACTATACACCATGATGCTGACGTAACCGGCAAATACGCATTCTGAGGGATTGACATGATAAGTTTTTACTTGTGTAGATTACAGGAGTGACAAGATAAGAAACAAAATCAATGTACAGTACAAAATATGTTATGACTTTTTGGTATTTAAGTATCTGCTCAAAAAAAGGCATTATTTCTGTCCATGAGGACTTCCCATTAAAGAGTGAAATAGCAAGGTTGTCTTTCATGTCATGTAGTAAAATAATGAACAAAACGAATTTCGTTTGTAATGGTATGGACTTTAATTGTGATATGTTTTGTAACATGTTATCAATTTATTTTGATAATTGACAATCCTAGTTGACTTGGCTTCTTATACTGACTAAGTCACAATCAAAAAGCTTCACGATCTATCAGAGGAAATTCGCTAAGTAGAAATCGATAAATCTCTAAAACCAGATCCAATCGAACATTCACATTTTAGTCCATGAGACACTGTTAAAATTTGTCAGGTATCTCAAACCACCGTGTATAGACGCCCGTAGCTATAGTATAGGCGTACTACGGACTAAGTGGCTGTACAGATATGGTCAGCTAGGCGTATAATAGGTGTGCATCTCCGCATCAAATCCTTAGCGCGCGGGCTCGTGTCTCCGGTTGATAAGGCGATGGGACAGTAAATGGAAGTACTGGCTGGGAGAGTTACTGAATGGACAGTAACTCTCCCAGTATGTATCTCCATAGTAGGTTAAAAACTACACTATATACTAGGCTGCAATGTTGTTACTGGTTAATATATAAAATTCCAATAAAGTTTTTGGTATTTTGGACACCACCGAAAACCTACTAATAACTGGAAGGATAAGATAAAACCTTCACAACTATTGCTAACCGTATCAAGTGGGTTTGGTTTACGTAGTATTTTTGTCGTGAAATACATGAATTTTAATCTATATTAAGTATTTGCTTTAACTATGTACTTACCCGCAATTTTCATCTAAAAAACACCACTTATAAAAAAATAACAACCAGAAGGTTGCAAAAAATAAAAATGTTGCACAGTTAGTTACACTAAAATTATCCAGTTAAATTGAAAACATCAAATATTATTTATAAATATCAGGTCCCTACATACATAAAAATAAACGCCAAAAATACTAGCGAAAGCATCTAGACTTATAAGTATTAAATACTATATTTTCAAAAGAATTATAAAGCGTAAACGGACCCTCTTCACGTCGCGACATTAACCTGGTGAGTGACAAATGCGACGAGTCACGATTGCCGCACTTATTGTTTACTTTACCAAATAACTACTACAGGGGTACTTCTTATTCCATAAAGCAGAAACCGTAAGAAATAGAGTTCAAATTCGTACAACATTTTCTGTTAGTAAGTCGTTCGTTGTCCCCTTACAAGTTATCATTGACAACCGTTTAGTAACCTTGAGAATCCTGTGGATAGATGTATAAATGTTAAGGGCTCTCGGCGTAGGGCTGTGGTGCGGAGGGATGAAAAGCAGTATCAAGGAAAGGGAGATTAAAATACAGACAACTGGATAAAAACTGGAATAATTAAAGTGATTGAAGAGATATGACGGACTCAAAAAAGGAAGGACGGAATTTTATAACAATTATTTTTGAGACAAACTTTATCATTGATTATACTTTTTGCAAGTCATCGCGAATACTTTACGAGTTCCATTCGCTACCTTACGTCTTCATCATTTAGAGCACCTGGTATCATTTCATTAACACTGAATTTCAAATCATCACAAATTTTAGAGTTAGACTCTTGTCGGTGTAGCTCCCTCCACCTGACTCTGTCTAGAGCCGCCTCCTTGACCTCTTTATACGACGTGGCTGCTACTTTTTCTTTTATTTGATTCATGTAACTTATCCTTGGTCTTCCCCTTCCTCGCTTGCCTTCTACCTTGCCTTCTATGATGTTATTAATAAGAGCATCATGTCGTATAAGGTGACCAATCATTTTCCCTCTCTATTCTCTATCGTTTTCATTAGTTTCCTTTTCTCTCCTACTCTTTTCAGCACTTCATCATTTATAACTTTTTCTGTCCAGCTAATTTTCTCCATTCTACGCCAACACCACATTTCCAATGCTTCTAAATTTTCTTTATCTCTTTGGGTCATGGTCCACGCTTCGCACCCATATAACGCTATACTCCATATAAATGTTTTGATGAACTTTCTCTTGGTTTTCTGGGATATGTTTGCAGTCAGTAGGTACCTTTTATTGTAAAAAGCCTGTTTTGCTAAGCCTACTCTGATTTTTATGTCTTTCGTACATCTCGAGTCTGCTGTGATGACACTGCCCAAATATTTAAAACTAGTTACATTCTGAAGTTGAATTCAAATAGATCAACTTAATTACAGCCTCGACGTCCTGCCCTTACGTCATGTCTTAAAGTCCAATTTCATAATTGAATGACGGCTGTCATTCGTTCCGTGACCATTTTGTAAAAATAAGTCAAAATGAAATATTCAAAACCATGAACCCGTATATTCCAAGCCAGCTTACAGTTCGGGCTCCACGCTCAGTGAATTAGGTTAGTACCGGAATTGTAAAACGCAAGTTTTGCGCCGAAACCCGCCAGACGAGAGATCGCTGCAAACTTTCTATTAAAAATTCAAGAGATGTTGCACCGCCAAAGTGCCGCGTACTCCGCAACCTGTGAAAGTAATCCTGATTCTGTGAATCAATTTCCCAAAACACATTTACGCTAGGGTATTCTGTTAAGATTCTGTTACGTGCAGCGCTTTCTCCAAGTAACCATTTCAAGTCCAACCCATCATTTGATTATTAGTGGGTCGTATTTCACATTTTTTTGCCCTAAAGTGACGACCGCTTAGTACATCGTAGATATAGACTTGACTATCAAACTCTGGAAAACCAGTAGGAAGCAACTCAGAATCATATCTGGGGTGTTCACAGGTCACTTTGGGGTCAAGGATCTCTTGGCCAAGATGGGATTATCGGACAGTTTAGACTGTAGAATGTGTGGCGAGGAGGATGAAACTATGGAACACTTATTGTGTGAATGTCATGCCCTTGCCAGACAAAGAATGAATTACTTTGGTAACGGCTATCCGCAACCAAAGGAATTCAAGGTGCTCCCGCTAAGCTGCATCATCCGTTTCGTGGAAATGATGGAGCGAGCTTGGGAGTAGACATAAAGGAGAGGGCAAATGCACAAAAGATCCCATTGGTTCGAAGTGTATCCGAAAGGGCCCTCATCTATATAAGATAAGATAAGTTATAGACTTGGATACGCACTTACAACAAGACGATTTAAATAATTTCAATATGTCAAACCCCTATGGTTTACCGACAAATGTTTCGCCGAATTTTCAATACATCGATTCTTTATCTCTCATAAATTATTAACTTTTTAGGCATAGCTAAAAGGTAAGTGTGTAAATAGAACCCGTTAGGCTACGTTTGTATCATAACAATCCTGAAAAGTGAGCAGATTCTGAAACTATTTTTTTTTCAGTGATAGGAAAATTTGCTGTTATCCACGTTAATCCCCTAGCCTGATCCCCCAGGAAAAAAAAACGGTTAGGTTATTAGGTGAACTGCGACCCTATAGGGTGCGAGCCGAGCGAGCGAAGCGAGCGTGACGCGGTAGAGTCCGGCGAAGCACCATAATCAAACATTACATTTTTTTGTAGTTAAATATAAAATAATTGCCGCTAGGTTCCCCTGGGTGACCGGGGTTAGGTGATTAACGTGGATAACGTGGAAAATATTGTGAAACATTCAGTCGATGTGGTCGGTTTGTCGGTAAAACAAGGGTAAACCATGTCAAGCACTCGTTCTTTTTCTCAATGCCAATATTTTGTGTTGCAAATTGCAACACCAACCGACTGGCCAGTAACAGCCACTGTTTACGCAGCTTTTGTTCTGAGTGTTCTGACTTATAACTGTAGCGAAACCTTTCGACCCGTATTAATGTAAATAATCGTATTTGATTATCTAATTTGAATAATTGTTGTTTATTGGAAACTGGCTCACGTCAATGCTAAAATAGTTAAGTTACAGTTGTAACTTGGATTGAATTTAAGTTGACGTCGACTGTGAATATTGTTATCCCTCGGATATTGTTATCTGCTAGGTACAGGCCTTCTCGAGACTGAAAATAGGTAGATTCATTCGATTAAACCTAAGTGCCAGTTGTAACTGGATTTTAAGTAAACGAATTCTTCCTTTTGACGACCTTTAAGGTACTTATAAATTTTGATATGTAACAAAAGATCTCACTGGGTTTAAAATGTTGAAATGCGTGATAGTTACAAAAATTAGATGTAAGATACAAATTATAAAATCAATAAAATTTAAACAAGGTCGGGGCAATTGTGTTCTCCATCTTTTTGTAGGTACGGCGCGGAAACTTGGAGCATTAACAGCCGTAAACACAGCATAATCAATTAGAGGAGACTATTGGGGATTTCGTGGACTAACTAACTCCATCTTAGAGAAACTCGTCACCCGACGACTCGGACATCTGCCAGGAAAGGATCTAGACAAACAAACAATTCTTGGTTATGTGGAAGGCATGCGTGCTAGAGGAAGGATTCCAGTGCGTTGGACTGATGCAATTAAGAGAGCTGCAAAATGCAGTCTTTCCCATGCAGTCCACTTGACAAGGAACCGACCTGCATGGAGCGATAGCATGCGGTCAATAATCTTAGTAACGAGGGGTGCACTAAGAAGAATAATTTAAAAATACGTAATATTATTTGTAATAACGCCTATTTTATTCGTTGTTATTGATTGTCAAAGTGTGAAAATCAAATGTTTGATTCCTAAAGTTTCTATGCCATGTCATTATTTTTGATTTGATCACAATTTCAAGATGGTACGTGGTTAAAAGTTGTAAGTGAGGTTTGGGGCTGGCAGGCTAATTATATTATAACGGGGCTGGTTGATCTATAGTGCAGCTACACCAATCTATTCTAGACATGTTATATATAAAATGTAATCAGTATATTTAAAGTTTTTTGACCCAAAAGTTTTTGTTTCTGAACCATGCGGACTCTTATTTATTTATTTCAGACTCTGGGTCCATATAAAAGTTAGTAATTGCAATAAATAGAAATAAAAACTAGAGGTTAGCACAGTTATAATCCATAAATACGACGACCGGTTAGTCTAGTGGGTAGTGACACTGCCTACGAAGCTGAAGGTCCTGGGTTCGAATCCCGGTAAGGGCAAATATTTGTGTGATGAGCATGAATATTTGTTTCTGAGTCATGGATGTTTTCTATGTATTTAAGTATTTCTATCTATTAAATATATCGTCGTCTAGTACCCATAACACAAACCTTATTGAGCTTACTATGTGACTAGGTCGATTAGTGTAAGATTGTCCCCTAATATTTATTTATTTATTATTATTTATTTATAAATTACTTTATACATTAAAACTGAACAACACAATTATTTGAAAGAAAGAAAAACTTTATTATTATATTTTTGATTATTGTATTTTTTTTTGGTTTTTTATCCTATTTCTTAGTGGACTTGGCACTCATTACTTCATAGGTCAACTTACCCCAAGTGACATGTCTACCTACGTACTATAAGATTGAACTTGTACCCTAATTATAAGTACAAGCGAGCTATTTGGCATTTTTTTCCAAAGCCTAATTAATAGTACAAATATCAGGTGCATGGCTTTTTAGAAAAAAATACTCGAAAGCAACAAAAATACAAACGTTTAAACTGAAAGTTGGTCAATCATCCTCGGTCTCCCCTGCAGGTCGTAGATAGCTGTCGCTTTGATGTAGCAGAAGTTTTAATAAGTTATCCATGGTTATCGCGAAAGAAATAACATTTTGATCAACTCCGTAATAGCCACTTTGAGAGTCTAGCTCGTTTCTTTGATCATAAGTTGCAAAATATCATTATGACAACATTTTTATTTTTATCCGTGATTGGATATTGCTATGCATCGCATTGCGTAGTCAGAAAAAAAATGATAATCCGATAATGTTTTTCTCCACTTAATATATACTGGGTGGAACAGATCGATGGACTTTTAAGCAAATGGGATATAGATCAGGTTTAGTGCTTTACTTCTCACCTAGTAACCATATTAATATTTCTAACGGTTACCGAGATACAACTTGTTAAACTTTGGTGAAAAAAACTGTATGTTTCAACCCTATCCAGCAGATTCAATGAAGTCAGCAAGATTCTTGTGACTTGTGACATGTGTCAATTTCAAATGAAAATAACAACTATGTATAGTATTAGGGTTGTCACTAAGATAAAATATTTCGATTTTTATGTTTTTTTTTTCTTTTAAATCCAGCTTAACATTTATAATAGATCGTTTGTACGTCACTTATATAACACTGTCCTTTCAGCTTAGTCCAAGGAAATGTTCCTCCCTGTATAGGTTGTATTAATAAAGATGTGGTATCTGTTTTGACATCTTGTAAATTATTTGGTACAACACAAATTATATGCCCCATCTATAATGTCTATTGTATTGTAAGTTGGCAGCGCTGTCACTAACACTTTATAAGATGGACGCAACGCAACGAATAACCGTGTACGCGTAAACTGCTCTTATAAAATAACCCTGTTGTAATCGAATTTAAACTTTCGTGAGACATGTTGAAATAATACTAACAATTACACGGTTCAACTCACGTATTCAATGCAACGTATCACGTATTCACGTATTTATTACAAGCGACACCGCCGCGAAAACACTCATCCTGAAGAAGACCTCCCGAAGAGTTCGAAACATGTCGCCCGTAGTGACATTGAATACGTGAGTTGAACCGTGTAATTGTTAGTATTAACGCTGTTGTAAGTTAGTGTTTCCTTTATCCGCGTCTAACACAAATAAATCTTGACTGGTGTCATTTTGAATTGAATTGGATAATGACATTTGAGTTGTGCCAACGCTCTTTCGAATAGTTCTGTTATTAACCACTTGATTAGACCGTGTTAATGGGCAATTCGCGAAACTATGAAATGGATTAAATGACGCTATGCGACTCAAAGCTACTGTAACTAAGTCTCATTATGGGAGCCAAACTGAGATATATTTTACGCATTTGAATTAGATACACTTTCCACGCGCACTAAAATAGCGATCAAAACATTGAAAACAAATTAACATGCGTAACGTCTGTGCTTGATCCATCCTGGTATTTAAATAATATCCTGTACGTAACGCTATATAATGACAATTAAAAAAAAGACCGGGTTGCACTCCGGGAGTGCCGGCAGAAGTGAAAACTCAATAACATTGTAACAGTTTTTCGATCAGGTCACGTGACATCTTACGGTGTCACCCTAAAAATTAATTTGACGCAAATGTATAAACAATTATCAATTATTTAGGCGGACGGGCCGCGGGCGCGTTGGGTGCGACGGGCCGCTCGCCCGTCGGCGGCGGCAAGCAAAATAGCAATTTGTTTTTGCCATTGCCAAATATTTTTCAAAGCTTTATCTCTTTAGGAATAACGTCTAAATTCGAACTATTCGAATTTGCAAGAACAGCAGACGGCGGTGGCGACCAAAATATCAATTTGTTTTTGCCGTTGGTAAATATTTTTCTAAGCTTTATCTCTTTAGGAACAACGCCCAAATTCGAACTATTCGAATTTTCTCAAAAGCAAAACGGTGAAGGACGCGTTGGTTAAAATTACAAATTTATTTGAAGAAAGCAAAGCTATTGCAAAAAGTGTTTAACGGCTTTATACTCTTAAGAATAGCGTTCAGTTTTTAATGAAGTCGAATCGGCTAGCAGCAAAAAGTAAGCATCTGACGTCACAAAACTCTGTCGCGAATTTAACAATTTTTCCCCATCCCAAAAAGTGCTCAGCGCCGCTAAAGAAGTTTTTACTTCAAAAATTATTGAAACCGAATATTTTTGGACTTCTTCAAACTTTTACTATTATAACACACATTAAGATAAAGACGGCGCCAATCATTTCTGATTACGCACTCGTATGCCGCTGCCAAAACATAAGCTTCAACTAACTAAGAAAGTAGCTTATCTATTCCAAGAGCCGTTTGTTTACCTAAACAACAGAAGGCGATATGACGAAAATTTTCAATTAAATAAAACAAAACCTCCGAAGGCATTGTGGCGCGTGGCGTGGCGGGGAACGGCGTTGAAAGGCTTGGCGTGGCGTGGCATGCCGTGGCGTAGCGGATGTCCGCTCGGCTGCCGGGAACGGTTTAAGAATGGCGAGTATGACGGGCGCGCGTGGCTGCGGAGATTACGCGATATCAAGTTCGATTTGTATGTGGACGGTATATGCGTATGAATGTGAATCATACTGACAGTAAGATACTAATTTAAATTCAAAGCGCGTGAGTGAGGTCTTTAAAGGGGAGACGTCCATTCTTGTGAAACACGCCCCCGTGTGAGACACATTTATGTCTGTGACGAGAAAACCAGTGTAAATCTATTCGATATTAGCTTTATAGACAAACATCGATAACTATCTAAAGTGAAATTAAATTAATACCTATTTAATTGTAAGATTTTAGTTGAGGTATAATACCATTCATTTTAAATGAATTATGTCTTTTAATAATGTTTCAGTTGGCCGAGGTAAAATGGGTATAATCATGACCCAACTGCTTTTTTTTTAGAAACCGTTTTTTAGAGGATTTGTTTAGAAACTGTGGTTGGCTTCTGATTCTTCTTCAATCGTATTAATCGTACTGACTTATCGTCAGTAGATAAAAATTATATATTTCTCATTCCAGATAACATTAGATTTTATGGGACAAATCCGTCTGTGTTTCTTAGTTTATCAGGTTATCAAAGTTAGTGCTTTTCAAACATAACAAAACTATTTGTATTACGTTCATAATGGTTTTCCATCAAATCTTATCTTATATTGAATAGGTTATAGTATATCGAATAAAATATAAAGTCAAGATATACATATGCGATATTAATTTTGATTCCTAGTTCAGGCAAAAGCGTTCCATATATTTCATAATTCCAATACATGCTGTCTAAGGAAGGGTGCCCCACATTTAACCGCCATCTTGCAAAACACATAATACCCACAATCACATGACAGCGAGCACAACTCTATCTCCCCCCGTTTCCTGTAACTAACACAACCTCTCCAACTTTATACTTACCGCTTTTTATAACTCAACAATCTCTTGTTGCCGAGGCAATAGGGTATACAATCGAACGGCCTTGAGTTTGGCGGCAGTAAGAAAAACCTGTAGAGAGTCAATCCAAGGGAACGCTATTTCGGTCTGTAGATGCATACAAGCGGTGCTTGAAATTTTAATCGTCACATTCACCCTGCCTTGATGGCGCTCCAGAGGCCGTGTGGTTCGTACATCGTGATGTGAGCAGCGACAGAGACAGCTAGAGGGCCTATATAGTCTACTGTAAGGATATGGACACAATTTTCGCCTTATTACAACGGATTAAGATTCAAAAAGTTTTTTTTTGGAGCAAACTGTTAATGCCAACAGATTTTTTTTTTAATTGTCATCAAATACTCGTTGAGATAGTTGCAGTGAGCCTAAACATGACAAGTTTATCTTTAAGGGGGTGCAATGGAAATTATCGCGTGCTTTGAAACGCTGTTCTGACTAGATTAAGAAACAATAAGGTCTGATTTTCAGATATATGATTCTTGACTATATGATTGTTTATCTGATTTAATCGATACATGATTGCCTAAAATTTCTTCGATAGAAAATGAATCCAAAGTTGGGTCTTAATTTTCCTTTTTTTTCTCAGCCTACTCAAACAATGCTAATGTATTGTATATATGTATACGACACAATCAAGTACATACTATAGTATTTTATTTCATCTAAAATCTCACTTTATGAAATAATATCAAACTTCACTAAGTTATGTATTTATCGAAATTTGTCCAAAAAAGCCATTCCCGAAGAGTGTTGCATCTCTTTTTCTCGTGAGCGGAAGGCATAAGCTTGTCTCTGTCAAGGGGGCGTGGTCGACTCTAATCAAGGCATCCCCTTAAGAAGTTACTTCTGGCTCCATCATCAAATCAGCTCGGTGGTTCCATAATATTGCGTTACTCGGAACTTCAGCCGAAAATTTCGACTCATTTCGATTCCAGCAAGTAGCTGAAAAATGGGTAACGTATTTCAACGATTAACCTTACATACTTACATAGATACGAATAAGCGCAAAAAATCATTCGGTTTTACGCTATATGTATAACGTATAATTATTTATTAACGCAATGTGCTAGGCCCCAAACATGTATTGTACCCTACCAAGACTTAAGGGTTTGTTATATGATGTTCTATGCTATGTACCTACCGTCCTACCTATTTCACGGCTTAAAGTTGATGTTAGTCGCGTTTCGATATGAATACCTATGTTAAGGTGCATCACACACTGCCTGCGCCGTGCGGAGCGACGGTTCGCGATGTTGTATGCCAGTTACTCAGTTTGTGTATATATTCCGCACGGTACATCCCACTGCACCTGCACCGCACCTCCTGTGGCAGAATTCGTATGCGGCTCCGCACGCCACAGCGGGATGCGGTGGCAGTGTGACGACCGCCTTAATGAATGTTCGAAGGTCGGATGACACTTGTTAGTCGTGTCGGTCCCGGCCCGGTTCTTAAAGTTGTCACGACGCAAGAAAATTCTATGTCGGTTATACTTGCGAAGATGATGCAAGTGTGGTAGAGATATTACTTCATCATCAGTTTGGTTTGCGGATATTATAAGGTGAGTCATCCTTCATGGTATTGTACAGTTGTAAGTTCCTTAAGCTAATTGCAACAGCTTAGTGAAGGTTTGTTAACAACCTTGTCGTGACTAGGTTAACATGAGTTTGGCGTACAACTAGTGACAAAATTTGTAGACTATTTGTGTTGCACCCGGGCGAGAGGCAAAGCTTTGACGGTACTTGATGTTCTAATTACCGACGACCGTTTAGCCTAGTTGGTGGTATATATTTGAGGGGTGTTCTAAGTGTTCGATATTTCTTTGACTATATTTATTTAAGTATTTATATAAATCAGGTAAACGTCTAGAACCCATAAAACAAGATTTATTGAGCTTACTATGGTGCTAGATCGATGTGTGAGAGATTAAAACAAATAAAACCATAACCTCGCTTCTCCAGCATCCGGTTAAGAAGAGGAAATGAACCGTTAATGAACTAAACGAAAGAAAAACCAATACGTCACGGTGATGCAGTGTTAGCTACAGATGTTGATTCACAATCTACCCCACTACCCCTTCCTAGTGTGCCTTGGCCCCGAGTTTCGTAACAACTTCGAGTAACCAGAGGTCTGCCTTATTTTGGGTTTCTGAAGATGCGTTGTCGAAGCATTGCAAATACCAGCCTAGGGCCGTTATCCACAACGCTTCACCTCACTTAATTTCGAACGAACCAGAATAAGTTAGACCTCCGAAAGCGCGTCGCTATTACCAACTCTAACGTCAAAGTATACTAGGAGAGAGTGAAGTGAGGAGATACATGCTATGATTGCTATGAATAGCACAGCGGAATCTAAAAGTGTGCGAAACGCTAATCTTGTTAGCTCACATTTTTTTGACAAGGCAAATCATTAATATCAATTTTTTTATTTGATTTTCAACAAATAAAAACCACGGTCCGTATGGGGAGAGTTCAAAATTCATTTTCATACTTAACCCTTAATTTGGCAGCGTTCAGCCTGCGCAAAAAAAGTAATGTGATATTATTAAGACTATTATTCAATAAGTAATATAGTTGTAGTCAAAACAAAATACTATTCCAAGAGTGAGTCATCACGGAAAAAAATGTTCGTTTAAACTCACATAATTAACAATTCAAATGTGCCGAGTCCGCCAAAGCCGGTTCGTCTGTTCATTAGGCAAAAAAACGCTTAATAACTGTAAGCAATATGATCGCGTTACACGGGGTACAACCAACAATTTTATTTCAATTTAACAATTAGCCATCTTATCTCTACATAGATGTATCACATTCATACACATAAGGCTATGCGCTTGTTAGAAAGGGAGCGCACGAACCAAAGCGGTCACACTATTAATTAAATATGTCAAAACGCGTCACCAAATGGGGCGTCAGCTAAACTGCTTTAAAATTTAAATCTTGTTTACATTCACCCCTGGACTGTTATTCGCTACGCGCTAATGCGGCTCACCCCGCTGGTCACCCGTCACGAAACTAGACCTGTACCTACGCTTAGTTCCTACGCATCGCGGTGTCAAGATATATTTGTACGTGAGCGTTGTGGTGAGCTTGAAACAAGTTTCAGAATAGGGGGGCTGGAGGCTTGCTCATTTTACCACGCATCCTCTGCCGCATGGGGTTCACTTAAATTAAATATAAATTTCAGCACGCATGTAATATCAAATGTTCATAGATAAACCAGAGTAAATTTGGATTTTTTAAGTGGCGATAGGTTCCCTCGTATTTTACTTCAAAGTTAACATGCAGATGGGAATTGTGTTCCATATTAAGTATCTTTCCTTGTCAGGATTTTGAATAGCGACTCAGTTGATTTTGGTATGTATCACACAAATAGGCTAAACTCAAGTTTGTATGTAATGGGTAAACTCCGGATCCTAAACTCTTTCACCTGCCTGTATAATTAACTTTCTGGATGGTTAATAGGATATTATATTTTACACCGCGGATTTGGCTGCATTTTTTGCAATACGCGAGCGAAGCCGCGCGTCCTGTCAGTCTTCGTATAAAGAGGTGTCAGTAGTACCTGTCACTGATTTTGTAACAGAAGAGTCTACTGACCCAGTTCTCATACGATAGTATGATAGGTTTTAGAAATCTATTTATCAGGATATTTATTATAGCTACTCATCTCGCTATGGTAGAAATCAACAGTAGCATAAAAACCGCTTTTGTAACACCATCCGGAAAATACGTATTAACAAGAACTGTTCCAAAAAAGTCCTTACTGCCTCGTTTGTAGCATGGAGTTATATTTAACCGTCCCCTTTACAATTGTTAAAATAGAACGGCCGAGACCCAGTAATTTGAAATCCAATAACTGGAGTTACAGGGGGCTGGCTTAACCTATATTTCAATTTTATTTTAAGGGTAATGACACAAGACAGGGGTGGCTTTGGCTTGGCTCGGTTTCTTTTAGGCACCGATTGTTAACCGTTTTTATTTTATGTCAACGACTTTTGTGCGACGAAAGCTGTAGAAGACAGACATGTGTTAACAACAACTTCCTACTGTTTGTTTACATTTGAAATAGCAGTTAACTGTAGATTTTAAGTGGACGGTATTCTAGGTCATTTAGTGTTGACTGTTGAGCATTAGTTAAAATGCTTATGGTTTAAATCGTACTCGTAATTATACTAAACTAAGCTGGTTACTGACGAAGCTGCCTTGCTATATTTCATCAAAATCTGTACGTTAATTTCGTGATAGAGTAAAAAACAATGTAAACACTTACGCGTTTATAATATAAAATAGTTTATAGGGCTCGAATGAAAATAATACTTGTATCTACTGACATCAAAAACTTTGGGAACGAAATTCTGAAGATTAATGAAGCATAAGTCTATTCTTAGATACTTGTTCTCTGCATTACAAATTCATAGTTTCAATAAGGACTCACACCTGTTCTAAACAATAGCACAAACTCACTTTCCACCTCTTAATGGGTCGGCCATGGCGGCGAGGACTCGTCCCATTGTGAAAGATAACAATTATAAATCCTCCACTCCGCTTGATTACCATACATTACCATACCTATGGCTCGCTCTTTGAACACGAGTTTAGCGACAAGATTAAATGATTCTACGTTTAAAGTAAATTTATGTCGTTTTTCAGCTTTTAGAGGCGAGCCGAGGCGATTGAATGGAAAAGCTTACGATTAGCACAAATTAGTCGCTATATGTATCCTGTAAGATGAATAATATTGAACAATCATCATCCTCCTAGCGTTATTCCCGGTAGTGCCCCTAAAGGAGCCCGGGGTCCGCTTTGACACCTAAACCCAAGATTTGGCATAGGCACTAGTTTTACGAAAGCGACTGCCATCTGACCTTCCAACCCAGAGGGAAAACTAGACCTTATTGGGATTAGACCGGTTTCCTCATGATGTTCTCCTTCACCGAAAAGCTAACGGTAAATATTCCGTACATAAGTTCCGAAAAACTCATTGGTACGAGCCGGGATTCGAACCCACGACCGCCGTTTAGCAGCCGCATGCCTGAGCCACTAGGCTACCGTAGCTCCGAATAATATTGAACAATATAGTAATTTATTCATGTGGTGACAGGGTTGTAAAGAATATTGCGTCTAAATTGATAGACTTTGTACTTTTATTTAGGATAATAGTCCAGGCAATGAACTGACAACTTGTATGGAAAATGTGTCAACTTTGGAAATAATTTATAATAGCTTATTTTTTATGTGTAACGGATATATTTTCAATTAAATAGTTACCCAGCGACAAAATCCGACAAAATTTCAGACATCGAAAAAATGATAAGTTAACTTGGCTTCTGAAAAGTCAGTAAAAATATTAATAAATGTTTTTGTCTTTATTTTGGTTCATTTACATTTGCTCTATAATATTCAAGATAAATCGTACAAAAAAAGATAATGCATGCTTCATTTAAATCTACATAATTACTTCCGGGTGGAAAGTTTGTCGGATTCTTGACTAAATCATCTTAGAATAACATTTTCAAATGAAATCAACAAAAAAAACGCTATTATAAATTAATGTTTTTCAAAACCGTATTTTGCCTGGAGTATAACGGGCTTCATGTTAATTAGGAAAAAACCCATGTGATCTAAAGAATTAATGTCACAATATGATTAATCTTCAAACAACGGCACACTCACAATATTTTACATCACCAAAAGGACAAGGTTTATAATTAAACTCAACCAAGTAAAACCGTTCATTAATTAAAAGGATTCAAGAGATTTTATTTTAAATTATGGATAATTCTGAAAATTCTAGGATTATGAAAATAATTATGGATCTTTCTCTCGAATTCATGCTTTTCGGGGTACATAAAATAACAAAATATTTATCAAAAATTATTGAAATACATATCTAAAAATTACAAAGTAAAATCTGATCTTCAGAGGTTTATTTAGTTATTCGTTTACTATTATCTTAACATTATAATAAAATTACAAAATAATACTCGACAAAATATATATACATGTATTTATTTTGATATATAAATAAAATACAAAGTAAAATCTGATCTTCAGAGGTTTATTTTAGTTATTCGTTTACTATTATCTTAACATTATAATAAAATTACAAAATAATAGTCGACAAAATATACATGTATTTATTTTGATAAGTATGTAAATAAAGGTCAAAAGATCTCGAGGTAGTGTAAAGGTATACCTTTACAATCTAATAATGCTACCCTCAACTGGCAGGTTAGCAGTATTTGAATTTAGAATTTTTACCGTCTCTGTCAGATGGGAACAAGTGATTGATATTATTATTGAAATGGAGGGTGTAAACTCGGAATATATTAAATATTGTACCGAAGCTATGCCGAACACTTTTTTATTCAGTACCGCACCCCCACTCTAGGCGCCCTACAGTAGGCATTTTAAAAGCTGCGTTCTCACATTCTGGACCAGATACGAGATGACATAGTGATTTCCCCAAAGAAATGAAACGGTGATATTCTAGAAATGACCCTTTCTGTCATCTTAAGGAGGAGCTGTGGCGTAGGCTTGTGTATAATGTATATAAGATATAAAATAACAGGAAAAATTCAGTAGTTGTGTAGAATAAGCTAAAAGTTCCCTACATCTTGCCTCTTCTTCGTCGCATCGTCATGACTGAGGGTTGTGGCTACACGAGGTAGCCGCTTTGCGCTCTCCAGGTCAATCAGTTTTCGGCCTTCCGGATCAGGATAGACGTCTGCAAGTTTCCTTTGCAGATTATCTTTACTGGGTCGGTCCAACGGGTTGGTGATTTTCCTCGGCTCCTTTTTCCCTCAACGTGTCCCACAATCCCACATCATGGCTATCATGTGTCAAAGGATCCATTAAAACCTTTTTATGTGCTTGTAGCAGATGTGCCAGAATTAGTATCTACTCAGTTCACGGATGAGTGGCGAGTTGTCACCAACCGTCGCGTCGCTTCACACCCAATCTGGTCTCAACAGCTGTGCGGCGCTTCGCTTAAACCGATTACGTACGATGGCTATTATACCTACTAAAAATAGTTATTTTCCGTGGGCCATCATATTATATTTTTTTCTATTGCTCTACATTTCGGGGTCTTGTTTTTAACTAAATTTTAGGGAACACTAATTATTCTTGGCCTAAATACTGTAGTTATTTTTGCACGCCAGATAAGACAACTGTCATTATTTAGATGATAAATATAAATATATAAATGTTAGGGGACAATCTTACATAAATCGAACTAGAGTCTAGAACCCCTTAGTAAACTCAATAAGGCTTGTGTTATGGGTACGAGACGATGATATATTTAATAGATATAAATACTTATAAACATATAGAAACATCCAAGACTCAGAAACAAATATTCATGCTCATCACACAAATATTTGCTCGTACCGGAATTTGAACCCAGGACCTTCAGCTTCGTAGGCAGCGTCACCCACAAGACTAGCCGGTCGTGAATTAAGACAAAACAATAACCTAAAGAGATCGAGTTCTTCTCCTCTGCTGGGGGCTCCAGAACTTACAATAAGTATCGTTTTGATTCAATTTACATATTTGGGTAAGGACCAAATACTTGGTCAGTAGTTAGCCTGGTTAGTTTGTATTTAGCCATACAAACTGAAGAAGTGAAAAATGTTCCGTTGCGTTGTGACATAAAAAATAACCATAGAATTGCATGGTTAATTTTTGTGTCACAACGGAAAATTTTCATAGATTTAATTGAGTGAATTAAGCTCGCCAAGAATTTGGTCCCTACCCAATTGGTATTGGTAATTGGTCCTTCGAGAAATAAAAAGTGAATAAGTTGTGAAGATTGTGCATACGAAAATTTGCAATTTTTCAAATTTGAATTTGCATAAAAAAAGTGAAGAAGAAAAATGTATTGAGTTGGATAGTTGAAGTTTTTAAAATATAATAAATGATTTTATTAGTTAAAAGTGAGTTGTTTTCTATTTCCGAATACCGGAGAAGGCGGAAAGATTATTCGGATAACAGAAAATTGGTACAAATATGACGATTCTAATTCTGACCTGAGTACAGACAGCCACAGATATAAGCTTTCATTGTGCTTGACTGCTGAATACAAATTTGTTACAATAGGTAGTTTAACTTACCTTTACACAATTTAACCTAAGTAATTAAGTCCCAGATTCCGATTTTGAATCTGGAACTTTCGTTAATCCACCAGAGTTTGATACTAGGTTTGAATTTGTACTTGTACAAGTTCACGGGGACTTAAGAGGTTAAGCAGGTAAACTAACTACCATTTTGAGCTAATAGGTCCTCGCAAGTCCTTACCTAATGGAAACTTTAATGCCTTAATTAAAGTAATAGCCATACTCGTAATAGCTCTATTAAGAGTTAAAACGCCTCACAACTGTTCAGGAAGGCAATTTGATTTGTTTTTTATCATCGTAAAATTATTTCCAGGCACTTAAGGCAAGTATTCTATGCATCTTTTGACAGCTCGTAACAACAGAAATCACGTGAATAGTAAACCAGTACTATACTGACCGCCACCGCAGGCTGCGCCGGAATTCTGACATAATTATTGACCACTTTAAACTGAGGGGTGATCACGTAGTTTTTCGAACGCGCGCTATAGGACAACTCAACTGTAATTTTCCGATACAAAAAGTGACATTTTGATGTACAATGCGTGATCGACCTGTTGATATGACTGAAACGACAAGTTTATTGCCTGTATGCTTTTATTTCACTGTCAACAAACAAGTCGTTAAGTTTTGTTTCACCAGCTGTTCGTTTCAAAATAGTTTCCGTCCCCGATTGTAAAGCAGACACGTTTCGGACAAATGAGTCTTCGGAAATTTTCTGTGTTCCTTTTGTAAGATGGGAACGTACCCACGTGCCACTAAACTGCCCCAGCTGGGCTGCTCCAAAAATTTGTTAGTTACTCTCTAGTTCCTGTTTTTTGAAACCCGAAAAGTAGGGTTGTTTTAAGTTTAACATGGTGTATGGTCTCTTGTGGGATCGTACCTCCCACGCGGAGCTGATTAGAGTGAGGTTTTAATCGAAAGTCTTGTCCCTTGGCATAGTTTCGTATGTTCGCTTCTGATAAATAATCTTGTGGTACATAAATAAGCTTTTTTCAAAAGGTTTAGTATTTAAACCGAAGTCAGAAGTGCCCTATATGGCATTCCTTTACCCAGTTCCGACTCAATTAGCTGATTATCGAGCGTTCAATTATTCGGAATCGGGTAACGTATCCTAATTGTGAAGGGGCTCCTATTACCCAAGTCGACTTCATGTGTTATATTCCCAGGGTCTGGGTTTACTACTCATGTTGGAAACGTAGGTCTTTAAAAAAAAAAATTTACTTTTAATACATCGTACTTCAATTCAGTATGCCTATGAAATTTGAAGAGTTTTTTTGATTTCTCCTGGATTTTATAATCAGATCCTGACTTGATGACCGCGGGACCACCTCGGAAGGATATTTAAACAAAAAAATAATTTTCCAAATTGGTCCAGGCATCTTCGAGTAGTCGGGGAACATACATAATAAATAAAACATTCCGACGAATTGAGAACCCCCCCCCCCCCCCTCCTTTTTAGGAGCCAGTTTTTTTTAATTATCCTAGGCTTAAGAACTTAGCCCATACACCGAGCACATTTTAGATTCGCAACTCTTGGTACGTATTTAATGTTCGCTACAAAATGCAGGCCTAACTGCTCAGCCGCAAAACCCTTTCAATGGAGTGAGGACCAAGTTTCAGTACACTCTTTTACACTTACTTTAACTTTTTACTTGAAGCCACTTTTGTGTCGCTTTTTCCTTAAGTTACTTGTGTCACACTGGTGGATATTCTTCATTTCGTTTTTTTTACTTATTCTTATCTTGTACCTGCACATTTCGGTTAAATGTTCCCTAGCTACCTTAAACCTATCGTTTTCGTTAAAAATGAAATCGAATATTCCCCAAATCGGCTTGTTCTTACCTCGCCTTTGTAGATTAGAGGCAAAAATAACCTAAGTTATACCAATTTTACATCGAACCTGCTAAAATACAGACACGGAAAAACGTTATGTGGGTATAATCATCGTCTAACTAGAGCAGTTAGTGTGTCTGTACTGTCTGTGCTTATTAGTAGGTCGTAGGTCTACTAATAAGCACTGACATTACAGACACACGAATTGCTCTAGTGCAAATAAAACCACTATTTATAAAACGTAGCCTTCAGACGAAGCGTGCTTATGCTACATAGCTATAACATAAATATGAAGTACTTACTTCATTTGGTCAGACGCCACGCCCGAGACATTACGGATGCGTTCCGGCGCGTTCACCTGCGAACGGGGTGAAGGTCACAGTGAACCGAACGCAACCGTCGGCGCGACGAAACGCAAATGACCAAGTGAGTTCTTTCTTGCTGGCCAGTTCCACACGCCAGTCAATAAAAAAAATCGTATTCCGAACGTTTACAGCCAGTATTTACAATTTGGTGAACCAAAGCAGAAACGTATTTGATTCGTTTTTGTTTCAAGGTTAAACAAAATACTACCGTGTGTCTCCCACGTGCTGAATATTGTTAAATCGTTCGCATAAGATCGTGCTGAATATTTGATTATTATAAATTATTCGCATTGTATTAAAAATAATGTTCATTTCATTGCATAATATTTAAAATAAATAAATAATTTGACTGAATAAGCCTGGTTTATCACGTTGCCATTGCCACCAGCCATCTTTCGTTTCAACCGGTTTTGGGCTCCGACAAATATCATTCAATACTTCGTGTCAGGAAGGTCCTAACTGCTGATTGTTTTCAAACGAGTTACTATATTTTGTTGATTCATAGGCATAGGAATGTGGATTTTACTGGATTTTTCCCTGCTTTGCCGGTCTTTTAGAAGATGTAGGTAACCAACACGTGAAAGTTAAAGTATGGTATGTTTTGCCTATTAGAATAAAACATCTATAAAAATATATCATTGGTAATACACTACCCAAGCCCTGTATAAATATTTATGATACAGAAACGTTGGAATTTCCTAACATTTTATATTACATAGCTGAGTCACGTTCACATCCTAGTATTATTATTCTCGTAATTTCGAGAACTTCTATACCCTATTTCATATAAGATAAGAACAATCGTGCGTTTATTACCCAATTAATGCACAAAAAAAGTATCCAGGGACACGGGAGTGCCCTCGCCAAGTCGAGCAAAACAGCGGCACGGCCGTACCATCCTTTACTCGAAGCAGTTCAGGCCATTCGACCCCCCTATAACAACGAACCCTAAGGGCTAGTTAAGACTAGAGGCCTGAATTTTCAGTAACCAAGCAGGCATTGTATAACCACGGTATATTTCAAATTTGATACAATTTGAACCCGTAGTTAGAGAATCATAACTGGTCAAAGTTTCTTAATTTTGTCACCACTCACTGACTGACAGACTGACTGACCGAACATCCAAACTCTAAGGCACTTCTAGCAGCCATAGAAGCTTCCAATTTAGAATACAATTAGTGTTCAGTGTAAGTATAAATCAAGAAAAAACTAAAATATTTTGCAATTTCGGTCCAGTTTGCTAGATACACAAACTGCATAAATAACTTTCTATATATTCTATCTTTATTTTGCTTGCTAAATAAAATTTTCTGACTTGGCATTGTATGTAGGTACGTTAGGTAGATCTAAGAGTCAAATTTTATCAGGAAAACTTTAACGTTACGTGATTATGATTACCGTTACAACATCTTTTTCATTTTATTTGAACGTTCTACAAATGAATGTGGAAAGTAAACGATGTTTTATTTAATCTTTATTTCCGCCAACACTCCACTAACAGGCGATAACGATCACAAAAGCCCAATTAGACTTATCCACCCTAAATATAGCCCAGATATTTCACCCTACCCTCAAAAAGCGTTCGTGAACAACTTAATTATTTTGTGGCTACTTCTACACTTTTTTTTGGTCAACTTGACTCAATGACCTAAAGCTCTATGACGTCAGTAAAAGTTTATGTTTTTTTTTCTATACAATGAGTAGGTATTTTTGCTTTTGATTTATTTTTTATTGTGTTACGTGCCGTGGCCTTATTGGATGGACTGAAGCCGGCGTAATAATGGTTGTTCCATTTCGTATCATGTCCGGATATTTTTTGTGTGTGTCAAGAATAAATGTTTTAATTTTAGTCTTACATCTTCCTGAATTTAGCACACTAATCAGGAAGGAGAAATCTAAGCAAATGTTAAAAAAAATGTATCTTTTGTTCCTTTTTCACAACCTTGAATCTCAGACAAACTAATATTCTAAATAGGTTTGGTAGACGATTATGTATAAGTAATTAGTACCTTTCTACAGAACACCGTACAGTATGGTGGCTATGTCAGGGTGATTGCGTAAATTTCCGAACGAGCGATGAGGCATATCCATGTCATTTTCGCCATCAAGACTTGGCCGTTGATATATCCTAACTCACGTTCGACATGTTACATGATTAATCCTACTGATATTGCATCGTTGCTATATCGCCGTGTAATTGGCTGTTCTTCTTCAGATTTTTCATCCAAGTGGAATCATTCTCGTCTTTTTTGAAATAATATGCAGTCTGTGAATACACAGTGATTAATAAAGCGGCTATTACCATTCACAACGCAATTTTTTAAACTTTAAATCTCCTTTCGCCGTTCTGCGCCCGAACAAAGGTACCAATTAAGCTCCATAATCGCTGGCACCCTTATAATTAATACTGCAGAAATTAAACTGCTGCAATACCCTCTAGCGAAAGAGAAAGGTAGCAAATTGTATGATATCGTCCCTTACAACCATTCTTTTCTAATAGCGAATAAGTGTACAGAGTACACAAAAAATACACAATCCTAGCTTTGTGCTCTACCGAACATTAATTAAGAAGAAAAGGATGTGAGTTTTTAGAAAGGTTGTAACTTAACAATTGGCAATGAACGCTATTAACATATCGATAAGGTTCAAGTTTGTTTGTGTATTTTAAGCGAGACGGTATTGAACTGCAAGTATGGTTCGCGCGAGCACATTTGTGGCTTTCCGAAAGATTGGCCTCGGAGCCAATACATTTTTGAAACTTTTTTGTTACGTGTATTTGATATATGTATAGAGTTAACCGAAGTCACTGTAGCCGAGCAGTACTACTGGGTTAAAATAAAAACCGACATACGAAATATCATTTGATATTTAGCAGTGGCTTTTCGGTGAAGGAAAACATCGTGAGGAAACCGGTCTAATCCCTATAAGATCTAGCTCCCCTCTGGGTTGGAAGGTCAGATGGCAGTCACTTCCGTAAAACTAGTGCGTACGCCAAATCTTGGGTTTATGTGCCAACGCGGACCCCAGCTCCCCTATTCTGTAACTTGTTTTAAGCTCACCTCAACGCTCATCCACAAATATATCTTGACACCGCAATGCGTAGTAACTAAGCGTAGGTAGAGGTCTAGTTTCATGACGGGTGACCGGCGGGGTGAGCCGCATTAGCGCGTAGCGAATACCAGCTCAGGCTCCTATAGACCTAAAGGAGCCCAGGATGCTGAGAGGACGATGATGATATGTATAGAGTTAACATAGGAGGCAAAGGAAGTTCCATTAATCACCCGATTTGGACCCTAATCATTTTCATTACGTACGAATGCAGTTTGTGTTTTGTTCCACGAAGGAGATGCGTATGTTTATAGTGGTGAATATTTTCTTCCATCATAATCTAATAAATACTTAATTAAAAAACAAGATATCTGCATTAAACATTAAAAGGGAGTTGTATACACCAAATAAAACAACCAAAAATGTTGAGTTTTCCCGAAAAAGGATTTAAAATACAGTCAAATGGAGAAAAATGCAAAGCAGTGGAATAAATAATCACTAAGTGTCCAAAGTTTTATGAGGGGGTATCTTCTGTCCCTTTTCCACAAAAGGCTCCTTCATATGAAACGATTGTCATTTACTAAGACGCTCGCAGATCGTGACGTCACGATTTCTCTCTCTAACCAGGGGCCGTAGACAACGTTACAATCGACAAGCGCTAACGCTAACGCTAACGAATAAAATGTATGGGAATGACAGATGCCGACGAAACACTTTTCGTTAACATCTGTCATTCCCATACATTTTATTAGTTAGCGTTAGCATTAGCGCTTGTCGATTGTAACCTTGTCTAGGCCCCCTGCACGGCTACCACGCGACGGCGCGCGAGCCCTCTCCATTTTTCTCGCACTATCCGTCAATCTCTAATTAGAACACTTAGAACAAGAGGTATTGTGCGAGAAAAATCGAGAGTATGTCGCTGCCGTCCCATGATAGACGTGCAGCAATATTAAAACGGTTGTAGCTTCGTAATTCTTTGAGATATCTGAATAGGATTTTCGTCACTAGGCATATTTTTTTGCTTTCTTTCTTTTCTTAATATTACATTTTGAATCTACACCATCATCAAAATTTCTTCTAAAACAATTTTAGGATAAATTATAAGTATAACTTCACTTTTTCGTTCCGTTGTTCTACGTAAAGCGCTCATAGCCTCGCGGCGCCTGCGAGTCGAAAACGATAACGCAGGTTAAGCAAAGATGGCAGCGGTCAGTCTTTGGATGGGTGATCGCCTGATGTTTGAGTGGTTAATATAAATGAGCGCTTCCGTGCTTTGAAAGGCACGCTAAGAAGTTGATCCCGGCTGCTGTCATTATGACAGTAGTCGTTAAGCCGAGTTAGAGGCCTTCGAACTTCTAACAGTCGAGTTGCCCCCTCACTTGACAAAGGGGGACAACTGTCACTCGCGTCCGCAGGAGCTTACCTACCACAACCCTGCACGTGTCCCCTGGGTGGTACTAAAGAGTGACAACATTAAAGGCCAAAATAGTGTATGCCATACGATTAAATAAATAAACATAAAGCTTTAAGAGTGGTTCCACACGGAGATTTATTGCAGCGGTACTAACGCAATACAGTATCGATACAGATGATCTAACGCGCGTTTGTATCGCCGTGTGTAACACTCTTAAAAATGAGCAATCCGGCAATAAGGGATTTAAAATAAATCACCACGCCACGTCCCGCCAATCCCTTGTTTTTACGCATTTCATTTACATTTTTGTAAATGAGAGTTTGAACAATAAATTCGTCAGCGATCGAATTTTAATTGTACGTCATTATTTATGACTAAAAATCGATTTAAATCGCAATTATAGTTGAACGAGCGAGCGAAGCGAACGAAGTTCTCTGCTTCAACTTGGGCCAAAACTATTTCTTATGGCCGTCTGTATTTCTCAACCGATTCTCGTGAAATATTTTGAGCAAGTTCAAATAACAATAGTTTTATTTGTCGAGTCAGTTTTTCAAGTATTTTTTTAATGACGGATCGCGAAGTTGACAGCTCTCAGAGCCTAATTCCTATAAAATTTCCCAAACGGCGATCTATTCTATTCCATAAGAATAAAAATATTACCTACACTCCTTTTCGACGGGCAGTCGTGTAAAACATTTCACAACTTCACCGAAAGCCATAAATTTCAACTTCAACCTAAAACTTTAGCTATCTAACACACAATAACAGTGGAAATTTAAATGTAGGCGCGATGCCTGGACGCTAGGTCGTCAGCCGGTCATTACAGGGAGGAAATAGGCACTTTTACCCTCGTTAGCGCGTCGCTACCATCGTGCTGAGAACATGACACACTAGGCCTAGGGCGTTTTACCCAACTGTGATTTTAACACAATGCAAAGTACCAAAATCAGATGCACAGTGAGAAAAATGCCAATTTAAAACGTTTCTCGGTTATTTAAGTAGTAAAATCAAATGCACAGTGAGAAAAATGTCTATTTAGTACGTTTTTCAGGTTTTTTTTGTAGCAATATCAAATGCATAGTGAGAAAAATGCCTACTTGTTTTTTTTTTCACTTAAAGTCTTATGATTTAACACTAATTAAGTAAGTACAGCGTTTATTTGTTATTCTATATTTAATTTAGTGCGGAAATTAAATATAGAATATATAACAAATAAACTCTTCTCTTAGTAGTTGGTACTTACTACTACTAGTTCTACTAGTACTACTAGGTTAACGGTAATTTGGGTAATACACAGTGTAAAACAAAATTCGTCTTTCCTGTGATAGCTTGCATATGAATAATGTTTTATTATATAATAATATAGAAGAGGAGAGGAGTAAGAGTGCAACCAAACATTGGGCTTTGTAGCCCTTTATTTTGATAATGTCCACAGGAAACAGGCGACTCTAAATCGCGAGTTTAAATATTCCCGCGACTCAAATTCAAGTGTCATCGTGACAGTTTGCGACTTAACCCCTCGTATGCGGATGTCAAAAATTGCTGATCAAAATATGACCTTGAGATTGAAAACTGTAGGTTCAAATGCTTGGCACGGATCCGTGTCTAAGCATACGACGGGTTAATGGATAATATATTTATTTGATAATCTATAGCGGAATAGATAGCAAGCTAAGAAACACATAACATTAAATGTCGTTTCTTCTCTTACAGGTAAAGTTTGTTTTTGTTACTGCTTAACTCAACTCAAGAGAAGAGATCGATCTTGAACACCATCAGCACTAGAAGGCGTAAAATGATTGGTCATTTGATACGGCACGACAACTTCTTTAAAACCATAATGGAAGGAAAGATAGAAGGAAGGAGAGGCAGGGGAAGACCACGACGTCCACGACGCAGTTATATAGACCAAGTAAAAGAAAAAGCTGTTGTCGTGTCGTATCAGCAAATCAAAGGGCTGGCGTACGACAGAGAGAGATGGAAAATACTCCACCGACAACAGGATAACTCTTCAATTAATGATGATGAACTCGTACTGTTAATTGTGAATCTTACATGTTATTTAATACAATAAACCTCTTACAGAGTTGTGTTTTGATTAACTGTGTCGTCCAAATCACTACGAATAGAAAACCATCTTATATGTGTATGACGCATTTCCGGGTTTCCCAATATACCTACACATGACGGTGTAGTTACAAAAGTCACTACTCTCTTCGAATAGAAAAGTGATTTTCAGTTTTTAAATTGGGATAATGTCAATACAGTGCCAGTCAATACATAAAAACAAATTGTATTTTAATAATATTAGGTAGGTACTTACTAGGTAGGTACACAGTAATTTGCTGTTATCCTATCCACATAACTACACGGTGTTACAAAATTCATTATGCGTCATCATTCCAATTTGCTTGCTCTATCCGAATAGAAAAGTGATTCATGTGTTGCTATTAGGTTATTTAGTCCTATCGATGAATGATCGTTCTACAAATGTGTTTTATATTTATAACTGCGCCTGTCATCACAATTACACTGCAGGCGGTCGAATATAGATGCTGTATCAATCATTGACTAATGTCAATATTAATAAACGTACATCAAACCTATTTTAGCTCAAATTAAAGTGAACTGAACAGCAATTTATATCAAGAAATATTCTAGTTTATTTGAGAAGAAAATGTCACAACAACAAACAGACGATAGTCACATTTTTATATGGTTCAAACGACTGACGTCACGAGCGGCATCATAGATTTCATAGACGCATTGAGATGAGGTTTTATGCAATTGAATTCCGTTAAAATTCGTTTTTCTTACTTTGATAATAAACATTATTTTTTTTATTAAAACAGGAGGGTTAGCCTAGAAAGTAGTAGTGTATAGGAGAAGTGGTGGTGGACGAGAAGCAGTGATAGACCAATTCGATAGTGGTATTTGATAACAAATGATTGCCATCAATTGTAACCGTAACTTTCTAAAGTGCATTTATTTATTTAATTCGTAGTGCTAGCGTAATAAAAAGAAAAGAAGAATCAGCTAGGTACTACCTTACTTTACTTAAGTACCTCTACATATAAATAAGTCTGTAAAGTCGTTAGTGTATGCCAAAGAAAAAGACCCCGCACTTACTCTTATAACGTGCCCCTCGCTTCCGATACTAAAAACATACAATATACCTAGTCAAGTTGTCAACACACCGCACACGAGTAGAGAAATTATAACATAACATTCGGACCCACAACTTCCTCGAAACGTTTCTGGCCGGTCCATGACCCCAGAAGTTTGAAACTTCGGTACCCACAGCGATAGGTACTCAACCTCAACTCAATTCAGTAACCACTAGTATATCTTGAACCCTCCATTTATGACAACTGCATGTAAATAGGGGTTACACTTACGCTGGTCTTTGGCCAGCGGTAGTTGTAAATACCAGCCGTGGAAATAAACTTAGGTTAACGTTTACTGATACGGCTTCAGAATCTTCTACCTCTTGCTGCGGGAATTTCAAACAAGTTTAATCTTGAATTCAAAGACGGACTGAGATAAGCGATTACATACAAGTGTAGGAGCGTTAGTGGAGAGAGATTTAGATTACATTTAGGTACCTGATTCACGCTAGATGTTATTTGTGTACTAAATTAAATTAAATTAAATAAACTTTTATTTCAGGCATATTGTTATTTGTAAATGTTGTTAGTAAATGGGTAAGGCCGCCGACATTGTCAGTTTTGGTCGGAACAAAACTTTCCAGCACGTTTTCTCCAAATATGTAAGCACTACTGTACTGCCGTTGTTGTTAGTTGATTCTATAAAGCAATTATTGAGCTTGTTTTCCCATTTCGCAAACTGAATAAAAGTTGTTTCTATAAAATACTTGCATTTATGTTCATCAAACCCCCCTAAGGCCTACTGTCCACGGACGTGTCATTTGACGAATGCATGCAGCTTTCATACATTGGTACGTCGATTATTGTATGAAAGCTGCATGCATTCGTCAAATGACGCGTCCGTGGACAGTAGGTCTAAGTTTGGTCGAAAATGACGTGTCGCTTTTTTCCGAGTACTTTTCAACTACGAATTATTTTCATATTTAAACATTTAGAAAAAAACGTTTAAATACGTTTGAAAGGTGAGACACATTACTTTCTGTAAGACCAAGAAGGGTGTTTAAATACTTTGTTTTGCGTATTTTATAGGTCTTTAGATTAGTGGGCAGAGTTTTGTCTGTCGTAACACAATTTTTTGTGTTATGCCTAATTACCCCTAAATATTAACAGAAAACTGGGGAAAAACGTATTTTGGCACAGCAACACCGTAAGCTGTCAATCAATGTTAAAAAAAAGAAACTGCCATTTTTAGTTTGTCTATGAGAAAAGTTGAAAGTGAGTCGCATATTTTCGTCAGAATTTGTGTTGATGAATATCTCAAGTAAGTAAGCGTTTCAGATGTTCACTTTACTATGGTTGTTTTCGTTTATGTTTAAAGCTTACATGAAACATGTACATTTGCGTCTAGTTTGACTTAATTTGCTTTTATAACCTAAAAAGCTTGTAAAAAACTGGTTTTGTGTTATATTATGGCGTTTTGTGTTAGTTTTGTGTTATGCATAACACAATTTTTTGTGTTCAGTAACACAAAACAAGTGTAAAGAGTCATGCAGATTGAGAATACTGTAATAGTAAAGAAAAACATTTTCATATTATCGTGAGATTTATTCGAATTGTTATTTTGAATAGTACTTACAGTCTAAACGTATTATTCTTACAGTATGGTCGTCGGGTGACAACCAAAACTCACTATTTAGTGCATTTGCAAAAAAAAAACAAATATCAACTGTGTTTACGTACAAATAAGGTCGAGTTTTCATGTACCTACTATTACGTGTAATTATACAGTTTAGGTTCTCACCGGACGATGTACACCAGTGATGCCGCATTCGATCAAACTTGAATTAGGTCTTCAATTATATAATTCCGTGAATCGCGGCTATTATTATTTCAGACAACCACGTGAACTTATGAATCATTTAGTTTCTACTTGAAATATATTTTTAAATTCTTTTATGTTTGCAATAATTCTGGAAACTTTTTTGTTTCCTAGGAATAATGCTCAATTTGTCGTATTTTTTTATGATGATCTGTTTTTTATACAGAAAAGGAAATTATCTTTTTTTTATAAAAACAGATCATCATAAAAAATACTGATTTAGTCAAATACCGATCGATCACGTATTCTAAAATCTTGTCATTATAAATATATTAACATACGTAAACAAAAAATATTTTTTCCTTACCCTTTATTTTAATACTATTATGAAACAACCTTTACAAAAAATAGTGTTACTTTTGTGTTATATTTGTGTTACGGTATCACAAAAGTGATTGTGTTATTTTTGTGTTATAAGTTTAGTGATAATCTCAACGGCCTTACCCAAATACAGGCTTTAATTAATTAATGTTAGTAGTAGGTACATTCAAATTATTAATGGAAGGAAAGAGAACAGGACCGGCTCATCATTAAACATAAAATAAAATAAAATCATAGAATTCAAATTGGATATTGGAAATAAATTATAAAATCGTTAATGTCAACAGTTGAAATATTATTAGTTATTGCTAAATGTCAACAAATCTAAATTGCTCAGAATTAAAAAGTAAAACATTATAAATTACATTAATTAATCCTTATGCATTAAACCTAGTATAGTTCGATCGATTTTTGGTTTGAATGCTTCAGTGGGACAATCATGGCAGCGTTAAGAGAGCTACGCGAAAGTCTCCAAAAACTGTCTAAAGGTAAGGATTTGACGACGGCGTTAATTTGTTTGTTTTTATCTGTAACTTTGACATGTTCCTTGTAAAGGGACAAACCATATATTAATTAGTTAAAAGAGGTTTGGCAAGTTTTCTGAATAACAGAGTATGTCTTTGAACAAACTCTTGACGCCTTTTGTGATTGTTATCTTGTAAAGTTTTCGTTAAGCATGCCCTTTAGCTAATGCTACACTTAATTACATGTTTATATTGCCCTCGGATCTTATTTACCAAAACTCAACCAAATACAGAAACCCATAGAGTTCCCCATACCTACCAATATTCCCAATATTTAATTACACCAGAGAAGTTCATTGTAAGGCTTTCCACAGAAAACTCTTTAGTAATTCTGCCCTTTATATTTTGTTCTTAATTGAAGACTGTCAAGTGTAGCTTAAATGAGCGACAAGTAAATTTATTAAAATTGTATGGTAACATCGGAAGGCACACCGGTAGCATCATATATCCCTAGTAGCCTAGTTCTAATGGGAGTATGTGATTTGAACGTGTTTTTTCTTTTTAACTTTTGGTACGTGTCAGTAAATATTTTTTTCTCAGGGGTTGCATTATTATCTCTGGCGCGATGACTAGTAATAAGTAGTTAGTTTTGCAATTTTTGTAACACCTTATAAATGTCAACTCTATTTACCTATGCAGAAAAATTAAAATATGCTATTTATTAATTTATTGTTACGGTGATCGTCTATTTCTGCCTAACCCTCCTTTGCAATCTGGTTTGCTAGTATTACCTATATCAGAAATCAAAAAATGTATTTGCTTCAGATAGTCAGAGGGTTCTTACAAAAATGGTGCGCACAGTTAGTAGTGTACCTGGCCCGCGAGCAGGCGTGTAAATAATTAAAAAATATTTAATGTCACCACTATTTTTTAACTACACACTTTATAAAAATAAAATGTCTAATAAAAAATAAAAAATATATATTTATTTCGACCAACTGGGATCATATGAAAAAAATAACCTAATAATCTAATGTTATGAATAATTTGGAATATATGCATCAATGAAAAGTTTTTATAAAGAGCATGCCGTATGCATATTGTAAACTTACAGCTCATGGTCAACACTCAGACAAGTAACTTATGTCATAGACTATATTATAGTAGCTTTTGTCATAATATAATGTGATAGCTGCCGAGGAATCTGTCGTAGTAACTTCAAGTGCATTTGAGTTAGTCACGTTCACGTTAAAAGGGTTAACATCCTAAATAACGGACTACATATAACAATATCATGTTGTGCGAAGTGTTTTGAGTACTTTTTTTTAGCCTACATGGGTGTCCTGCGGCAGTTCGATCACGTAACGCATTGTACGTACGTTATGTTGATCTAAATGTCATTTTTAATATGAAAAAATGACAGAAGACATCAAAACGTTACGCGATTACCCTTCAGGCCAAAGGCCTTTCCTTTTCTTGTTCCGGACTTTAAAGTCCTAAAAAATCAAAAGCCTATTTAAGTAGCAGTCCACGTTCTTATAAATAGAAACTGATTTGAAGAACTCCTTAGTTTATATTTGGGGCACTAAGAGGGTGCTTTAAGCACAAAGTCCGACATTATCGTTGGGTAGACCCTTTCCTTAAGGTGAATACTTTTATATGCCTATCAAAGCTTACGAGCACAGTAAAACACGATTGTTCCGCATTAACGTAGATGCCGCTGTATTTGGAATTGAAAAAAGAATACAGATTGCCAATTTTGACACTGAATTGGTGATTGGCTAAGCGCAATAGTGGCTATCTGCGCTTTAAAGCGGCTTAAATGACCTTACGCTGGCACCACACCGCCTCTTTAACGCTTGCCACCTTAATGCCTAATATTTAGTAGAAACCTTTTGTTTAACTCTATTATTTTGACATAGGATTGAAAGTGTCATGTATTAGGCCAAGTGTCGGGCACTGGGACCTTTACTTTATACTCTTCATGTTGAAGTAAGACGGAATTACCAAAATTTGTGTTGACGGTTTCAGGTGCTCGAGAGCAGAGCTTTAGGGACTTTACTCACCCACAAAAACACAACAAACTTTCCAGACCAGTTGGGAACTCGTGTAAGGCAGGGCAGGTTTCTTTAAGTGGGTGGTAGTGGGGGTAGTTATGTTTTCTTCTCCTACTTATTCTCTTCTTCTCTCCCAGACAACAGTCCACAGATTTAAACAAGATGAAAAATATTGTGCCCATGTCCCTAATATTTATATTTATCTATGTAATTTTCACGGTAATTTTAGTAAAGAAAAACCTGGAAATCGCGTAAGAGTTTCCAATAAGTACCTTCCGAAAATATTCCTAGATAATCTTTTTGGGAATGTTCGCGACTTGTATATTGCTACTGTGCCCCTACTTGTGTCATGCAGATAGCCTGGAAACGTTAAGTACAATAGCATGTTCTGTACATAAATGCATCATTTCCCGTCACGGAACCCTCGTCAATGCGTCCGTCCTACGAACGAATAAATAAATGTAGCCAAGTCGCGACAACCGTCCGTACCGTACTTTAATTAAAAGTAAATCGTTTTTATTTCCCTACCTACATTTTTGTTAAGTGAATGAGGATGTTTCGGATTCCGTTATTTAAAAACCTCATAATACGCGCTAGAGACGGCTCAATGGGGATTTTTATCGAAAACACCAGGTTTTTTCGTCTTTTCACAAAATTTCATAGCTTTTTCGTGATGTTACAATATGATAACATTTGTAACATAATAAACTTCTAACTTCTTCCCTAAATCGTTTAATCCAATAGAAAAAGTGACAAAAAGCACATTAAACGTAAAATTATTTTTTCACTTCTCCTGCTCGAAAAGTGCGTCATATTACGTGTGTGCGTTATTTTTTTATTATTATTAGACTTAGCAAGCGGAGCTAAAGTGGTACATTTAGCCCCTAGGGAAAATATGTATACATATTTATGATTTATAAAACATTTTAATTTGACCAATCAAAACAGTTCACCGTATTACATCCACCAATCACAACTCTTTAAAAAAAACATTTATTTATTTATTTATTTATTTATTTATTTATTGCGATCATGTTCATTGTCCATACAGTAGGTCTTAAGATAGGTTATACAGTAGGTACATGATACCCTGCTAGGGCATTGCAATGGTCTTATATACTAACATGCTAACAACATAAGTTAGTTTTATATAAAGAAACCCATAGTTGCTATAATTATTAGAATTGACCTAATTGATTGTTATAAAAACAGATTATTTATTTACGTACTAAGGCTAAAAACTAGAAAATACTACAACAAAATTACACAATTCTAAGATGTCAGCAAGCTAAATTAAGGGTCTGATCGATCATGAATTCATTCAAATGGTAATAGCATTTATTTATAAGCATTTTTTTTAAATTATTGTAGAAAACATTTATTCTATTTTCGCTTTTTATTATCTCCGGTATTTTGTTATAGATTTTAAAACATCTATAATACGGGCTTTTCTTGTATAAATCCATTTTAGGTGCCGGAAGGGTCAGTTGGTTTTTTCGCCGTGAGCTTTTAACAAAATCGAACAGTGCCGGGTTTTTTTTAACGAATAACGCTGCCTCTAAGATATACATTGATGGGAGGGTAAGTAGTTTTAAGTTCGTGAAATGTGGACGGCAACTTTCAGTTTGTCGTATGTTTTGGATAATTCGGAGGCATTTCTTTTGCAAAATGAAAAGGTCATTAGCGTCTGTGCTGTGGCCCCACAGCAGCAGCCCGTACCGCAGCCAAGCCCACGCGCGCCCGTGGTAGGCGGCCAGTGCGCACTCGCGGTGCGAGTTCCGTTTTAAGATGTTTAACGCATAAGTGAATCGGGATAGTAGGCTTTTTGTTTTTGCGACGTGTTTTTTCCAATTTAGGTGTGTGTCTAGAGTGATTCCTAACAAGCTAAACTCGTCCACCTCCTCTACACCGATGTCATGTACAATAGGACTCAGGTCTAATGGATCCTTTTGATACGGTCTAAATTGTATTAATTTTGTCTTGGTCATATTAAGTTCCAGGTTGTGGTCCCATAGCCAATTTTTAATAGTATTAAAAGAATCCTTAATATAACTACTAATATCGTGGTCTTTAGGGCACTTTAACAGTATTTGCTATCAACTAACCAAAATACAGCTAGACCTTAAATTCGACCAATCAGGAAACAGAATTAATTTCATCCATTAGGTGTTTTTTATTCCCTAATTCACAATAATTAAAAAAATAAATGCCTCTGACCGACTATAGCCGCGTCCAAACGTTCAAGCGTGGTCGACTGCATACATGACATAAGCTATGAAGATTGAACGGGATAGACTGCTGTCTATCTCGCTTTATCGTATGCCCCGCATGCTGTCCGCCGCGCTCGGCCGTTTGGACCCGGCTATCAGACGGTCAGAGGCGTTTATTCCTGGTGTCAAAATTTTGTATCTGCGTCAAAGCAGTTTATTAAAAAAAGGCGCCAATTTGGACAATCTTTTCGCCTTTCTTGGTATAATTGTTGTTTGTGTATCGATAATCTTTGTTTTTACTATTTTCTCGCAGTCGAAGTGAAAAGTAGAGTGTATAAGTCTGGTCTAAAAGCCATATTACCCCTCGAACTATTTCCCCTCACTTCGTTCCGGAAAATAACCGTCTCATGGTAATATGGCTTACTTTAGACCCTTGTCATACAATCTACTATTTTGCCCTTAGTATGGTTAAGACGTTGAATCGAATTATTTTATGCAATTCGGCCAACTCAAATAATCTCACGTATACTTGGGAAGTATTATAGTTTTTGTCTATTATAATAATTTATTCGATTTCGTCTGCCATATATCTTTATTTATTATTAATTTATCTGGATTCGCCAATACATTGTAACATTGCAAAGAGAAATGTCACAATCACTTACAGATAAACACCACGTGCATTATTATTTGTAAATAAACAGTGTAAGAAAAACTGAAAAATGCTCATTTGAATTAAATGCTTTTAAGTTTTATTTACCTACTCCCTACTGGGACCGACTTAGGGGGAGGAAAGGGTTCAATTTTAAATACTCACTACTAACTCTGCACTCTCACATTGCTTACTTGACTCAGATGATAATCGTCAACATCACGTTGTCATCTGCAGTTCGATCACGTAACGCATTGTAAAAGAATGTAAATGTCAATATAAAAAAAAAATACAGTTAAACTGTCCTAACGCGCGATCAAACCAGTACGTGATTAGCCCTCTGGATTGTGTATGGGAAAGTATAATACATTTTTATTAGAGCTCCGTACCAAAATTGGTCTAACAGATCACTTATGTGACTGCGCGGTGTGTACATCTTTCCGTCGTTGGCAGTTTTTTACTATTTACAGGCGCATTATTATCCTTGACAGATCATTTTACCTTTTAGTTCACACTACCTTTATTAAAGTCTTTAACATTATAAACTTTAGATTAAAGACTACAATTGTTAAGATGGAAAATCGAATGTATTAACATGTATATTATTACACTCGACTGAACAGAAAGTAATTTACCTGTATTTCGTGTTAAGTTCGCAATTTGGAACATTCTCACGTAATTGCTCAAACATTCATAAAGACCTTCTAGTAAAATTCAAAAGTTTTCCATAATCGTTTTTACATATTCATCGAAATGTCGGGGTGCGTTTCAGAGGATGTCTGAAGGAATTTGAATAACAAATGGGTGACATCTGCATGTCTCTAGCGAGATTTCACGGTTCTCCGGTAATCTCGGGAAAAAGGAGAAGTATTGTTTGACTCTGATTATACTTTAGTGTTTTTGTTACACTTTCCACACGCCAGAACGCCACGTATTTTAGTGAAACAATGGAAGGGTTATCATACAGAATGAAAGAAACAAAAGTCGTCTTTACTGTAGTTAACAGTTAACAGCTATTGCACATGTAAATGATTTAAAAAGAGGAGCCGACGTTTATGCGGATTATGAGTTCAACCAACGAGCATAAAATGTTCCAAAGACTATCCATCTATAGAAAACGAACTTTTTTTATACGAATCACTACGATCATTTCCCTTCTGCAGCCTGCCCTCCTAACGAAAAGTGCAATAACTCGAGTTTTGGGTCAAACTGAGTTATATACATATTCGTAATCAGCAAAACGAGTTCTATATTTTCTTCTTATACAGTTTCTGCGTATCTACCAGAGTTAACATATTTTTATTAAGCGAAAATGCTATATCTAAGGCAGTGAATTAAGACTTACTTATAAAGAACGTCATAACTCTACTTATAGCTAGGTTGGTAATACTTCTAAGCAAAATTACTAATAATAACTGTCATAAGTATAGATACTACTTTTATAATTGGTCGAGGTTATAATTTATTTCTCCTTATTTACTAGCTAAAACTGCAATAAGTATAGTTATCGCTTTCATAATTGGTAGATTTTTTTATTGGTTTGCTCATGTACTAATCATAACCGCTACAACTACAGCGTCTCACTAATTAAAACTGCAATAAGTACGATAGTTATTGCACTTATGATTCGAAAATACATTGCAGCTAACTATTACTTGCTACCCAAAAATGTAATATCTTGTTTTACTTGCGATAACTGCAATAAGTACACTACATATTGCAGTTATGTCTAGTGAAATATATCATTTGGAAATTAAATATTCTAAACATAAGTGCTTTTTCTTATTTTTCATAGCATTAATAAATAGATTAATTAAACTTAGGTATGTCAGAATAAGCTACATAATATTATCTTTATTCCAGTCAAAGTTTCAAGTCGATAACATGCATAATAAGGTAGATATAGACAAAACAAGAATAAAATCTTTAATCGCCTTTTTCTCGAAAGTAGCTTGAACCTAGTTATTGCACTTTACGTTAGGAGGGCAGTGCAGTAGTCGGCCAAAAATAAGGCGATGTGGTCTTTAACTTTGCCAACTTCCACAGAGAGGACGCGAACCTAAATCTCTGTTAACACGTAAGCATCCTACAACCCGGGGACTCTTTTATCATTGTGAGAATGGGACACACATATAAACAAATTGAATAGTTATTTTATGTTGCAAATCAAGGCCGTGCTGTGATTAAAAACGAATATAAGACGTTTTCACTTATGTAATCATATCTGTTCGGTTCTGGTGGGCTCGTCCAGCCAACAGTTCTGCTGCAAGGACTCGGAGGTGCTGACTACGGGAGTTAAGTAACAAAGAAAGCTCGCTTGCCCCTTCTAGCGTTTCACGTATGCCATCTTATCTTATGTTAATAACTTATTGATGTTTCGTAGTGTTATTTTAACAACTTCACAAATTGGCCTATGTCCAAGAGCGGCGGCGGCATGTCGTTGCGATTGGTCATAAAACTCATAAATAAATAGATAAATCAAATTTGGGGACACCAGTCTGTGTTAATGATGTACATAAACATATATATCGTAAGTTATTCAGCATAATGGGCCCACTTGAATGGGACATTGTTTCTTCACAGAACATCTAACTCATCTTCTCCTAACTAGGCGTATGTAATTCTCATTACCCGGTTTTAACAGGTAAAACGGCTTTTCTTCGGGGCTAACAGAGTTGGTATCTAATTGGATGAGTAGATTATTTAAAGCGAGTCAAAAAACAAAAGACGTCTTCCTTGTGCTCAATAGTAAAGGGCTTACGTCAATATAGTTAGTCTAGCTGAAGAAGAAATGTTTATACTATTGTTGATCGATCAGTCGAAGATCTTATAATACGTGTGCACTGAATCGTCCGAAACAAATGCAGTTGTTGGGAAACAATCTTTAATCATCAGTTTACGTTAATTCCCAAACAATTGTATTGGCAGAGATTCAAGCTTGAATATTGTTGTGACCCCAGGTTTACATTCAAAACGTTAGTAAGAAATTCAAAAGGCGAATGTTAACAAGGTATAAAGCACATATATTATCGAATAATAAGAATAATATGGGTGCTGTTTAAATCATCTGTTTTCTCAACAAACAGAAAAAACTCGGAAGTCAAACCTTTCAGTAGCACTGTGCCACTTTAACTAGAATCAGTACCGAGAGTAAAATACTCATGATATGCTTACAATGAGCTACCTTAGCTAAGCACCTCTTGTCAAGTGCACCGCATACTTGACAATCGACATTGTTAAAAGCGAAGGAGTAGCAATTGCAGGTATTGGCGCTTCATATGATTATTAACGTGTGACTTTGGTTTTGGCGGTGATTTGATGGTGCCGAAAATCGTTTTCACTCCAGGATGACGCGCGAGGGGGGCTTCAGTGCGTTCAGAATGAGATCCTGGATTTCTCCGCATGTGAGCGCAGGTGCTTCGAAAAACTTCATTTAAGGTACGAGCTTTTATTACCAATTGTACTTTTCTATATACCGTCGTCTACTACTCATTCAGACGATTCCAACGAGCACAAACTCAATGGGATTACGTCGATCCATGATCCGCCACTGATGGCCACCTTCTATCTCCGTCATCAGATCAGCTCGATGGTATCATAATATTGAATTGTGATCCAAACTATACATACTTACACCAAAAAATTCAGCTCAATCGGTTAAAGTTAACTGGTTCAAAATGCAGTTCCAAGATTTGTCCCACACAAACAAACTAACAAACGAACAGGTCAAGTTAAATAGCAATTGAAGTAAAAAGCTTGTAAAAAAAAGAAAGAGGGATTTTGCCTACTATGCGGCTTGAAGTAAGCAAATTGTACCTACCATTATGTGTGGGTTATGCAAAGTGCAAATGCAACCTTAAGATTATCATTTATAACTAGTATGTATGATATAATTTATATAACTATTAAGTATGGATCTTACTGTGTCAAGTTTTCTTTCGTAAACTTTTCTAGTGATTTTCTAAAGCTCGTGTGCATATCAGAAAACAACTTTGCATTCTCAACCGGCCGAATTCTGGAATTGCAATTGAAGAGCTTTCAGTTTAAAAGACACGTCGTTGCCATGAACTCATCAGGCATAACCGCTTAAAAGGTTGAGGCATGTTCGAAGGTATTCAATAACGATGATTCCAATCGTAAATACCTATGATGCTCGGACACACGACATTCTTAGAGTCAATACACTCGTCTTACGTCACTGGTCGCGAAGCAAACGTCTCTTGAATAACAATGATGGCGGCTATAGCTAGAATGATAATTAAATTTTCCACATTTACAACTCGATACCATAACGAAATAATTTGGTAAGTCCATTAGACGCTATTCAAGTGTTTTGAATATTTAAGACGGAAATGTACCTAATATTTCTGGGGATTTTTTACCGATGACATAGTCTTGTTCATGCCAAAAAAAGTTACGGTAATTAACGAATTTATATCGTTGGTTTACGTTGAGGTTTTCCAAGAACACTACCCAGATTTCTTGGAAAGTATTCTGCTAGTCATCTATAAGTTACTTAAAAGAAACGGATCGTGTTTTGAACACTGTATGTACATACTTACTATCAATTCAATCCATAAATGTATATTAGTAATCTCATGGTTTAAAATTAACTATAGTAGTAGCAGTAGTCAAGAAAGATACCTTTTACTGAGTATACATCTCAAAGGTAAGAACTACATAGGTAAAGTACCACATAGACACTAATGTATGTATGTATGTAAGCACTTTATTGTACACAATAACAGGTTAAAGAATATACATGTCACACAAAACACAACTCACTAACATATATCTATCTGTATTAGTGACATATACATGTCACTAATATTATACATGCGAAAGTAACTCGTTTATCTGACCTTTTCACGTTTAAAACGCTGAACTGCTTTAAATGAAATTTGGTAGATATGGAGATAGTTTGAGACCCTCGGAAGGACATAAGATTATCATATATTATCATGGAACTTATCCCTTAAAAGTTGAAAAGGGAAGTGAAAATTGAGAGTGCGATTAATGCGATTATTGAAGTGTGGAAAATCCAATACCTTACTTAGGGTTACTTTGATTCGGGGGGCGACTTCGATCAAATAGGTTTTTCTCCGCAATTATTGATTTTACTTATCTTGCTGTTTACTCGATGAAATCTTCTTAATTTCAAATAGTTCTGCTTGGAGTATACATTCTACATTCTAAAGGTCTGTGCCCACTAGACCGTATCATACCATGACCGTAACCATACCGTCACATGCAAGAAAATATTCTTTGTATGAGGCATTATGAGACGACGCCCACTAGACCGTTCCGGCACCGGCACTTTTTAATACAGAGATTTTTTTTTGCCTGACACGTTCACAGTACGGTCATGGTATAATACGGTGTAATGGGTAGAGAGTGTAGAGACCTTAAATGATCAAAGTAGCCCCATTTTTTTCCTAAAGTGGTTACTTTTACCATTCCACGTAACATAAAAAACTTTTCGATATTACATAGTCGTAGTATTAATAACTTAGGGCGATTAACGAGTACACGCAGACGAAGTCGCGGGCAAAACCTCGTTTCTTATAATAGTGAAAAAGTGCCGGCGGTATATCTTTAGGCGGGTATTATAAAGTCTAGCCGGGGGCTTTTACGTACGACATGAAGCAACGATGTATGGGTCCATACCATACTTAATACCTTTTTCCAACGACACAGCAATTCTCCAGACGCCTATGAATTTGGCCGCATAATGGGTAACCCGTGAGAAATCCGTTGAGCGGATAAAATAGAGGTAACACTAACAACCCCTGGAACATTTTTCATTCAAATTGCGTTTGCCTCTAAGACATTTCGGTTTAGGAGTAGGTAAACGTTCGTAGACTTTTCGCACGTTTTTCGGGCAACAGCTTAATCACTAAACCTTTTCATATTATAATAGTTGTAGATAAGATAGACCATGCACTTTTTAACCGACTTCAAAAAAAAGGAGGACGTTCTCAATTCGGTAGTATTTTTTTTTTCAATGTTTGTTACCTCAGAACTCCGTCATTGATGAGCCGATTCGATTTTTTTTTTGTAAGTATATGCATCCAGGTGGGTCCCATTTTTATTTTAATTCAGTTGGATGATGGGATCCATGAGGAATTGAGAGAACTCCTCAATTATATTAGGCACGCGTGTAGTGATTTTGGTATTTACTATTATGTCTCGTGTATTTACATCCGGAAATCATAAATTTGGTGGAGTGGAATTGATGATGAAGTCCACAGATGACTTATGGAATTCCTCAATTATGTACAGTCGACTACAAAGATAAGTATGTTTTTTAATGTTACAAAGTTATGTATGTATATCTTATTACTATGATAGTAAAGTCTATGTATACATATTTTTGTAACATTGTATGGATACATCTCTTTATAGTGGACTGTACTTAAAAGAGCACGTCACAGATTCTGATAAGATTCCGTTGAAATAGCAGCTAATGAAGTACCAAAGGTGATTCTTGTGGAATCGACGGAAGTCCTCAAATATTATCGGGCCACATACAGCGATTGGGTTTTTTTCTCTAATAATCAACGCATTTGCTCTCGGAAATCAGTTCATGTGGTAAATTGGAAAATAAATGTGGAAATGTTCTCGTGGCTTGGCGGAGTACTAAATTGAAGTCGGTTAAAACATTGTTTTTAAAGTAAATTATAATATGTGCGGTATCTGTAAGCTGTCAGCTGTCAGTGGCAACTGTCAGTCTTTCTAGACTGACAGTTGCCACTGACAGCTGACAGCTTAGAATAGAATTGCCATATTTTCATCCTCCTAGCATTTTTCCCGACTAAAGCAGCCCGGGGCCGCTAGGGCGCCTAAATGCAAGATTGGGCGTCGGCACTAGTTTTACGAAAGCGACTGCCATCTGACCCTCCGACCAAGAGGGAAAACTAGACCTAATAGAGTAGCTATTTATTGATTGAAGATCGTTGAAATGGTTGAATCATACTATTATGTTTATTTTTATTTACGTTAATTTTAAATACGGTGAAAAAAGAGGAACGCTAATATAACTAGTAAATTGTGCCACTAGAGGCAAGCAGTGCAGACAAGAGATGTTTCATAACCGAAGTTCTTAAAACTGTCAGCCTAGTTAGTAAAATTCCCGAACGGGTCAAAACATGTTGGCTGTAGTGATAAAGAATACTTACGTGAGAATACCTTTAATATTATATTAGTACCTACCTAGATATAATTTTAATACAAGAATACAATTTTTTTTTTAAAACTTCACGCTAACGTTTTTCTTTGCGATAGGTGCTGCGTTTAAGGCTCACCAAGCCTTACTATGGGGCTAGGTATACTTGTGTAAGATTGCCCCCTAATATTTATTTTTATACACAAACTATCAAGGATTATTTTGCGTCAATCGCGTCACGTTCACTGATGCATGTCGCGTAATAGTTAGGTGTAGTATAGTAATAGGTAACGTACTCCCAAAAGAATTGCGTTAATAGTGTGCGTCTAACGCTGCGAATGTCGCGTAATACAAAAGCGCTTTACCCAGTCTGTTTGGAAATCGTGTGGTTTACGAGCTTGCAAGAGGTCGCCCATTTGCGACATTGCGTCTGGGATGAGACGGCAAATTGCTCATTTATCAGCTGCGACACTGCAAAATTAACCGTTGTTAAGAATGTGACGCCATTTTGTTAAAGTTGATGGAGTTGGATCATATTTTGTGTAGATAAGTTTCAAGTGATGTTTGGTTAATTTATGTATTTTTTTTCTTATTATAAAAGAGACGATTACTTACACAATTATTACAAAGAGCTAAATTACAAATACACCACAAATACCTAGCATAAATCGGCCCTTGCCATTCGCGGTGCTTATCTTTTCCATTTGTAGGCAACGAATTATTACCGGTAGATATAGATTAAGTATGTTATGATAGAAAATGAAATGACCCACCTTTACCTTCATTAATAATGCTAGTTCTTTTCTTACTGTTAGATCAATTAAAACTCAGTCGGTATACATTTTTTTTCAATCTAGTATATCGGGTTGATAAGCAGGCTCAGACTTAATTTGTTCACCAAAAAGGGACCTTTTTTTTAATTTCTGTCACAGTAAAGCAAAGAAAATAACTGCCGGCAGCCTTAAGAATTCTGGCGAGTCTGAAATCGTATTTTAAATTCCTTTTAAAAGGCCTTTCCTCCCCGTGAAGAACAGTGACGTCACAATGCCCCCAGCGTTCGTCCTGAAAACGTTAATTGCACGACACCGAAGCGCGCCCACTATGGATACATAGTTGTAAATAGATACATAATTACGTTGTGGCTGGAAGTATGAACGTGGCGAGGGACAGTTTTAGCCCTGCGTTGGTTGTATCCACGGTGTTAAACCACCAATTAAAAATAAAGTGGCGTAGTGATAATAAAAATAGCTTGTTTGCTACTTTAACGATTCAGCGCGACTAGGCATTACCGACATGGTACGGACGGACAACGATCGATCCTTTTTATTTAAAATGCAGTGTAAATTAAATGAACGAGCGAGCGAAGCGAACGAAGATCTCCGTTTCAGCTTAGCGAAAATTCATTCGTATGTCAGGAGTCTGTCCGGTGTCCTCCTCTGCAGGTCGCATTTCTTAATCGATTCTCGTGAAATTTTGTGAGCAGATTTAATTATTATAAAGACTTTTTTTGTCGATTCAGTTCATCATTTTTTTGTATAAAAGTCCCAAAATTAAACCTAGGATGAGACTTAAAATGGAGATAAAAGAGAGACCAAAAACGTGTGCTAAACAAATAACGCTTAATGCTAAAGTAAATGGTACAAAGTAAGAACCGGGCGCCTAATGAGAGCTAAACAAACTGCAAAGCGGTCCAATATGTACTCAACACGACAGCCGCGACCAACAACAAATATGCAACGTATAAAACGATCGGAAACTTCAGAAAATCCTCCTAATCTCTCCGCAGATAAAAGTGAATCTTAAAACAATTACGAATACAACTCAAAGTCGTTCAAGCGAGCAACCAATAAGTAGAAGAACGACGCAACAGATCCCTGCGAATATGTTCGCAGGCTCACTCGGAGTTAGTAACACTCGCAATTCATTTTGTGAACTGAATATATTACGCTATAACAAGAGAATAAGAACCTTATCGAACGCCGAATAAGAATCAATATCAAGGAATAGAAAAGCCGTAGAAATAAGGGGGAATTTTCTCACTGCCAGCAAGCGATACTAACTTCAATATTGATACGGATTAGGTTTAAAATCAAAGGCGAGATAAATTATTTTTACAAATCCCAAATTGTGATCATATGGCTACGCAGGTTATAAATATATTCGCTTTATTGAAATCTTACACTGTCATAAGAATTCGTAAATTGATCTCAAAGAACTTGGTAACTTTATTTGTTACTCTCCCATTCTTTGGCTTTCTTCGTAATAATGATGTAGGTACCCATAAATACTCATGTTATGTCGCAGGAATATTGTATAATCCGCCGTTTTACATAACAGCTGTTTCACAAAACAGCGCTGTTTTCTAATACAGTGGCTTGACGATCAGGCGGATTAAAAACCGCTGAATGAAAATCCGCTGGAATGTGAACGCTGGATTGTAATACAGATAGCTGTAATGTAATACGGTGGACTGCCGCTATATTATAGAACGTATCGTAATGACAATCCCGCTAATATTGTGTTGGATTCCGCCAAACACTATCCATTGCCATTTTTGACGTTTTAATTTGCATTATAACCTCTGAAACTGCCTCGACGCCATTGTTGTTGTTACGTCAGAGCGCCGCGAGTATTAAAAATAAAAATTTCCAAAGCGGCGGCTAATGACCCGCTGTATTACATTACCGCTAGTCGTATTGAAGAACGATTAGCGCCGAACACATTCAAACGGATTTTCATTCAGCGGTATTCAATTCGCCTGATCTTCAACTAGCTGTATTATAAAACAGCGCTGTTTTGTAATACACCTATTATGAAAAACGGCGGATTATACTATTCCACTGCGACATATACAGGGTGTATCAAAAATGGGGTGTGAACCGATCAAGGGCATGTTCGGTAGCGTATTGTGATTCCAAAAATGCATTTGTTTATTTACAGTACATATGGTGCTACTTTCCCGCACTAGTGCGGAAAGAGCACTTTCCGTGCATATGTCGAAACTTTAAAGAGCCATATGTACAGTAAAACGTTGTACGATACACGTGCGAATAGGTAATTCGCAACTCGTGTCGATTTAAAACACTCCCTTCGGTCGTGTTTTAATTTATCACCACTCGTTGCGAATTTCCTAGTTTCGGCACTTGTATCGTAAATAACTATTTTTTGTTTTTGTTTACATTTAAATGTTTCTTTTAGTTTACATTACAGTCTTTGTTTCTGTTCACATTGCTTCATGTTCATTTTTGAAGATAACTTGATGTTACTCTATTACTGTTACATATTTCATTGTATTTTTTTATACTTGATAAGATGATGATATTTTTATGGTCATGTTTAACGTGGTGTAATGGTGTTTCGGGCTCTACATTGCAGCTGTCTTAAAATGAATGATTAGAGTTTTATTTCCAAAAAATATTCAACCACATACCTCAACATAAAATACTACCCTTTTAGACCCGTGTAGGGTTTAAACTTAATCTGTTTTTGCTTTCAAATGCAGCAAAGCCTTACGAATACGTGTTACGTGCGCACACATAACCATTACAGTCAAATTGATTTCGATTTTATGGTTTCTGGTCCCTTGAATCCAATCACAGTTATCGGTTCAATATGCTATTCAAATAATAATGAATCCACGCGATTTAGATGCAGGCTAGTGTGAAATATTGTATTAAATGTAATTTGGACAATTAATAATACATAATTCGGGCTGACACTTTAACTAAACTCGGCTCTCACGCATCTCCGAGGTGCAAATTCACTAGAATGCGGTGACAGTGACACTGCCGGACAGTGACACTAGGTATCGTTTATATCGCGCGGCCGGCGTTGTCACTGTCAGTGTCACGAAATGCGACAGCCTTGACCATTACAAAAGAGCGCGTGCTATACGGTAGTGCGGGATGGCATGATTTGAAGTTTCTGGCTGTAAATCATAGCTTTTGTTACATAGAAAAAATGAAATGAAATATTTATTGCCAAAAACATGTTACATGAGAGATACAAAGTCATTGGGAGGACCCAATGACCAGCTCAAAAGAGCTAGGATTCCCTGTGTTACAGCCTACTTAGGACTTTTTGTAAGTAAATACTATTATTCATTACGCAGTTTACTTACGTTTACTAAAATGCAAGTCTGTTGGGCATTTTAGCTCTGTGTATCTGCGTAAATTCTTTCAAGAATAATATTTACACTCTATCAAATAGACAGCGCCAATACGTTACTTGCGCTTTAGTAGTGAAGAGTTGGAAACATTCACACAATATTTCTATGGCGGTGACCGCACAATTCAATCATAATTATATTGAAATAGTCTTGCAGTCTATCATCAAGCCTTGAGAAACAAAACACGTGCGTATTCCGCGTTGCTGTCAATAAAAGTTTTTATAACAATGTGTTTTTATTGCTATCTCAATGACCTTGCGTCTTTGTTCACCTCGTCTAGTTGAGCGTGCAGGTATCAGCAGATATATATATACACAGAGCTAGAAAAATAGACCTTAATCTGTTCAACATAGAGTCGACAATTTGACTCCTCTCCCGATGTACCTTTTTTGCTGCTATGATCTAAAAAAAAGTACGAGTTGTCCTATATTGACTTAAAACGTGTTTGAATTTTGTTTGGGATCACTTTCTTGGTTTTCTGGTTTAGTATGTCAACAGGGAGATAACTAACCGTTTGTGAGAGAGTTAAACAGCAGAATTTATTAAACTACTAGCTGTATCTGCGACTTCGTTTGCATGGTAATGTGGTGGGAATCAACGCATTTCTTCGCTTGGAAATAGGAAACATGCAGTTCTAATTTAACCTATCAAGTAAAACGTTGAACAAACATATTAGCTAAAATGCCGTTAAAATTCGTCTTTATCTGTCACTCTGATATTTAAATCCGTAAGAAAGGGACAATAGTTATTTACGATACAAGTGCCGAAAATAGGAAAACACGACCGAAGGGAGTGTTTTAAATCGACACGAGTTGCGAATTACCTATTCGCACGTGTATCGTACAATGTTTTACTGTACATATGGCTCTTTAAAGTTTCGACATATGCACGAAAAGTGCTCTTTGCGGGAAAGTAGCACCATATGTACTGTAAATACATTTTATCTACGCACATATCATTAGTGCTCTTAAATGCGTTCAGAAACCGTAGGAAATGACCAGCATTATTACAACCAATTTTACTATGAGAACTTTCTTGTCTGTGGTAGTAGGTAAAATCTGTACTGTAATGTTATTACAGTACAGATTTTTGTAAGGTTATGAGTTTAAATTTGGAACAGCTGTCAAACTCATACGGGTCTCTATTCTAGTATTCATAGATATAAACACGGTTATCGATGCGAAACGTCAACACAGTATGTTTTTTTTAATATAAACCGCGCGATATTTGACGTTGAGTGACATGAGAATAGGGACTTCATTCGTTTGTCTATGATTTAAAAAAACATTCGTCTTGAATCGAATCGCCGCCATTGATGTTGTCATTTCTTTGTTAGTTGGAAAGTAGAATTGTGAAAAGTTGTTTGTAACTCACATTTTAGTTGAGAATATGAGTAGTAGTGACTCCGAGAACGATATGCACACTCCGCCGGATATCGTAAATGCAGCAATGATTGCAACAAAGATATTTTACAGGTAGCATTATAGTAGCAATGCAGGTCATTTGCCTACGGCTTCTGAACCCATCTTAGAGTACTTATGATATGTGTGTAGATAAAGTAGTGTATGAAACTGTACATAATTTGGCCTTAAAACACTCGTGTGATTATATGACCTATTATGAAACTCGCTACCGCTCGTTTCATAAAACCACACTCTTGTTTTAAGGCCTCTGATTATGTATCAGTTGCATAAACTACTATTATGTATCAGAGGAATTTCAAGTTTAATGAATAAGAGAATATTTCTTTGTAGATGTTTGTGGCAATAGATCCAATATGTAGGACATAGGCTGCAGCATTAAAGTATATATTGAGCTTCTTCTCTACATATTTTTAACACTCTTTTATATTAAATGAACAAAACAAGTGATGACTGAAATGGACTTGAGTCACTCGGACCCACAGGTGAAGATGTGTTTAGAAATTAATAATAGATAATACTTTCGAGTACCCATTGCCTTTACGCGGAACGAAAGATCTCTTTTTACTTAGATATCAGACGGCCAATTTATATTTTCCACACTATACCTAACCACTCAAGTAATGTCATAATCTCATAATTACTTTGTCTTTTTTTCATTTATTGGATGTAAAGTGTGTACAATAGTAGTTTATGCAACTGATATATAATCAGAGTCCTTAAAATACGAGTGTGGTTTTATGAAACGAGCGCCAGCGAGTTTCATAATAGGATCACACGAGTGTTTTAAGGCTAAATTATGTACAGTTGCATACACTACTTTATCTACACACATATCATAAGTACTCTAAAATGGGTTCAGAAGCCGTAGGAAAATGACCCGCATTGCTACTATAGTGCTACCTGTAAAATATCTAGTTGTTGCAATCGTGGTTGCATTTACGATATCCGGCGGAGTGTGCATATCGTTTTCGGAGTCACTACTACTCATATTTTCAACTAAAATGTGAATTACAAACAACTTTTCACAATTCTACTTTCGTAACAGCAAAAACCAACAAAGAAATGACAACAGTAATGGCGGCAATTCGATCCTACGTCAAGACGAATGTTTTTTTTAATCATAGTCAAACGAATGAAGTCCCTATTCTCATGTCACTCTTGATCAACTGTCGTGCGGTTTATATTAAAAAACATACTGAATTGACGTTTCGCATCGACAACTGTTTTAATATCTATGGATACTAGAATGGAGACCCATTTGAGTTTTGATAGCTGTTCCAAATTTAAACTCATAACCTTACAAAAATCTGTACTGTAATAACATTACAGTACAGATTTTACCTACTACCACAGACAAGAAAGTTCTCATAGTAAAATTGGTTGTAATAATGCTGGTCATTTCCTACGGTTTCTGAACTCATTTTAGAGCACTAATGATATGTGCGTAGATAAAGACATATTACGATACAAGTTTTTTCCTGTATATTGGTCAATTTCTGTGTCTCTACTTGTGCTGAATGTCAACTTAAAGGCACGAAGTACGAAGTTATATACCGCCTTAATACTGACGCGATTGATTATGAATGTTTATAAATGGCCCGTTCTATACCGATTTAATACATTGTATACTGTTTATTGCTGATACTTAAATATATAAATACTGACAAACCAGTATCGTGACAAATACTGTAGCGTGTAATCTTGCAGAAACTCAAATAGACTTTTTGGCTGAACACGTGAAAAGCGCGATGCCATGCCATTAAAATAAAACAGAAAGAGAAGATTAGTCAGACTTTTGACGTTTGACGTTATTTTGTTGACATTGGTTGATACATTTATTGAAATTACACTTTAATACGAATTTAGCGCATGTAAGCTCCCATGTTAGAATCGTTTTTTTTATGCTTTACCGTTTATTATGCGTTTTGTGAAGGTCTATCACGCACACCGGATCGAAATTATTAATATTGGATACTTGAGGCTAGCCCGCCATTCTGCCGTCACTTAAAGTTGACAAATATGGCAGCTAGGATTTCAAGAAAAAGAATTGAAAATTTTTATGAATTCAAATGTTTCTGTAAATTAATGAATGGTCGCAGTCGGATAAAAACTATCCTAAGCGGAAGGTACAATAATAAGGTAGTAATAAAAAAGTTTCAAGTTTTTCCGTTCATGGGAAGCTGAGATCATTCGTGACAGAACAATCTGTCTACGGAAATATGACCACGTCTCCTCTTTTCGGGCTCGGCTTGGCTGGCTTCCTATCCGTCAACGGCGAAATACTCGCATGCTTTGCACTTTATTTTCTATTCTTAATGATCCACATTCCCCTGAATATCTCAAATCTTTCTTTCACTTTCATGGTGCTTCTCGTGACCGTCAATTTCGCTCTTCTGGCAATCTCTCTCTATCTATCCCTCTTCACCGTACTGGCTTTATGTCCAATTCTTTCACTGTGCAGGTGGTTCGTCTTTGGAACGGCCTTCCCCCCGCGATCAGGAAAGCCCCGAGCAAATTCGTCTTTAAGAAATCTGTGCGTAATTTATTTGCTGGCAGATCCGAGTAGACTAAAGGTTACAGGTTTGAAAATTTCGCTTGTAAGTATGTATGTAGTGTATATTTATGTATATATATTTATTTGTGTATGTAAGTATTTATTTTATTTATGTACCTATATGTATTTGTGTAAATATGTTGTATATAGAAATACCGTAATGTTATATTTTTTTTAGTTGTTATTTGCACTGCCCCACAATCTTTTCCGCTTTGCCTTAAGGTTTGACTGGTAGAGAATGCCATATGGCATTAAGTCCGCCTTTTGTACGATAAGTTTTCTTTTGTGCAATAAAGTTTAAATAAATAAATTAATAAATAAACAATGCTTAGTTTGATACTGGCTGATTCTTTTTGAATTCATAGATTTATTATAAGTGTAGATAATAGGCCTCTGCCCAGCATTGGGACGTATATAGGCACGAGGTTTTTTTCAACAAGTAAAAACATATTTTACAAGCTAGCTGGACTGAGCAGCGGCAGCGAGAATGCTTTGAGTCTATCTCACTCTAACACTAGCCGCACTGCCGCCCCAGTGGCTTACACTACTAAATAATTAGTACTACTAAAAATTTTACATGTGTTATTTCACAAAGGGAGAAAGCGCAATACTTAAGTATATTTTCGTATAAAACTTAAAGTTTGCGTCATCGCAGAAAAGATGATTCTTGTGTACTTTGGTACTATATATTTACCTATTGTGTGCTACCGGTTGCTGGGCTGCAATACATTTGTTTTAATTGAAAGACCAAAATCTTCTAGATCTCAAAATAACCGAGTGTCAAAATGCCGAAATCCCAGAATATCTCATTTCATTTCACTTAACACCGGATTTATTAAAAACGTTTGGTGTTTTTAGATAGGCTTACCTTACCAGCTAGTTTTGAGACAAAAATATTATGCATTCTGGGCAAAATTAAATTATTTTTGTAATGAAATCAAAACTTTAAATTTTGAAAGACGAACTATGAAAGTGGGAAAATCTTATAACATGCCAGAGACGCCGCATTTTGACATCTAGAATCGGCATCCACCACGTGACTTCAGTCATGTGAATTAGGGCAAGTCTCGGTGGCCTAAAAACATCAATATGCAGAAACTTAATCTTCCTCCTAATTCAATTATAGTCAGGTGCCCAAGGTGAGTGGGGAAATCAATAATTGAGTTTTCTGTTGGGATTAGCGGCGGCGGTAATTAAGTGAAGAAATTTTAGGTAAATATTAATAGATTATGTACAGAAAACATCTCAATAACCTCTTGCTATGCACTATGCACGAATAGTTGGCAATAAAATTTGAATTAATTACAATAGGAAAGAGTTGAGTTTATTTTGATATTAAACGTTGGAATACTGTTTTTTAACACATAATCAAGTATTTAGTTAGCATATGCATGCGAAAGTCGGGCTAACCGATGGAGATACATGACATGACCTTATATGTTTATAACTTTGAGTAGCTTATTTTATGTAGGTACCTACCTACTAAAATGATGTTGGTGGTGTATAACATTGGTAGTAAGTGGAAATATACATTGTTTGCTGCCAAGTCTTGCTCTGTCATTTATCTGTCATTTAAACATGTCAAATTGTTCTCCAGAAGGGTGATCACGTAGCTTTAACGCCCGTAGGACCACTCAACTGTCATTTTCCCATAGAAAAAGTGACATTTAGATCTACCTTGTGTACGAACAATGCGTTACGCGATCAACCTGCTCGAGATATTACCAAGCAAAATACTTAAAAACCGACGAACATAAGACTAATACGAGTACCTTAACCCATTTTAAGCAAACAAGCTAGCCCCTTTTCTTTCTCCGCGTAAACACTGCCTCCCCCAAACGACTTTTTCGTGCTTAAACCTGCCAAATGAGACGGCATAATCAAAAACGACTCGGCTCATGTCATCTTACTCTCACATCATAACACGTCAATAATTCCAAAACACCGACCCATATTGATAAACTCCATGTAAGGTATACGCAATCGATATCCTATTTAGGCCGCGCTCGGCAAACTTTTCTCCGGAATGTGTCCCGGAATGTTGCGAGAAAATTCCGGGTCCCTCCGGAACTAAGACGTTAAATCCTAGTTTCGTACCCATTGAGCGTTTGCTCTGTTCGCTAATGGATACAAATTGACGAATAAATTGCTACAAGGAATAAACACTTGCGAAGCAAATAGACGCGTAATGATAGTTCTAGATAGAGCTAAGAATTTAAATGCGCAATCCCTCTTTATTGCTGAGTGTTAGAGATACTTCTCGCTTGGGACGAGAAATGAGAAGCTAACAGGATTTTACTTACGCGGATTAGGAATTTGAGTTTCGAGGATAGAAAAATGGTTCCTTAAAAAAACACAGAATTATATAATTGCGGGTGTTATCATGATATTCCTGATTATTTATTTCGTGCTTTTGATACATCGATCATTATAGATATTTTACGATCACCTATGTCAGCAGCCATGATGTAGAATTTGTAGAGCGTGGCTGGTAGTGCTAGAGTTACGCCGCGTGGAGTAGGAAGCTTGGCGCTACTTATGATCTAATATATTTTAACACTGAAAGCTATATGAGCTAGGGAGTCTTGGCAATCACTTTACATGTAATGTTTTTGGTGGGATAATATTTTTCTACGACTGCAAATTGATTGGATTTGTGTTATATAACATATACATAACACTAGCTTCCGCCCGCGATTCCGTCTTCGTGGACCCTTCTTCGTGCTAAATGTCATCCTAATCGGTTCAGCCGATTAAGTGTGATTGAGTAACAAACATCAAAACTTTCGCATTTATAATTTTAGTACGATTGACCCTAAAGTATTTGGGGGCACGGCCAAGTGGAGCAAAGCAAAGGCTTCTTTTTACTGATCAAGTATATGTATAACTCACATGAACTTTTAAATTGGTCGGAATAAAATTGTATATAGAATAGAATAAGCAAAATGTATTTAAATGTCTTAGCTTTAAAACAATTACATATCAACAACTATCACTATATAACACTGCTTCGTCCCAAAATTGTATAGTAACAGCTTAGCTTACCTCTAGTGGGATCAGCCCTATAAATTGGCGTGTTCACGTAAAGAAAGGCGGTACCGCATAGCTAACGTTTTGATGTATCTAAATAAGTACATTTGGTACGTAACGTAACCTATATGCACGGGTACTCATTATGTGTGGTCCATTTACATGCATGTGTAACTGCCTTAAGGCAACTGTAGCTTACTATTATTTATTCTGTGATGTAGCTCTCAAAATGTTGTCTCGCAGCATTCTGTTGCGTCCGCGTACGGACCAACTCGCGAAATTTGAATGAAAATTCTTCTTGTCCGAACGGATGTTTTTATCGAAATACTCGTATCAAAGTTTCAGATTTGACTAGTGCCTATCATTTGCCAAATCTTGGGATTAGGTGTCAAAGTGGACCCCGGGCTCCTAAAGGGCACATCTGGGAATAACTCTAGGAGGATGATAATAATCAAAGTTTCAGATAAGTAATATGCATTAAAACTGTTTTAAAAGAATTATAAACCTTGAAAATACCATTACCACTGGTGAAAAAAACTTCATCGTAACGACTTTAAACAAGTTATTTTTTTTCAATGTTCCAACCTACTACCAACAAAAAATCAAAGCTTCTGATTATGATTGAAATATCCGAGGATATTATTGTTATCATTGTTTGTTCAACCCGCACTGGGCCAGCGTGGGTACTACTCATCCAAGAGAGGAGGCCTGTGCCCAGCAGTGGGACGTATATAGGCTGATTTATTATCATTGTTTTCTAGATTTATTCACCAGCCCATATAAGAGCGTTTAGAGAGCAACCGCCTGGAGTTGCTTCCCTTAAGGCGCCGTAGGTTCAGCGAAGTTAAGCGAAGAGAGTTTTTGAAACAATATAATGCGTCTGTTTATATTAATATGGTTTCAGAAAAATACGAATAGTAATCTTGAGGCTTTTCTGCAGGGGAATCAGTGCTTCGAAACATGATTAAGTAAATTTCGCTTGATAGAAAAAAATCACGAACATAGGTCGAAAACACACAAAAATACACTTAAAATATTCGTAACAAATTATGCACAAAAGCTATAAATATTAAAATTGCTTCTAAAAATCTGCAATATCATGTTTGAGGGAAATCAGTGTTTACATTTTTATTTATTTAAACGGCCAAAAAATTAAAATTAAAAAACATGATATCCGCGCTTCCGAGCACGCACTTCCATCTCGCTCACGCTTATGCTTAGTGAGAGGGAGAGAAGACCATGAACCTACGGCGCCTTAACGGAATTGCTGAGCTTAACACTAAAACTTTTAACCGTCAAAAATACTCACCAGTTAGACCAGACTGACTAATGTATTCCTGCTATACCGACACTGACACAGAACACCATTCCGCTTTTAAAATATATTACAATGCTGTACGTATTCACTGGTTTTGGACCAGTACTAGAATAACTTAGGATTGCAGCACTCCGTTTACCAAATTTTAAAAATAGCTTCTGTCGCGTCCGGAAAATTGATTGACCTCCGACGTGATGAAAAAGACTGAAAAATACTTTCCAAAACTACAATGACCCCGGAGGAATGATGTTAATTAATTAGTATCTAAAAAAAATTTTAATTCTTGAACGCGTTTGTCGAAGAAATCATATATATGACAGCCGGTTTAGACTAGTGGGGAGAAAATCTGGAAATAAGGTTGCATTCAACTTCACATTTGCTACTACTTTTAACCATGGCGAAAACGACTTAAAAATATTAATAGTCATTTATCTAATACCTGAACCTTTGGTATTCCATTTATAATCATTCCTTCGATTTTTATTATTATTTTCCCAGCTGGTCCATGCGCGCGTGATGACCACAGTTATATAGTGCTGAAGTGCTCGGGCTCACATTTGCGAGTGAGCGAGATAAAACTTTGGGGGTTACAGAAGACGGTTTAAAATATTCAACCACCTAACGAGTTTCAGGTTTAAGTCTCAGGACACCAGTGTGATAACTTGATTAGTTATCCTAAAAAAAAAAAACAATAAAAAAAAAACAAAAAAAAAAAAAATGTTGTCGTTTGGATAGTTGTTACTTGAACGCACATCAATATCACACATCATTGTGTGTACCTATTCGAATTGATTGTGGATTTTGTGATCTCATAGTTAAGATTTTCAATCATAATATTCATAATATGTGATTAAGGTACCTTGTTTAAGGTGTAGTAGCATTACTTGTAGGCGTAGGTACTGTCTATAAAATAATTAACAGTTTAAGTGTACATTATTGTAAGCACCAAAGTATTTTCTATTAATTAATAAGTCACAAAGGCACCGTACAAGTACATACCAGTCCATCCTGCTACAAAATTGGGCTTTTAAGGCCTTATAATTTTAATGTAATTGACGAATTTAATGATAAGGTATTATTGATCCACGTTTAGTTAATAACCCTTAATTAGACTGACATCTGCAATGTCAATTAATATTCTTTTTTAGGTATATTGTATATCTATTTATAATTAAAACTACCTTGACATGTATAAAACGTATGTACCTACCTACTCAATTTGACATGTAAAATAATGTATTTTATGAAAAAAAATCTTAATCTGAATCTGAATGTGTCCTTAAGAAAGAACACTAACGCATATTTACAATTTAATGATTTTGAACCTGGTATAGTTTATTAACCTTCTATGTCCATCGATTTATTCAAAACGCAAGACGCAATAATGTTATAATAGCATAATCTCTCTCACCGGCTCCATATCTACATATTCGCAAAACGATTAATACTCGACTCCGACCTCTTTTCTAGTATTTTTTTATCCTTAGGCCTATGATAGTAATGCGCTGTGGGAGGTCACGCGTATAGTAGCTCGTCCACAGCGATGAGCTAAGTAAGCGCTGAATAGCAGCCTTGCTCAGCGCGTGGAATTTTGCCAGGGTGCCATATATCGCGGTATCTAGACACAATAACATAGATAAGGTGAGTCGGGGCAAGAGTAAAATATCGGGGGAAGAGGGTCAACAGCTTATCCAGCTAATTCTTTTGACTTTTTTCAGACTAGGCGCCTGTCTATTTTACCGACGGTACAAATAGGCGCTCAATTCAAAAGAATTCGTTGGAGAAGCTTTTGACCCTCTTCCCCCAATGTTACTCTTGCCCCGACTCACCTTACATTCCTATTTTTTTAATATTAACACTGTGCTTCAATCAAACCTTTTTCGATGCATTTACATAATTTTAAATTTCACGCAGCTGGATCGGTATGACAATTTAAAAAAAACCGGTCAAGTGCGAGTCTGACTCGCGCACCGAGGGTTCCGTACAAACTATCAATTAACTCAAAGTCAAGGTGTGCGAGTCTGACTCGCTCACCGAGGGTTCCGTACAAACTATCAATTAACTCAAGTCAAGGTAAAGAAAATGTCCCAATATTTGTTAAATTACTTATTATAACAAGCAAATTTTTTGTAAGATGTTTCTCTCTTGTAGTGGTGCAATAAAGAAAGAGTAGGTATTTATTATTATAACCCAACACAACAGAATTCAATTTTGAACAACGAATAACTTTTACACCAAGACCATTGAACTACCAAGACAATGCAATGAAGAGTATTTTATTATTATAACCCAACACAACACAATTCAATTTTGAACAACGAATAACTTTTACACCAAGACCATCGAACTACCAAGACAATTGGATCGCCATCTTTTTTTGACCTGCTATTGAAATATTCCCGTCCCAACCCCATTCATTCTAGAAAAATCTTAACAGCGCGAAGTAGGAATGGGGTCAGCGCCATCTATCGGCCCCATTTGGTACTAACGTCCAAGGGCAATGAGCTTAGTATGTATGTTGGTGTTTTAGCGATTATTGTTTATCACGTGAACCGATCTCGAGTATTATTTTTTTATTTGAAAGAGAGTACTTCTATTATAGTCTTACAGTAATTTCAAAACAAAAAAATACTTATAAAGTTGATTAAATTGCAAACTTAACTAGGAAATGATTTTTGAAAATAAAACAAAAACTACGCTAGATACAGAAAAAAAAATACTTTTCCAGTAATATTTATGTTTATCTTAATCACAAGTAATTATTTAAAATTTTTTGCTTGGATAACTTTGGAGATAAGGGGGGGGGGAATATTTTTTGTTTTACATTTTCCTTCATAGATCGAAAATTTACCAAGGTAGAAAAAAAAGGAAAAACTGTTTCAAAAAGTGCAACTCAAGCCCTTTCATATGATACCCCACTTGACCTAATAATTGATTATTTTTTTTGCCGCCCCCTCATATTCGTAATTTTTCATAGAAAATTAAAATGTATATTTAAATTTCTCATGCTCCATGCACGTGGATAGCTCTCATCTAAAACCATTCCAAATGTCAAATTGATAACTTAAGTAGTTCGTGAGATATTTCACTTTGTGACAGACGGACGGAGTCGCACCATAAGGGTTCCTTTTTTACCATTTTTGATACGGAACCCTAAAAACAATAATGATATATTTGATAAATCACCACTACACACATAGAGCAAAAGATGTCTGCAAAAACAATGCAAAAAGATCATCAAAAATGATCATCTTATAAGATACAACTTCAATGAAAGGATTAAGACTGACCTCTTTACACAGTCGCTTTTAATAGTTGAAATGCCTGCTGATTAAATGTGCTCATCATGACCTTAGTTTAAGTTTCGTTTGCGCCTTGTAGAACAAAAAGATATCTGCAAAAGAAGTGCAAAATGAGCACCTAAAAATCTGTACCTACCGGTCCTGTCGTGAATTACTTTATACAGTAGTACCTAGTTAATGTTTGCTGGTTAAACGTTCTCATCGTGACCTTTACTAAGCTGGTGGCCATGGCGAACGCGACAGGGTGATATCAGCGTTTGCGCATCATCGGCTGTTTGCACCCGTGAGAATTCGCCGCGTAATACCACACTGTTTTTCCTATTATATAAATCACTTCATTATTCTTCTACATCTTGATGTAGTATGACGAGCCTTGTTTGCCAGTTTAACAAAGTTTTATTTTTGTTTTTTTTACATAACAGCCTCCGATGATATTGTGTTTAGAGCTTGAGAGTCAAGGACCCGCTGTATCTGACTATCAACAAAACGAATCCTGAAATCAATAAAGGGTTCGCACGCGCCTGTCATTCTTCTGGCATCACAAGCGTCCATAGGCTACTGTGTATGCTTACCGTCTGGCAGACCGTATACGAGTTTGCCACTGTCGTAGTATAAAAAAAATGTGACAAACAAAATACTCTCTCGCCCGCTTCCCTTTTTGCTACTTCAGAGGAACTAAGCTATCACGCAATACCGTGGTGCAAAGGTACAGATTTTGAAGTCGGTTAAAAATAACTAAACAATTTATATTTTGAAGAGTTTTTTTTTATAAAATTTAGCTTAAGTTGGCTCATTTGATTTGCTCAGACGAATACTCATTCCACCTCTTGTATACTAAAATAAGTTCATTAATGCAGTAAAATCTCATAAATAATTCATCTCAGTTATGATTCGTGAAAGAAAATAACAGCAGCTGTAAGGCTTAGCAGCGTATTGAATACCGTCTCAAAGTTATCTGAAATCGCCCACCTCGCTATTAAACTTTAAATAAACAGGAAAAAGCTGCGCTCCAATCTTCACAAAGAAATACAAACTTTAACTTTCCATTAGTTAAGATTCATGATTATTGCCGAGTACTCTTAACCTTGGGTTTCGTGGCCTCGTTTGCTCATAGTCGAGTTAATGAAGGCTATCCTTTGTTACGAGCATGATATATTTGTCTGAGACTACTTGAGATGCATTAGTCAGAAGTTTGAGACTTATTTTAGACGTAGCGTTATCTCGACAGAATGTCTAGTAGCTAACAGTACGGTCGTCTGCCGTCCTGTTATAACTAGTCATGTAGCGGGGCTAGCACAACTGACGCCGCGCCGCGACGCGAGTCGAGAAAGATCTACCCTCCTCTTTCTAATTTGCACGGTGCGAGTGAGGCAGGAGACGCTCAGTCGCGCGCGAAGCGACTAAGCAGCAAGTTGTGCTAGACGTACAGGAGAACACAATTTAGCACACGCGCCAAAGCGCCTTTTAAGGCGCCGTAGGTTCATGGTCTTCTCTCCCTCTCACTGAGCATAAGCGTGAGCGAGATGGAAGTGCGTGCTCGGAAGCGCGGATATCATGTTTTTTAATTTAAATTTTTTGGCCGTTTAAATAAATAAAAATGTAAACACTGATTTCCCTCAAACATGATATTGCCGATTTTTAGAAGCAATTTTAATATTTATAGCTTTTGTGCATAATTTGTTGCGAATATTTTAAGGTTATTTTTGTGTGTTTTAGACCTATGTTCGTGATTTTTTTCTATCGAACGAAATTTGCTTAATCAATCATGTTTCGAAGCACTGATTTCCCTGCAGAAAAGCCTCAAGATTACTATTCGTATTTTTTTGAAACCATATTATTATAAACAGACGCATTATATTGTTTCAAAAACTCTGTTCGCTTAACTTCGCTGAACCTACGGCGCCTTAAGTAGTTGACTTGACATTAATCCAATACTTAGCGCCTTATTATTTAGATTCATCAAACCAACAACGACTAAAGTGCGTTATTAGATTTTCCCACGTTATTGTGAAAATAAGAGCTCATCATCAGCCATCTTAATCGATACTTATAAGTCTTATAAGCTTATAACAGAAGACACTTCTCGGAATTACCGAAATAAACTCTATGTGTCACCAATTTATGCGCATAAAAAAAAATTGCCAAAACATGAACATTAACTAATAGCAAATAATATGAGTTTCATTTTATTTGTCCATTGCGATTCGCACGTGTGAAAATGAAGGAGAAAACTATTTTTTTTTTTTACTTCAGCTTGGACAATGCCAAGTACACTGAAAAGCAAAAACCGGTACACTTTGCCAAGAAATCCCTGTACCCATTTCCGTTGCACTTGCGTACGTGTAAGTTCACAGATGGATGAAACTCTTCTCAGCTTAATCTAGGGCGCTAGGATAAATATTTTTATTGACTGGGTTTATTGAGTCGTCGGGGAGTGTTGGTATTAGACGTTACTGGTAAGTTCGTGGGCGATTGAATCAACAACATCAGTGGAAATATCTCGAAACTTTTAGTAAGTGCTATATTTGAAGCGTTTGTGATGTCTGTGACTGCGAAAAACGAATGCATGAGGTTTGATGAAATCTTCCATTTATAAGTACAAAATAATATTAAGGCTAGTCGCAGACAGAAATTATTCTAGACATAAACGTGGATTCAAAATCTTAGTAGATATTAACGGCCGTATTCATAAACGTTCTACAAGCCAATTTTAACTAAAATGGTGTTAAAATTCGTCTGTCACTTTGACATTTGTGTTCGTCAGAAAGGGACAAAGCACATTTTATTTAGCGGAGGCATTTTCAGTATTATGAATAAGGGGAAAAGAAAATAAAATACAAATAACAAAAAAACATCAATCGTACAATTAACGTTTTCGGCAACTTATACTCATCCCGATATAATCAAATGATACCTACTAGTTACAGTTAGGCTAAGCTAGTATCAGCTGAATACGCACATTCAAACAACCAAATATGTCAAACACTTAAAATATACGATAAAAATCGACGTTATTCTCTATAACAAATATAGCAATTTTTTTTGTAAGATGTTTCTCTCTTGTAGTGGTGCAATAAAGAGTATTTATTATTATTTATTATTATAACAGAGAGTTCATAAGGAAACGATAAATTGCGTTTCACTCTTGAAAATGTCACGTCTAATAGGACCTCATGTAGGCGTTACAACTTCGTTTCAGATCTGCTAAATAACGTAGAATCATTTGTATGTTTGTTACTCAAGCACCAAGACCCTACCGATTTGGATGAAATATTGCCTGGGTAGTTTTTATCCCGGGTACACGCAGACGAATTCGCGGGCGGATGATTATTGTAATCTCATGCGATTATATAAGTGTAACTTAATGTCCTGTGTCCCCTAGATGGGGCAGAGGGCTTCCACAGTGCCCTGCGTTCTGTCTTGGGCTACGCGCTTCGCCTCGGACCACATCAGCCCGATAGCCTTCAGTTCCGCTGCCACTGAACGTCTCCAGGTGTGTTTCGGCCGGCCACGTTTCCTCTTCCCTTGTGGTGTCCATTCCAGGGCTTGCTCTCAATCATATAAGGTAGGTACTAACCTTATATAATCGCATGAGATGACAAGAATCATCTATCAAATGATAAAACCGTCAATCGATATCATCGAATTGATATGTTGACAGACGCAAATGATAGCTGTATATAAAAGTAACACCTTTAGATGCCTGATAACGTGGGAGACCGCGCGATAAGAATGTTTGCACACATACCACTGACGGTTTTTAACGTATTTCTTAGACATTTTTCGGCACATCCAGTGAAACAAAGATATTTCAATTTTTTCATAATAACGTAACGCGTTGCACGCGCGGCAAGTAGATCTAAATGTCACTCTTTATATGGAAAAATTACAATTAAACTTTCCTAATGCTCGTTCAAAACGTTACGCGATTACCCCTCTGATATCAATCATTGTCACATTCAATTTGCAATTTTTTTTTACTTAAACGCTGAGTACGGTTTTGTCAAAATAAAATTTTGCATTTAAAAATATGATCTGTTTTGCAGCGCTATATTAGCAATTGCACAGCAAGATAAAATTGTGACAAAATAGTATTTTATGCAATCGTTATATATAATGTATGCTTTTTCAGTCGAGTCGTCGCCACGAAGCTTGCTGAGTGGCCTAATTAAGGTACGAGACTTAAAAAGTTAATTATATAACTATTGTATACAATACTTTTTCTACGAGTCAACTGAACTAATTAAACAAACTTGGTATCTATTGAAAATCTAAGCCATGCTGAAACGAAGTGCAACCAACGGCTTTTTCTTTTTTGTGCGTTGATGTCTATTACCTTTTCACTTTCTCATGACGGCGTCCTATTGGTCAAATGCATTATAGTTCAGTAAAGGCGCCACGTGATTGGTCAATTTCATTTAAGTTGTCTCAACAGTTATGAAATGTTGAGTTGGGAGCTCCATAGTAAAAAGTATGTGATTTAAGTTTGGTGTACGAAGTCTTAATTCAAACATTAAGGTCGACGAGTATAAAAAAACTATTATACAACCGCGGTGAGTATGGGAATGAAATATCTGTCAGCTGTCAGTTCATGTAAACGTTGACGTAAGTATTTATATCGCAAAACTGTCACCTTCAATCCTATTCGGTATATGCATCTTTTTTTTATTACGAAAATCAAACTTAATCCAGAGGAATATCAACTGTAGCATTCAAACGTTCTTACATATGATTTTCTGATCAAAGGCATTTGCACTTATATTGAACGGGCATAGGCTATGACTTCACAGTCCATATTCTCGGCGCGTTTACTATGGAGTTAGTTATTAATTTGTTTTACAAAATATCATTTCCAATTCAATATTCTGTCTAACTGTTATGTAATTTTATCGGAAAAAACGTGATTTTAACTTAGGATAAAACTAATATAATAGTTTTTTTTTATATCGTTACATCGATTGAGGGCAATTTAATAAATTGAAGTCCCATGCCATATCTATTGCGGTTTGATAATACTACGGTGTTCTTTTTTAAGCTAAATAGGTTTGTAATTGGTGTGCCTTATCTAATATCCTAACGATGCTTCCTAACAATAATCTTGTCTATGCACCGGAACTAGCCCTTTGTGGCCGTCTGGGCGGCCAATAAAGCGTCTATGCCTAGTCAGGCATGACACCGCACATTAGGCTGTAACACCCTAACACTTCATGCTGGCCAAACATTGCATGCTTGTGTGCGTATATGTACGTGCTGCTTACTTAAGTATTGATGATAGGTACGTTATATCATGGGCTACTATAACATGTACATAAAGCCAGTATTGGAGGTTCAGGAATGAGCCGTCTAGGATAGGTAGGTATATTAATCCATGGTTATATACACTGAGACTCATGTCAGTTTTAGGGCGGGCACCAACTCACGATTACAGACCGACTGGACGTTAAATATGGTGCCGGCAGAGCAGAGAAACTTGTCAAACTTTCCGTAAATTCAGATTTTAATGCGGACCGCTTTTGATTAAACGGCCGAACCGACTGTCGGTTTGGAGCAATGGTTTCTTACATTTAGTAATAGACACATTATGGGTATGTATTAAAGTAAATTGACAATTACTTTGCAATCCCATAAATCCAGCATTCCGTACCTTAACCCATGGCCGGACACGTGTTGAGTAATTTAATTTTAACTGTAAAATAATCGATTTTTGGACTGCATCCAATTTTTTCTTATAGTATTCTTGCGGCTGGCAGTGGTTATCAGTGAATGATATTTGATTCCGAGAAGAACATTATATCTAATTATAGAACATTAGGACCCGTCATAGTGACATGAATGTTTGCTTTCACAGTAGCTGTCTGAAAGAAAATTTATCTTTTGACGTTACATGTAACCTTATGATGGTTTTTGTACATATTATTATGGGTTAATGACATGTATTTTAAGTCCATTTAACATCTTCTTGTATTAACATTGGTAGTCAGTGAACATCTTACATAAAACACTACTTTTGATAACTACTTCCCCTATGAGGCGTGTCTAAGATCATCATCATGCTCCTAGCGTTATTCCCGGTTGTTTCCTAAACGAGCCCGGGGTCCTGTTTGACACCTGATCCCAAGATTTGGCAGAGGCACTAGTTTTACGAAAGCGACTGCCACCTGACCTTCCAACCCAGAGGGAATACTAGACCTTATTGGGTTTAAACCGCGTGTCTACGGTATAATATTAAAATTCACGATTTATACGTCGTTGCTAATCTACTTCAAAGATTCGCCTTATGGCAAGCGCTTATCGCTTACGCATAAGTTAATATTCAAGCCGGTAGCGACTGAAGGTCGCAGTAGCCATAAAGTTAAACCGACGTACGCGCAGCCGAGTGGGGAGCGTTCGCGTGCCTTTCGGTCTAAGCGACGTACCAGCCACGTGACATGGAGCCGTCATTTTCGGACATTAACCGACACGCTCCGTGATTCACTTCAAGTCCCCCTGTGACAACCTAGGTACAGAAAATTATTCGTGGCTCGGAGACTTCTCATACGTCCCTTTGCGACAACGGTCGAAGCCACGTATCTCAAACTATTTACGACCAGTTGAGAGCTGAAATAATGAAATAAATTATTCTGTTTATTTAACCAATTCACCAGTATTTATGATAGGACTGAGAAAAAAGTTTTTTAAAAAGTATCTAGGTTATTTGCTGATAGTGAGTGTATGTGTGCCTCTTGATTTATTTGATTTTCGACAATCGAAGGCCAGCTAGAGAGGAACACTACTGTTTACTTTTGGCATGCCAAACGACTTTGATCACGTTGATAATCTGATTCGACACACATCGCTCTCTCTTGTTCTCTTATCAGAAGCCTGCATACTTATCAATGGTAGATTAATTTTTAGAGGCAGAATTCCTTTTGTTAAAAATGCCAACATAAGTTGTGCTGATACTATTTCATAATGATCTACTCTTCCATTACTTGTATAGTCCAACTATTAGACTGCAAGTTTTAGTACCTATGTAGACTTGATGATTAAATCAGTTAGGGATCTTTTATATTTGAATCAAATATTAAGAGGCTGATAAGACCTAATTTGGTGAAATTGATGTTATTTAAGCAGAGCTTGTTCTAGCACATCAAATAAAATATATGTTAATATTCACCATATTTCAAAGTCCGTGGACGGGTTCGATACATAATTGGACGAAATCGGATCGATAGAAAATAATTGCAAAGTTTTATTATATTATAGTAATTGCACATTAAACGGTTCAATGTCTTTATTTTTTTGACGTATGGGTCTGCAATTAAAAAACATGAAGTCAACATATTCATACCTAAACCGGTAACCAGTCATATTTCACAAATAATCCATCCTTTTTTTATTTTAATATTTATGTAATATTATCTTCAAAATCTGGGCCGCCCGTTACACTCGCTCTCGTTTACTCCGATACAAATAGACAGTGTGCGCGCTATTCAAAATCCTCAAGAGCATTTTGGTGTTGACAGCGTCTTAACGTTTTACTTTATCTTCTATAAAACCTTGAAGTGACGATCAACCCTAAGCAGCGCCGTTTAAGTATTTATAAAAAAAAAAAAACCTTTTTAAAGATAAGCGATGCTTGGAAATTCCTTTAAGCCTATTTAAGGGTAAAAACGATAAAGTGGAGCTAGGATCCATCCAGTGATCCGAATAAGCTGTTAAGCACCGAACTAGACGAGATTCAAGTATCAGCTAGTTTGTAACTAATTTACGCCTCTGCTCCGGAACAGGCGCGAACCCGCGATCCCGTTCCCCCAATTATAACTCTATACCATCTACCTACTTTATCTTTACATTCTCATTAATAGTGAAGACTTTAATCACACCCGTGGAGACGTTTATAATGTCTCCTTGAATTAACTAAACTTGATATTTTGTGTCGTTTAGTGGCGTTATTCGCGAATAATTTGGCTTTAGGATTGTATAGGCGAATTCGTGAACGAAAGGGGTACTGCTAGCATGATAATATAAAATAGCTTTATTGGAAATTTTTAAGTACCTAATTGATAGTACGTTTGATGCGTGTTAGTTTGTGAACATTAAGGCGCCGTAGGTTCAGCGAAGTTAAGCGAACATAGTTTTTGAAACAATATAATGCGTCTGTTTATAATAATATGGTTTCAAAAAAATACGAATAGTAATCTTGAGGCTTTTCTGCAGGGAAATCAGTGCTTCAAAACACGATTAAGCAAATTTCGCTCGATAGAAAATAATCACGAATATAGGTCTAAAACACACAAAAATACACTTAAAATATTCTCAACAAATTATGCACAAAAGTTATAAATATTAAAATTGCTTCTAAAATCGGCAATATCATGTTTGAGGGAAATCAGTGTTTACATTTTTATTTATTTAAACGGCCAAAAAATTAAAATTAAAAAACATGATATCCGTGCTTCCGAGCACGCACTTCCATCTCGCTCACGCTTATGCTCAGTGAGAGGGAGAGAAGACCATGACGCGGCTTAAGGTGCCTTAAGGCGCCGTAGGTTCATGGTCTTCTCTCCAGAGCACAACACTTTTACTGGGGTAAGTTGGACTCTGGACTGTTTTGACTTCATATTTCGACCATTTTTAACTACAGTTACCTGCACCCGAATACTATTCTAAAAGCCGACGGGCTTTTAGAATAGTATTCGGGTCCAGGTAAAATCTTTTTTTTTGGCATAACAACGCGTAAAGCGCGTGAAAGAAATGTAGATTTCGAATCCTATTCTAAATGCTCTCGGGCTGCAATATAAATGACAAAATGCATTGGTAATCCCCGGGTCTTTCCTTTTGCTAAATATAGAAATTCAATGCCCATTTTCTCGCCATGTGGGTATTTTCCCATAATGATTGACAAATGTGTGATTTATAGGTGACGTTCATTCCTCCGTATACCAATCATCTATCAAATAATGAGCTTAATAGCGTTGATTGATGGATGAATGCATTTAAGATACGTATCAATATTCTTTGTATTACCTATTTATCATTGTTTTGCAATACTAAATAGCCCAGGAATATTATTTAATAACAATTGTCGACGACCGGTTTTAAAATAAATATATAAATAAATATTTGCAGACAATCTTGTTACACAAATCGACCGAGTCCCAAAATAAGCAAAGCTTGTTCGGTACTAGACGACGATAAACATACTTATATAAATTAAATAAATACATAAATAAATATAAAACATCCATGAATCCAGCCATTGAGTTCAAATCCCGGTAAGCGCAAATATTTGTGTGATGAGCATTGTGTTTGTTTAAGACTTGGTTATTTTCTATGCATTTAAGAATTTATGTCTATTAACTACAAAGTCGTTTAGTACCCATCACAAGCCTTATTGAGCTTACTATAGGATTATTATACTATTATCAAACGCTATGCACGAGGGACCATAAAATGTGGAAACGGGATTTATGCCATCACTATAGGAGCAATTGTGGCCGGTCAGCGCGCTCAACAGAGTGGTGTCCCGTTCCCGCATGTTATGGCCCCGAGTAGCGAGCGTTTAATATATAGTTGGATTTGTGTATGCTATGTGTAGTTGTCGCTCATTAAAATTACATAATGCAGGTACAGCTTTCGGTAGATAAAGCGTGGTAGAGCAAGTATACATTTCAGTGCACCTAATTAACCGTTAAGTATAACAAACCTCATACATTATTATTCTATTCTATTCTATAATAATTATAACGATTACTCTGCCCGGGTAATCTATTTGTACCGGTCACCAGTCCCTATGTCTTGTCATCAAAATATAACCGAATACTTCTACTTTACGATGTGTACAAACCAGTGTCTTGATATAATATACCTTGTCGTAGATGAGTTTTTCCTTAGGAGGGTTGCGACCACTGTATTGTGGAGATAACAGGCAGACCTTTAATAATACTTCTCAAGATTTCCAAGCCAAGTTTCCTCATTGAACTCTCGTATTTTCTAAACTTTTCAAATACTTACTTCTCGTAATTTTTTTCTTATCGATACTTTAGTTATAAGTTATATGCTTGGTTATAAGAATATATACGAGTATGATAACCCAGGTTTCGGAGTAGGTAGATAACTTATAAGACCCAAGCTTTTGTATTGTGTTTTATTAGTTTAAAGTTTCTCGACCAATATTCAGTCGGAATTTCAGTCAACTCTTAAAAAACTGCGGTAGTGTTGATCGTGTTTGTGTGGGTATTTTTTTATCGCTGTAGATAGAACACCTGTCACTTTCTTACACAATAAACCATCCAAAAGTCAAAGTCCTCTGGCATTGTAAATGTCATCAGAAAAAAAATACCAATAATGATGAATTTTCCCAAAAAAGGATTAAAAATATTGTCAAGGACAAAAATAAGAGTGGTTACACACAGTGACTTTTGCAGTGATACAGCCTTTTAATTGCAGCCTTACGGTATCGATGCAGGTGACTATGCCTAGTATCGACTATCCACATTATACTAAGTAGTGCGTTCGTGAAACGCGTGTTTGTACTGCTCTAAGACTTAGAACTCCCCGTAACTCCCTCCAGCTTATCGGTTTTCCACTTTCTCGTTCGCCTTCAATCGATTCGTCTGATGCTGTTAACAAAAGTACATTTTTTTACATTCTGCTCTCTAGATCCAACAACGAAAACCTACAACCTCTGATTAAAAATCGAAGGAATCTTATCGTTCAGGAATATGCGTCGTATTCTCAAAAGAAGCCATACCTACAGCTAAGGAAGTTTTTGAAGTGAAATTCAATAAGGGGATATTTCTGTATACTTATACTACTTTATACTTTGTCCGATCCAGCGTTTGCGAGTGCCATCAATACTAAAAAAAATATTTCTCGCGCAAAGAAGTAACAATATCGAAGGTCATTTGATCCACAAATATTGCGCTATAGTGGTGGCAATGTATGACTGCATGATGCATACTGACATTCAGTACAACTTATTGACTTCAGAACGATCATTTGATCTGACTTCTTCGATAGATCTTGTTAGTGCGTTTAGCACAGAGGTCCTTTGAGTAGATTCTCCTGTTCATTTCTTCTTGATGTTTGGTTTTTCCGAGATAGATCTACTTCTACATTTCCTTGATTCTTTTTGTATCTTGCATACTATAATGGGTTGACTTATTTCACTATCGTTGTGATACTGACCCTTCACTGATTTGTACTGGCTACACTATCAGCATGAATAGTTACTTATTGTTACGACGTGGTATCCTTGACGTCGTAAACTTGTACCAATTTTTTTCTGAGATACCGAAACTAGCAAATCCTATTAGCGCTCGGAAAGCCAACACAGGCTCGTCACAATCTTGCGGCTGCCGAGTGGGGATTACGTGTAGGAGCTCACTAATTACAGAGATAACCTCTATAACGATCCGCAGATCCTATACAAACAATTCAACACTGTCATCCAACTAGCTTGCCATAAGCCCTCCTCGATTGATCAAATGTTTATACTTACTTAATTAAGTTGGAATGTTAAAATGATTTTCAAGACTAGGGAAATACGGGTAGGTTAAGATAATTAATCCTTTGGACGCCACTTCGTAATGATATTGGAAAAGTTGTAAAATTAACTTTGTACAGACTACTGTACCGCGTCTTGTAATGCAAACAGTTACTTTTCTATGTGTATAAAATTAAAAAGTAATACATCTCTGATGACAGTGATGACATATGAAGCATGGTAAGATAATTTCTCAGTAAACATTGAAGTTTGTCATTAAAAAGTCCCAATTCTTGAAAAACCTCAAGGAATTTTCATAATGAACCTGACTTAATTATCTAAAGGTACCTTATTTATGAAGCGGTATATACTTAACTGGCTTCGCTTGTCAGTGACAGGATAATTAATTACTGCCCCCTCCTGATGCCGTCCCTGACAAGTTAACTAAGTGTGCTTGATTCCTAGTATTTCAACATCTTGGTTGAATTTCATGATACAGAACAAAACAGTTAGTTGAGTTGACAGTTGAGAATCTGTAACCTGCACAATCTTTGATGAGTGACAGGACTATTAAGAATACTCTGGGAGATTTGACTGTATTATAGCCGTGCCATAACACTCATAACGTGGCTGACCCATTGGCTAGTTCATCATCAGCGTCATCATGAAGCCAAAAGACTCCTCCTGGATCTATAGGCCTCCCCTAAAGTGTCCTATGCCACCCGCATCCAGCGGACTTCCTCGATCTTTGCCCATCAATCCACCTTGTGGAGGGTTTGGCTGGTTAATTTGTCGATCAATGTGTCCAGTAGATATGGACGCAGCCACGTCTAGACAGGGTTAAAACACTGTTAAAACTCGTAAAGTACCCGAGACCCATCCCATCATAAACTGTGGCACACTTCATTAGTTCCGAAGACTGTTGGGACTGTTGGGTATAGCGCAGAGTGAACGCATTTTTGCTTAGGTTACTCGTACCAGATTGGCAGCGTGATATTTTATATCCAACAAATAAACAATAAGGTTAGATAATAGGAAAAGTACCAAGAGCAGGGACGTTCTTAAAATTTGTGACGCGATTTGTGAAGAGTTCAGTTAATAATCTATTATCGGCAATAGATTGTTTATAGAGATTTCCTGAATAGTTTACATAGAGAGGTAGAGACTTAGGTATTTACCCGGCAAACATGTATTCCATTTAATGTCAAACGTCAACTTAGACACATAAAAATCAACCCATAAAGATTAGGCAATTTGAATACGTATCCATAATAAAATAATACATTATTGTACAGGTATTAGAAGTGCCTACTTATTGTGTTAGAATCGAGATGGCGAACAGCCACATTTTTTTGTAAAACGCGTTAAAGTAGGTAACCGGTTTCGAATCTGCCGAATTTGCTTAGAGCTAAATTTTTAACGAAGAGACATTGAAATTTTATTATTATGTTAATGTGGTAAGGCAAATTATTACAAGGTTTTTAGTAGGTATTTAGTATTTATCTTATAATTTTCTTCTTAAGTTGCTGAATACAGCTTTTCAATAACAACGCCGAGTTCGGCTTTCATGTCAAAAACACTATGCCCTATTCAGAAAGTATTCGGTAAGCATTCGTCTGTAACTGAGGAAAATCAGCAGTATTTCTGCAGTAAACCGATACTTTATGTCTCGCAAAGCCGTCTGTTAGTCAATACAAAGGCGTATCTGTACATAGGTCTTTGTAGCACTCGGATGGAGTTTGAAAAGTGTGCAACTATATTCTAGAGCGCGTCGCGGAGATATGGCCAGGGTTACCAGTCGTCAAGTTCGTCGTTTTTATACCACGACTGACAAACAAACACTCGGCTTGCCTGATGGTAAACAGAAACCATACCTATGAAAGCCTGATACTCCATAGGACCGTGATACCGACCATTTATTATTTTGTGGATTCGTTGTTTGGCAAATTATCTAATTATTCATATACGAGCTTTGAAGAAAAGAACACTTGGATGAAATCTTAAGTCGTTTCAGTGATCACTAATATAGCCAAGACACCTGGCGAGAGGTAAATGATATTTATATACTGTTTGTAACATTGGAAGTTCTTATACATGTTTGATTTAATATAGAATCCATAACCTAAGATCATTTGTTATCAATGTAACTTGCAAGTATTAATAATTGTGATATGTATTCTAGCCTTATTGCATACATTGTACTTCCGGGTCTCTTATCCATTATAAAAACGAAATTACTTACAGAGCTTACGATTCTATGTGTCTTTTTTGACCAGTTTTGTAAATCTGTACTACTATTACGTGTATTTTATCGGCACCTAATAACCCTTTTACAAAAGAACTTTATCATAACTTTAGAAGTAAAAGCATTGATACCTAGATGAAAATGTAGCCACTCTATCATTGAAATCGGAACTGGTCGATTTTTTTCATTATCATGCGTTGGTAACCCTACGCTCAACTCAACCGAGTCGTACGTAATGCGCTCGATAATATATTCGGATCGCATTTATTCCATAGCATAGGTACTGAAATGAGGTTTGGTTAGACAATTCCCTTGGGCCGGTTGGTTGGAAATGTCTTCTAGAACTTAAAATGTACGAATTAAAGGATATGATCGTTGATGAAATGTTCCCGCTTTAAGCTGATGTAACTATCCTCAATAGAATATATCAAGGACGTCAAAAGGACCTATCAAAAATGTATGCATTTCTTTGTAGCAAGAAATGTTGACTGGATAAGTTTGAGCATGATTGTCCATCCCACCAACTTTTTCTCTCTTCAAATAATCTCATCACAAAATGAAGAGTTATCCATTTCTCTTGGTGAAGTATTTTCCATTTCTCTGTATCGTACGCCAGCCCTTTGATTTCCTGATACGACACGACATCAGCTGTTTCCTTTATTTATGTTATTAGTAAACCAACAGCTTTAACTAATAATGATAGTCTTACAATTTAGATACAAATGTGTAGCCAATAACAGGGCTCACTTAATTATACAGAAACATTCACGGAAATGCTTAACTTATAACTATATTTTAGAAGAGAACGATCTTGAATACCATCGACACTAGAAGGGGGAAAAAACCACTTCTTTTATATTTGACACGAAATGTTCAACAATATTTTAAACATTATAATGTTACAATTACAATTTTAAACACTAATAAGTATACCTTATAAGTTAAGTATCATAAACAAGCAAAATTTTGATGCCAATTATTTTATTAGCGAGCCAGAAATTGACTCACCCATCCAATCCTACGTTGAATGGTCCAGAGGAAGTGCTTTAGCCATTCAATTTATTCAGAGTTCTGAATGGGCCTTATAGGGGTTCTTTCAGACTAGCCCGCATTCGCCATGTATAAATACGCTGCCCATTTTAATTTAAAAACACACGGTAAAACATAGAGACAGACATGCGTAATTCATTTCGTTGCTAAATCTTCCTAATCCTAATACTCGACACCTCTAGCTGTCTAATTTCTACATTAATAACATTTGTAAAAAATCTTTCAAAATCATTTAGCAAAATTCATACTACCCGTACAAATGTTATAAATGCGAAAGTAGCTTTGTCTGTCTGTTACCTTTTCACGCTGAACCGATTGAGATGAAATTTGGTATGGAGATCGAGTTTCTTTTTAATCCCGGAGAAGGACATGTGACAGTATCAATCCCGGAAATCATCCCCAAGGGGGTGAACTGCGAGTTGAAAGTTTATACGGAGGCATGATATAAACGAGTCCCACGTGGACAAAGTCGCGGGCAGAAGCTGGTAGTAAAATATTTTGCTTTCATGTTTTTTTTCACACTTCATTGGCGCCTTTCCTCACGGTTAGTTGTGGAATCAGTTTCTATTTTTTATTTTTTTTACTTTTTTTTATATAGAACACAGTCGCATAAACAAATATATATGGGGTACACACTACACATAGAGTACCAACAGACATAATGCTAAAGACCTGGAGGTTCATTAATATTATGATGAAATCGGCGTTTAGCTTAATATCATTCCATACATTACTAACGCTCTTTCTTCTTTGCGTCCAAAATCCGAAATAAAGGCTTTGTTATCTATAGCCATAACGTTTTTACATTGGCTAAACAAGGTGGTCAAGGCAAGCAGGGTCTGTTGTATTTACCGATTTGGAAAGTATTTACAACACTCCTAAACAAATACCATTAATCGCGTATTTGTACAGCCGATATCGGCAGATGCATGTTGCGTAAATTGACTAATAATTTGCATAACTTTAGACTCAATTATATATACTTACTCAAATGCGCAATTCTTGTGCAAAAAAGTGGCATTTAAAACTGTCACAATCAAAATCGGGAGGATTTCACGTCACAACACAGTGGCATAAGCATAACATAGCCTAGTTTCGTCCCTTAAATCAATTTAGATACTCGAGGGAAAAAAAACTGATCATGCGGGGAAAACCCTAGTAAGCCCTCGCAGATTTCGATATATTTGTGTATAGGAACGATACGTAGAAGCGAGGAAATAGACAGATAGACTTTAGAGTGAAATATTATCATTGACAACTAAATTAGAGCAACATCACGTACCTAGCTTACAATTTAAAAATAATACATATGGGGAGTTGACCTCTTGAACTATGGTCACTAAAATAGAGGCGCATCGTTTGGTAGTAGCCTAGCCTCCCTCCCGCATGTTATGCTTGGTAATTGCTTATGGTTACCGTCCGGAAACCAATGCAACCAAGCGGTCGCTGGTAATTTCGATAGACCCATTGAGGGATTACAAACGCTATCCAAGTCATTTGATATACTTTTCAAACTTGACAAAGTTTGTATCGTTTATGTTTCGTTACATTGAAGTTGCTTCCTTCCTTCATTTTAAAATGCCGAATAGGACAATTAAAGTCCCCGAAGAATATTACTCGTACTATCAGTAAACACATCACGGTCATTTCAACACGTACAATTACCAGTAACAGAAGGCGTGACTATTCGCAGAACGTAATAACGAATCGTTGTAACAAGCGAAATTGATGCTAGAACTGGCAACCATTAAAACATTAATCTACAATAAATACAGCTGTAACCATTACAAGCGCTGTTTACTTTTAGATTGAACATTTAAGACGCACACATTTAAATGAAAAAATTCGGGGCACCCGCTTAAATCGATGACATCACGAAATAAATCTGTCGGTCTGTTTCGGGCTTCGGGTGACGGGTCGCCCGGATCCGGTTGTTAAGCTCTATAGAAACTACTATTTTTATTACATTCTGAAATAAACTAAACAGGTTAGTCCCCCTTGTAGGCCTGTACGGGTTTAAACGTTTCGGATAAGATTTGACCTCATTTGAGGACTTATACGGAAATATGAGTCATCATCGTCCTCCCAGCGTTATTCCTGGTTGTGCCCGAAAGCAGCATACGGAAATATATGAACGGTTGATCATTAAACAGCCGATAAATATAGTCGTAGACAAAACTACCATCCTATTTTTCAACACACTTCCAGAAAAAAGAGTGTGTTTTCGTTTTCCCGTATTAAATTAATTCTGATGTCCTACCCATCAAGTCCGAAGAGTCAGACATTGTCCACAAGTGAAGTAAAATTATGCTCGGACCTGACCAATACTTGGCTGACCCTTTTACTCCCACGAGGAACGACCATCAATTCAACTATCATGTCGATAGTATTCCGTTTTATAGCTCATACGAACTGTCCGCTTCCAACAAGTGTCAGTTTTACGCGCCGAGTTTGAACAACGTCCCAAGAATATTGGCTGTACGTGAGGTAAACAACTTTATGGAACTGAAATGTTTAGCTCCCTAAGCAACGTCGCTGAGAAGAGTAAACATTGGAATGGCGTTTAATATCGCTGTGCAGGTTCTAACTGTAGAAACCCGCTGATCTTTCCTGGCATTTGACCTAGCCTGAGAGTGGAAGTTGCCTCATCGCCCTCATCGTTAAGGTTACTATACCTAATGATTCTTATAATAAACCTGCCATGGAAATCTTCTTGCAAATGAACTTGCGTCATTTGTCGGTATTGCTTTCATTGACTTGAATGCCATTACGTTGCTCTAGCGTTACGTAAACGTGCAGACATTTCGGTTTCTATCAGCATCCTCACAATTCAGTTCCCACCGATTGCCCGGCTAGTGAATTTAAAACAAAAAACTCATTTTCGTTTCAATTTTAAAGAAAATGGGGAGGAAATTAGTTTTGCCTCACCTCTTTAATTTAAAACGACGTTACTATATCTTTGTTACCACTTTTAAAGAAACCATCTAACAAGCCTATTCATGTTTAAAATATGTAGTACTAGCTTCCGCACGCGACTTCGTCTGCGTGGACCAGGGATAAAAGCTATCCTATATTTTAATCCAGGCTATAAACTATCTTCGTGCAGAATTCTATCCAAATCAGTTGTGCCGTTTAAGCGTGATTGAGTAACAAACATCCAAACATCTAAACATCCAAACATCCTAACATCCAAACTTTCGGATTTATAATATGCGAAAGTGTGTCTGTCTGTCAGTCTGTCCGTCTGTCTGTTACCTCTTCACGCTTAAACCGCTGAACCGATTTGGATGAAATTTGGTATAGAGATAGTTTGAGTCCTGGGGAAGGACATAGGATAGTTTTTATCCCGGAAATCATCCCCCAAGGGGATGAAGTGGGGGGGTGAAAGTTTGTATGGAGCTACGATATAAACGAGTTCCACGCGAACGGAGTCGCGGGCAGAAGCTAGTATAATATTATAAATGCGAAAGTGTGTCTGTCTGTCTGTCTGTCTGTTACCTCTTTACGCTTAAACCGCTGAACCGATTTGGATGAAATTTAGTACAGAGATAGTTTGAGTCCTGGGGAAGGACATAGGATTGTTTTTATCCCGGAAATCATCCCCCAAGGGGATGAAGTGGGGGGTGAAAGTTTGTGTGGAGCCACGATATAAACGAGTTCCACGCGGACGGAGTCGCGGGCAGAAGCTAGTAGTGTATAAAACAAAATCAGAGAGCTCATATCCCAATAGGCATCCTGAAAGACGATTTTAGTTTGGATATCTGGGCAGTTCAAAATCCTTCAGATCAGCGGATATAAGATATCTAGTTGCTATTTTATCATTTATCGCTGTTGATAAAACTTCCGCCACGTTCCCCGTATCTTGGGCCGCCTGAAAACCTATTAAACAACACTTTTTCTAACGAAGCTTTTTCTAAAGATTGTATGATTTCTTCATTAGTAAGTTTTTCTCTCCTAGTTTTCAGATAGGCTTCAACATGACACCGCCGATCCAGGCAGACGGGTGCCAGGCGCGAAGCAATAGGTGTCTATCAGGATTACGAGAAAGGCGGCGATACGATAAATCTGGAAGAGTAAAAGATAACTTTGCTTTGCTTTACTACCTTTGATATTTACACATCACACATTGGAATTCCCTCATTTTGCAGAATAGCGTATTTACATCGCGTTATTCGGAAGGATATAGGTACAATAACTTATTTAAGAAGATAGAATTGTACATGACTTTAATTTAATTTCGACATTTAAGTTAACCATAAAAGACCAACCAATAGAATTGGCAAAAAACTCACTTATTTGCTTATTATGAAGTCTTGAACTTTAAGAGTATGACTCAAACGTAAACCAACTCATTCCAGTGACCTCTTCTAATTCCCTTAGACATGACCATATCTCGAAAAGGTAAACTAAAGTATGGAATGTCTTAAAGTTCACGAGAGACATTTCATAAACTCCCCCTGATAGATTTGATTTAATTTTGCATGTTCTAGTTTTAATAACTAGCTGCTTCGAAAAGACGTTTGATGTTGAAACAAACATTATATTAATTGAATAACTTCAATGAGAATTTGGGTACTTCTGCGTATTTAATAGATAATAGAGTTTTAGAATATGGAATTTCAACTGAATATTCGCTATTAAGTGGAGATTGTCTTGGTATTAACGTTATACTGAAATGATACTAATAATAATTTTGAAAGTCACGTATTACTTGCCACTACGGGTGACATATTTCGAACCCTTCGAAGTGGGCGGAGCGGACAGTGTGCTAGAAACATGTCGCCGGTAGTAAGGGTATATATATGAGAGTTTAACCATTATTATTTGCATAATTGAATGAGCGCGCGAAGCTGTTTTTTTTTTACCACAGTCTCGCTATTTCTTCAGCTCACAGATCCAGTTTCAGACATGGTTTGTCTTCAATGCGTACAGAATAGGCCAAATACCTTTTAGCAAAACTCCTCAAATAGCGCTAAGCTTCTTAGCCAGTGATTTAGCAAGTCCAGACCTAGACAATGTGAAACATTACACAGATTCCATGGGCTGGGTGAGATTGCTTCGCGGGGCGTAAAATATTCATTGAATCCCTTGTACTTGTAGCGTTACAAGTATGGTTGAGATTATTTAATGTGGCCAGCTTTTTATTAATCTGTCACTGGAATTTGAATCTCTTCCCTTGGACGGTAGAGTTGCTTTTTGAACGGACTACTTTGATGCAAATCGGCCAACTAAAATAATCTCAAGTATACTCTTGGTCTTGCTTGATGTTTCCCGCCGAAACAAAGGAGATCTGGAAAGTACCACAAAATTACAGAAATAGACGTGCAGACCAATCAATAATATTTACAATGAGCAACAAACTACAGGTTATGCTACGGAAGTAGCTAAATCAAATGACGAGCATAACCAACGGCTAATAATATATTTTTATGAGCTAAACTAACTAGCTATTAAAACAGGAAGCAATAATAAGGTATTTGCCTGATACCAAGTCAATCAAAAATCAAATACGCTCTGCTGAAGAAAACTGAGGAAGTAAAAAACCGGCCAAGTGTGTGTCGGGCCACGCGCAGTGTAGGGTTCCGTAGTTGCTTGTCTTAGTTACATCGACGTGCGGTGCGGTTGCGTCGGCCGAATTTGTACAATTGGCCTTTCAAAGTACACATTAAGTTCGTCGACTATTTAAATTTTCCTTTTAAATTCATTATATATACTACTACCACGATTTTTTTCACATACCCAGTAGTAGCCACTTAGCCGGCAGGGGGGGGGACACATGACTCGAACAAAAATTAGGGCCTTAAAGCCCAATATCTCGCAAACGAATCGCTGATTTCAAAAATGGTTTTAGGAAACCCATAATAGTTTTGAACGAGCTATCCCATGATACTCCACACCATGGGTTTAACGAGAAAAAAAAATACATCCCCGCTTTAGGTGTAGGGGAGGTAGCCTAAAAAAAATTTTTTTTCAAGATTTTATTGTACTGTTTTGTCGGCGTGATTGATTTTTATATCCATGCCGAATTACAGTTTTCTAGTTGTAATGGTTACTGAGCTAAGCCGAAGACGGACAGACAGACAGACAGACAGACAGACAGACAGACGGACGGACATGGCGAAACTATAAGGGTTCCTTGTTGTCTACGGAACCCTAAAAATTGTGGTATTACAATTCTATAAATGCTTAAAGCCTTCTTTTTTAACTTTAAGGAGGTATTTCAATATCTTTAAAAGTTAAAGCAGTTTTCAGACTATTTTAAGCTTTATTTATTGGTTTGTGGTCAAGCATATGAAATAGGAGTTAACAAAAAAGCGTTACGTGAGTAACTTCTTAAATATAGACAAATGCTATGTTTTTACAACCTATGTAATGATTGAAACTAAAAACATGCGTAATAAACATTTATATTCACAGGATTTACTTACCCACACCCAACACACAATGAATAATGCGACTCATTAGTTTCATTGTACAATAATAATCTTTGTAAATAGCTGGTGATTTCATAAATATATCCTTGGATATCAAAAGCTTATGATATGAACATTAGGATTCGGAAATCTAGATGATGTACATGTACAAAATAAATCCGGAATTCATTTCTAGTGCCGTGGTACTTACCTAGTAAAATCTATTCGTAGGATAGTTACTACACTGCTCAAACTTTGTTTAAGCAGATAAGAAGAAACCAAACAAATGACAGTTCTTTAGGTAGGAGAGGCTTGAAAAGTGTGGATGCTAATCCCCCTAAAGTTATTTAACCTTGACTTCATTGTAAACAAATACCAAAAAAACTCATTTAAAAGTTAAAATAAAACTTTATGCCACGGTCGGGTCGCTTCAATATGCGAACGATACAATCTCAAATTTCTTGAGACGTCTCATTCGCGCGAGAGCGAGACGCAGGATCACGGGTTCGCGGTGACGTCACGCGATAGACCCATCCGAAGACTAAGCAACTGGTTGGCCAGCAAAAAAATAAACAGAGGTCGGCACCGGCACGTCGCGCCGGCCGATCGCAGACGAAAACCAGGCATTTTACGACGACATAGCCACTTTTTTATCATGCAGGTGCGTTGCATTCACATTTCACACTCACCTTTGTAAAGAAGTTGAGTGCGCGCGCAGGTAAAACACCAATTCCCACAGGTGAACGTTAATTTCGATTTTCAAATTTTGTTGTGCGATTGTCGCGCACTGGCGGTCGTGCGGCGCGAGTTAGCGACGCGGTCACTTCCACTAAACACGGTCACACCGTTTGTTTATAAAATTACGAGCCTCTATTATTAATTTTAGAGACCCGGTCTGCGCATGCCTGTGCAACACGCGCCTCGTTCGAAAGGTTATGTTGTAACTTTTAACTTCACCGCACTACTTTCCGAGAAGAATCCTATTGGAACAAATCCGTGCGAACTTTCGGCAAATACACTGAACTCCGTTTCCCACGAGGACTCTTCTCCCACTATAAATCTTGTGATCCGGTAAACTTAACACTCACACTGGCGGCTCTACCTGCCGTAAGTGAAGGCCGCGTGTATATAAACACTTTTTGAAACTCCGGGACCGGTAACAATTCGGCTCTACACGTGACACTGTCAAAATAAAATGCCGGTAAACGGTTAACACTGTGTACTCACTCGCGGGACACTCGTTTCATGTTTACAGCGTCTCGGGGTGCAAGCGACAAATTAAACGAATAGAAAAGAAAATAAATGAAGAATACTAAAGTTGTCGGCCGTAAAGCCGAGCGGTCGAGACTCGTGCTGAGCGCTGTACTAACGCCAGTCGTGAGAGCGCGCGACCCGCGCGCCCCGCCCCGCCGCCCCGCGCCTCCGCGCCCACAACACCGTATCAAAAAAATGTATACCTACTTAGGTAAACGTTGAAAAATCTCGAGTGCTCAGGGGTGGATCAGAGATCAGCGGTGGATGCAAGAGTCCTGAGTTTGTTTAGGTAGTTTTTTTGCGGGGAGGGCTTTATTAAATTAGCCGCCAACACGTGTTCGCCGCGGCCTGCTATTCAATGAGCAAATGGACATTGACTCGTTACAGCTCTAATTTCCATTATTACCTACTCCATTTTCATTTGAATCGTTGCATCATACTTACCATATATAGTCACTTAGTCAATCTAACAAAACTGGCGATGGGTCTCAGAGTTCACTAATTAAGGGTACATAACCGTGCAAATTATAGGTATGGGTCTCTCTTATAATGAAGGGTTAGAAGATTGTATAGAATTGCAATTAACGAGTTTTACGCGGACGGAGCCACACGTAAAGCTAGATTATTTTTGTATTGTAAAATAAATTCAATGTAGAGTAGAGTATACCAATGTAATAACGTTATAAATTATTCAAAGTTAACGTAAATTTACATACTTAACCGCTTATATTGAATTTTCAAAGAAACGAACACCAAATTAGTTTCCCTAATTTATAATACTGCACAATACTTGAAATCTGGACTCATTTACGAATGTATACATTTACGCTAGTTGACAACTATCGTAAATGTAAATAAATTATTCATACATTGGTAATGTTATGATCTTCTTAACAAAAGTCACAAAAATACTCAAAAAAATATTACGTATAGATATATTTTACATGAGAGACTTCGTTCTCATAATCATGAAATATAAGGCCTTATTTAAAGTTCTAATGTAAAATGTATACTTTCAGACACTAACACACGCGCAGTTATTAAAATTTTTAGTACCTAGTACATTATACTTAGTTACTAGTTATTTGTTAAATTGACACGGTCAACGTCAAAGATTGTTATACTATTGAGCTATTCATTTATTTCTCATGATTTTATGTCTTATTCCCTCAATTGTCAGTATTTACAAATATTGTACAAACGCCAACACAGTTAACTGACCAATGACCATCCTGAATTTATATTGAACCTTATTACAATACACGTAAAGTGCAGCACGGATGGTCAGTTAACTGTGTTGGCGATGGTATTGTACTCATTAATAAAGAGCAGTGCCTCTTAACACAGGTATAACTTCGTAACCCTCCTCTCCTTCGGCAGTCGGGTAAAAAGAGGCATCAACTGTGTCGATGCAACTTATGTGGGAAGCTGTATCCGATGCACAACCTATGCAGCCCACCGTATACCTATCGCGTCATCGGGAACCAATCAGCGACGATATCACGACATCTACGGGCTTCGTGATTGGCCGATGATTTTGCCACGGAGCAAGGCAGGGACCACTCCGGTCATTCGCTATTCGTCTCATCATTCATGCACGCATATGTGCCTTTTTACTTAATTTTCTACATTTCCTTACCTAAACGTGTACATACTGTACTGTTATATACTTAATTAAAAGTATTATATGAAAAACTCGTCTACTACATTATTGCTGCTGATCCTACTCCAAAGAAGAGCTACGCGCCGAACCACAGCCATATCCTCGCGCCGACATAAGTGGACCTTCGACCTCGGATATCAACCAGCACCGTGGCTACAAAGGATACGTGGCGAGAGTAACGCAATCGGCAAGATAGCCATCGGCAGCAGCTCAGTGTTTTTGGTGAGGCGAACCAATCAATAATAGCGACCCTGTCTCATTTCAGTTGTGATACGTATTCATATTTTAATTCCAGTGGATGTGTCATCTTTGTGGTCTGCCTACATTCGCATATTCGCCAGCCCGGCAGCTAAATCGTTTGCAGTGGCAAGTCGCGAGATAAATACCGGATAAATTGTAAGTACCTCACTTCTTACGTCCCAATAAAATGACTACCGCGGAAGAAAAGGCTCAGCAAGAAATAAAAGATTTAGTTAAAAAAAGGGGTTCAGTTAAAGGTAGACTCACTAAATTCATAACTTACATTGAATCGTTCGACAAAGTTTTATCTAACATTCAAAAGGCCGAAGTAAGGCTCCGTACTCAAGGTGCCAAGAACTTGTTTACTGAATTTGGCAAAATTCAATCAAAAATCGAAGAAATTTTACCCGAAACCGAGTTAGATTGTCAGCTCGACGAACGTGATGAGTTTGAAGCCGAATATTACGGTATAATGGCCGAAGCTGAATCCATGTTTCAAAGACGAGGTCAGGATTGATTGCCAAAATTCAGTAGGTACGTTACATTCGGTGAAATTGCCTACTATTTCTTTGCCTAGCTTTGACGGTTCACATGAGCACTGGATTGTTTTTCGAGACACATTCTTATCGTTAGTTCACAACTCGCAAGAAATATCAGATATACAAAAATTTCACTATCTTAAATCGTCGCTTACGGGCAGCGCAGAACTAGTGATTGACTCGCTTGAATTTTCTACGGATAACTACAAGATTGCTTGGGAGTTATTGCTTAATAGATATAACAACAATAGGTTACTTGTTCATAACCACGTAAAAGCCCTATTTTCTATACCGACGTTGCAAAAGGAATCACCCGCGTTGCTTAGGAAACTCATAGATAATGTGTTAAAAAACATACGCGCATTGAAAGCACTAAAGGAGCCTGTACATTCGTGGGATACCTTGCTTATCTATATGATTGTTTCCAAGCTTGATTCGACCACTGAGCGAGAGTGGGAGCAGCATAAAGGGTCTTTAATGTCTAAACAAAACGAGTCAAAATTAACTATAGACGATTTACTAACCTTCTTAAGAGGCAGGGCAGACATGCTTGAAACTTTAATTGTCACGCACAGTAAATTAAATTCACAAGACACTAAAAAATATACGCATAATAACTTCACTCCTAAGGTGCATTGTTATGTTATGACAGAGAAGCCGCAAGTTAAAGTACCTTTTAAAAAACAATTTAAGTTGTGCCCAATGTGCAGTGCACAGCATCCTTTATATTCATGCCAAGCGTTTTTAGATTTAAATATGCACGATAGAATAAGGTTTGTCCAGGACAAATCTCTTTGTGAAAACTGCTTACGCGTTGGCCATAAAGCGGATTTGTGTAGGGATGGGCCTTGTAGGAAATGCGACAAAAAGCACAACTCGATTATTCACCGCGATGAAGTTAGTGCTATGGTAACAACCAATTATCCCGGCACACCGAAGGCAAGCCAAAATAAGACTAATGAGCCACATACCAATCACACCTCCGCTGCCGCATCAGGTAGTTATTCTATAACTACACATGCGCATATAGACCAGAGCCAGGTACCCGATGCATATACAGATGTCCACTGCGCGCAGGCATCACTCATGCAGCCGGTTTTGTTGTCAACTGCGCTCGTAGAAATAGTCGATGATTTAGGTCAAGGTCACAGGGCACGCGCGATCCTTGATTGTGGAAGCGAGCGATGCATTATTTCACAATCATTATGTGACAAGTTAAATACGCAATTTGTACAGTCCACTCAAAAAATAAAGGGTGTAGGAGGTTCGGTGTCGCAATGTACGCGAACATGTGATGTCGAACTTAGATCTTTAACTAGCACTTATAATACGCGAATTAAGTGTTTAGTATTACCGCATATAACCTCCTCATTACCCACGATTGCCATGCGCAGCGAACAATTCGTTATACCGAACGAAATTATTCTCGCGGATCCCAATTTTTATGAAAGTCAACCGATTGACCTGCTGATAGGGGCAGATATATTTTGGAATTTGCTTCAGGACGGCACGATTCGTTTAAGTAACGGGCCCGTCTTACAGAATTCGCATGTAGGTTGGATAATTTCCGGTCCAATTAATAACAAAACGATTACGAGCGCTAATGTTAAGTGTAACTTCATGCAAACTATAGACATGCAGGTTTCTATAGACGAACAGTTACGTAAGTTTTGGGAGCTCGAAGACGCGCCGATTAGTCAGCGCGTTAATGAATCGCGCACTGAGGATGAACGGATTTGTGAGGATATGTTTATACAAACCACTACACGTCTGGATGATGGTAGGTTCTGTGTATGCATCCCTTTCAAACAGTCACCAGATAATTTAGGCGAAACACGTAAACAAGCTGAACAACGATTTTACTCAGTGGAAAAACGGCTAGAACGTTATCCTAATTACAAAAAAATGTACAGCGACTTTATAAAAGAATATTGCGACTTAGGTCATATGGAGCGGGTCGATTCATACGGAACCCCCCACTACCTACTTGCTCACCACGGAATTTATCGCGAAAGTGCAATTACAAGTCGGTTACGAATCGTCTTTGATGGAAGTATGCCGTCTACGTCAGGACACTCGCTTAACAGTTTGCAATTTGTAGGGCCGCCAATACAAGGCGATTTGCTATCGATATTAATGCGCTTTAGGGAGAATAAATATGTGGCCTGTGCAGATATAGAAAAAATGTATCGCCAGGTTTTGGTCGACGAGAAACAGCGGGACTTGCAATTAATCCTTTGGCGAGAAAATCGTTCCGATCCCTTACAAGTTTACAGACTACGAACTGTATCATACGGCACTAGTTCAGCTGCGTTCTTAAGTTGCAGGTGTTTGAAGCAGTTAGCACAGGAATGTGATGACCCTGAAATAGCTAATGTTATTAGGAACGATTTTTACGTCGACGATCTTATTTGTGGCAACCCTAGCAAGGATAAATTAAAACGAATATGTTCCGGCGTTAACAAGGTCTTGCAGTCGGGTTGCTTTCCACTGCGAAAATGGATTTTTAATTTCGAATTTCCCGAAATCGCTGAGTTAGTCGATTCATCCAAAGAATTGTCTTTGGGTGATAACGTCCTAAACAAAACGTTAGGGTTGGGATGGTACAACCGCTCTGACGAATTATTTTATCACACAAAATTTGAGTTGAGCAACAAGCCGATAACAAAACGCGTTATATTATCGGTTTCTTCGCAAATGTATGACCCGCTAGGGTTGCTCAGTCCAACTATTATGACCGCGAAAGTACTTTTACAAAAATTATGGCTATTAAAGATGGACTGGGATGAACTTGTTCCAAATGACATTGCGCGAGTCTGGACACGGTTTGTCACTGATCTACCTAAATTGGAAACAATACGCATCCCTCGTTTTGTGCTGAGCGACAACCCTAATCGTTTAGAGTTACATATTTTTTGTGACAGCTCGCTCACGGCGTACGGAGCGTGCGCATATATTCGCTCGATCGATAACGATAACAGTCACAGTTAGGCTGTTATGCTCCAAAGGAAAGGTCGCGCCCATTAAACCTGTCAGTATTCCAAAATTAGAATTATGCAGTGCTTTGGTAGCAGCGCGACTATACGCAAAAATAGTTAGTTCACTTCGAAGTCGCATTAATAAAGTTGTATTTTGGACGGACTCGACGATCGTGCTTGGCTGGTTACGCATGCCGCCTAATTTACTTAAAACATTTGTCCAAAATAGAACGGCCGAAATACATGAACTAACAAATAATCATCCTTGGCGTCATGTGCGCAGTGAAGACAACCCCGCTGACCTTATTTCGAGATCGCGCCCATTAGATTCGCTGTGGTCTTCTCCATTCTGGGGACAAGGCCCGCAGTTTCTTCAAGATGTTAATTTCGAAATTGAATCCGAATCGCTAAATAATAATTATAAAAACGATATCGAATTGCCCGAGGTAAAGGGAAGCATTACACATACATGTGTAACAAGTCAAGACAGCGAGGGATGGTTTCCGTTTCAACGGTTTTCTCAATATAATCGTTTACAGCGCACCGCAGCGTATATGTTACGATTCATTTACAATGCGCGCAATAAACTTAGCAAAAAAACAGGGTCATTAAGCATCGACGAGTTAAATGAATCTGTTTTGTTGCTAGCCAGGCTGTCGCAGTATGAGTCATACCGCGATGTGCATGATTGTTTATCAAGTAAACAGATATTAAGTAATAGACATGGCGCAAGTCTAACTAAATTGAATTTGTTCCTTGACGAAACTAAAGTACTCAGGGTAGGAGGCCGTTTAGAAAATTCAAGCCAGTTTAGTTTCGAGAAAAAACACCCTATTCTGATTTCGGGTAAACATCATTTAGCTGTATTACTGTTTCGGTTTGAACATAAAAGATTGTTGCACGCGGCACCTCAGCTGTTGTTGTTTAATATAAGGGAGGCTTGGTGGCCAGTAGGAGCTAGAAACTTAGCGCGAAAGATCGTCCATGATTGTGTAACTTGCAAGCGCATGCTAGGTCTGACCTTGACACCTATCATGGGTAACCTTCCGCGCGAGCGTCTGGAACCAGGATATCCTTATATTTACTGTGGCGTAGACTACGGAGGTCCAGTGCTCATTTTGAATCGCAAAGGCAGGGGTGCTAAAACGGTAAAATCATATATTTGTTTATTTATATGTTTTGTAACGCGTGCAATTCATTTAGAACTCGTTGGTGACCTGTCGGCCGATGGTTACCTATTAGCATTAAAACGTTTTATCTCACGTAGGGGTAAACCGTTGGAAATTGTATCCGACAATGGAAAAAACTTTGTCGGACTTAAGAACGATTTTGAAAAATTTCTGTCAAGTATATCTGGGGATATACAAGAGTACGCGTCATCTCAAAAAATCAAATTCCGAATGAATCCCCCATATGCAAGCCATTTTGGCGGGACGTACGAAGCAGGTATAAAAAGCTGTAAATACCATTTGCGACGCGTTGTAGGCAACGCACATTTGACATTTGAAGAGTTGAGCACAGTTCTCACTCAAATTGAAGCTGTGCTCAACTCCAGGCCGCTCAGTCCAATGTCATCTGACCCTAACGATTTTTTACCGCTAAGTCCTGGGCATTTCTTGATTGGTCGTCCACTAACTGCACCTGTGTGTGCTAGCCTGAACAACGTTCCTGAGCATCGATTAACGCGTTACCAAAGAGTTGAACAGATTCGCCAACACTTTTGGACTCGATGGTCGAAAGAGTACGTATCAGAGCTCCAGGCGCGATCAAAATGGAAGTTCCAGTCCGAGGATCTCAAGGAAAATACGCTGGTTGTTATCAAAGAAGACAACTCTCCCCCACTCAAATGGAGTCTAGGCCGTATTATGAAGACGTATCCAGGCAAGGACGGTGTCTCGAGGGTCGCCGATATTCGAACTGCAACGGGCTCCGTGAAGCGCGCATTTTCAAAAATATGCCCGCTTCTCCATTCAGACCGGTAGCCACGCCGTCACCTAGAATCTAACCTACTAGTATGGAATCCAGAACTAGACTTACCTATTGTAAACCAGGAGTTTCCAAGGCCGGGAGCATGTCGATGCAACTTATGTGGGAAGCTGTATCCGATGCACAACCTATGCAGCCCACCGTATACCTATCGCGTCATCGGGAACCAATCAGCGACGATATCACGACATCTACGGGCTTCGTGATTGGCCGATGATTTTGCCACGGAGCAAGGCAGGGACCACTCCGGTCATTCGCTATTCGTCTCATCATTCATGCACGCATATGTGCCTTTTTACTTAATTTTCTACATTTCCTTACCTAAACGTGTACATACTGTACTGTTATATACTTAATTAAAAGTATTATATGAAAAACTCGTCTACTACATTATTGCTGCTGATCCTACTCCAAAGAAGAGCTACGCGCCGAACCACAGCCATATCCTCGCGCCGACAACTGTTATTTTAAAATGTGTATAGATGAATTATCGAGAATATGGAATTGCATTTGTATTGGTAGTACGAGAAAATAGAAAATTCAAGTATAGAATGCCTGTAAACATACAATACTACTACATATGCAATTCCATGCTCTCGTTAATTGATCTATAACAATTGTGTATGAATAAATGTGATTTTGTTTTTATTTTTATCATCCATTAAAGTACATTTGAAAAGGGGAGTGGAAATTTCTATCGGAGTGCGATGTGGAAAGTATCATAGCATATTGTAGAGCCATTTTAATAATTATTCTGTTAGTTAACAAGCAAATATAATATTATTATTGATTCTAAATTATAAATTGAAAAATAGTAGTTTTCAAATTTTAAGTAGTAATAAAAACATTTAAGTATTACAAGAAAAACTTAGGAGTCGGCATCGCAGTCGTTTTTACTGTGTCTGAAAAGAAATATCAGTTTAATCATGAAATTAAAAAAAATCTGTAATCAGTATCTCGTATTTTAGGAATTAATACTACTATTAATTCCTAAAATACGAAACCAGTGCAATTTAGAAATCAAGCAACGGCTTGAAAACCTCTAGAATTTAGCTCTGTAAACTTCCTAGTTGTAACGGCCGATCTCTTAATTCTTAGACTGGAAATCTTATTTTGAGAAAATAAATAATAAAATACCAAGCTGCCCTATTAATACTGTCGGAAACGTGTTCGGAAACCATTGTGAGAAATTATTATTATGGGAGCGTATATGCGTTGCTGACATATGGAATTATATATTGGGGAAACTCAGTGTGCAATCGACTTTTGTTCTCCAGAAAAGATGCTTGCGCACAATATACCGTATGCATAAATTGCACAACCGTCAGACTCTTCGCGCAATAAGCGCGCTTTAAAGCTCTTTGCTTATTTATTAAAGTTGACATAAGTATTGTAATAAATTATGCAATCGTAACGTGGCACTCGTAAATGTTTGCATGCGTGCATGCAGGCTGAATACATGGAACTGTATTTTAATTTATAAGACCTATTTTTGCCTACTGTATTCCAGCAAATAAATGATTTGATTGATTCATTTATTGATTTTAAAGCGCTTTCTTACTTTGACTGGCATTTACATATTGGAGTAATGTTTTTTTTGTTTAAAACCACACGGAATGCATCAAAAATATGCTATTTGCGTAACACTCTACGAATGCAGTACAAGCATAACATTTTTTTCCTAGAGTAAATAACTCGATGTAAGTACAATAAATGCGCATACATCACTGCGATAAAATTATTGAACTTCCTTCCAATACATAATTTAAAACTAAGCTTAAAAGTTGGTTAATGCCAAATTTCATTGAAATTGTTACAGCCTTATTTTTAGTCAACCACGACAAAGATTGGCTTGTGAACCTCAAGCAGAAAGGACTTCACCGTGCTTTATCATTATCACCTCCTAAATATTCACAATTCGTCTGCAATCGATGTGGCAAGAAATGCCGCGCTGCTATAATCATAATAATTATAAAATATTTATTTCAGGCAACTAAGGCCCATAGTTACAAATACCTTACAGGCTAACATACACGCAATGTAATATTAAACACTAATTATTATTTAGGCGAAGAAACAGTGTGGCTCCGTTGCGTCGTCAAGTCCGGTGTAGAGTTCGGTAGGACTATAGAGCCAACAACGTAGATGCGGCAATCCATAGGCTCCTAAGCGCTGCAACAATCATCTGTCACAAATTCTGTGGCCAATAATGATGGTTATATATTCTAAACTCGTTCTAAACTTTTTTTGCTCTTGGTTGCCCAGCGAAAATTTTCACGCGCCGCAACTGATATTTACGTATAAATATTGCTCGTTTAATATTATGATAGGAAGCGGGTGGCTGTGGATACTTTGTACTACCATGTCAATTTTTTACACTACTTGTTTACACAGTTAATATAATAAAGATTAATATTAGGGCGATTAACGAGTATACGCGAAGTTGCGGGCAAAAACTAGTTCTCAATAGACGTAACCAGCTTATCCCTGGAATAGATTTAAATTCGTATGTAATAGACAATATGCTCGGGAAACCTCAAGGGGACAGATACAGGATATTATGATATTAAACAAGAACTAACTAAAACTAAAAAGAATGTTCCTAAGTCTCCTTCAATTTCTATTGAAATTGGTCGGTTTACTCCCAGCCCTGACCGCGAAATGTGGTTGGCCAATCTTTAATTTCAACTCTGCGGTTAATATCACTGACATTGGCGTAAAAGCTATCAAAGAGGTACCAAAGCGGTTAGTGTTCATGTTACCTTAAACCACCAAAGCTATAACCACGAACTTTTAATGTCGAAGTTCGGATATCTCTATCTCTGTCGTACTTACATTACTCGAGTGAAAGGGATGCAAATACACGATCTTCGAGATTCGATTTTCGTGGTAGCGCCGCAGGACGGTCGACCGAAGTCGACTCTACATACAATTAATGTAGTTTGGTTCTGATTTTAAACGGCATACCTACTGAAATAACATTTTTTTTTAATACACAACGATATCGACCTTGACTAGGTCGGGAATTTGTTTCTGTTGCTATAAATTATAATAGAAAAAAATTAAGCGATTTTAGACTTCGTATGAGTCGTTCTACTCCCTCTATAATTTTCAATTTAAATTGTAGCAACCGAAACTCGTTTCCGACCTCATTGTGTATACAAAAAAACATAGTATTATTGCATGCATTTGACGACCGGTTAGTCTAGTGGGTAGTGACGCTGCCTACGAAGCTGAAGGTCCTGGGTTCGAATCCCGGTAAGGGCAAATATTTGTGTGATGAGCATGAATATTTGTTTCTGAGTCATGGATGTTTTCTATGTATTTAAGTGTTTCTATCTATTAAATATATCGTCGTCTAGTACCCATAACACAAGCCTGTGCTTACTATGGGAGTAGGTTGATTTAAGTGTAAGATTGTCCCCTAATATTTATTATTATTTATTATTTATTTATGTCGTAAAATGAGAACCAAAGTACTTTTGTATGGGGAGTCGAGCGTCCTGGCGGCCCTTAAGAGATAAATACTACGCCTATACAGGCAGCATCATACACGTGTATATATCGTAGTTAGTTCTAGAGCTTTATTGCTTAGAGATAAGGTCGAAAAGTGTATTCATGTTTATTGATGCTGACTGTACAAATTCGAATAGCAAATATGCTACAAGACATAAGACATAACACACACAGAGAGAACACAGGCGCAGAAACAATAGGGGTGTAGATACTAAATAAAATAATTAATAATGTTGTGTTTTCTCGAAAAGGGATTAAACATGTAGTCAAATGGAGAAAAAAGCAACGCAATAGGTTAAATAATCACAAAGTCCCTTTTCTGCAAAACGCACCTGCACATGAAATGATTGTCATTTACTATGATGCTCAAGGATCGTGACGTCACGATACCCTAGAGTTTTCTCTCTAACAAGCAACATTAAAACGGTTGTAGCTTCGTAATTTTCTGAGATATTTGAATTGGTTTTTCGTCACTAGGCATATTTTTTTGCCTCCTTTCTTTTGGAGTATTACAAATTTTCGAGTCTACACCCCTATTATATTTTGTTTTCCATTATCTAGTGTAGTTTGGGAGTCCCTATGACCACTGATATTGTTGTTTTAATATTGCTTGTTAGAGAGAGAAAACGCAAACGGTGTGTGACGTCACATTACAGGATGCTGTCGGGGGGCCGCGTCGACGGCGGCGCCGAACACAAACGGGGCGCGGCACGTTGCCGTCTTCTGTGACGTCACATTCTTCCAGCGTCATCGTTTCATATGAAGTTGCGTTTTTCGAAAAAGAGATAGAACATACCCCTTCTTAAAACTTTTTAAACTTTTAACTTCGTGATTATTTAACCTTTTGTGTATATTTTTCTCCATTTGACATTTTTTTTTATCCTTTATCGAGAAAATATGACATTATTGATTATTTTATTTAGTGTCTACGCCCCTAGTGGAGACGACTGCATACATCTTTCTCCTCCTGGCGTCGTTTCCCCAATGCTGGGGACTTGCCCTTGATCATGTAATGTTTTTTTTTCTGATGAGTGTCCTCCGTAGTCCGTCTGTTCCGGCTCTGACCCCGTATCATGGTCGGCCTTATCACACGACAAGTGACACGATAGTGCGTCCGTCTCGTTCTGTCGAACGGTGTCAGCCAGGCCAGCCGACCATGATACGGGGCCTGGGCATCGTGCACAGCCTGGGAGACGTTTATGTCGCGTATTTGGTCAGCCCAGCTCATAGGACTGCGTCCGCTCGGTCTTTTACCATCGACTTTGCCAGTGACAATATAAGCAGGCACCAAATATGAAAGTTATTGAAGTGAAAACTTCTTTAGCGGCGCTGAGCACTTTTTGGGATGGAGAAAAATTGCTAAATACGCGACAGATTTTTGTGACGTCAGATGTAAAGGAGGTCACAAACTTTTATATTTTGATTCAACGATTCGACTTCTTTCAAAACTGAACGCTATTCGTAAGAGTATGAAGCCGTTAAACACTTTTTGCAATAGAATATTCTGCAAATGAATTTGTAATTTTGTCCACGCGTCCTTCACCGTTTTACTCCAGGCAAAATACGGTTTTGAAAAACATTAATTTATAATAGTGTTTTTTTTGTTGATTTCATTTTAAAATGTTATTCTAAGATGATTAATTCAAGAATCCGACAAACTTTCCACCCGGAAGTAATTATGTAGATTTAAATGAAGCATGCATTGTCTTTTTTTGTACGATTTATCTTGAATATTATAGAGCAAATATAAATGAACCAAAATAAAGACAAAAATATTTATTAATATTTTTTCTGACTTTTCAGAAGCTAGTTAGTTTATCGTTTTTTTGATGTCTGAAATTTTGTCGGATTTTGTCGCTGGGTAACTATTTAATTGATAATATATCCTTTACACGTTAAAAATAAGCTATTATAAATTATTTCCAAATTTGACTTTTTTTCCATACGAGTTGTCAGTTCATTGACTGGACTATTTTGCTATTGAGCAAATTCGAATAGTTTGAATTTGGACGTTATTCCTAAAGAGATAAAGCTTTGAAAAATATTTGGCAACGGCAAATACAAATTGGTATTTTGTTCGCCGCCGCCGTCCGCTGTTCTTGCAAATTCGAATAGTTCGAATTTGGACGTTATTCCTAAAGAGATAAAGCTTTGAAAAATATTTGGCAATGGCAAAAACAAATTGGTATTTTGTTCGCCGCCGCCGTCCGCTGTTCTTGGCGCCGACGGCGGCGGGCGAGCCGGGCCGACGCACCCAACGCGCCCGCGGCCCGTGCGCCTAAATAATTGATAATCCATCCATACTAATATTATAAATGCGAAAGTGTGTCTGTCTGTCTGTCTGTCTGTCTGTTACCTCTTCACGCTTAAACCGCTGAACCGATTTGGATGAAATTTGGTATAGAGATAGTTTGGGTCCTGGGGAAGGACATAGGATAGTTTTTATCCCGGAAATCATCCCCCAGGGGGATGAAGTGGGGGTGAAAGTTTGTATGGAGCTACGATATAAACGAGTTCCACGCGGACGGAGTCGCGGGCAGAAGCTAGTTGTTTATAAATTTGCGCCAAATTCATTTTTAGGGTGACACCGTAAGATGTCACGTGACCTGATCGAAAAACTGTTACAATGTTATTGAGTTTTCACTTCTGCCGGCACTCCCGGAGTGTAACCCGGTCTTTTTTTCTAGACAAGCATTATACATTGTACGATTTGCATACTTTTTACGACTAACGGCGCAATTGAATTATCAATTTCATATACAGGCAGATGTTAAACCGGTTTGACTAGCAACGTTATGGTTTGCTATGTGAACGATGCTTGCTTTACGCAGAATACCACAAAATGGTGTCATCTATACTTTTCTCATTTATGTCAACTAGTGACATCGCTAAAAGTGACGCCAACTAGTGACATGCCTAAAAATAAATTTCAGGCAAGCCGGTAGGAAAGGAATCGGCTTGTATGGGCGCTCCGCCACTGGGAGACACTAAGTGGGTAGTATTTTTTACGGGAGCCTATTACTAAGACTTCGCTGTCCGTCTGTCTGTCACCAGGCTACCTCAAGAACCGCGATAGTTATAGACAGTTGTAATTCTCACAGATGATGTATTTCTGTTGCCGCTATAACAACAAATACTAAAAACAAAATAAAATAAATATTTAAGGGGGGCTCCGATAAAACAAACGTGTTTTTTTTTTGTTGTTTTTATAGATGATGGTACGGAACCCTCCGTGCGCGAGTCCAACTCGCACTGGGCCGGTTTTTTAAATACTGCGTCTGTGGCAAACAAACTGACAGCCCTGATATTTAGTGGTTACTGTAGCCTATAGACGCTTGCAACTCCAGGAGTGTTACATGCGCGTTGCCGACCCTTTAAGAATGTCTTCTTTTTTGAAGAACCCCATACTGTAGTCCCTCGGGAAAACCTCGGCAGGTATTATGTCGAAGTAATCAGTCGCCTTAAATAAGTTCATTATCTGTCGTCGAGCCAGCAGTACAAAGGCATGTAAAACTTTTATGTGGTTTACTAATAACGGCGTCATATATATAAAATATTCAGACGGTCTATAGAACCTAACGAATCGATATAATTTTGGTATGACATTTGTCGTCCGCGCTCGCTACAATGCGGGCTGAGCTTAAGGGTGAGTTTCCACGAAAACTATGCGAGGTAGTGGAGCGCTAGCATTGCTAACCTCGACCACGCATGTCTTCCTATTAGTGGATTGTTTCCTCGCACACCGCCCTGCTACCTTGTACAGCTCACACCCCGTATCATGGTCGGCCTTAGCACACGAAAAGTGACAGGATAGAGCGTCCATCACTGGCTGACACCGATCAATAGAACGAGAGGACGCTCCTATCTTGTCACTTAGCGCGTGATAAGGCCGACCATGATACGGGGTCGTGGAGACTCACCCTCAGGCTCGTCTCACATACAGGCTGAATTCCGCGACTGAAACCCGTCGCCAAATTCCGCTACGTGATTTCCTCCGCAGTTACTCCATGCAAACACTTTGTTAAGTATACTCATATTATAGCGCTATCTGTGAGATCCTGTAATTGGCTTTTTGGTTTATATTCATGTTATTATTAAGTTTTATAGCTGTTGGTTCTCCTAAAATAAATAAATAAAGTGTATGGCACTACCACATACATGCCTTGTGTTTTTTTTTCCCGACTACAGCATAGCCGAAAGGAAGGAAGGTGTGGACACGTGTCGCGAATGTTGGATGACAGAATGGCGAAGCGCATTTGCTTTTCAGAACTGAATAAGAAGAAGAACATGAAGAGATGCAAAATAGAGCCCTCTGAGTGGGAGGAGAAAGCAGCACGGCGGCCCCAATGGCGACGGCTCATCCATGAGCAGGTTAACAATTTCGAAACTGACCGTCGCAATGAGCTCGATAAATAGACGAGCTCAAGGCACGTCCACCAGCAGCCATCAGTTACAAAAACTACGTCAGTGGAGTGTTAATTTGCACCGAGTGCGCTCGCATTTTTGCGAGAAAGAAAGGGTACGAGGGCCACCTGAGTGCGCACCAGAGAGTGGAAGAACAACACTAATAATAAATAATAATAAATAAATATTAAGGGACAATCTTACACAAATCGACCTAGTCCCACAGTAAGCTCAGTAAGGCTTGTGTTATGGGTAGTAGACGACGATATATATAATAAAGCCAGTTGTCCCGTGACCATGGATGTTGCAACACATCCGAAACGTCGGGAGACCTCAGTGAGGTAAATAAAATAAGTTAATTATACGCGATTAAGTCCCGTTTAGTATTAATAATGTGTGAGAATCGTGAAAGTTTAAATCAATATATGATATATATAATAGATATAAATACTTAAATACATAGAAAAACTTCCATGACTCAGAAACAAATATTCATGCTCATCACACAAATATTTGCCCTTACCGGGATTTGAACCCAGGACCTTCAGCTTCGTAGGCAGCGTCACTACCCACTAGGCTAGGCGGCTAGGTGGTCGTCAAACAATAATAATGGTTATTTCGCTGTGCCCGAAAATGGTCAGGACGACATCATCATGTTTGTATTCACGTGTGTTCCACCGTAGCGTTTAAGATACTGAACCGATTTTGATGAATAAGTTATCTATCTTTTCAAAATTATACTGCGAGGGACATAGGCTACCTTTTTAAATTTTTTTTTTTTTTTTTTCAGTTAGTTTTCCGTAGTCGGGATAGAGTTCACTGAAATTTTAATGCTTGTTCCCGTTGCGTATAAAATCTCCTTGTACAGTCAGCAGCAGAAGTAGCTACGCAAAATAACACGCTCAAAATTATCCAGACAGTCCTTATCCTCTTGACATTAGAGTCGTGCGTAGGTCATTTTGAGCACTTGACCCGCGTAGCATCTTTTGCTGGTGGCTGTATGTGGCGGAACCAGCGGAATTACGCGGCTAAATTTATTTTTTGTACGGATGCTTACTGGCCTCTTAACTCTCTTTTAACATTTGAGAACGATTTCGCGCAAATGTCATACCAATATCATATGAGTACGTCAAGTGAGATAGCCCCGTTCTAATTAACTCCTGTTCTCCAATTAAGGCTCTTTTCGAGCGTGCGACGGAACGTAACAAATTAAAAATGTTTTTAAAAGTTCCAACCCCATTATCGAAGGCTGCTGTCACTTGATGGGCGTTGGTGTTATTGGTTTTGCACTAGGGTTGTCACGATTTCAAGTTTTTATTTTATTGCAACTATTGCTGCACCTGCTAGTTTGTTAGTAAGTATATATAAAGTACTATTGTAATACCTTTTCTTCATGTGTAAATACCTCCTTTATTCAAGAAATAATTCTCCTGATTTTTGCTTTTCAGACATGCTTCAAACATGGCGATATGTTAAATGCAGCTATCATATGGTGTTTATAAATATTCCGAAACACCGTCAGTCCGAAAGCATATTTTTTCTAATTTTTGCTTAAGACATTTATTGATTTGCTTCTTCTGATTAACTTCTATGTTTCGTTATCCGTATAATGTCTCATTATATCATATCTGTTCTATTTTTCGTTTAAAGCGTTCGGTTCATGAAGAATGTGGAGGGACTTCTGTAGCCTTTTTTAAACTACGACAGTGGCATACAAGCACATATTATTATCAAAAATTTCTGATGGCAAGCCAGCATGACAGCGTAGTGATCTGTGTATAGTCTGTCTAATAGTTAAGTTGTTTATATTCTGTTTTTCTGATCTACCTCCTCAAATCATATGATCAAAGCAAGCCAGCATTCAAAGTCAAGTACCGCCTATATTTACTTGAAAACCAAAAAATATTGGGTCGAGTGAGCCTTATAAACCGAGACCTCCGAATTATTTTCCCCCCTTAATTTTAATAAATAAATTATCATGCTTTTGCATCCAGCCAAATTAAGTACCATTATAATTCACGTATATTATTATGACACGCACACACACACACAAAGACACACATACGCACACAAACTAATTCTTCTTCTTTTATGTTGATGAGCGTTGGACGGTTTTGTTTAATTTTGTTTAGTTTTAATTTTGTAATTTAAGGTCCTGGCAGAATACCAGCGATGTGGCTTGCCACATCATAACGCTGAGCCAGCGCCATTTCTCTGCCACGACACATGGCTTCTTTGATTTTAGAATGTAGTACTTTTTACATGCTTGCTTTAGATATGTATATTATTAATATTTTATTTTACCTTCATTGTTTAAATTTTGTATTATCAATGCCATGTATGTTGTGGGAATGAATAAAGTTGTAATCAATCAATCAATCAATTTTGCATCGTCTCCACCGCCCAAAGAGATCGCTTATTAGCGATAAGTCCGTTTGTTGTCTACCATTGCTTATGTTTAATTTACCTCTGTTTTTAGGCTTCCGGTCCAATAAGGTAAAAACGGAACCCGGGACTCTGTCCGTCTGTCTGTATGTCACAAAGTTAAATATCTCAGGAATTACTAATGCTATCCATTTGAAATTTGGAATAGTTTCAAAGAAAATTAATCCACGTGTATGGAACATGAAAATTTTTCATATATATTTTTAATATCTATCTAAAATTACGGATAAGAGGGGGGAAAAGTTTGAAAGTTTAGTTAGTAGGTCAAGTGGGGTATCATATGAAAGGGCTTGAGTTGGACATTTTAAAACAGTTGTTTTTTTACAGTGGTAAAATTTTGATTTATAAAGGAAATTGTTGAAAAAAATACCCCCCCCCCCCTTATCTCCGAAGTTTAAAATAAATATATAAGATTGAGATTACCGTAAATATTACCGGATAGTTATAATTAGCTAGCGTATTTTTTTTATTTTACAAAAAAACATTTTTAAACTAAGATTGTAATTTAACACTTTTGTGTTTAATATTCATTTTTTAAATTTGTATGAAAGTATTCTGAAAGTGCCTTCGTTCAAATAAAAAAAGAATTATCGAAATTGGTTCAAAATAATGCAGGGTCGTGACGGGTGTATGAAAGTTTGTACGGAACCCTCGGCGCGCGAGTCAGACTCGCACTTGCCCGGTTTTTATATTATGCACTATTTATGGTGAGGAAGAAAGAATATTAATTAATTGTACAAAAAAACATTTTTAAACTAAGATTGTAATTTAACACTTTTGTGTTTAATATTCATTTTTTAAATTTGTATGAAAGTATTCTGAAAGTGCCTTCGTTCAAATAAAAAAAGAGTTATCGAAATTGGTTCAAAATAATGCAGGGTCGTGACGGGTGTATGAAAGTTTGTACGGAACCCTCGGCGCGCGAGTCAGACTCGCACTTGCCCGGTTTTTATATTATGCACTATTTATGGTGAGGAAGAAAGAATATTAATTAATTGTATTGTATTGCAGTGTAGCCTGTTGACGCTTGTTCCTCAAAACGAGTCGTAAGCACTTTCGAAAAACATTACATCCCTCGTGTGTCGATTATAAATTAAAAATGGAAGCTACAGTCTCTCAACTCTCATCGCACTATCTGTTAGCAAAATATCATATTCAGTCTCCCGGGAGGCATATATACTTCTCGTTAGGCAGAACTCGTCTCAAAGCGAAATGCTGTGCTCACATAAAGTTTATATGAACTTAATGCATTTCTCTATGGAAAAGAGGCGTAATGGGATTCCGATCATAGAACATTCCGCGACGCTATATTACCAGTAATAAAAATGTCTCGAATGCTTATTACTCTTATTAGTGTGTATCGTTTTCGTACGTCGTTTTACGTACTATGGAAATATAGATAAAGTTAGACAGCTTCAGCATCTTTTTGAGTAATTCTCTATCTTTGCGATCTTGCACTTAATGTGTTTGTACTCGGTTAGTTTTATAAATAAGGTCATATCTCTTTTCTAATTTTTACTAAGCAGCCTGTCTGCTAACAAACAACTGACTTGAAAAATACGTCTCTACACAGATAATTGTGTTATTTCTATTTCAAACATACATGCATCTATTTTGACGACCGGATAGCCTGGTGGGTAGTGACGCTGCCTCCGAAGCTGAAGGTCCTGGGTTCGAATCCCGGTAAGGGCAAATATTTGTGTGATGAGCATGAATATTTGTTTCTGAGTCATGGAAGTTTTCTATGCATTTAAGTATTTATATCTATTATATATATCGTCGTCTAGTACCCATAACACAAGCCTTAATGAGCTTACTATGGGACTAGGTCGATTTGTGTAAGATTGTCCCCTAATATTTATTATTATTATTTTATTATATAAACACGCCTTCATTTCCAATAGAAGTAGGCAGAGACGAGTGATATCGCAGTGACAGGTTGCTAGCCCATCGCCCACAACACACTTTAACCTTGTTCCTTTAGTACGACTCTTACGACACCCACAGGAAGAAAGGGGTGATGCTATTCCAACCCGACACCGAATTTATATTTCATTTGGTGAACAAAAAACAATACATGTTTTTAATTGTATTGTATAATACAAGCTTTGATCCTCCTTTAAATCTGCCTCATTCAAGGGTGACGACGGTCATAAAAAACTTCAAAGAATCTCAATTTGACATAAACACCGCACGACATCGTTCTCAGTTTGTTCTCAGTGGAAGATAAGAACGACGGGGGCCGACCCCAAGTACAATTAATCTTTATTGCTTGCCAAAAAAGAAAGAAGAAATCCTCTGAAAGATAACCAAAAAATACAATTAAACATGTGGCAACAACGGGCGGCCATATCGCTAAATAGCGATCGCTTCCGGACATCCTTTGTGTAGTAGAGACAAGCAAATGAAACAACAGGTCTAGAAGAAACAAGAACTTTTAGCCATATAGTCTTTCTCACTCAAATGAGTCTCGACTCTATTAATTTGATTTTAAATTAACGGACTAAGGAGAACATTGAAAACAGCCAACGGTATGTATGGTCTGGGATATACAACAAAATCCCGACAAGCATTAAAAACAGTGGACGACTGGTCTCGCATTTCGTAAATTATACAGAATGTATCAAAATTAGGGTGTGAATCGAGCAAGGGTATATTCGGTAGTGCATTGCGATTCCAAATATGCATTTGTTTATATTTTTGTTTACTTTTTGTTTAAATATTCTTGTTTACATTGATATTTTTGTTTTTGTTTACATTACAGTCTTTGTTTTTGTTGACATTACTTGTGTATAATTACGTTGCCCCGCGAGGGTGAAGGGTTTATTACATTTTCAACCGCTGCGCGGCATACCTGTGTTATGAAAACCAATGTTTTGTGTATGTTTTTGACACGCTTTTGAAGTCATACACAAGCAACGTAAACAAAAACCCAAAACTTCAAGGAAAACATAAGCAAACATTTCAATGTAAACAAAAACAGAAACATTGAAAAAAAAAAACCGGGTTGCACTCCGGGAGTGCCGGCAGAATTGAAAACTCAATAACATTGTAACAGTTTTTCGATCAGGTCACGTGACATCTTACGGTGTCACCATAAAAATGAATTTGACGCAAATTTATAAACAATTATCAATTATTTAGGCGGACGGCCCGCGGGCGAGTTGGGTGCGACGGGTCCAACGCGCCGCCGCCGCGGCGCAACGGTGCCGGGGTCCGGCGCGCCGACGGGCGGCGGCAAACACAATACCAATTTGTTTTTTGCTATTGCCAAATATTTTTCAAAGCTTTATCTCTTTAGGAATAACGTCTAAATTCGAACGATTCGAATTTGCAAGAACAGCAGATGGCGGTGCACGGTGGCGACCAATTTGTTTTTGCCGTTGGTAAATATTTTTCTAAGCTTTATCTCTTTAAGAATAACGCCCAAATTCGAACTATTCGAATTTTCTCAATAGCAAAACGGTGAAGGATGCGTTGGTATTACTCGTATTACAAATTTATTTGCAGAATATGCTATTGCAAAAAGTGTTTAACGGCTTTATACTCTTACGAATAGCGTTCAGTTTTGAATGAAGTCGAATCGGCTAGCAGCAAAAAGTGACCTCCTTCACATCTGACGTCACAAAACTCTGTCGCGTATTTAACAATTTTTCCCCATCCCAAAAAGTGCTCAGCGCCGCTAAAGAAGTTTTCACTTCAATAAACGAATGCATTTTTGGAATCGCAATACGCGCTACCGAACATGCCCTTGATAGGTTCACACCCCTTTTTCGATACATCCTGTATATAGATTTTTTTCCGATTCAATTTAGAAAAAAATATATATATAGATTGGCTCGCGTGATCTACAGCTCACATAGCCACGATAGTATTAAGTTTTAGTAGGTATAGATGAACACTTTAAATATTATCTCGTTTATTGTGTGCCTGTTTACTTTGTTTGGTTAATTAATTATAATTTGTATAATGTTATGAATCCATGACTATTTAACGCGGTGCATTGGAAATTATCGTGTGCTTTGAAACGCCGTTCTGACTAGATTAAGAAACAATAAGGTCTGATTTTCAGATATATGATTCTTGACCATATGATTGTTTATCTCATTTTATCGATACATGATAACTTAAACATTCGTCGATAGAAAAAAAATCCTGGGTCTGTATTTTCCTTTTTTACTCAGCCTACTCAAACGATACATTATTTTACGACACAATCAAGTTAATACTATAGTATTTTATCTCATCTAAAATCTCAGTTTATGACTATGTTTACTATTCACTAAGTTAGGTATTCATCGAATGTCAAAAAAAGGCCATTTCCGAAGAGTGTTACATCTCTTTTCCTCGTGCGCGGAAGGCATCAGCGTGTCTCTGTCTAGGGGCATGTTCGACTCAAATCAAAGCATCACCTTAACTAACATTTTTCCATATAAAAAGTGACATTTAGCAAGTAAATGCATTCCTCTGTTCAGCGGATTTGACATGAGAGATTTCATGTATGGATCTATGTAAGCACTTTATTGTACACAATAACAGGTTAAAGAATATACATGACACGCAATAGATCAAACGACAAAGGCGAACTTATCCCTATAAGGGATCTCTTCCAGCTAACTTTCATCACTTGATTTTATTATTTTATCACTGAGTTTTTGACGCTCAGAGACCTTTTACATCTCTGTGGATACCTAACAAATTTAATTATAACTATTTTAATTATAACGCTTAGAGACATCTATACATCTCTAAGAAACATGGAACGTTCTTTTTTGTCTCGTTATGTTTTGACATATGAACTTTGATGTAGTTAATTTCCTTATGAATGATGTACTAATTAGAGTCCACAGATATACATTTAGATTTTTGATAATGCATGATTATTACGAAATAAATGACTATAAGTATAGGTTGCGAAGTATACCGTCATCGGTAAAGTATTTACCATAAAAGCCAGTAATATTAATTTAAATTGATGATTTCATGCATATTTACAATTTACATTGAATTAAAGATTTTGCATTTGCAAATCGTTTTTCAGTGAATGGACGAATTCAATTATTTTTCATCTGAATTTTGAACGACAGATGTCATCAAGAAATCAAGTGTTCTCTGTCTCTAACATTTCACATTTAATTTTTATATCAGTGTTTCGAGATAGTCCAGAGGCGGCCATAGGCTACGGTAACCACTTACCATCAGGTGGGCCGTAAGCGGTGGCAGCACATACGTGGTATAAAAAAAATAGTGCCTGGTATTTTCTACGGTGTATGTAGTCATACATATTCCTATAAACTACTTAGAGACGTAAATTGTATCAACATTAAACTAGTTGCTCTGAGCTGAAGAACTCACGAGCGTGTCTTTTAATTATTATTTTGTTGATTTTCGTATAACTGAATCGTCAAATAAAACCTATATAAGTATTGAACCTGTTCACAAAATTTCACGAAAATCCGTTAAGAAATGCGACCCGTAGATGAAAATAGCCAGACAGACATACGAATAACTTTTTTGCTCGAGCGGAAACGGAAAACTTCGCACTTTCAATGAGAAATGAGGAAAAGCGTATTCACAATCACAAATAATCTACTGGCTGAAAATGAAAGTAGAAACAATGATAAGAGCTGTTTCCGTAAGGATGAAAGTACGAGAAGACATAATATTATAACAGCATTTTTATTTAATCGTGCGGCATACATTATTTTGGCCTTTTTAAAGTTTGTCACTCTTTAGTACCACCCAGGGGACACGTTCAGGGTTTTGGTAGGTAGCTCCTGCGGACGCGAGTGACAGGGGTGTGCAATGTTTTTAATAACAACTATTTTCGATTTTTCATTTTGCATAAATCGAATTGCATAATTTTGAAATGCAGAAATGATTATTTAGATGAAAAACAAAATCAATAAGAACAAATTGCATAATGTCTTAATAATAATAAGTCAGTTGCATAGTAATGTATTTCCATAACAGACAATTAGTATAATGATCACTTTGTATTACTATTTAATGCTCATACCGTTATTTTTGCTGCTGCTGCTGCACACTGCTGGGCACAGGCCTCCTCTCATGATAAAGAGGATAATAAAATGTGTACTATTATAAAATAAGTCGGTTCTGGCGCTTCGCCGGCCGCTGCCGCGGCACGCTCGCTCCGCTCGCTCGGCTTGCGCGCTGTAGGGTCGCGGTTCTACCTAACGCTTCGCTCGTCGTCGTACCTAATGGCGACCTGCCTTAAGGTAAAATATGTAAGTTGTTTTATAATTTATGTCATATTATATTATGTCACCCGATCATTCGTTAAAATATAGTTCTATATTTTAATCATAATACTAACTGTATGTTAGAACAAGTGAAATTATTCCTAATGATCGTTATAAACAACGTCATTATGATTATATAACATTCTGTAATTTAATTATTATAACGAATAATATTATGGATTTTGTTTCTATACATTATGTTTATTATGAGTTTTAAAAGTAGTTAAATGTAATTATACAAAATGTTTGTATTAAAATTGAACGGCACTCGAGTGACAGTTGTTCCCCGTTTGTCAAGTTAGTGGGCAACTCGACTGTTAGAAGTTATTAAGCCCCCCGAAGGCCTCTAACTCGGCTTAACGACTACTGTCATAGACAGCAGCCGGGATCAACTGCTTAGCGTGCCTTCCAAAGCACGGAAGCTTTATAACAGCATTTGATTGCAAATACGGAATGAGAATCCTCTAAAGACCGGTCTGTCACAGTCGCCTGTTAATCCGTCAAACAAGCCAAGTCCGTTTAGTCTTCATAATAATACTTATTTAATTGATTATACAAATTTAATGTAACCTTTACCATTAACGAACATATTCAAACAACCGTATTTAATTACCAATACATACTTAACTGATCACAAAACTATTTAGCCCCTACCGGGAAAGGGTAATTAAATTCTCACATATTAATCAAAAAGCGCCGAGCGTCACGGGTCCTCATTACCGTTCACCGATTACGGCGTGATAATTACCATTAGTTTATTACATAAACAAGAATAACGATACTTCACGTAGGCTTCGGAGATTACTGAAGCAAGTAACTTTACTTCGCCTAAATAATTTATAGGCTTCACTCGCGATCTCAAGACTGTTCGTAAGTTAGCACGTGCTAACTTACGAACACGAGTTAGAGTGAAGTACGAACGGAAATTTGGTACCGGTACCTACTAGAAGTAGAACGTCTTCATTTGATTAGTTAACTTTTTTTACTGCCAAGCAACTTTGTTGAGATTTTCCACCGCCGAGGCAATGCAAAGTTTTACAAGTTCGGAGATATCTTCTGTCATTGGTTTTTATCGCCGATTGTATGGTCGAAATCATTTAAGGCAACTGACATTTTATAAAACTGTCATTGGAATATGAATCTAATAGCTTGACTGGTGGAGTCACTTTTTCAACGGATAACTTAGAGCCCCCCCACATTACCGTCTTGTGAACGTTTTCATACAAAATTGTGCGTTCCGTCGACTTAGATGTAACTCGGTCAACTGAAATATTTCTTAAAAATATCAAGACGTGGCACATCAAATTGATAGACTGTACCTATTTAAAACTAAATATAACACCTCTCTCCTATATAATATATTATTATTATTACGTATTAGCACTGCAATTCAGTGCGGAAATACCGCCAGCGTCCTAAGTACAATATGCGACTAAGACCTTTTAGATTTAGCCTTTTTATCTAATTTAGTTATTTTAAATAATCTACTAATCTATAAGCGATAAGACCGCCTGTTGTTACCTTTATTTATTAAGCAATTCTTTTGTAAGATGTTTCTCTCTTGTCGTGGTGCAATTATTTGTATGTTATTGTTATTATTTGTATGTTTTTTCCATATCTCGGGACCATGGAGTCCCGGACTTTTGGAAGGCATGCGTGGGGCCGAAGCCAACAGCGCAGAGGCCCTTTAAAACAAAAATAATCTAAAGCGGAAAGGGATACACATGGCGGATACCATCTCCGAGCGCACAACATGATACACCCGGTGATGGTCCCCGCCAGGTGCAAAGACTATTGCAGTGCAACACTGTGCTGCGATGGAACTAAGGTCATGGGTTATTGGGTTGAATGGTGGGTGGTCTGGAAAATGGGTTATGAGAGGAGACTAGCGGACACCTGCCGTGACAATTAGTCTGAAAATTGTGAAAAGGCAGGCGGTGACTTGTCTGAGCGGCTGTGAGGTTGTCGAGAGGTGAGTCTGCGGTGCGCCAGATCCCGGTAATCCGTTCAAGGGCCGCCGGCGTTATGACATTTTACACTTCCAACCTGGAGCATAGGTTCTGCTCTTGCGACTCCACTCTGGCCGGCCGGTTAAGGCAAGCACAGAGGCGAGGGCCAGATCAAATGGGCCTCTGGAGAGTATGGGTCCGCGGTGTCGCCACTCACCGTCAGCTCGCCACAAGCTGCCCCCGCGGGCATTATTATTATAATACTTTAGCAAATGAAGAGCAAAATTTGTTGATAACCTATGTCCTTCAGTCCATCAGTGAGTTTGGATTATTTGTATGTCCAGTATATACAAACTCACTAATTTACAAACCTTACTTTATATTTTTAGCGTCAGGCTATATCTAGATTTCAAAAATGTTTACCGATTCAATTACTATAAAAAAAATTGGTATCTCCTCATTTCGCAGAAATATTTTTTGCCGAACACAACAATTGTTTACAGATTACTCAATCCTCATAATTTTCTTTCATATGATTAAAATCCATCGACTCATCATTTCATCTTAATAATAAAGTTTCATAGAAATTTAATAAGTCGAAATTTTAATACAAACAAAAGACAAATGGCAGAATTATTAACTGCAGAATATTGTTTCTTCAGCATAACAATTCACAGAATTCTGAATTCTCTTAATATTTTTTTAACAAATATTGATTCAAAAACCTTTAAGTTTAAAAAAAACCTAATCGGTAGAAAACTGTAAAAAAAGAAATACGACTATTATTAGTAAAAAAGGCAATTTTCAATAATCGGTTTACCGTTGTTTTGCCGACATATTTTGTATCGAATTTTGTTTGTTGCTTTTTTGAGCACCGCAAGTTATTTTGCCACACCGTCGACCCCTCTCTCCGCAGCCGGCACTCAAGTCTGATAGAGTAAAGGAGTAGATACTTATTTTAACCTAAGGAAGGTCTCAGTTAGGTACGACGACGAGCGCAGTGGGGAGGAGTGTTTGGTAGAACTGCGACCACACAGCGCGGAAGCTGAGCGAGCAAAGCGAGCGTGCCGCGGTAGTGGCCGGCTAAGCGCAAGAACCGATTTTTTTTAAGTAATAAGTACTCATATGATACAAACGCCTCTTGCCCTTGCCTACAACTAACATATAATCATTATAACATGTAAATACCGCCGTACGGAAAATTACCCACAACACAATATTTTTGTTGACGAACTACCGTCGGATGTACACTCGCGGGCGAGCCTGTTCAAATTACACGTTAATACGTATCAAGTAATATGGATCAAGACGACCGCTAATGAAAAATAACAATAATAAAATAATTTATTTAACTAACAATTACTACAAGTTGTATGTGTATGTGCCTGTGTGTGTTTGCGTGTGTGTAAAGAGTACGGCGTTTTGTTATCATACAGTAGCAATTTTATGCGAAGCAAGTTTCGTAATCGTAAAATTAAAGTGTAATAAACAAAATAATAACTTACGTTCTCTACGAAATGAGTGTTCTACTAAATCACGTTTCTGCATTTTGGACGTAGTTGAATTAAATATGTATGAAATAATTTGTCTACTATATGATTATTCTGTGTATTATGTTATACAAAATTCTACAAAAAAAAATTTATGAATCGACTCAATAATATATATCGTATCGCTATAATAAGTCAATTCAAAATTAATCAACATTAATTTTCTGCATAATATTTCTGTGACCTAAACCTATGAGAAAATTTGTATATATATACATATATGTATTTGTATATATACCGATTCCCACCGGCTTGCCTAAAATGTATACCTATACTCTAAGCAAGCCTATAGTTATATACTCTAAACCCTTTTATAACTTTTTGTTCCGGGCAGCCCATCGAAAATTATCACTTAATCGTAATTAGGTAGATAGATTTTCATACTCGGTGAATAATATTTCAGTATAAATGTGGATCGAGATTGGATTGAAATGTCATCGCAAGTGCGGGACTCAGGAATTTTCGAGTGTTCGAATATTTTTATAGTACATATAGCGCTCGGGACAACTCTTATTACTGCCAACTCCTATTACTAGGAAAAGCGGGATGAAATAAAATTACAAGAATATTGATGCTTTTACACAATTCGAAGCTTAAGTGGGTGTGTCATCTAAAACTAGTTTCAAGAAAAGCTGTATTTTTTAAAAATAGATTGTGGGTGCTCCTTTTGAAGATAAGTAAGCAATATCCTATATCGTATAGTCTGGCCAACAGTCGTGCCGGTAGCAAAAAATCTAAAACATATGTTGTTCTTCCCACTAATGTTATTTGGATAGCTTAAACTAGAGTCCGCTTGCTAACTTGTAATATCCCAAGAAATCAAGTTTTTACGGAAGTAACTGTCATCTGCTGATCGATTGCGTTAAGTTTCGTACGTACGTTAGGTAGATCTACATGTAATTTTATATAAAATTACAGTTGGGTTGTCCTAACGCTCGTTCGAAAACTTACGCAATTACGCCTCTAGCATTCTGTGCCAGGATGATTTGATTGTATTACTCTCTTCAATAAAGTTGTAATAACGTCGGCTGTTCGTCCTCTGCCCTCGCACAGCGTTAAAACCTTCTAAAAACAGACTCAATTACTCACTAACGCCCCAAACTTCGGTGAATCTTCAAGTTACTGTTTTTTCAGATGTCACATTTATATTTATCAGCAACGATTAAGCCACAGCCAGTCCGTTCCTCAAAGCTCACAATAAACTTAGTGAGACGGGCTGGAGATTAAAAATCGAGCGACTCGCAGACACAATGAAAATGTTTTTTTCACAGGCCCCCTTTCACAGCAGGCTTTGTTTGTGAAACGAAGTTCGCAGTTTTTCTCTCCACACACGCTTCATCGCAATTCTATAGGGGAAATATTGTATGAGCACGTATAGCGCGTTTTCAGTTCTAGTGAAGCCGCGCGGGGATCGGGATGTTAATTTGGCCAATGATAACGGGTCATGAAATCGTGCTTGTTCAGTCGAAACGTAGGTATGCGAGAATTGACGCAGTTCGGTAGGATCAATTCCGGATGAAAACATTTATTTCGTTGTGTTTTTAATCGTTGTTCATCTCCTTCTGTCGTGCATCTGTTTGTTTGTTTGTTTGCACGCGTTTGTGAGCAGCCAAAATATAACAAAGAAGGCTCGACTCGCGGTTCACAGAGGAGTGCTTGTTCCTACACTGATGTATGGAAGTGAGACTTGGGTATTTCAAAAAAGCATGAGAGTAGACTGAATGCAGTTGAAATGAGAGCGTTAAGAAGTATGTGTGGAGCTCGTTTGAATGATAGAATAAAAAATAGTATAATAAGAGAAAAATGTGGAATAGAAGACGATGTAGTGACTAGGATTGACCAAGGTATGCTTCGGTGGTTTGGGCATGTTGAGAGGATGTGTGAAAGTAGACTGACTAAGAGAATTTACGTCCAGGAGATGGATGGAAGGGTCGGTAGGGGGCGGCCTAGGCTAGGGTATCATGACCAAATTTCAGCGATACTGTTAAAAGGCCAGGTCAGGAGTACCCGCAACCGACGAACGTGTATGAGAAGATGTATGGATGTCATCGAAGCGAAAGAAGTATGTAAGGACCGTAGTATTTGGCGTTCCTTAGTCTCTGCCTACCCCAATGGGATACGGGCGTGAGTATATGTATGTATGTATGTCATCTGCTTCCATCAAACAGCGCTATGCAATATTTTCAGACCCGTCATTTTACCTTGCTATCCGTAATTTTACCTTTCGTATACCCGTAATTTTAATATAGTAATAAAAAAAACGTAAGGCTCGCATGAGGTAAAGTGATCACAAAAGTTTATCTCCAGGGGTGCTAGATGCGTGTGTGTTAAAAAAAACCTGATGACTCATTTCATGGAAACTATTGTCATGGTAAACTTATTTTTATAGGTACCTAATTGACGTAGAATAAACAGTAACTACACGTTTTTTTTACAATAAAATTTTGTATACACGTATTTTATCAAATTAAATAAATTATGTCACTTGTTTTTCTCATTAAAAAACTTCCCCATTTTCATTACCAAAATCCACTCCATAAAACAAGTGCACTATTACAGCCAAACCCTTAAACTCGTCCTTGTTGTAAACACCCCAATAGATTTTTATCACGACCATTACAACGTGACACTCGACGAGAGTGCGAGCTCTTCCAATCCCTATATACAGCTAGTGAAACGGCGTGGGTCACAAGAGATCTCCACCACTGGTTCATGTATGGGTATCTGATTCCCTGTGACGATCCTTTGCATTATTCATACTGTTTGAGACAAAGATGCTGTGAATACGTCCCCAAAATGCTAGTCATGCATTGATCACACTGAGCCGAATTGTTTACATAAACAACAAGATGGTATTTGTGCTTTGTTCCATTTGATGCGGGAAGTACAGTTCCTTGAATCATAAATTGATTGTTTTAATGTGCGGTGTCATTTAAGGCAGACAAGGTGATAAAATAAATGAAAATAGTTACTGGCAAGAGAGAGTCCATTTTGGTATAAGCGTGTTATTGCGGACTCTAGGTACTTTTCTTTCCCATAAATATCATTTGTGGAAAGAATTTGCCGAAGTACAAGTGAAATCAAAAGATTTTTCAAAAAAGCTTACTGCTTTTTTCAAATACTTAAAGCCTACCCCATGAATCCCATGATCCCACGATTATGAGGAATCCAACGACACCTCATAGGCCAAAATCCGTGAAGCCGTTTGGACTGTATGTAGCCCATGAAATAGAATATTCTTGTCCCCACATACTCGTACATACGCTCGACAATATTCTGAGGTAGTAGGGTAAAAATGAAGTGCTGCTACTTTTTATTATTACTATGTATGTATATACCATCCAAATCACCTACCTTACTACACACCTTTACTTACTTACTCACATACCTTTTGCCCCCTAACGAAAATACCATGTGTGATATAAATTCGGATTTGACAGACTGCCAGATAGAAAATAACTTCCTCTTGAGAGAAACCCAGGGCAGCGTAATATCATCATCATCATATCAGCCGAAAGACGTCCACTGCTGGACATAGGCCTCCCCCAAAGAGTGCCAAAGCGACCGGTCCTACGCCACCCGCATCCAGCGGACCTAGTCCAAGCTATTTTACGGAGTATCTTCAAAATAAGAAAATTCTCTAAACCTTCGAAAACAGTAACTTATCAAACTAGATCTAATATCAATTTAATATTTAAATACTTTGCGCATGCCAATTTATTATCAAATTAAGAATGTGATTGTCAAATTGATTCCCAGCTTTTTGCAACACTGTAGCAACAGAAGACCGGACAAGCGATTTTCTGCAGATTATATATTTTCAACTGGTTATAAAAGAATTTAGACACCCATCACCTCTCCTCTAAGTTTCCCAACAATGAAATGTAAATAAATTAACAATAGCGATTATCATAATAGCTCTTATGAAACTGTTGAGAGTCAAGCTCATTTCTTAAAACGCATAAGACCAGAGTGAATTATGAATAAAACATTGGCTTTGGACGGCTGGCTATCTGTCTTGCGTAGTGAGGCAGTTCGGAGAATCCGCGGCAAGAAATGCAGTTACGACCTTTGAACTTCCTACGTTCTTACGTCGTTTTGCTTTTAACATGTTGATGGGTGCTTGCTATTGTTCTACATCCCTACACGTATGTTATTGTACGCTTTGCAGTACTTTCCTGATGCCATTTCGCTCCCTTACGGGTCGTTTGAAAAGTCGCTTGTGTATTGTTGGTACGCCTTTGTAATTTACCTGCCTAAAGAAACTCAATTGCCTGGGTTTTCGTGGAGATTACACAGCTATGGACGGTGTGGCGGTGGAGAAAGGTACTTTAATAACAAACATGTGTTTAAACACAGAATAATACTCGTTGAATAACTTAGGCGTTTGTTTTACGTACAGTCAAAGATATGTTTACACTTTTGCACCTTATGCCAATGAAATAAGGCGAATTAAATGTATACATATCTTTGACGTCGACTGTTCATAAAAAATATACATTGTTTTTGTGGTGCTCAAAACTAACTTAGTAAAAGTGCGAACTCTTTCTACATCTGATGTAACTTAAAAAAAACATGTTTAACGATCATCAATTTGATTGGAGGATTTTAAAAGCTACTTACTGCTACACTAAAATACCTCTCGCCGCAGTGCTGCCAGTGGTGACATATGCGTTCTGAAATTCCTCATTCAACAGTACAATAGCGTTTTATAATTGAAAAAAAAAAAATGTGAATGGCTCTAGCGTGTCCAGACTCCGTGGGTATAAAAACTGAATTAACCGTGTAAAATTTGCAGTGTCAATTGAAAAACATTTTAAGTAACGTACGGGGTACGGTCCGCGGGACGCGACTACGGGCCATCACAAATAGAATTACTGCCAACGCCGAACCTCAAACACACGGGATTGAATCCACTCCGGTTTGTAAACTAAAATATATTCTCTTAAAATTGATTTTCGATGTTCAGAATGCAATTTATTTGCGCCGAATACAGATTATTTTATTAACGAGCTGCATGTGTTTACTGTTTGGGAAGTTTATGGGCAAATGATCCTTTATTTTATAAATGAGTGAGGATATTCTTGGCCACTAGTTAGCCTGGTTAGTCGGTAGTTAGCCATACAAACTAAAGAAGTGCACAAAGTTCCGTTGTGATTCAAAAAATAACCATAGAATTGTATGGTTAATTTTCGTGAGACAACGGAAAACTTACATACAAAATTTAATTGAGTGAGTTTAGCTGGCCAATGGTCCTTACCGAAATAGGAGCCTTTGGCTAAATATTTCATTTGTGCATACTATAGTTGTTGCTTACCGTGCCTTCACCGGAGACCCTGCGGAAGCTAGCATCGTGTTGAGCTGAGTCCATTTCGTGACAGCCTAATGTGTTATTTTTTATTTATATCTTTTATTATCTGTGTATAATTGTTTGTTGACTTTAAAGGCCAGGAATAAATACAGATTTGATACGTTCGAGATGCAGTGCTGGCGGAAAAAGCTTGGCATCAAGTGGACAGCCCGCCTCATAAACGAATCAACTTCAATTTTTAGGACACGTGGCTAGACAGGAGGACAGTCTAGAGAAATCCCTCTCCATCCTTCAACCCTCACGCACACTTTTAATGGACAGATAGAATTCACTGGTCGTTATATATATTTTTTTTTTTATGGTATAGGAGGCAAACGAGCAGACGGATCACCTGATGGTAAGCGATTACCGCCGCCCATGGACACTTGCAACACCAGGGGTGTTGTGAGTGCGTTGCCGGCCTTTAAGATGGGAGTACGCTCTTTTCTTGAAGGTTTGAAGGTTATGAAAGCAACCCGCATGCGGCAAAACGATTGTGTTGTCGACCGATGACTTTCGTTTGTCGTTATCCCGTCTGTGGAGAGCAATCGCATCCGGTATACCGACCAACTTAACGACTAATGAAAATGCGCATACAGCGAGATGAAATGGAGATGTGGTCCAAATTGCGAGATGATAACTATGTTACGTTGATGTCACAATATCCGCGTTATCAAAAACTGTCATTGGAACAAGTATATCTGAATCAATAATAGGGTGTCCCCTTATTTCACCGACAAACGTTTCAGCGAATGAATGGTTTCGCCAAATTTTCGTTTCTTTCGAATCTTTAAGTTTTTAGGTACAGCTAAAAGGTCGTTCTGGGAACCCGTTAGGTTAGGTTAGGTTTGTTTTAATGTTTTAACTGATTTTGAAAAAAATGCTTTCGATGAAATGAAAATTCTGCGAAACATACATTCGATGGATCAATGGTAAAACAAGGTACAGTCAGCGTCATATAGTTAGTAGCAGCCAGAGTACCCAAATATTTCGTAACACACCCTTATTCTTACAGTAATAAAGACGTGTACCGAAATATTTGGCTACCTTGGCTGCTACTAACTATATGACGCTGACTGTACAACCCATTAATAGACATATTTTGCTAAAGCGCAGTCATGATAGAAACTAACTTTAACTATACGTTTTAACAGCCTCTTCTAACAAGTTGCTCGTATCTACAATTCAAAGAATTTGTTCATTGATTAAATAAATTTGGTCGATGGTATCTAGCCGAGGGCCCGCGGGGCCAGGGAATTTACTACCAATGCCATCGCCTTATTTACGACTAAATAAAATACGACTATCGAATGCCACACGAAAATAGCCATAAAAGCTACACTACAACCCTAACTATTATTAAGGTCTGTTAATTACGAGTAATTCGACGGAGTAAATGACGTTTTATGTGCTCTCAGTTTATTTAGATATCTTAATAGGCTGACTATGTTGAAATTAATTTTATTTAAGCAGTTTATTAAGAAAAAATATTTGTGCTAGCATATCTAAAAAATATATGTTAATACTAGCTGATGCCCGCGGCTTTGCCCGCGTGGTTATGGGAAAATGTAACATATTGAATTTTCCCGTGGGAATTAGATGTTTTTCCGCTGGAAAAAGTAGCCTATGTCACTCTCCAGCTTCTAAACTATCTCCATACAAAAAATCACATCAATACGACGCACCGTTGCGACGTGAAAGAAGGACAAACATACAAACACACACACTATAATATTTATAATATTAGTAAGGATTCATCATATTTCAAAGATCGTGGACGGACTCGATACATTATTGGACGAGATCGGCTCTATAGAAAATAATTGCAAAGATTGGTCTTAAAATCATCATTAAACGGTTCTAAGTCTTTATTTTTTTGACGTATGGGTCTGCAATTAAAAACATGAAGTCAACATATTCATACCTAAAACGCTAACGAGTCATATTTTACTTAATTTCACAAATAATCCACTTTTTTTATTTCTTTATTTATTTTCTAGACCTGGCCGCCCAGTAACACTCGCTCTCGTTTACTCCGATACAAATAGACAGTGTGCGCCGTATCCCGAATCCTCAAGGGCATTTTGGTGTTGACAGGGTCTTAAATAGTAATGTGCTGCAGCCGATAATTACCTAAAAGTTTTAAAGGGGTTAGGTTATACCTATTTTGAGACTAGTCCTCATAAAGTTTACGCATTATTTTATTTATTCCGTATCGGTATATTCTTGTAGGTATCACAGCCGTGCCGCGAACGAACGCTTACAAACAGACGAATAGTAAAAAGCCACTGTAGCCGAGTGGTGAGACTGGTGAGGCGCGCGGCTTTCAGTCTGGAAGTCATGGGTGCGGACCAAAACGTGGGTTTGAAAAAAACTTATGTACGATTAAGTAATAGTAGATTACTGCAGAGGCTGTGAAGTAAGGGATTGCTGGACGAGATTGGGGTAGACGGCCGAGTCGTAGACGAGGCCGAATACAACGAGTCCAGCAATCCCTGTTCCGGCCGAGGATTGTATAGTACTTTTCTCAAACGATGTGAGGAAATATTAAAATTAAAATAAATACAAAGTAATCAATTAAATAATAGGTAATTTGCGCCTTTTTTATTTTTAAAACATGCCATTTGAACAAGCCGTTCGAGCACCATGTTTTTAACCGCACATAAAGTATAGTACCATAGATTATTTTTATTTTTTCTATGAAGCAAGTATGCTTACAGTGTCTAGTGGTGGTTGGCAGTATGTAAATTTTCCTTTGTCAGTTTAATATTAGTAAACAAATTTAAAAAGTTAGAGTAGCGGACAATAATGGTTTTACTTAGGGTTTTCATACATTACTTCTTGGCGTAAGGCCAAGAAGTAATGTAGGGAGCCATAAACAAGAAACTTCACGTCTTCATTTCGTGATTTAACGCGTACATTTCCGAGCATGTTTGAGAAAACGATTTTTTTTTTCAAATTCGGAACCCCATTGCGTTGCATTTTTTCCGTCGCGGATGAAATTCTGTCGCGTGTGGCCGACTCGTTGGAATTTGGTTATGGAATACCGCCCGTGTGTGGTAGACCTAAAATACCCCATTATTATATATAACAAAAGCATCGAATAAAATAAAAATCCATACTAATATTATAAATGCGGAAGTGTGTCTGTCTGTCTGTCTGTCTGTCTGTCTGTCTGTCTGTCTGTTACCTCTTCACGCTTAAACCGCTGAACCGATTTGGGTGAAATTTGGAATAGATATACTTTGAGTCCTGGGGAAGGACATAGGATAGTTTTTATCCCGGAAATCATCCCCCAAGGGAATGAAGTTGGGGGTGAAAGTCTGTATGAAGCTACGATATAAACGAGTTCCACGCGGACGGAGTCGCGGGCAGAAGCTAGTACAAAATATATGGCATTTTATTACCGATTATTGAGAATTAAACCAGAAACCGTAAATATAGCACCGCACTAAATAAATATTAAATACTAGCTTCTGCCCGCGACTCCGTCCGCGTGGAAATCGTTTATATCGCAGCTCCATACAAACTTCAACCCCCCATTTCATCCCCTTAGGGGGTGATTTCCAGGATGAAAACTATCCTATGTCCTTCCCCGGGATTCAAACTATCTCCATACCAAATTTCATCGCAATCGGTTCCGCGGTTTAAGCGTGAAGAGGTAACAGACAGACAGACAGACAGACAGACAGACAGACACACTTTCGCATTTATAATATTAGTATGGATTAAGGGACAATCTTACACAAATCGACCTAGTCCCATAGTAAGCTCAGTAAGGCTTGTGTGTGACGACGATATATATAATAGATATAAATACTTAAATACATAGAAAACTTCCATGACTCAGAAACAAATATTCATGGTCATCACACAAATATTTTCCCTTACCGGGATTCGAACCCAGGACCTTCAGCTTCGTAGGCAGCGTCACTACCCACTAGGCTAACCGGTCGTCCAAACTGTTTGTATTAAGCTGGCATCATTATTTGTTATGTTTGACATTTCTACCTGTCATTTTACTCCGTTCAATAAATGAACAGATTTTAGCTAATGTTTAAACAGCGTAGCTCATGATATTATTAACTCATTCATCGCCAATTTCGACACTCATGCGTCTGAGTTTAAGCTGCTACGGCGTAGCACTAGGAGCGTAGCGTGTCGGTGAGCGAGTTAACATTATCCAGCGGCATTTCCCGGCTGACTCACATGTTCGCATAGGTGCCGTCATAAAGTACTTTTCAACACATTTGCTCGTAACGTACGTACCTCTTATCATGTCGCTTTTAGGCTCATAATCCTAAGTATCAAACACGCGTGTTTTATAACATTACGACACTTGTGTGTTATGGTTATATCCCGATTAAGTCACGTTGGCACCTTGCAGCAAGATGTATGCATGAACACAAATAGCTTGGCAGGCCTATAAAATTTTCATCTTTTGAAAAGGATTTTTTCCTCGCAAAATGTGTAGAAAAACGTCGTATGAAACGCGTGAGCTTTGATAATTACATCCTCGGCTCTCTAATATCCACTCACTTGCTTGTGGCAACCACAGTTGCCAATTTTGCAGACTCCCAAACTGATGGTGGCGATGGCTATGGCTCCATAACTGGGTTTCAAGCGATAAAAAATATTCCCATTTCGTTGCTGGTTACAAAACTCAGTTACGCAGCCGGACGGAAGGAAGTATGGGCTGCCTCGATAATGAAAAATTAGAAGCAGTTTAGGCTACCTTTTTTAAAATATGAAAGCAAGTGAGCGGTTACCACGCTCACCTACGGTTCGCGTGAACAATCCCGCCTCTGATGTAATTATCAACATACCTCACTTGTATCACAATGTACTAGGTAATCCAGTAAATAATAATTTACAATCAAAATTAGAATCGAACGCCAAAAGTATTATTATTCGAATTTTTAATTTGTATTAGTTTTTTGCTGAATTCCAATGTGCGTGGACCAAGAGATCAAAAATATGTTAACACAACTTTAACATTATAAAGGTCGTTCAGAGATGTTGACCCTTTGCGAACGAGTACATAAAGTATGCACTCGATTGTACTAAAAGGAGACTTTGATCGCACAGTCAGGGGAAGATATTTTATGTACATAAATAAAGACATAAATATCTATACACGACATTGTGAGATTATGTACATATATTAATACTTACTTGCCTGTACTTAGAATGAGATGGTTTTAAAATGTCCGAATGGCCATAAACAGTTTATCTTTAGAACAATGCTTTTGGCCCTTTAGTTAACGGCATCAAATATAATGACCACCAAAAATAATAATTCTACCATTACAATAGTACTAGCTGTTTTAGTAACGACTGCACATTAAATTGTATTCGACGACCAAATTTAGTAAATGATCACCAAATCTTAGCGAGCAAATTAATACAATATTTGTACCTAAATAACCCACTATGATTGCCATAAAGTGTACGCATGTTACCAAATAAAGTATAATGATGCCAAATTTGTTGAGTTTGGTGAGGTAGGGCACAGCGAAATATCATCCCGCTCGAATTTGGAACAGCCCAACTGGGGAAGTACCTCCGCCTTGTAGAAGACCACAGCCATAATAACACTACTACTTGCTCTGTAGTTGTGTTGTGTTCTTGGAGGTGAGCAAGGTCGCCAGAGCTCCCGAGGATGCGTTGTGTTGAGAGCGAGGGAATCTGTTCCTTCAGCTGTCAACACGGCGAATCCTCAAACATATCAAGGGTCGGCAACGGCCATGTTACTCCTTTGGAGTTGCATGCGTCTATAGGCTACGGTGTCCGCTTACCATCAGGCGGTCCGTACGCTTGTTTGCCACCGTCGTAGTATTTAAAAAAAAAAAAATACAAGTGCTTTTTTAACCACATGAGCATTTGACTGAATAAACGCTTCTGTTTTTTTGGTAGTGGTTAATTAATTTAGGGAAATTGAATTTCAGGTTAGTAAACATTTTCTAGTAACTTAAATAATTCCTTCTTTATAGCGATCGAAAGGTAAAAATACTAAAAACCCAAATCAGCGCACCCCACTTCCACGTGGTCTGTCCTACCCCTAGATTGTATATAAAAGCCCGCGGAGACAGAAGCTCGCGAAGGAGGTCCTGAGTTGAACGGTTGAGGCTGAGTTGGTCGAGTGCGCACGTGAAACGAAGGGCCGACGAAGCGAGTTTCTGGCGGGAGCCCGGGCGGGGGGCGGGAGATTGAGTCCCAGAAACGAAAGCATTTTCTTTAATAGGATAGTAAGATATTATAATTTGGGTTATTATTTCACATTAATAGGAGATAACATTTTGGTGATCATTTACTATTTTTGGGTTAGCAATGATTTATTAGGATAGCATTTTCTTTAATAGGATAGTAAGATGTTATAATTTGGGTTATTATTTCACATTAATAGGAGATATAATTTTGGTGTTCATTTAACTATTTTTGGATTAGCAATGATTTATTAGGATAGCATTTTATTTAATAGGATAGTAAGTTGTTATAATTTGGGTACACTATTTGACATTAAAATGGAGATAACATTTTGATGATCATTTACTATTTTTGGCAGTAAAAAGTATTTTTTGGCGTTATATTTTACTATATCTGGTGGTCCGTTAAACATGTTAACTTTGGCTACTACTTATCAGTTCAAAATGAAAACAAAAAAGCAACAATACAATGCGCAGAAAAAGCTACCCTCTAGTATACGCTATAAGGTTCAAGGTGTAATAATAGAGCATTAGGAACGGTATTATCAATATGCCTCGGCCGGTGTTCCCGTCGACCGGCTACCTGGCTACCGTCCCTTATGGCCTATTATTTCAACTTGAACCTTAGAGCTTACAAAAAAATGTAGCTATTCGTGTGCGTTATCTTGTTTCTTCTTCCTTTTCATTTTGAACTGATAAGTAGTAGGTAAAGTTAGCAATAGGCACAAAACCATTGTTGAACGAAAAAACCATAGAAGTCTAAGGAGTGCCGTAAAATGGCCCTACAGAATGGGTGCCATTGCTATTAGGCGAGGTTGGGGGCGGGGTGTCAAAACGGTGCCAGGCAGCCGTTTAGTTCGAACATGCGCATACCGGGTTTAGGCACGTGTTTGGGTAGAAATTTCCAAGGAGCTCGGATTCTATGGTATCTTTGTTCGCTGATTAGACTCCGTTCGAAGCTCTGCCCCGTGGCCTGTCACCTTTTCGCGCATTAATGCAAAATGCCCTGTAAAGACTTCATTAACAGTGAAAGAGTTTTATTTAATAAAGTTTACCACGAAAAATCCAACAATGATTACATTTATAATTATAGCCACTTCACATTTCATGGTTGGCTAGCATCTAATTAACAATTTACGCCAATCGCCGGAATACATCACCATGAAATTTATCGTGTTATAAAATTAACTGAAATTACAGCCATAAATAAGCCCCGTGTGAATAATTAGTGCCCGGCATCCCACACCTCCATGACATTAGGTTTACCTTCGTCAAATGTAAGTTTAACGGTTACCTACTGTTAATAATTTCGCGTGTTTAGTACTAAGATTTCACGGTAGGTGGCGCTGACCCGTGTATTGTCTAAACGAATTTCCTGCATCCAGCCTGCATCCTACATAGGTTATTTTGTATGTATTCTTATTTTGTCATTGTCATTGGAGTAATCAAGATGTGTCTACTCTAAGAATGTAGATCATTTAGACATTCGTTATCATCATCATTATCATCCTGTAATCGCCTACTGCTGAGCATTTATGCCTCTTTTCGAATACACAACGTAAGTTAAAAGGGGGCTTGTAATATCTAGTTTGTAGATCCTTTTATTTAAAAAAGAATGTTAAGGTTTGATATAATTTGTGGCCTCAGATTCTGCCGTCGTTAACTTTTGCCATTTATACGATCCTGAGAGGTTAGCCAAAAAAAGAAAAAAAAAGAAAACCGTGTTAAGCAATGCATTAAGAAAAAATACCCATATTCCGACACTGGTTTCTACCGGAATTACATTCTATACTACTGACCAGTGACCAGGTTTCCTGAGAATTTATTATATTCAATTCTAGCAAGATTTAATATTATTAATAGACTCATCTTTCACCGAAGCAAAATGTACTGTATTATCCACACCATTCATTACGAATTTTGTTGGGCTAAGGCTAAAATAAAACTGGAAAAAACGTTAAATTTTCCGAAAAAATTATGATCGTAACGTTGCCGGTAACCACGCCTTTTGATCGGCAACTCATAGGTTAATTTACACCCTAGTGAAGAATACACTGCATGTTGCATGCAAGTAATCTTTCTTTGAATAATCATTGATGGTTCATTCTTATGCGGTGCTGTGTTAGTTTAGCACGAAAAGATGTGGATAGAATTAAAAAGCGTAATTTATGAGCTGACTAGCTTTTGTCCCCGAATTTTTATGCGTGAACTTTGGTACTTTCTACCCCAGTTTCTTCTTGTCCGGGGTTGATTATATTGGATGAAAAGTACGTATCTAATATTTAAAAAGTAATATAGTAGTACATTGTTGTAAAGGCTAGAAAGTAGGCAATAGATGGACGAGTGGGTTCGAGGTCCGAGCCGCTAGGTGAGGACCTCGAAGGAGACGAGTCCATCTATTGCTCTTTTGGCCGAGACGTTACATAGTGCTTTTCACGCCTACTGCGAGAAAATTGCAAATAATTATATTTATAAGTCAAAATTAAGTAAGTACCTAATTAAAGATCATATTTAATATGAAACACTTTAGCGCGGCCGCTCGCGTGACGGAGGGCACTGCGCCGGGCCGCCCCGCGCGGTGCCCTCCGTCACGAGCGGGGCGGGGGGAGCTGTGATTGGTTAATCGCTGTTCAAACTGTCCAACAACAACGACCACTACTACAATGCAACATTGTAGTAGTGGTGGTTCAGGTGCTACAGCTATTGCCTACTTTCCAGCTTGGTTTTAGACCATCTATTGCCACATTTCCGAACAGTGGCGTGAAAAACCATTTCTCAGCCAATTTTTATCTAAATCGTAGTTTTCGATCAAGAATGTTGTCGCACCTCCAAAAAATAAACAAAAGTTAAATAAAAAAGAGCAGGAAAACAAATAAATAAATAAACAATTGAATAAAATGTATCAGCCAGCGTAACATAATCCTGATCTCTAAGTCTTAATGGCTTTCACTACATCTCATATAAACAAACAAACAAAAGACCCAAGTGCACTAACCCTCTCCATTTCTATCCAATTAATTATAATAACGTTTACTACAATCCTTTGTTCCGTCTCAAAACCACTTTGCATGAAATCCGCCTCTAAGTCAATTCGATATTATTAGTGAGCAAAAAATAGACAAAAGCGAGTCGCTTTCAAAGCTCGTTTAACATTTAAATAACGCTTGAGATACGCGAGAATCTTTTATTCTATCAGTATTTAATCTCTAAGGAATGTTAAGATTAAGTTGAAAAACAATTGACATATTTCTCGTTACAGAATTTTGATACCACTCCTGTGACAAATATTACCATTACGATCTTTTTTTTCCACCTATCTTTCTAAGCTAACTGCCTAACAAACCATTACGATCGTCTGGATCTATACGAGTACTCTACAGTCTGTTTATTTTTTTTATTTTTATTTATTTTTATAAAGTACAATTTATTAATACTAAACATTCAACATAAAACATAAAAACTGTAGTAACAGTTTGACTGTGGGAACGGCAGTCTCTAGGTTAGACATTCATAAATATAAATAATAGTGTAAAATACTGTCCATACATCAATTATACATACTAAACTTACTCGGTGTTACATAAGTACATCTAGATAATACTTCTTTAGTAGTCTCTTGAATTTGTTCTTATTTTTTTCAAGTCTAATGGTTTCAGGCAAACTATTGAGTAGGCATGGGATACGCTTTTTGAGACTTCTGTCCCCATAGTAATTATATTTATCCTAGGAACGAATAGCTTACCAGTCGTCATAGCCTTGGTATTGTTGAAGTGAAAACTTCTTTAGCGGCGCTGTGCACTTTTTGTGATGGGGAAAAATTGTTAAACTCGCCACAGGTCACGTGACCGTAAGATGTCACGTGACCGTGAGATTCGAGAGATACTCTCAATAGGTCACGTGACCGTAAGATGTCACGTGACCGTAAGATTCGACAGATTGAAAATTCGTAAGACGGACACGTGACCTGATCGAAAAACTGTTACAATGTCATTGAGTTGTCACTTCTGCCGGCACTCCCGGAGTGCAACCCAGTCTTTTTTTGAATTGTTTTCAAAATCTATGAAATATAAAATTGGTCAGCTTATAACAACTTGGAAAACAGCAATACTGTTGCGGTAAGAATATGTCATTTGTGTTCAATATTTCCTTTAAAATCGCCAAAAGTGAAGTTGCCGAGCAAATGCGAGACAAGATGGCGTTTCGACAGTCCTAACGTTATTTGGCTCGCATTCGATGACAACTATACAATTCATTCTGTCATTAATACCTCGTCAATCACAATACAATTGGTCAGGTGCGTGTACGATTCTGATTTATCACCAGTCTACACTGTATAATTAATAACTACCAACTACACTGCAGTTAATCATAATAAGTATTAAGCGGCGGTCGTTTGGCGAATTGACAATAGCTGTCGATTTAATTGTGACTACATATTACTGGGTAATACATCGCTTGTATGACACTATTAGCTTGTTTGTGTCACGTAGAATATCGCTCATGATTTATAGTGAAGACGGGCCGAAACGTTACGGGACTACCCCTCTGGTATCCTGTCGCGTTAATAGGATCACTCCCTCTCTTCCCGTGGGCGTCGGGTTGAAGTGTGTTGTGGGCGATAGACACAACCATTCACTGCAATATAACATTGTCCATCTTTACACCCACAAATCTAGAAGCGGCACGGTAAATTATATTTTTAATGTTTGCTACTCAATCACCCAAGAACGGGTGGGCGGTATTGAAACTAATTGTCATGGAGGTTACCTTTAACCCTGGTTTCACAACCCTGTAACTTTTTTTTTGTTATATCATACTCCAATGGGATGAAAGTTGATGCCGCAGTGACAAGCAAACACTAGTCCAGAAGAAGGGATTCCCTTGTTTGGCCTATTAACGTTATAACTTTTAGTATAGGTAATGCATTCTTCGTCTAAAGTCAATTTGTATAATTTCAATTTTTATAATAATTGTTTGTTCGAAATACGACCCTATACCGAATACCCTAAATGGCGATTGTCATAACTTTGTCGATTCTTATTTTAACTAATCATCACATTACCGAATAACTTTTTTATTTAGATAAGTGTAATACTGAATCATTTTAATATTTACTTGTTAAAAAGTACTAAATGCAGAAAAGATGGCTTACCATTGTTATACTTACTAACTTTTTGCCTAATTTCGGTCATTGGAGACACAGGTAACAAAATCGAATCGCGGCACGCCAATATCCACATGGTCTTGTCTACCCTACCCCTAGAGTGTATATAAAAAGCCGAAGGCGCGGAGGGGGAGTGCTTTGTCACGCGCGGGCGAAAGGGCTGCTCTCCCCGCAGCTGCTGTCTGCGTTCGGGTTTCAATTTGTACCTTAAGTCAGGTCGGTGTAGGTACGATGACGAGCGAAGCGATGTGGAGTGTTAGGTAGAACTGCGTCAGAAACGATTTTTTTAAAGAATTTACTTAGCGTTAGCTTATATTCAAAACCTTACCTAATTAGTTTCTGGCGGAGGGCGGGGAGTGATTAGACAAAATGAAATTATGCGAAATGTATGTTAGCCAACATGTAATTATGTCAGTCAAACAGAATACAAAAAAAGATTATACAAACTAAAAATTGGGTAAAATGAAATTAGGCAAAATAAAATTCGGTGAAGCGTGACTAACGGTTATGCCCTTAAGGAGCGCGGGGTCTGCTTTGACACCTAATCCCAAGATTTTACGTAGGCACTAGTTCAAGCGACTGATATCGGACCTTTCGATCCAAAGGAAAAAAAACTAGACGTTATTGGCCAGTATGCTCACAATGTTTTCTTTTATTGAATAGCTACTGTTAAATATCAAAATACCGCACGTACAAGTACATAATTCTTTTTGAAAAACCCTGCGATACGATCCGCCTTACCGCTCAGTTCAAAATACTCAATTCAGGCAATATCGCTGAGGTGAGGGCTTCCCGTCCAAGAGTGCCGTAAACTTGAATATTTTAACGATAAATGATAGTATTCGGATGGGTACTGCAATTAAACAAAGTTCTGGAACTCCGGCTAATTGATGGAATCTATTATTCAATCGTGGAACTTTTAGAGTTGTTGCGTTTCACTGACAGTCGGTATTGATCTTTCAAAAGTGGATGCTTTTGCAGGCTTTCTGACTTAGCGGGACGGGATCGGTATGCGGTCTTTTGTACTGTGACGTCAGCTTATGTGTGTGTGTGTAAAGTGTGTATGCGGCGTGGGTCGACCCCCACAAGGTGGACTGATGACTTAGTCAAGGTCGCGGGAGCTGGATGCGGGTGGCGCAGGGCCGGTCACTTTGGCACTCTTTGGGGAAGGCCTATGTCCAGCAGTGGACGTCTTTCGGCTGATGATGATAATGACACAGTAAATAATCTGTAATGACTCGACTGACAGTTGCCGAACGACACATCAGGAAGTCACCTTAATAAAAAAAGGTAAAACATTAGAATCCCATTAGGTCGGCAACGCGCATGTAACACCCCTGGAGTTGCAAGCGTCCATAGGCTACGGTAACCACTTACCATCAGGTGGGCTGTAAGCTTGTTTGCCACCGACAAGGAATAAAAAAAAAAAAAATCGACTTATTTGCACGCCTGGCTTTGTTTTGTCATGTAGGTTCAATTAATGTGTTGCTATCTACATATACTAATTTAATAAAGAGGTAAGTTTGTGAGTTTCAAGCTCTGTAAGTTTATATATTGGGGTACTCCGGAAGTACACGTAAAATGTTTCGCCAGTATACAGATTGGGTGGGTGGTGGCGCGAATTAGGGAAGGCCAATGCTCGCTCGAAATTTACCCAATAACCCTCTGGACATACTTTGATTTAAGACTAGTGTGACTGCGATGCGTTAATCCCAAAGGTTGCTTTAAATAACACGTACACAAGCCTGAAGCTATCACGTCCCATTTCCATTTAATTCTGCATTTGCGTCCTATAGGCGCCGGCGTCCGTTCGCGATCAACTCCACCTATTACTGACTAAAGGTTGTATGTTTATTTAAATCCTATTGGTTGATACGCCTTTTTCAATTAGAAACTAGAACTTTGTTCATAATGAATGTTCGATACAGACTGGATCCGGCGCGCGTCCGGTTTATAGCCGGCCGCTGCATTTTGAAATATTTTCCATTGCCAACATGACGCCAGGTGGATTAAAGCAATAATAGTTTGCTGTCTTTTAAATACTTTTAGAGAGGCAACGCGGAATCTCATGTCTCTCATATTTGAACTAGCACAACTGGATAAGCACTGAAATTACCATGAATTTACCTATTTCTCCTGCTTTTCCAAAAGACTATAGAATTTATTCATCAGTCCATCAAATTCTTACCAATCATCATCATCCTCCTAACGTTATTCCCGGTAATGCCCCTAAAGGAACCCGGGGTCCGCTTTTAACACCTAATCCCAAGATTTGGCATAGGCACTTGTTTTACGAAAGCGACTGCCATCTGACCTTCCAACCCACAGGGAAAACTAGACCTTATTGGGATTAGACCGGCTTCCTCACGATGTTTTCCTTCACCGAAAAGCTAACGGTAAATATTCCGTACACAAGTTCCGAAAAACTCAGTGGTACGAGCCGGGATTCGAACCTTCGACCGCCGCTTGACAGCCGTATGCCTGAACTACTTGGCTAGCTCTTATCAAATTCTTACCATTATTTTACTAAAATTCTTGTTACTAGTTTTTTACTCAAGTAAGTTGTCGGAAAGAGGTTGATTGAACTGGCTTATAGTTAAGTAAACGGATTTCAGGTTGAACTCCGCTGCGCTCCAAGACTCCAATAGTTAGTAGTGGAATGATCTCCCTCTTACCGTCAGGCAAGCTCAGAGCAAGTTCACCTTTAAATGCAAGTTGCGTAAGCATCTCTTATTAACCATTAAACATTGATGATCCTCATGATATCTTTGTTCGGGTACATTTAATTGTATGTATTTATGTAAGTATAAGTAAGTTTATATTGTATGCATTATATATGTATGTATATTAATTAAATTAATTGATTTGTGTTTCCATTCGAGTCTCTGTACTTAGGATCCTGCACCACTAAAGTTTCTGTTTAGCCCAATGGTTGACTGGTAGAGAATGCCTTAAGGCATTAAGTCCGCCAATTGTACTTCTATTTTTATATTTGTGCAATAAAGTTTGAATAAATAAATAAATAAATAGTTGCGTAGCTCGAAAAGCGGCTAAGTTGAAGTTGGAGTAGGCTGGGTCATAGGCCGTATGCCAAGTGAGCTACTTATATGCCAAGACCCATTGACTGGCAGCCCAACAGCTCGAAACAGAAACGCGACACACTTCAAAGTAGTGGCCAGAGGATGATCAGGATTGACAATACTGGAAACGAAGGAAGCTTTTGGCCCATAAGATACTTCAAGCTCCCAATAATAATAAAGATTTAATCAATTTGAACAGAAACATATTCGTAGTGCTGAATTGGAACTCTCAGTCTGACAAAAGTGTACTTGTCAGAGTGGTCGTGGTCATGTGGTGTACTCGTTGGGTCTCCATCGGTGTTGTGCTTTTTGCCAATGGTCACCGCTTTAGCTAGGACACGCCACTTTAGGCTGTTTGTGGCATTGCAGGTGCACTGCACACTGGTCTCCGTGGCCTTTTATCATGTCCGTCCAGCCTGCGTGTTGGAATAGGAACAAACTCATTCAAATCGAACATTTTAATTTTACAAACTCCGCAAATGAGTGCAATCGTTGTAGTTTTTCACAAAGCTTTATGCTCGCCCCAGTTGTTCCAACTACAAAGTTAACGCATAGAAGACAAATTGCCGAGCATGGGCGTAGTGGCACAAACTGAAGTACAAACGCAACATAATCTGCACAACGGTACTGGCCGGTAAGAAAGGCTTAAGGTTATATGGACTTTGGAGACGGATACAACGTTTTAGTTTTGTGAGACACAATACAAGCCAGCGTGGTTAAATAGCAAAGACGTTCGGATACGCGTGCGGATTAACTATACATTATTATATGTTAAAATTTGATTCAAAAGTAAAGGCATATAAATAAATTGACATGATCATCAAATAATGCCAAATTTACCATAGATAAGTCATCGTTTTTACTAAACCACGACCACGTACCGGAAAGCGCGGCGTGGGTAGAGGTGCTCCTCTACCCACGCCGCGCCTTCCGGTACGTGTTCGACACTTGAGAACCATTCCGCCCCAACGGTTCTACGTGCTATGTGTCCCACCCATTGCTACTTAAGTTTAGCGATTCGATAGGGCTATATCGGTTGTTACCTTGGTTCTTCTGCGGATAGCCTCATTTCTGATGCGATCACGCAGAGAAACTCCCAACATAGCCCTCTCCATTGCCCTTTGGGTGATTTTGAGCTTATGAGGCCCATAGTAAGCGACCACGTTTCAGTGCCATATGTCATCACTGGCAACACACACTGGTCAAAGACTCTCTCCCGTGTTAAGACACGCGGAATATTGGACGAAAAGATGTGCCGTGGCTTCCTGAACGCTGCCCAGCCGAGTTGGATTCGACGATTGAACTCTTTCTCGAAGTTGGACCTTTACCTAACTGGACAGTCTGTCCTAGGTATAGATAATCGTCTACAAGCTTCGAGCGTAAAGTGTCCGAGGGGACAATCTTACACAAATCCGACTAGTTCCATAGTAAGCCCAATAAGGCTTGCATTATGGGTATTAGACGACGAAATATTTAATAGATATAAATACTTAAATACATACAAAACATCCAAGACTCACAAATATTCAAGCTCATCACACAAATATTTTCCCTTACCGGGAATTGAAATCAGGACTTTCAGCTTCGTAGACGCTACCTATACTAGACACCGGCCGTCTATTTCTCCGTATTTATGTTGACAAGCTTTATAATTGCCTTGTTAGTTCATTCCTAATTATGTTCGGGTCAAATCTTGTAGGTAAGTAACTGAATTTTATAGCAGTTCATTATTATCAACCGATTGAGCTGAAATTTTGCATACTTACGTAAGTTCGGTGACATCGCAACATGACTACCACCACCCCATGAGCTGATCTGATGATGGAGACAGAAATGGCAATAGAAACTCCTTTAAAGGGTTTGGGTGTCTACTTTAGCTCTTTTTACATATAGTCTTATGACAATTATTATAGGGTTAGGAGTATAGGTACATTTTTAGTTCTTGACATATTCAGGATGGTCATTGTTGATTATGTTTGTCAGTAATATAAATTTCGAAGTTTTCCGTCGTTACTATAACTTATTTGTTATTTAGAAATAAAAATCAAATCATTTGATTGCATTGAAATCTCCGCAAATATCCTTTAAGAGGGAAGAATTACTTTGCAGCAGCTAGCAGCTCGCGACTGTCGCGACCGACTTGAAACGTGGTACTTTTTTGATGAAATAATTCATATAAAGAAGCTAATTATTACCGCATCCAAATCCAATAATGGATACAATTAAAAATAGGGTATTTTACTTCCACCAAAGATCCACAGAAGCAAATATAACAGAAACTACAACGTAATGCTTATCGATTTTTTCCATTTGTTGTTTTATCATTTATTTTGTCAAAAAAGGCCATTTCTGTATATCTTGCTTTCGTACACGGAAGAAGAAAGCATAAACCTATTATCCTGTTCGAAGGACCATTCCAATTTTGATAGTGTATTTTTTAGGTTAATCTATATATATAAAACTCTTCGTTACTAATCTATTGACAGACAGCGCACAGCCTACACCGCTAACGATATAAGCATGAAATTTGGAACATATATTCTTTACAGTACGTGGACGTGTGCTAAGAAAGTATTTTTCGAAATTGAACCCTTAAGGGGGTGAAATAGGGGTCGAACCGTTGTATGGAAATCGTTTATTTGGAAAGTTATAGACTTGAATCTTTGTATGAATGTTTCTTACTAAAAAGCAAAACAAATGATTTAGTTTTGCTTTATAAATTCATCCCCTAAGGGGGTTAAAAAAGAGTTGAAAGTTTGTATGGGAAACATGTCGTTTTTATAGTTAGCCATTTAAAATTTCGGTCACAAAGCTCCTAATGTACAGTCAAAAACATTGATAAGGGATTTTTTTCTAATTCATCCCTTGAAGGGATTAAGAAATGGAATGAAAGTTCACATAAGTAATGTGTGATTTCCTAAACCGCTAAAGTTATACGCATGAAATTTGGAACATATATTCTTTACAGCACGTGGACGTGTACTAAGAAAGGATTTTTCGAAATTCAACCCTTAGGGGGGTGAAATAGGGGTCGAACCGTTGTATGGAAATCGTTTATTTAGAAAGTTATAGACAAATGTATCAACAACATAGTATTCAAGGAAATATTATGAAATTCGTGGAGATATTTTGGTATTTTAATATTATCATGAACATAAACTAGCTTTCATTCCAGATAACAGATTCTCATTTATCACAATAGTAAATAAATAATAATTTAACATAACGCGTTTTGACGAAGGATTATTCATAGGGGAAGTAAGTAGTAGTAGGCCGTTGCCGGCGTAAATTTAAACGTAAATTACACTTACTACGCGGGCGAAGCCGCGGGCAAAAGCTAGTTTGTACATAAATCTTAAACCGTAACATTGTAGAAAAGGCCGTAGTTGAGTTTATTTCGATTTGTTTCAGTCTGACATAACATTTTTACACAAGTTTAGTGAACCTATATATTTAAGGAGTTTGATAATGCGGTTTACGAGAATCGAGGAACTGTTTTATTTGGATACGTTTAAACTACGTCATTAGACAGGGAGCCAGCCGGTCTTTAGTGTCGGAGGCCAAGAGCCTCTTTGCATCGTTGCGACAGAGCAGTAAATAAGTTCTTACTTATTTACAGCTGTGGCTTATCTACGTGGAACATATCCGAACGCAACACAAAGTTTAGCGAAGGTAACCGCCAGTGTAAGACGGGCTTATAATTCCATTTGTTGAACGCTCTCCCCTAGGGGCCGCGCAACTTCCAGCCGTACTTTAATTGAAATGTGTTTTGTTGTTTTGCTATATTTGCCTATTACTTGTCATAAACTTGCTTACTGCATTCAAACCGTAGCTTTGAAATAGCTGTAGCTTAGTTTCAACTCTTTGGTGACATTTATTAGGGTAAGCGATAAAGATTATAGCGTTTAACATAGAGTCAGGTACTTACAGTTACGAGCATCAATATCTGCTACAACAAAGCGCCCATTAAATAACTGACGTGACTCTATTTCTAGGGCCGTTAGGAACATGTCAGATATTTTTGCCCGCTTTCTTATGGCAAATATTAATGCTGGTGCATGTACTTGAGTGACGGTGGACGATTTTAAGCAATATCGGCCAGTATAATTAGCTCTACTTACAGGTTGTAACGAAAATGGCGTGTGAATCTAAATAACTAAAATATCCCTAAATGGGGTCTATTGTAAAGAGGTCAAGTCTGTGAAATTGTAGCTTTGTAAGTTTGTATGTAGGGGGTAAGTACTTATAGTAACCACTAATGCGTTTTCAAAAATTGCTATATATTGATATACCTATTGACACATGAAAATGTTGACTCTGCGAAAAGTCGTACTTATGAGACTAGCACGGGACTGGTATGTGGCGTACCTACTCGAAAAGAGGCTTTTTTTTTTTTTTTAGCTTATGCTCAGCAGTGGACGATTACAGGCTGATAGTGTAATGATGATGACAGAGTACGAACATAAAGATATTCAGCTTAGGTATAAAGGGGCGCTAGGACTGATAGAAACAAGATAGAACTATCTTCGGGACTTTCTATCATCAACTGGAATATCAAGTTGGTTACATTCGTTTATCGTTGTTATCATTAGCAACGAGCTAGTAATTCAATCAAAATCCCCGTGTGGACTCGGGTTAGACTAGCACCACCCCCTTTCTTCCCGTGGGTGTCGTAACGTAAGAGTCGAACTAAGGGAACAGGGTGTTGTGGGCGATTGGCTAGCAACCTATCACTGCGATATCACATTTGGTCGATCTTTTATACTTACCCACATTTATGCTAAAAGTGGCACATGAGTTTCATGTGCTCTGTTGCCCCATTTGGCAATGAAGGCGTGACTCTATATATGTCTCAATCAAAATGCAGCATAGTAAATATCCTAGGTGCCAACTTCATAAGCACATCTTCACGAAATCTCTACCAAAGTGTAGCAAGAAGGTGAAAAATAATTTAAATTATATTTGATATGCTCAGCAGTGGACGTGTTTCGGTTGATTTGATGATGATAATAATGATACTCAGCCTACGCTTTCTGGGAAAAGTGATTTTTTTTTTATAAAATTAGGGGACTGTAATCTTACACAAATCCAACTAGGTCACCATCACACAATAGTGCATTACTACAGAGGCCGGGAAGTAGGGGATTGCCGGCCGAGTACATATAGACGGCCGAGCGTAGCGAGCTTTTCTCAAACATGCAATGACATAGATTAAAAGAACTCCAAGAAATCAGTCTTTAATTTTCATAGCTGAACGCCGTGATGCTGTGCCACATATTGTGGAATGGAAATTAAGCCTCCAATTTTGTATGAAAAGCCATTACGGATATCTCGTCTCGCTGGGCCCGAAACGTGATACTGCGAACCCCATTGTGAAACACAACGTCAATATTTCATTGCATGTTTGAGAAAATATCATTTTTAGTAGGTATGTATGTAGGTACATCAATTTCTTTCCTCACTATTAAAACTAAAGCACTATATTTCACTTGGTTGCCGGTGACGTCATAAAGCGCGTTCGCTACCAATTTCACGAGCAATATCACTGAATTACTGATTTGAGGTGAGGCCCTCTAACAATAGAAAAGGCTTCGTTGTTCGTGAGCTAGATGATATAATCGAAATCAATTTTCAATAGATAATCTATTAGCGTGTTAATGGTATTTTGTCGTATTTTATGCATAGCTTTCTAGATTTCTAGATAATAAAGAGGTCTACAGCGGGGATCCGTTCATACCATCAATAATAGTGTCATAAAATAGTTGGATTTTCCAGTTTTTCAATATGCTATTAAAAAGACGCCATAATGTTTTATGGCCCATTAATATACAATGAATTACGACGCAATAAACTCGTAGTACCTATATACGTTAATTTATAAGTAAAATGGTAGTTTTAAAGATCCTGACACTTTTCTAGTCATAAAACGTATGCATTAATGCAAGGGGCAAACACTAAAACGAATATTACGTTAGAGGAAGGTATGTCATAGAGGAAAGATACGCGTGCCGCCACTAGGGCTCGGCCACGAATCCAAGCGGCAGGGGCAGCGGTGCACGGTGGGTGGCAGCGAGAAGCTGCATGCTATACGGGGGGGCAAGAAATCGAAGCGCCGCCGCCGGCGGCGTACCAAGTCTTGGCCGCACGTTAGTTAGATAAGTGTAAGATCCTCTTCGCAGATCACATTGCACGTAGAACCGATGGCCGTTGGGGCGGAAAGGTTCTCGAGTGGCGACCACGTACCGGGAGGCGCAGCGTGGGTAGGCCCCCCCACAAGGTGTTCTGTTGACCTGGTAAAGGTCGCGGGAGTCCGCTGGATGCGGGTGGCGCAGGACCGCTCATTGTGGCACTCTTTGGGGGGGGGGATATGATGATGATGAAGATTCTCTTGTTTAATGTTCTTTAATCAAATATTATCATCCAAAATTATTATACAATTGCAGCAGCAAGTCTGTGAGATTATAGCTTTGAATTTATAAGTTACACAAACTTAATGGGTAATCCCCGGAACCGATTATCCGATTTCCAAAATTATTTCAGTGCAGGGCGGCCTTCCGGGATGGTTATTTATAGGCTTTATGTTTTCCGCGGGTTTTTTTTTTTTAAATACAACGACGGTGGCAAACAAGCGTACGGCCCGCCTGATGATAAGCGGACACCGCAGCCTATAGACGCATGCAACTCCAAAGGAGTAACATGGGCGTTGCCGACCATTGATATGTTTGAGGATACGCCGTGTTGACAGCTGAAGGAACAAATTCCCTCGCTCTCAACACAACGCATCCTCGAGAGCTCTGTCGACCTTGCTCACCTCCAGGAACACAACAATACTACAGAGCAAGTAGTAGTGTTATTATGGCTGTGGTCTTCTGCAAGGCGGAGTTACTTCCCCAGTTGGGCTGCTCCAAATTCGAGCGGGATGACATTTCGCTGTGCCCTACCTCACGTAAAGGTTGCCTCACGTAGGGGTTTGCCAGCCTTATTTGCAATACGCGTGCGAAGCCGCGCAGGCAGCTAGATTATAATAATTAAATGGTACTCGTAATGTAATGATGTAGGTGTAATCATTGACCGCGCTACGCCACACGGCTAGGGACGGAAAACTGGTAAACAGCAGAAAAAGTTGAGATAATGCAATAAAACTTTTAATTAACTTTCCAATATGCTTTATCAATGCGGCTCGCTTGTTCTATAGCCTATACTAATGTTATAAACAGGCGAAGTTAGTGAGTGTGTAGATTTGCGAGGGCACAGCTTTGTAGGTTTGTATGTAGGGGGTCATCTTCGGATCTACTCATCTGATTACAAAAAATATTTCTAGAGTCTGATGAATATTACCGTAACGTCTGTCTATAGTAAATATAGTAATATTATAAATAGGTAAAGTTGGTGGTAAAGGTTGCTGGAGTCCGCTGGATGCGGGTGGCGCAGGACCGGTCGCTTTGGCACTCTTTGGGGGAGGCCTATGTCCAGCAGTGGACGTCTTTCGGCTGATATGATGATGATGATGATGATGACAGTCGGTGGGTCTGTAGCTTTGTACGTAACTAATATATATAATCTCTGGGATTACTCATACTGTCATAAAGTAGTTCCAGAGATTACCATCTACATACATACTTGCAGTTACACACACAACCACTTTACCTCTTCATAATATTAGCAAAAGATCAAGATAATGTATTTTTAACGACTGCTAACCTTTTTTACGGCTTCCAATGAATCGTAAAAATCTTTTCAAACCACATGCTCGACAATGCCGAATTATAGGTCATGTAAACCCTACCGAAAGCAAGACATTAAATCCCTTGGTATTAGCCGGGTTATAATGTTGTACTGAATTTCATTATAACCCGCTGGTTAATAATATGATTTCAATTTTCATAATTCTTATTACTATATGCATAAAGTTTAATTTTGCTAAACACAATTTGTCCTAGGCCATGGCCTACTTGATTTGACAAAATAAATGAAGTTTGCCTCCGTGTGAACCCCGGTCCGGAGGAGCGCGGTGTTCGAAATTCGAATTTCGAATCTAGGACCACGGCTTGTGCTTTCGAATTTGGAACGTCGCGCGCCTTCATTTGTTCACGCGTGACGAACAAATCGAGTTCTTGTAGGTGCCTATAGAAGATTTAATTTCAAAAATAATATTGAAAATGTCGAGTGATGAAAGTGTTTTGACTCCTGAGTTTATCAAATTAGATGCCATAGGCATTATCAACAATCTGCTGCCAGAGAAGTCAAAGGAAAAATACCTAAAAGCCTACAACGATTTTGACAAATGGAAAGCTGTAAAAGGCGTAAAGTCTGTGTCTGAATCAGTGCTTCTGGTCTATTTTGAATATTTGTCAGCTACAAAGAAGCCAAGTAGCCTGTGGTGTATATATTCGATGCTGAGGGCAACAATAAGTGTCAAACATGACATACAAATTAATACATATGCCAAGTTATTGGCCTTTTTGAAAAGGAAATCAGATGGACATCGAGCAAAGAAATCAAACATTATTTATCTACTGAGCCTGTTTGTTTGTCTCGCATAAGGTGTGAAAAGTAGAGTATACACCTCGGGGATAAGACTGTTTTAGTCTTGGGCGGTTGAACCCCTCACTGCACTCAGGACTCAGTCTTAATTCCCTCGCTTCGCTCAGGAATTAACTTATAACTCCCTTGCTACGCTCAGGAGTTAAATTATGAGTCCTTCGTTACGTTCGGGATTCAATTCGCTCCCGTGACATAAAACAGTGCTTTATCCCCTTAGTGTATAATCTACTATTATTATTTAAGTTGTTCCCAAGAAATCAACACCATTTCGCTATAGCTGAGGATTATTTCAGTAATAGCATATGTACCTACGTGAATATAGTCAGAATTCATCAAGCTATTCCCAATGCTGGGCACAGACCGTGTATGAGAGGACCGTGTAGGCTCTAGTTAAAACTCATAACGCATTCGATTTAAGTCTATAATGCTGTGTAAATACGAGTATGATCTATAGCCAAACCAGCTACTGTATCCATACAAACTTTGACCCCCTTGGGGGATGCTTTCCAGGATAAATACTATCTTATGTACCCGGAACTGATAGTATCTCTATACCAATCGGTTCAGCGGTTTTAGCGTGAAGAGGTAACTGACAGACAGGCAGACGGACACAATTTCGCTTTTATAATATTAGGATGGATAAACTGGACTAAAGTGTCCATACTAATATTATGTATAGTAAGTATGGTAAAGGAACAAATCGTGAGTAAACCGGTCTAATCCCAATAAGGTCTAGTTTTCCCTCTGGGTTGGAAGGTCAGATGGTAGTCGCTTTCGTAAATCTAGTGCCTATGCCAAATCATAGGATTAGGTGTCAAAGCGGACCCCGAGCTCCTTTAGGGCACAACCGGGAACAACGCTAGGAGGATGATGATGATGATGATATGGATAGTAAGTATTATATAGTATGGATTAATATATTGTGGTCCCCAAGTAGGCCAACTGCCAGTTGTAGACTGCATGCACCTTTGAAAATACACAAATGTATGCGGGTTTGCTCACAATGTTTTCCTTTAAAGAAAAAGTAAGGTGAGTTATGAATATCCGTAAAAAAAATCACAAAAACTCATTAGTACGTGACAGAATTCTTACTCACAATCTGCATTTTTAAAATAAATACCCTTGAATCATTCGGCTAGAATGACTACCCCTCAGCTATCATCTTGTACGTACGAGTATACTTATATCGGATTGGATATCGAATACCAAAAGTTAAAGTTCGCCAAACTTTCGCCCACAAATTAGTGCCCCATGTTACGTAATCTACGTCTTGTACCGACTCAACCTTTTCACTAATTTCGATCGAACGAGGGGTAAATATTTAAAACGACGAATCCTCATTCCTGTCCAATTTCGGTGTCCCTGCTATAAAGAATTCATGCTCCAAGTTTTGTACGGACACATGTATCTTTTAACGACACAAAAGTAATTATTCGGCCTGTTCTGGCACTGCGCTTTATTGTTATTGCTTAGTATTGTTATTACTTTGCCGTTTCATAAAACTGCTATAAACGTCACTGGGGCTGGAAAAAATATAACGAGGTTTTAGTGATGTCGTCAATTATCGTAAAAGGAAGTGATAGTCTAAGTAATTTTAGCGTTGGTTATCGTCAAGAAGTTGCGAGGGATGTCGTTGGTTATGAAAATAATGTTATCATTAATTTGTCTTGTTTAAGTGTCCGAGCAACCTCCCTGAGCGGGATTTTGGGCCGACACATGGGATAATTTCTGTGATCCTGACGAAGATTGATACCCTGCTGGTCTATATCAAAAACCAGTTTTCGGCAGAAACGAGAATAGTCTAGACACGCGGCAGCGTGTCAAGCCAAGTTCAAGCAAAGGAACTGGCTATCCAGCGCCGAGTGTAATATTACACGAACCACTTGGTGCCACTTTTGACCCTTCTATAACTTAAAACCTCTTTAACGTAAACACATAAAACTGCGTGTGTTTAATTATATCCATAAGGACGTCTAGAGCCTAAATTTCATGAAGCTAGCTCAAACGGTTATAAAGATATGAAGGTCAAAAAGTCAAAAATTTTAGCACTGATTGACTGACGTATAGTACCTAAACCTAACCTACTTCCAGATGACCTAGAATAATAATTTGGAATCCAGCTCGGTAATTGTGTGTAAACGTAGGGAAAAATCTAAAAATAATAAAAGTTAAAAAGTAGGGGGGGTCCCCATACAATTTTTTTTTATAAATTGTAGCGTTGAAACCGTTACAAACAGATATTTGAAACTATCCCAATACATGTATTATTATATTTGCTATATACCAAAAATATTAAAAAAAAGTTACTTAAGTCAAAAAATAAGTGTAAGTAGTCCCTATACAAAAAACTTGTAATACGCGCTAAACAACCGGCCAACGGTGTGTCGTCGGCGGCGCGCGGCACCACATAATTATACACAGAACAGAAGTAAATCTGCATAAAAGCGCTAAAGAAAAAACATTAAACCTCAATACCTACCAGCCTAGTTTTCTTTACAAAAAGTAATGATATCCCACCAAAAACATAAATATAAAAAAGGAGAGCCAAGTTCAATACAAAAATTATGCTTTGGCTGCGGGCTTCGCCGCAAAAAGAATGGAGATCTACATGAGTGCCAAGTTGTATGCAAAATCCAAATATGTATTTATATGAACAATTATTATACTGTATTTCTTTGCTTTCGAACCCAGGACCTCTTGCTTCGTAGGCAGGGTCACTACCAACTAGGCTAAAGCGGTCGTCAAAATACATTTTTGGATTTTACATACAACTTGGCACCGTTCGCTGCTTGGCACTCATTTAGATCTCTACTCTTTTTGCAGCGAAGCCCACAGCCAAGCATAATTTTTGTATTGAACTTGGCTCTCCTTTTTTACATTTCCATTATACTCCATTCTTATTTTTTTCCATTATATTCTTTCTCTGTATCATATCGTTTATAAAATGATCGGGGTAACTTCCTCGTTAACAATAACACGAAACAAAAATATTTGATTATAGTAGATTACTGCAGAGGCCGTGAAGTAAGGGATTGCTGGACGAGATTGGGGTAGACGGCCGAGTCGTAGACGAGGCCGAATACAACGAGTCTAGCAATCCCTGTTCCGGCCGAGGATTGTATAGTACTTTTCTCAAACGATGTGAGGAAATATTAAAATTAAAATAAATACTAGGTAATTTGCGCCTTTTATATTTTTTAAACATGCCATTTGAACAAGCCGTTCGAGCACCATGTTTAACCGCACATAAAGTATAGTACCATAGATTATTTTTATTTTTTCTATGAAGCACGTATGCTTACAGTGTCTAGTGGTGGTTGGCAGTATGTAAATTTTCCTTTGAAAGTTTAATATTAGTAAGCAAATTTAAAAAGTTAGAGTAGCGGACAATAATGGTTTTACTTAGGGTTTTCATACATTACTTCTTGGCGTAAGGCCAAGAAGTAATGTAGGGAGCCATAAACAAGAAACTTCACGTCTTCATTTCGTGATATTAACGCGTACATTTCCGAGCATGATTGAGTAAAATAATTTGGTTCGTGAAAAGGGTACCTTTGTTAATGTTAATAAACTGAAAACTTACCTCCTAATAATCTACTCTCGGCAAGATTTCATGGGCCATTCAATTTTAACAATTAATATTACTTATAACAATAAGTGTTAGATGAGTACGTGGTTATCTACTGTGCAGATTTCATATAAATATGTACATAACATGTTGATTTTATAAATATATACTGGATGTTTATTGTTTAGGTTAGTTTAGTAAGTATTTAAGTATGTTGCTACACGGACACCCCAGTAGGGTCCATACTGTAGGTACTGGTTAGTTTTTAAGAACATCCTGTAAATACCACGGTTGCAGCAAATAAATGAATATGAATATAAATGAATATGGTATCAAGTGTGTGAGCGAGTATAGGTTTGATAATGAAACGAAATTAAAACGAATAGTTACTTGCAAAATGGAGTCCTTGGGCAAAGATATTTGGCGGTGCAAAAGGTGAGATTAGGTACACTTGTATATAGAAGTACCTGTAAAGGTGGGGAGAATCCGAGCATAGCAGCCGAAAACCACTCGTGATTTCTCAGGAGATGCCTACTGAATGGCGGTCGGTGGGCCACGATTCTAAGTGCTAGCTTGTTGAGGAGAGGCACTCTTTGATGAAAATATTTAAGTACGCCTGACGGGCAAGGTTCGTTCGAATGCTTTTCTGGGTCATTTTATACAGTTTTTTAATAGGTTTCACAATACTTTCATTTAGTTCATTTGTTCCTTTTTTATATAGATTTTTTTAATAATACTTTTCAATGTCAAAATTCTTTGGTTAAATATATTTAATCTGTTTTGTGACAATTACAAAACAAATACAGCGATAGAGAAGAGAACAATGGTTTCTTTGAATATTTCAATTAATATTTTACACTATTATTTGACAGCCCAATCCTAACCCTAAATTATCCCGACTGAAAAGCTGCATTTTAGTTTGTATCTAATTTAATTTAATGTAGCTACTTTGTATGATATCCACACTAACTTAGTTTTAACATCATTTTATTTGTTTTCACCTATGGAGATGTGTATTCCAAAATAAAGATTTTATTTTTACTTAAAAAACAATCAATTAAACTTGTCGATACAAACATAAACCAAATCAAAGAAAGAAAATAAGAATGAAAAAAAACCAACATATCCGTAGATTTCAAATATTTATGTTATACTAGCTGTAACTGCGACTTCGTTCCCATGGTAATGTTGGTATTGTTTGTGGGAGTTATAATTTAACCTATCAAGTAAAACGTTGAACAAACCTATTTTAGCTAAAATGCCGTTAAAATTGGTTTGTCCTTATCTGTCACTTTGATATTTAAATTAGTAAGAAAAGGACAAAACTCGTTTTATTTAACAGAGGTATTTTAAGTTTTATGAATAAGGGGGTAAACGTTTAGTATATTATTATGTTTGTGGCAATAGATCCAACAGGTAGGACACAGGCTGCAGCATTCAATGTTTATTGATCTTCTTCTCTACATATTTTTAACACTGTTTTATATTAATGGAGTGACTCAAGATCATTTCAGTTATCACGTTTTTATTTATTACGTGATAACTGAAATGATCTTGAGTCACTCCAACTCTCAGGTAAAGATGTGTTTAGGAATTAATAATAGGTAATCCTTTCGAGTACCCATTGATCGGTACGGTACATAAGTGTTTACGTAGAACAAAAGATCTCTTTTTAATTAGACAACCATTGATTACCATTACAGGTGCCGGCAAACTTCGTGCGCAACGCGGGACGAAGTGGGGGGAGAGCTCACACGTACAATTCGCCTTGCGAGCAGCCTCTCCCTTTCGTCCCGCGTTGCGCACGAAGTTTGCCGGCACCTGTACTACGATGTATAGACTGGCAACCCAGAACATTTTTCTAGGCGTCTTTCTTCCAATCAGGCCGCCATCTTGGAAAATCAAAGCGTATGTAAACGTGCAACAGCTGCGACAATTTTCTGAGTTCGGATTCAGTTATGGCCATAGTGTGATTTAATACACGCGTATAAGAAAACTACTTATTGATTTAATCATCAAAATTTGGTTTTTGTAAATTTTTGATACTGGATATCTTTATAGTTCCCGAGGATGCACTGTGTTGATGCAATTTGTCTCAGCGATTTGTGTCAGATTTGATGACAAAGTCCTATTTAATGTACGTAAATACGGACGTATGTATGTAAATTTAAAGTACATGCGGATCGTCAGATATCGATTTTGATAGCAATCGCAGCAAGACAAAAAAACTAAATTACGACCTTTTTCTGTTTCAGTCAGATCCATACACATTTAAGGTCCCACGGGATCCTCAGATACCTATATATTTTGAAAGCAATTAGAAATTAATATGATAATTATAGCCTCCTAAATTGCTAATGATTTCATATTATATAATATTTTTAATATTTTACTTCAAAATTATCTGTCAGAAAACTTGGCTGATCATAAATATTTCCATGGTCCACATTGTGTTGATTGTGATGTGCATACAATTTGTCAGTACAACTCGTTTGACAGTTGGATCAGCAGCGCAACATGCCTCCAGACGATAACAATTAGTCAGTTTCTGATAAATTGGGGCTGACAAATCGTGACATGTATACACTCCATCAAATAGAGTATAAGGCTGAACGCAAGAACATCGCTATGGCATGCCATTAAAAAAAAAGGACGAGTCAGACTTTTGACGTTTCACGTTATATTGTTGAAATTTGTTGATCCATTTATTCAAGTTACGCCTCAATACGAATTATAAGTTTCCATATCAGAATCGATTATTTTTTTATGCTTTCGAATTTAATATGCGTTTTGTGAAGGTCTATCACAACACCGGATCGAAATTATTACTGTGGGATAGTTATGGCAAGCCCGCCATTTTAACGTCACTGACAGTTAACAGATATGGCGGCTACGATTTCAAACAGAAGAAATTAATAATTTAAGGAGGTCAAATGTTTCCAAAAATTAATTAATCGTCGTGGTCGGATAATAACTATCCTAAACGGAAGCTAGAGTAATAATGTACTTATAATCTAGTTATAAAAAAAGTTACATGTTTTTCCGTTCATGGGAAGCTGAAATCATTCGGGGACACAACAATGCTTAGTTTGATACTGGCCGATTCTTTTTTTAATTTAGAGATTTATTATAAGTGAGAGATGAGTTACGTTACAGATTTTTTGTAATTTGAAGACTAACTGACAAAAACATGTGAATAAGGTTTAAATACTAACTAGCAACACTGTATTAAAAATAAAATCAAAAAACTGAATCGACAAAAAAACTGTATAATTACTCATCCTGCTGACAAAAAATCACGTGAATCGGTTAAGAAATATGACCTGTAAAGGAGATAGGCTGGTCATCCGGACATACGAAAGAATGTTAGCCTAAGCTGAACCGGAGAACTTCGGTCGCTTCGCTCGCTCGTTCAATAAAGGAGTAAAGTGTGTACGTTTGTAGATTTGCATGGAAGGGGTGACCTCCGAAAGCACTTACTCAAACGATATCAAACTTTATTTCATCAGCAGGTAGGTATGTGTATGGAATAAACATCCATATCTTTACGTATGTATGGAATGGATGATGGTAGGTATAAGTATGGAATTATAATAATTAAAAAAACCCCCGACATTTTTATTTCAAAGATCAATCTCTCAAAAACGGCTGAACCGATTTTCATGAAACATGGCTAAGGACACTCGGGATAAAATTATCTATGACGCAAAATAATAAACGAAAATCGGTTCATCCGTTTGGGAGCTACGATACCACAGACAGATACAGAGATACACAGACAGACACGTTATAAGTATAACACCCCTCTCTTTGCGGGGTTAAAAATGGGAAAGTGTATTTCTGTGTGTCTCTCTGTCTCTATGTCTGTCTATCTGTATGTCTGTTACGTTGAACCGATTTAGATGAAATTTGGCATGGAGACAGTTTGCATCCCGGGGAAGGACATAGGATAGTTTTATCCCAGAAATCATCCGCTGAGGGGTTGAATTGGGGGGGGGGGGGGGGGGGGGGAGTTAGTATGGAGCTACGATATAAACGAGTTCCACGCGGACGAAGTCGAGAGCACATACTAGTAGGGTATAGTTTATCCCGCGGTTCCGCGGCAATAAATGTCACTTCTCCATACTAGCCGAGCCACGGCGCGACCTCCGATTTCTTTGTAAAACCCACGTATTAGGGGTAGCTCTACAGACAGCTAATTTTAGGGCAACCAAATTTAATCACGGTAATGAAACAAATTGCGTTTAGGCCTTCGTGACTGCTTTTCAAGAGAACTCGCTTTAATTTGAACCCCTTATACCTTGTATATGGCTGTAAACATACCTAATATCTTAACGTGCGAGTATCTTAAGTAATGTAACTTTCAAATGTTTGTCTCTTTCGCTAATGTTAGCTCGATATCGCTTCACCCGCGCACGGAAAGTTGAAATGTAATTTTTGTGAAAACGCATAATTATTTCAAAAAAGAGTCTCTTAACCGATTCTGTTGATTTTTACCCGACTGCCGAAGGAGATTAATTTACCAATTTTAAACAAAACGACCGATCTCAATAATGATGTACCATCTGGATGAAGGATATATATTATATAGACACAATCAATGTTAAGAATTGCCACATAAAAAAATACCAGTCTTTATTTTCAACGGTTATAGGAAAAAGTGACGATTATGGGTGCGTGGCGATTATTGGTGCCATCACGTTAGTGATGTTATAAATGCATATTTTATTAAACACATCATATCTTCGTATCTCCTAAACTGACGAGCATGTATGAACAATGTCATGCAAGTGAATGAAGCAATGAAGGTTTGTCAAGATCGTAGCAAGCGGAAATCCGTGACCTCTGCCTACTCCTCCGGGAAAAAGGCGTGATTATATGTATCTATGTATCTCCATTTAGTACCCATAAAACAAGCCTTATCAAGCTTACTGTTGAGGTTAGTTTGATTTGTGCTTACTTATTTAATTAGAGGTAGCCAGAAAGACCGTTTACTTTGTACTGTATTCAAATTTGCCAGATCTGTTTCCCGTTGGCTTAGCCCGGATCATAGACTCCGGTCTGCGGGAGACGTGCTTTTGAGCAGAAACTAATTGCAAGAAAGGCAATAACACGGATATAAAGTTTACTGAACTACGCTTAGCATTTACCTGGGTAAATCTACATTCGCCTGGTTTCGTCCCGGGTCACTTTTTAAAACTTTGATTTTGTCGTATCATCATCATCAGCGTCTGTCCACTGCTGGACATAGGCCTCTGAGCCGCACGCCACTGAGTTCCGTTTACAGCTTTTTCTATCGAATCCCTGGTCTTTGCCCAATAATAATAATTATTATAAACCATTTATAGCAACAAATACCTTAAATCCTAACATACATAATATATAATACATATAAAAACTTAATATTTTGGCGACGAAACAGCGTGGCTCCGCTGAGTCGTCAAGTCCGGTGTAGAATTCGGTACGGTTGCCCCGGAACCGCCGAATCACGACACCCTTCGGCCAGAAGTCTGCACACGCAATGGTCTCCTGCAGCGGCCGCGGCACGCGCACCACAAACGAGCTGAAGTGCACGTAGTGGCGCGAACGCAGCTGGAAAACCCTCATGGAATAGCCAGTCTTCTGGTGAATATACACCGCCAATGTCATCGCCCCACACATCGCTACAGGACAGCCTACACTACGTTTGCCGACACGCAGACAGGAGCAGTCTGCCCCAACGACCATCGGTTTCCACTCAACGAACGGTTCTGCGGCGTATGTGACCTCCACATCCACTTTATGGGATAGTAAAATACGTTTTCAATCTCCTTTCTCATGGGCCATCTTCTAAGCAAGTTAGAAGTCCATGTTACAACAATTATTCTTAGAAACTGTCATGTTGTCTCCTAGCTAACAAGACTGAATAACGACAAGATATAGTTGATTGACCCACTTACTGCCCTGTCTCATCCATGGGAAGTCTGTGCCCAGCATGTAAGACGGCAAATTAAATATGAAATTGTGCAGAAACCACTAACTCCAATACACCCTTTTTTAAGCACTGGCCATGGATAAAAATGTGTTACCAAGTTGATCTCCAAATATCATGTCACCAAAATCTGTCTTAACACAAAACTAAGTACACACATACATTACACACACATTTGCATACACATTTTCACGTGATGGCCGTTGGGGCGGAAAGGTTCCCGATTGGTGACCGACCACATACCTGCCGGAATGCGCAGCGTAGGTCACCCACTCGGTGAACTGATGACCTGGTAAAGCTCGCAGGACTCTGCTGGATGCGGGTGGCGCAGGACAGGTCATTGTGGCACTCTTTGAGGGAAGCTTATGTCCAGCAGTCATCAACTTTCAACTGATATGATGATGATGATAAAATACTAAGGTAGACTTATCTCTTCCAGTCTTTCTATACGTTAAGAACTCGGCCCTCTGGATTAAAGCCAACGAAGATGTTTGCCTTACCCCTGAATAACTAAGGTGGCCTTATTCCGTTTGCGACACCGCCGAAATACGTGGACATCTTCTTAACCGACGATAAGGCCATTTTTTACGGTTTCATTAGATTTTTTGTGTCTGTTTGGAACTAACTACAATTAGATCTAACAAAACGTCAAAAATAGTTAAAGTCGGACATTTGCCTCCGCAAGGGACGTAACAACGTACTAACCATTGTATGGCAAATAAAAACGCTGTTTTGTTTTGAAATGCGGTGTTTGGGTAGTTATTAACACCTACATCATTTTCATAGCTTTTCACCTAAAGAAATGCATTTATGCATCCCACCTAGCCGAGGCACTAGAAGAGGTATGACAAACTCTCTGGAATCGCCGTAGTCTAAAACCGGAATGTGGCTGACTACAGTATGGGGTTCTTCAAGAAGAGTGTGCAGGTTTTTAAAGGGTCGGCAACGCGCGTCTACAGGCTACGGTACCTTACCGCTTACCGACCGACCGACGAGGTATTTAACATTCAATTCAACATTTTTTTTATTATGCTACCAATGTGATTGTTATGTCTTGTATTATACTAGATTTATAATAATTATAATACAAGACATAACAATCACATTGGTAGTAATAATAAAAAATACTACTTATATATTTTTTGAAATTGATGCTTCGTTTTAAGTGTAATTTCTAAGTGCAGATTTATACTCGTAATATAAATGTATAACACCTCCGTCAAAGCTAAGACACCGTGACACGTGTAATTATTGCAGTTAAGTCAGCAGAGCTTGAAGCACACAAGCTTCACAGTGTAGGAGCTTTCTAATTGCAAGTTAATCCGAGCTTAGCAGTGAGCTCCGGAGCTACTGTGAGCAAAAATATGTCGTACGGTTAGGTCTGATTGTGGCTAAAGCTAGGGCATCCGTTTTGCAACTAAAAATACAATTTCAATTTGTATGTTAATCCCGACTTATAATCAGAGCGTTGCGCTCACACAAATTTGGATGCGCTTGCGCAAGAACTAAAATTATACATGTATGGTCATCAATGTCATCATCGTTATCATCAGGCCTCACTGTTGAGCACAGGCCCCTGCCCCGCTATTCTGTAACTTGTTTTAAGCTCACCTCATTGGCGTGAGTCGCATTAGGCTACCGCAGCTTACTGTTTATGGTGATAATTCAACAAGAGAGCGAAGCGAACGAAGTTCTGTGTTTCAGCTTGGGCCAAAATTCTTTCAAATATCCGGCGTCTGACCTGTTGTCCTCCTCTACAGGTCACATTTCTCAACCGAATCTCGTGAAATCTTTTGAGCACGTTCAGTTATTATAACTTTTATAAGTACAGATGATCAACTCAGTTAATCAAAATTAAATAAAGTTCTAAAGTTCACAAATACACTAGTAATATCATTTAGATGCGAAATCCAAGATTTCAGGTGTAGTGAGATATATATAAAATAGAGGAGAAACACTTTTTAAATATTACCTACAATCCTTAAAATTAAAGCCCATGCCACATTGTTCAATTCGCGGGCAATGGAAGGTTTCTATCCATCTTTTGGCTTCATTATCAGATTGGCTTAATGGCACTAAAGAATAGTATTTTTAATATAAGACATAGTTACTTTAAATAGAAACAACTCGATAACGGGTGAAAATCAACTCGCATGATTAATTAGGAGTAAAATAATGACATAATGCTTGTTTTACAGCCTTTTGTACTAAAGTGACACTAATACTCTTAACTTTTTTCTATAATAGAGTGAATAATATAATATGAACCTACGAATTGATACGAATAGATGCACGTTTCCACCCATCTGTTTGATAGATGCTAGTATTTTATATCGAATTTAGTACATGAAAAAATATTTTGCCAATGGGTTGGGAAAAATAATCCTGGCCAGACTATGCAATTGCAAATAAACATTATTTAAGGAACAAATGTTATACTAATCGAAAGTACGAACCTCAAGAATGTACTAACACTGGGTTGTCTATTTTTGTCACTACTAGTAATTTACAGTCATCTGTTTAATAAATATATTTGTGTATATTTGTGTATATTTTATAGGCTTCATAATTACGATTACTATAAAATTGTAAACCATTAATAGCAATGAAAAAAAAACAAATGTTCGTTTTTATCATGCCAGGATTTTTTTAGCCAACCCATTAGGAAAAAAAATTTTCATGTACTAAATTCGTACTAAATTACTATTCATGGTCTCCCCTTACTTCACCGAAAAACGTTTCACAGAACCCATTAGGTTAGGTTAAGTTTATTTTATAACATTCCTGAAAAATGTATGATTCTGAAAAAAATGGTTTTCGATGAAATGAAAATTTTGCGAAACATACATTCGGTGGAACAATTACAGCCACTTTTCGTCCGCGTGTCCTGTCGTTTGACCAAAAAACATTTCGCAAATTTACACTTAGCAACCAACAATTAGCAGTAGCAATAGTGTTTTGACAATTTATTTTTTTACAACTCATCTTTCTACAAATGACTGATTTGACCAAATAATCAACAGGCAAATTTACATTTTGTAAATGATCGTTAGGACAAATTAAATTTTAGCAACCAAGTTACCTGTAAAAACTACTATTGGTCTAAAAATGTTTACACTAATGTATTATTTGACATGTGTTTCTTTTGTTTAAAGGAACAGTTGCTAAAATGTGTCAAATTCTCAACTATTACATATTCAACTTTAGAAACAGTCAATAGGCAAGTAATTTTACTTCAACATAAACGAAATACTTACTGCTAGGAAACTAGATTAGGTTATTTTTTGGCTACTTACGGTGTCAAATTCTACTTTAAGGCAGGTCGGTGTAGGTACGATGATGAGCAAAGCGAGGAGGAGTGTTAGGTAGAACTGCGACCATACAGCGCGCGAGCCGAGCGTGCGAAGCGAGCGTGCCACAGCAGCGGCCGGCGAAGCGCCATAACCGATTGTTTTAAGTGAAAACTTCTTTAGCGGCGCTGTGCACTTTTTTTAATATAATACCTACTGTTACTGTGTGTGTGATATTTTGGTAAGTGTATAAAATTGCCAAACATATTATTTGGTGTAATAAAACATGTACGGTCGTACAATCAGTGAATTTAAATACAATTCGTACATCATGTCTCTGTACTCACACAATGCGATATCATGGCTACCATACAAAAATTAAGTGTGTTTTACCAAAATACTCGCGGCTTACGATCTAAAACGCACCAGTTATACCAGAATATCTTAAGTAACTGTTACGACGTAATAATGATAACGGAAAGTTGGCTTTGCGATAGTGTTTTAGATGCAGAGCTGTGCGATAACAGATATGATGTGTTTAGACGAGATCGAGACAGGGCTGTGAGTGGCAAATCGGACGGCGGTGGTGTAATGATATTAGTGTTGCGCTCTCTTGGCGCTCGAGCCCGCCCAGACTGGTCTTTTATCGGCGCTGAA